>LS997565.1:24298271-25005771 GCA_000469685.2 Haemonchus contortus | reverse complement strand
AATTTCATATGGAATGTGAATTAAGTTGCTTTTTGGACCTACCGCGGTTGCTGGAGGTCGAAGTGACAGTTTGAACGAGGTTTTACGTAGGTATGTCATCCTCAAGTCGAATGCGTGTGGGCATCCCTTAGGCGGGATTGATCATCGCCCCAAGACTTTGCCCTTTATCCTTTATCCACAGAACAATATTTTATCCTTTATCCACAGAACAATCTTCTGAAAAGGTAGATTATTCCACCGCATTCGTTGAGCCGTGCATATGATCAGAACCACTGATACAGGGGAAATCTGCTATAAGAGGAGGGCTGCTGAGGATTCAAGGGTACGATGGAAGAGTCATTGCGATCCATGGGTCTTGCCATAATCAATCTTCAGATCATTCGCAAACCAGGTGCTCCCCTCTATCTCCGCTCGGGTACTGATTCATTGCTGCGATCCTGAGTGAGACCACCACGTTCCATGGATTACGTGGAGCCTCAACTATGGAGAAAGATTACCAAATCGAAAAGTAAACACACCATCGGATGTTAGAGCTGTTATCACCACGTCTAAGGAGCAAGATCCATCATAATATACCAAGGACCCTGAACTTTAAGCTCTGCGCCAAGTCGATAGAGCGATAACTCGTGGTAAGCGACAATTATGTCGTTCAAAGGCAAAGTTCGGAACGGCGAGGCCCACTCTGTTAAAAGCTGAGTCAGGATAGAAGCAAAGTCAGTTCTGTGATAAAAAGGAATCGGTACCCGCTTATCTTGCTTTTATAGAATACTTATTTTACATCTCAAACCTGAACCAGAGGAGCGGCTGTTTTCACCTTTTGATGAAGCAGAACCCACTCGGCATGTTGCACTTCAGAGCGCCTAATGCTCCACGACCATTTGCCTGACAGACGGTACTGTGAATGGTAGCTGATAGGCCAAGCTAACTGATTCTGTGAACGGGAGTGGGTATTATGCCCCTTCCCACAAGAATGTCGACGACATCATCTCCGTCGCAAAGGCGAAATGTTCATGTTTGTGTGTTGTGGAGATGGTGGTGAGGTCATTCTTGGTTCAGCATCCTTGAATTATGGGGCCATGATTCGGTAACAAATATTTAATGGGTCCAGATGGCATTAGTTCTGGGAGATGTAGGGCGTTTTCACTTCTCTGAGGTCTGACATTTTTCACTCCTGAACGAACAATATTCAGAAGCATCGAAGTGCTGTCCACCAAGGCATTAGCATTACAATCCCTCGGGAAGAAGGCCTAAGAGACGGCCGTCGCCGCCACTGCTGCCGTCGTCTAAAACCCCTCAGCCCAGCACAGCCGCGCCATGACGATTCATCATAATCACTCGTAAATATTTGGCAGTGCAGGAACGCGCATCCATCATCCAGTAATAAATCACACACTCAGCAATATCATCCGAGATGTGCACCGTACACGGCGGCCCCTATCGGGCCCTCCTCCGCAACGGCCGCCGATGCTTCGCTGCCAGCAAGACGCTCCCCGTGTCTAGGAGTCATTTGGAGCCGCGAACACGGAAGAGGCAAAATCGCCGAATCGTGGCTCTAAATCACACAGAAGAGAATTGAATCGTGTAGGCAGCAGGTCGTGTTGTTGGGACGTCTCTCGGCAGTAATTACCCGAACTTTACAGTGTGGGAACGGAGCACTAAATCTACCGCCATCTTTTCCCGTCCATTACCCTGCCTCTTCCAAGAGCTATTCATCATTCCGGGCATCACAACCCACAGTCGAGATCATTTATTTCCCAGATTGAAGACATCCACCGTTGAGACAACTCTTTCTCGGTGAACAATCAAACTGGATCTTCAATATTTCTCTAAATATTCGGTCGAACATCAGGCAGCTTTGTAGAGTACACATAGGAGCACAAGTGGACATCGAGTTATAGTAGGAGGGCTATTGGTAGAAAGTGATACGGGTTTATGTTCAGGTCGTTTTGAGCTCCAAACCAGTTTTGCGGAGCCTGAAAATGATATAGTCGCATCAGCAGAGCAAATGAGGAGAAATGTTCCCTAAATGGGCCCCTCTCCTTCACCTCTTGCTTTCCGTCCCAGAAGAAAATTTTGATTTTTCGAGGGTCCCATTAAAACATGGAAAGGAAGAAAGAGACATTCGATTTGGGGGTACATCCTAACATTGTCTGACCAACTTTGGTGGGATTAATTAGCGGCACGAAATTAAGATCAGTTGATTCAACTGAATCCCTTTGTTTATTGTTAGCATTATAAATTTATAAACAATAGATTTATGACACCGCTTTTTCCTTTGGAAATAAATACATAGACAAGCTTCATTCTGAAACGCTGACGCTCATTCATTTTTCACGTATACGACTCCCAGTCAGATTCGCAGAAGTGCTCAGTTGAGTATTTATTGTACCGTGGACTAAGGAGGCTAGTCACATATGAGGGCTATTGTCTCCCATATAGAGCCCTATAAGAATCAGCAGACACCGAAGGGATGGATGGTTCGATAGGAAATCTATAGAACAATTCGGGTAGTGTTGGTACAGAGACTATCCCATCACACCACCTACACCCTAAAAATGTTTTGGATCGTCGAAATTCGTTCTGTTCAGAGATGCGTCGTCAGTCTGTGGGCCATTTCCTCCATTTCCAACACTTCAGGCATACTGTGATTATAGAAATGGCTCAAATCGGAAAACTCCAAACATCCAAAAAAGGTAAAATTTTCAAGTGAAACTGGTTTCTAATGGGTGAATTCATAACTGCATGTCAATTTTGACATATATGGCCCTTGTTGGAACAAGGAATCATAAATGAAAGCGAATGATCGTGATTTTTGTACTTTGAGGCCGCTCATGGGGTTCCCAGACAAGCTGCTACCTTTTTTTTTTTGATGAACTGAATTGTGGACCTAAGCCTTGCCACAGAGGGTCCAAGGTTGAGAGCCGAGCTCGGTCGTTTCGAAAAGAAGATAGCAGCATGATTCCGAAGTATCAGTAGTATCTAATTTAGCCTGTCTTCATACGTGAATGTCTACGTCGTTCCATGATGGAGTATTTGGACCGTAATAAAGTTTGCGCTGGAGTTGATTGATAGTTGATAACCACAATGATGTCACAAGACGTGGTTCTGCCGTAATTCTTTAGGGCAACATCTGTCCTTTGCTAGCCGATTTCCTTTCCCAAAGGGGAACGTCTATAACCTGAACCACCTTACCGAAATCAACAGGCGTCAGTCGAACCGGATCATGAATTTTGTCTAGCTGTTGATTGGCATTTTTCCTGAATTCTCGGTCCCCAAAGAAGCCACTCGAGGCACATTAGGAAATCAGGGCACCCACAGGCCTCCTTTCAAATTGAGCAATGGGTGGGTTAAAGACAACAAGCACTGAGGTACTACAAGCCAAAAAGGTTGTAAACCGCTAAGACAGAGACTTCTATCAGTGAACGGGACCGACTCAAAGCGAAGGCAGATTCTGCTGAAGACGTATATTAGCGTGTTTCTCATGCAGAAGTTCTCCCGAAATCTGAAAGTTTCTTGGGTAAACAAGATGAAAGTAGAAATACCTAATGGAATGGGGACCTTTAATTCGATACCGTCCCACCCCCCTAATGATTGCTATTGCGATGTTTTGCTACCTGGTGTGTTGATGGCAAAGGATACCGCTGGTAGTACAATTCCGAGGTTTATGAGCCACGAGATGGTTAGTTTATGGGGCGTCGCGATGCATTTACGAGCGGTCTTACGAGCCATCTCACCTCCCCTTCCACCTATCTCCGAAACACAATTCTTACTCACATATGCAGTGGCTTACACAGTATTCTCTTTGTCCGATAGCCATAACAGGAGGAAAAATCACTGAGGAAGGTTACCCTTCGAAGAGGACGGTAACCAACGGCTTGAGCGGGAGTTTCGTCTCCATAGCATTTTTTTCCTGGAAGAAAACTAGAAGTTCTTCAAGGTGATTTCTAATGTCACCTGGCAGGATGGGTAACAATGGGAGGAGGGGGGGGGGGACAGAAGAGTGCAGTGCGATCAATTGGTTCTTTGCAGTGTCCCTGAGACGTTTGGCATCATATTGGGATGAGTGGGCAAATCGTCGGGTGAGACCGGTTTTCGGGGGCGCTAAGATGGAGAAATGTTATTCTAAGATGATAGATGGATGGTATGAATGCAAATGATTATCGGAAGTAAAAAAGAGCTCACGGGACAGACAACATCAGCGAAACGCAGCGCGATGCATATCGGGTGAACTCCAACTTAATCACTGACGATGAAAAAGGTACTGTACACTTCCCAATCATTGAATCGTCTCAGCTCTCAGCATTTAACCCCAGACAAGTTCTGCATTCTACTGTGTGAGTGGGAGTATGAGAGCAGCCTTCTGCCTGTCGGTGGTGGAAAAAGGGCCGGAGGAGAGGAACGCGGACGCACATCTCGCAATCTATCTCGCTCCCATCTCTTTGTCGCAGGTTTTCCTGTCAGAAGGTGAGTGATGAGCATGGCGATTCCTCTGATGCGCAACCATCGCTGAGAAGCTTCTACGCGACATCGAAGGCGACCAGCTGCAGCGGTTGAACCGGCAGATATCGATGAGAACTATGGGGTAGCACTGTAGTTGCGGCCGGTTCTGTATGAAGAGCTCTGCCAATCCCCGTTTATGTCACATCGATTAAAGAGGTTAGATAGCCAGCTGGGTGGCTGACAGAGCAATTGCTTTTCCCTCAATCAAATGTCTATTTCGAATAAGACGCTCCCCGTACATATTATATTAGTCTCAATTCGACGTGACGTCGCGCATGAATAGAAACAAACTCCCAAACCCGAATGGGAGTGCGATCCACAACGTAGTAGTAAAACCCCCGACGAATGACTACAGTCTCATTCACATGATAATCTGTTTGTAAAGAAGTGTCAAGAGGGCGAGTGCAGATAATTAGTCAGTTATCTGTTCGCGGGCCGATCCATCTGGACACCACAGCAGGTCTCTTCGCCCTCTTCATCTGCTGTCATCTCTGCACCAACCGGCTCCATCTACCTTCGCTCAGAAGATTGATGTGTCGTAGTAAATACTCGTCTCTTATCTCCTGTGCGAGTCGGCCTCCTTTGTATTGAGAAGGCGACCATCAAAACATGACACCAATGAAATTGTTCTCAAAAAACTTATGACCTCGAGAAATCGCCCGTGTTCCTTCATGGAATGAGTTGTTCGCAGATATAGGAGTTTAGCATTCCTATGCCAAGAGGTGCCAGAAGGTAAGAGGTGGTTGACCTGGTGAATCCTAAGCCGGAAGAAGAAAAACCTCCTTCTATTCGAGTATCGTCACTAGCCGGTTCGGCAGCAGGCACATCTTTCAATTCATCAGTTCAGTTGGAGCGATCGGAATGCTTCGGGACGTCAACAGTCGATAGGAAAAGAAATGATGAACTATCCATACGAAGATGATGGATGACACTCCACTCTCACGATTGATCGAACACCCTTCTGAAAACTGAGACACTTGCAGACAGTGCGACGAGGGTGGCGATTAGACGGGTAGACCTGGGAGTGGCAGAGGTAACAGTCCGAAAATGAATAAACGTCGCTTCCAGCTGCAACGAATTACACCCATTACACCATGTGCAAACAAACGAAGGAACTGTACTGCACAAAAGTGCATTTTGCCAAAGAGAGAGGTTGCAGGGGCTGTGACGTGCTCGTCGGAAGAAAAGACCCCTGAGCGTATCCGAAAACCCCCAACTGGGTAGATGAAAAGACGTTCCATCCAGTGTGTTTCTATGATGGAAGTGGCAACCAGAGGTCTGAAAGAGTTATGTGGACATCTCGAAGTGCTCTGCCAACTTCAAAAACTGCCTTGACGAGGCGGTTGCGCAATAGTCGTAAACACAAAGGCCGATAACAGGGTTTTAACGATGCTCGTTATGCAGCGCCAGACAAACCGTGAAAGAGCTCCCGCCGGCATCGTGACGACGATCTTTGCTAAAGGGACCATCAGAGCTGAGCTGAGCTGGGGGCGAATACGATCTGGAAGCGATTGCGTTCCGTTGATTGATCGGACACAGCTTTTAAGTATTAATGACAATCCACAAATCATCGCGCAAGACATGGGAGTGCTAGAGCGAGTGCACATAAATACGAGGCGCAGACGACAGATGACGCAGCGAGCGTGTACGGGAAGGAGAGCGACAGGGAGTGATTGACAGGTGGTGATGGATTACATGTGTCAGATAAAAGATGCGTTTGAACTGCCGCCATTCGGCCGTCAATCAAGGAGCGACTGTCTTTACAGTAATTGTTGGCGAAGTGACAAGGGAAGATGGACGCCGTCACACACGGCTGAATGCCACAGCCTTTTCGGTGCCATGCCACCTAAAGTGGGGTCGACGAAAAACTGACGCACACTGCTGCAGAACGCTTGAGGTTCCAGCAGAACGAATGTCTGCTAGATGAATGATGACAATGGAACGGAACGGACTTGGTTTGTCGTCGAGGTAACTTAAGTGGCCACTTCAATGCCTGCATTGTCAAGAATGAATAGGCCTGTTGGTTTCACTAGAATATTTGCTGCTAGTTCCAGGACCAGCGTCACCTGTAGGAGAATTTGATGGATGGTCACAAGTTTGGAGCAGTACCTAATCAGAGGAGTTAGAGGCCAACGGCGGTGTGGGGACACTACCATTTGACCAAGTGATTGTAGGCTTTTTCTGGGCAATAGATGACCATTTCCATAGACGTGAAGCCTGGCGCTGCAACCTAGTTTGCTGAAGGCAATTTCGAACTTGCACCGTTTTCTTTCCTTTCCTGATACGGCCCAGTGTCCTTCCCAAACATTCAGCGGAACGACACTTTTTGAAACCCACTTGACTGATCCTACAAGTGCTAATGCTAATTCCTTACCAGTTGCTATCCTACAACGGGGAACGATATCATTACTGTCAGAAAGGGTTCACAAGGGGGCAAAGTTAGTGAGATCCGCCACCTTCCACTGCCCCATGCAGCTTGACGGTGCGAAAGAGCAGTTGAGGTCTGATTTCAGGCGTCAAATGGCTAATTAGCAAATGCGAAGGAGGCGATTAATGAGATAAGAGGAGTCATTAACGGCTGATGGAGCCTGCAGATGCTCGTGGACAAAGCCTTTGATCGTGGGGTGCTTAGAGCGAATTAACACCTCTTAAGAGTCTCACACAACACTTTATCCTGGTGTCCCCGCCCGCGATTGCTAGGGTATTTATCGGTAGTTTTGACGGGGTCTGTTGGGTGCTGTGGTGAGGATGAGGGATTGCTGGTGGTGGTATGGTGGTGGTTTGAATGTACGGGATGATCGTCAATCATACGCGTCCGACATTCGTCACGAGCGTACTGACAAAAACCTCTTAAACGAGAGCACAAATACTCACAAACGACCCCTCCAATCACAATAAATCGGCTCTTCGAACTCTCTTAACTTCAGCTTTCAGTAAATCAGGGTTGAATTAAAACTGGGACCACATTTGGGGCCCCAGTAACATCTGTACAACTAGTGAATGAATCACTAATCACTATTTAATGATACCTTCGTCATTGAAAGTGGGGCTGCACTGATAAGGGCTTTATCAGCTGCTGATGACCCCCGTCTGCATACACTACAAACTTCGCCAAACACTAGTCTTTTATAATATCTGAATATAATAATAATAATAATAATAATAAACAAACTCGTAATCTCATTTGAAACTTTGAAATACAAAAAGAGAAACACATCGAGTGAGAGAGCACTAACGGCACCTGTTAAATTACCCGTATTGAGTGTACAATTCTACAAAAAAAAGAGATAAAAGAAAGATGAAATCAGTGGTCTAGGGATGAGGCATGGTGGACATGATGCGCTGAGCGTACATCGCCTGCAAAGCTGAAGGAAAAGGCATCATCGGAGGCATGGGAAGCGTGGTGGGCTTAGAGTACGGATGAAAACGAGGTAGACTATTTCGGCTCAAAGGCGTTTTTGAGACCTCAGGGGCAGCAGAGGGGGCACTGGACGGTGGGGACGGTGTATGCAGTTGCTTGACGTGCATGGCGAGCTCGTCAGCGGTAGCAAACTGCTTTCCACATATGCCGGTCGTCTCGACCCACGAGCACATGTGCTTGCCATGAGTTGATGATTTTGAAGCTGTTGCCGCGGAAGCTGCAGATGTCGAAGGGATCGTCGATGCTGAAGGACCAGCAGACGTGGCCAACAGACTCTGGTAGGAAGCCGGCAGCATCGAGGTACTAAATATGTAAACTTTAATGTTCAATAGATAAAAGCTCGAATCAACAGTGCAAAGAGAAAGAAAATATTCTAAAATGTTAAGCGAAGAAGGAAATTCTACCTGGAAGGAGAGGGCATCATTGAGGAGTAGGTAGAAAAGAGTGGATGCGCAGCGAACGACGAAAGCATATCCGACGAGCATGAGGTGCAACCGGGAGTGACGCACGGTCTTTGCATGAGCATTGATGGGCAAGGCGGACGAGCCACTGAGAAGGGCATGGGGAACGACGGAAACGACATAGTGTATGGCATCATAGGGTACGGAAAAGGGAATGCGAGACCGGGAGAGAATCCGAGTGGGAACGTCGGTTTTGGAAGTCCCGGAAAAGTCGTTGACGTGACAGGATCGACACGTGTAGCCGTAGGCGTCGCCCGTGGTGACCTCTCCTTCTTCCGGTCAGACGGGCTATCGGCCTTCTTCACATCGTCCTTCTTCTCCGAGGGACTTTTCTTCGACGGCGTGTCCGGTAAGCCGATCGTCTCACAAGTCTTGGCCAGCATGGCCAGCGGACTTTTGCCTGGCTCTACCTAAACATGAATTCGGTCAAAAACATCTCTTGGAACGCGAAGAGGGGAAAGTCCCGGATCACACTTCATTAACGTGTGCATCAAGGGCTTTTCCATCTCTTCCAACTATGGAAGTACTGTGCAGACAATAGGACCAAGAAAAAACAACTAACACTTGATGTAGGTGTGAAGTCGGTGATGTATTGAGAGTGAGTGGATACCATGTCAGCAGACAAGAATGCGTGCGAGTGACAGGCTGAAGAGGCGGCCCATGTCGGCACATCAAAGGCCGTTATGGAGGCGGAGTCCGTTGCAGCCGGCCAATGACCGTGTGCGACAGGGGCGGAGCGGCAGCAAACGCCCAATCCGCAGGAGAATGATGGACCGCGTCGGAAACATATATCAAGAAATTTATGATCTGTCAATCGGCAATCACCGCGAGAGCATAGCGGCAGCGGAGGGTGGGGACCGGTGAGATGGCCGAACGAGCATGTGGAGGCCGGAGAAGACAGAGTGATGCATGGGTGGGGGACGTGTTAGTAGCAAGACGGTACTTGGCAGAGTGATTGAGTACATTGTTTGTGGAAGATGAAAGAAGTGAAGCAGCGTACAATACCAACGCAAGGAAATGACTGCTGCATTAGACGGGACGGCCGCCCTCCGGCAAACCATCTCAGCTGTGGGGGTCACTTCTGGGGAGCTGATTCATTCCTTACTGCATGAGAACATTCCCTGCTGTATCACGCAGTGAATGGCCAGGTGAAACACCAAAAACGACCATCTTCGGTAGTTTCCAGTTACACCATTGGTGGGCCGACAGTTTGGGACCACAGGATGGGTTGGTGTTACATACCTATGACGATGAAAGAATTAGTCATAGTCTAGGTCTAAAAGTGAATCTCAAGTGGCTTTGATGGATTTTTTCTGTGCCAGGTTGGACTCGTTTTCTTGACAGGGCGAACAGTTCAAATCACGCGCTGCAATAATGATTTAGAAGACGAGTTCTTTGGCAGCTGTTACGTATTGCGCCAAATGGCGTCAATCACCTATGAAACTGCCCCTTCATGCCATCTGAACAATTCTTGGGATTTCCTCCGAGGGTACCATGGGGTGCCTCCGAGGGTGGAATGCAGTTCCTACTCACCAATAGTGACCGTATACGACTTGGCCTGATGCGTATGTGTACGTAAGGGGGTGATGAGAGATGTCTGCGCTCTCTGTGTCTCTTTGTTCTTCTGGCGCGCTGTCACTGTTCATCCATCTTGATCAAATGTGCCGCTCTGTGATTTCTATCGTTTCTTACAGGCTGTCTGTCATACATCAACAGACGCGCTGCCCCGCTCTTTTCACCCAACACCCCTTGAACACTGCTGTCCGAACTGATGACGACTTCGACTTACGCGCAACGGAATCCTCTTCCCCTTCTGAAAGTCCCTTTCCAGAACCGCTCCCGCTCCACGGATAGCAGATGCACATTATGACTGCCGATGTCTTCTCGTAGACCAGTAGCGGCACATGTTCAATGGGAAGCTAGTTGATGACTCGGAGTTGGTTGTGGAAAGTGATAAATCACCAGTGAAAGCCGAGCAATTCTCAAAGGACCCGTTTATTAGATGTCAAATGGTATGCGGAATGACATGCGATTCCTCATGGTCGCTGCTTCTTTCCCTCGATTCACTTGACACATAGCAAAAGGACCAGAAATACATCTAGGCGTTTTGTCTGGTGTGTTGCTTGAAGTGATAAGTTGAAGGGGGACTTCCTGCTTGCCTTTGTCCCTCAAAGCTGTCGCCCACTGTGGAGACCTGTGGCGAGCGTTTTGACTAGTGAGATAATCGACTCTGATAGAACGGGATCGCACCTGCTGGGATCGTTATCTCGTCAGCATCTTTCCCACCACTGTTGACACTAATCTCCCTATTGCAAGAAAACATTGGAAGCATACTATGACTAAGACCCTTACAACAGTATCTGAGTCTTTTTGAGATTTCCTTTGAGCAGGGTGCCGAAGTGATAGGTAGCTCCTACTTGCCTAGTTGCAGACCATCTCCCCAACAGTCACGTATGCCGGAATAATCTGTTATCCATGAAGAGGGTGTTGTACACTTGCATCTGTCAGCAATCACAAGGCAGTCAATCTTCAGCTCATTTCAACATAACAAAGGAAGCAACCGCAACAACTATCATCACTATCGGAACTTTACACAATGGACTTTGACAGTTTGATTACAATTACGTTCGGGAAGGACCTAAGGCTTTTACTATCTCTTGTCCAGCCAGCCTCCCATTTACGAAGGGGACACGTCCCCGAAAAAAGTTCTCAGTTTTAGCGCTGGAATTAATTTTCGCATCACAATGAAGAGCGAAGGGAACGTCTGTGCTGAGACCTGGCTTCTTCGTCCTGTGGGAAAGGCACCCACAGAAGTTCATAAGCGATAGGTAGCTTATAAAATAGCCAATCCACCTGGAGTTTTCCGAACATCATGAACAAATGTAAACAACAACATAAACGGTATTGTAAATCACCCAAGTACTCGTAACTACTCAGCCTTGAGCACTTCCAGAGCACTGAAATCGTCGTATTCATGTCCTCCAGGTGCTCATCCCTATCCATTGATTGAGCAAATGGAACAAACATGTAATGCCCTTGATATGAGCCAAGATTTTTGCTTGTAAACGGTAAGTAATACACAATGAATTTGTTTACGGGCAGTTGGGCCTAGCCAAAGGGTATCACTGACTGTTTCTCATCCATTTCTGACCCATTCTACTGAATGAGGAATCTCTTAAGTGAGCTAGGCCAAGTGGCCAGTGCGCCCGAATCAGACCTTCAGAGTGGTCCTACTGGGTAAACCAAAATTGCCAGTTGAGCGGTACTCCACTGCACTCCTGTTCAGCGTATCCCAGTGTTTTTTTCAATGCCCCTGAATGCCTTATAGGTAAACAGGAGCTTTCGACAGCTTCTGTTGCTTTTCGTCATCGACGACGGCTGTGATCGACGGACGGGCGTTAACGAGCGACACCGGGGCCGTATAGTGCTGTGCGGACAAGAACTAAACGAGTATTTTATTGCTGCGGCGGCGTAGCAGAAGCGTATCTTATCTTCTTCGGGTGTGCTGCTGTTTACGACTTGACAGCGGCTTCCTTTGGCAACTGTCACTGTAAATCTTATTCGATATTTTGGGTCGCATCGAAATCAAACTCAAGCAGTTCAATTCGAATCAACACCCGTAGCACAGCCGACAGCAGTGATGATGTGAGTCGTGTAATTCTGAACGACAGCTGAGCGGGGAATTTCCTAGTTGATGGGTTCGGTCACCACGAACCTTTTGTTTGGGTTTATTCAGAACCATCACCCTATTAGAGCTTGAAAGCATGACCGCATCCATCAAGGATCACTGAGGTAGCACAGAAGGTGGCCAGAGTCATAAGGTTCGCTCACAAGTCCCAAGTCGTTTGAGCACTTCAAACGAGTCTTGTTGAGGGACACAGGAATTCGTCAAGCTGAGTGGGTGTCAGGTGAGGACCCACTCTTCCCAGAACCTAGTTGTTTGCAGAGTGGGAAGTGTTGATGTGGGGGGTGCTGTTTCGCACATTTCGCGCCTCTACCGTATTCGGTCGTGATGAAAGATGCTATCGCTCTTCATTTGTCAAATCGTCTCCACTTCTTTTTACGAACCGAATCCCAGCTGGGGATCTCAACAGTCAGCAGACACAGTGTTAGAAGATTTCTATCGCATGAAATTAATTATTAAAATTCTTTCGAAATGACGGCAAGACTACGGCTAAGAGAATATTCACTTGCGTTGGAACTGCACCTGTGAACATTCAAGCCCAATGCAACTTGGGAGTTTACCCGAAGGTCCGATGCTCCTACGAGAAAAGTGCAAGGAAGATGAGGCATTGGCATTGCAGAAATACTGTGCGAATTTCGAAAACAAATAAATCAAATGTTATGAATGGATTTCAAAATGACGGATGGAATGCACTGCAGGGAGTCGTGGATGCTCACAAATTTTAGTACCCTTGACTTGCTTTCACGAAGAAATCATTTTTCTGTTCCACTGGAATCACTGAAGTTCCGAGACGGATAATGAATTGCCATCTTCTCAGGAGACACCCCGATTCTCGGTATCAAGCAATCCTGGCATTCGATCCAGTGAATAGGCTTTTCTACTGTTGCTGCTGAATTTTATATGGAAAAATTTTGTCAAGAAACGAAGGATTGGATTTAACCTTATGATTACATTGTGTGTGTAACGCAATGGCAGGCTGAGCAATCTTTCATGAGCTCTCTTGGTGACTTGAAGCAAGGGCTGTTGAGATTTGTATGTTCTATATCCATCACAGTCAAGTCTGTTGTCCCGAAAGAAGGAACACTGAACGCTGTGACGCCAGTAGAAAGCAAATGGTCTGAAAATCAACTGTTTCCCACTAATGGAATGTTCGAGCACTCATGGTGGGCTCCCTCCCGTTTAGTGAGAGGTCGTTGGTGCCCAGGTAATTCTACGCCTCCGTTATGTTTGTGCGTTTGGCTTTCTTTAGAAAGCTTAGAAGTCTTGCAGTATATTTTTGCCTTCACAATGAACAACTAGCAAAGTCATGCTCAAATGTATGAATTTTTTTTTATAAAAGTCTTCTATAAATGTTTTCATACGGTGACCGGAGTAAGACGGCTACCCCACAACAGTGCCGATTCAATTTTTTACTCCTAAAATCTCAGTCGATCGGAGCAGCGGAGCATTACAGTACTAATAAATAACTATAACTTAATGGACTTAAATAGCACTTAAATAACTATAACATAATAACTATAATGATATAATTTAGTGTAGCTGTAACGTACTACACTTGAGCTTAAAACAAAAAAAGAACAAAACAGAAGTCCGAAATACTAATGGCCTGGGGGGATCGGTTTAGTTGAGCTGTCTGCAGAAAAATCAGAGCCATCCCAGAGACAGGAGAGGTCTTGGAGTTGTTGAAGACAGTTGTTGACCTAAAAAACTGGAAACTGTAAAAATTACACGCAGTTTGTATGAAAAGTATGAAAAAAATCAAAATCGAAATTTCGTTCACGAAGTTCATTAGGCTTAGAGGGAGAGGGCCTTGAGGTTCGTCGAGGAGCCGGCTGTTCACGAAATTAGTCGGGAATGATAATGCGATTTGTCATTCGGAACTGATAAACTTGTCAGCTTGCTAAAAATAACATTCGCAAACGCGCATATTTCTCTTCTACAGTGATTTCTATCTAGTGATCAGACACTGCAGGCATGACGTTGTTGTGGTCGATCCTTTACAAAACGATTTGTTCATGTCTGCGAGGTCAATCAACGAATTGGTAGATTTTTAATTATCATTCGTTCAATTTGAACTTGATTTTTTTAGGAGTCCCAATCACTTCTGTTGTGAAGGTCGCCTTTATAGTTTCTATCGGAACGATCAGGAACGATCTACATATTGCAGGTAGTGTCCATGGTGGAAGGATGGGCATTCATGTTTCATTCATTCTCGCTCTAGAACAAAGACTTGTAGCTCTTAGTTTCTTATTTTTTCTAGGCACACAACCCTTTATCTCTACCTTAACGATGGAAGAAGTGAGGGGTTGCTCAGGGCATTACTGATGATGCTCGGATTGATGTGGTCAACCTTCCGAAAGGACTGAGGCTTGACGTTCGTGGAAATCCCTTGGAATAACTATTCGCTGCTCAGTTCCATGGAGCAGTTTCGGGAAGGGACTCAAGGGCTTGATCGCCATGCTATTCGTGAACTAAGATAATTTGTAGTACAACGCCAACTTTCGCGAGACCCCAGCCAGTCATCATTCAGTCGACTTGTCTCAAGGATTCTGAGGACTAACAACAGTCTTTTAAAGTTATCTGTGTAATGCTCAGAGAAGAGTTAAGGGCATTTCTACTGAGGTTTTCCATACGACCGTTGCGGATATTGGGAACTCAGTAACCTTTCTTGCTATCATTCCGAGCACTTGCCATGGAAGTCACATCGACAGCCGCTTACGGCCACTTCTCTTCGTCGCCCAACGCACATTACGGAACTGTTGGCTTTTTTCCTAGGAAACCGACTGTCGTTAAACTTACTACACTAAACTGCCTAAAAGAACTCCGTCCATAGCCGGATGAGACGTTTCCGCCCCATTATTTGACATTAAATAGCGGTGAAACACTAGAACGTCCACTGATTTTAGGCACTCATTGGAAGTTTTTCTCTCAACAGTTTCCAGCAATATTCCCGGACAGTTACCTGCCCTCAAAGCCAATCCAATGGTATTACATGCCGCTTGTTTGCAGGTCTACCCCTCGCAGCGTTTTCTTTCTAAGTGAGGTGCGATCTCCATATGGCGACACGAAGGAGTGTAAACCTGGAGCTAGCGGCATCTACAAAGGCGACAGTATGATGAATGGATGCGCCAAAACGGCTTTCAGCATCAAGATCGAAGCGCTCCGTTCTCGTCGGCAATGGAAATGATTATGGCAATGAAACGAGAGGCTGATGTTCAGAACGAATTCTACGCCATGATGCCTAGCATGTTGTTGTTATTCTGGGTACTGATGGTTGAGTATTGCTCTATGTACACTTGTCCACAGGCGGATAGCTGTGGATCCGGATCGGCAACGTAGCGGCTTTTCGCTTCGTGCTAATGTATGTGTTGTGTTCCGTCGGATGCTGATGGATGATGCCAGTATTGATTAATGAGCAACAGTTTCGATTGATTATCGACCTCCAGCACTCCGCACCGAACAGACTGCTGGCTGAAAGATTTATGTGGCTATCTCGAGAAGGCGCCCACTCGTGTTCACTTACCACTACGGCTGTACGACTATTAAGAAAGAATGATTCGTCGTGAACTTTTATTCGGGCAGGTTTTGGCTGCACAGAGTTCAGTCGTAAATATCGAAGCCACATCAAATCAGATATCAAGGAGCGGTAAGGCAAGGTTAAAAGAATTTAAATTTGTCAGAAACTTCCATAGAATATCCCTGATGGGTGACCGACAGAACTTCTTAGGAAACGATCGGCGAAATCTCAAAAGTATCAAAAGCAGTATACCGTGCGGCTTATCAGGAACAAGACTCTTTTCCCTTCTCCAGAGGATAGGAAGCCTATTTTGCAGAATTCCAATTCAGATTCTCAATGAGGTAGGTAAAGCGGCTGAAACATAGAACTCAAAGACGGGTGGAAATGTGCTTTGCTCAAATTGAAAAATTTTTAACTATTATTCGCCTATTCACGCATTACTCTCCGTCCAACGCAGATTTCACGGGGTACTAGAAGCTTCGGAATGTAACAAAAATCATGAAAATATAGGGGTGGACTCTGTTAACCCAAGCTATATACTAGACTGGTAACTCTGGGCTATCACCGACTTCACGGCGATTTAGCAAAGCTAATCTGAGAAAACACTCGCTCAGGTACAAGTTTTGCGGTGAGAAAGGCCTCGCTTTACAGATTTCTGAGTGCCGCTGTTTCTTTTCCCTCTCCCCTAAGCTGTTAGTATGGAAAAGGCTTGATAATGAGACCTGCCATCCCACTAAATTGTCTCGACCTGTGTTTTTAGGGGTTGAGCCTTTCAGAAAGACTCCTAACATTGTTCGTGAGATTCAGCTAAATGGGAAAACAAAATGTGCTTACAAGGAAATAGCAAATTTACTTGAATGTGAAAAGTCCGATGGAGATTGAGAACTGTTGAACAACTCTAGTCAAAGTCTATATGTTCGAAAAGTTCAGAACTCCCCAATCTATTCAGGATCAAATTGATATTACGGCTCACAGGATCCGTCAACCCCCCTTTCCCCTAGAAGTAATCAGACCTTAAACCTTACAGTGTGGTTTTGATGGCACAGGGCATTGAGAGGGTGTACAGATATCAAAGTTTTTGCATGGGGTATTAACGTTATCTAATGAAGAACTGAATTTTGAGCATTTCTGCCATTGTGAATAAATTTTACTTCCACATTCCTCACCCCTATTTTCTTGGGTTGTCTCCCGTGCCCATCTGCAATGATGTTCGCGCAGAGTACAAGAAATAGCCGGCCTATTATTCAGGGATAGCTGTTCGAAACCGATCACAGAGGTCTATGACAGATTACCGCGAAATGTCTGCAGTTTTATGATGATTCCGAGCGAAGGCCGCCACGGCCGCGAGCTCCCCACTCCCCCGTCCTTTTCCCCATGACGATTTATCGTTGTCGCTATTATCGACAGGCCCACAACGAAGATGGTCATCATCTCATCATGACGACTGACTCGATCCAAATCGAAACCAACCGCCGTCTCCGCTGCACTTTAGAAGAGTCGCTTTTTCGAGAAAAGGTCTTTGTGATGCTCAGGGATCCTGCAGGATGATGAAGGGTCAAGGATGCATCATCCCTCTAACATTTGTATCCAGCCTTGCCTTCCATCTATCACGTGGGCAGATGTCCTGCAACAGACTTGGGGAAGAAGTCTTTCAGTGATGCCTATCCTTCAGCAGACGAAACACTGCCACGCACTCGTCGTGGTTTGCCTCTCATTCAATCATCATCCATCATCACCTCCTGTTCCATGCATCTTTTACGTCAGCGTTTTTGTTTCACCTCAGGCTCTAGTGATAATGGAACAGAACAACGGGACCAGGCTCCCCACGGTATCAGTTGGGAGTTCTTTGTGAATTACTTTTATTCGGTCGATCCTGTAAAGCTAGGTTTGGCGTTTCCATGCAGAAATGGTGGCCATTTGCAGGGTCAAACACTAGTTCATGGCAAGGCAAGAAGACCAAAAACAATTGAAAAAAAGAGAACAAGGGGCTTGCGGTGCAGGAATTTGTGAAAAATAGAGAGCTAAGAAAAAAATATTCTGATGATAGAAATAGTTCCAGAATTTAAAGCCGTTACCAGGGGTAATCGACATATTCCCAACCCCGCAAGTACCACAGGCATCCAGTATCTTCAAAAGGGCCAGATTGCAATCATTGTATAGCCTCGGTAAGATTCAAAAAAGCTCTTTACGCTCATATGACGGAAATTGGAAGCATTCCATGCAATCGGGTGTCTTCCCAAGTACATTACATATTTTATGAGGTAATGAAGCAGAATTAGTTGGTGTAAACCTAGCTCTACATCATCTGATACGATCCCACAAAGAGCAAAATGCCGATCTCCGATATGGCAGTATTCGTCGAAGTTTAGTGTCGAAGTCTCTCGAATCATCGAAATGTGATGTTCATCTCCATAACAATCAATCCCATGTGGCGACTGATTTAACGATCTCGCTCATTTTCGAATTCCTCCTTCGTAGAAATGACGTTTATCGTTCTGTCATGGGCAATGCACCTTGAAGATTAGGTGGTCTGAAGGTTATTATGCACTGTTGATTGTCAGAAGTTAGGCTTATGCACTTGTGAATTCAATTTTACTCATTACCCGATGCCCAGGAGCCTAGGCTATCAGCAGGGATATATTTTCCCAAGAAGAATAGAGTGATTCTATGTAGGGATGACGATAACGACTCCCCGTTGAGGGTGGGTACAAGTGGGTGGAAACTAATAAAGTAATGGGGGGGGGGGGGGAAGGGGGGGGGATTCATGAAAACTTACGTTATGCTGACAGTTCCTGGATAAAAGAGGAATGACAATTATGGCCAGGTGCCTACTGCTTGCATTACATAGTTTTTGTGTGTCTCCCGAATTCTTGGATTCGAAGTGGTTCTGGTAGCACATTTGACCGTCCTTTTATCTAAATGTCACGTATAAACGCAAAAATTAGCGCTTCCCAGATGCACTCACATAATGTCTTCCAATATATCACAGCTAAAGTAACAAGAGAGTGCAATCGCACAGCTTGATTAACAAGCCCATCATCTGTGCTGAAACATCCATGCACGAGGGAATGCCTCTGAAACTGTAGACTCTAAAGGGTCAATGATCATCATAGCATATAATATCGGTGATCGTTTCTCGCAGCACGGTCCCCCCAGAAACCCGGGTGCATACTAGTGTACAAGGTCTATTGCTGAACATGTACTAAAGAAGGAGGTGATGTAGTGGCACGGTCACGGACGGGTTCGAATCCCGGGTCGATATCCACCTGGGCCAATCAGGCCTTCCTTCCCTCCGGGGTCGGGTAATTGGGACCAGACTCGTCTGAGAGGATAAAAAGCACTAACTTGTACACTGGCTGGCCACAGCAGGTCAATGCAATGGCCACATACGCACTCAATAGGCAACTACGATTTCGAGTCAGAGTCGATTGCGTGGGCGAATCCCTCAGACTGATTGATTGATTAACACCCCAAGACCTTTACTTTATCTTTTTACAAGGTTGTGCTGAATTCGCATAATCGTGTGGTTATAATTGCGAGGTTCGAAACGGAATGCTGAATAGAGGAAAACGCCTAACATCCAAAAGTTCAGTATTCCATTCCTCACCTACATATATGTACTGGCTGGGGTTGGCTAACTTTGCCCCTCACAGGTCGTTTGATTATTCAATGTTATCTACGAATATTTGTGAAGAGTAGCTTTTTCTGTCGTTCAGCTAAATGTGGTCAACTTCATGTTCGAATCGATTTAACTTTTTTAGGCAGTTTTTGAGTTATAGGGTACAGAAAAGAGCTTCTTCTGAATAAATACTCTTCAATAAAATCCCCCCATATGCTTTCTTCTCGATTCGTTGGACGCCGTTTTTCTTTGTCGATGATAACAACTATCAATTCCAGCTGATGTGAGAACATCGTCGACTGATCCTTCTAGCATGGATCTCAGGCAGTCACTGCGAGTTCGACCTCTCCCCTTCTTCAAGTATATCCTTAGCAAAAATACGTCTTTCGACTGGGTCGCCAATTCGATACTGTGCTGTTCTACATATCGTACGAATCGTTCTTTGTAGCTCACTGTCGCAGAGTCTCAAAGTCTTCATGGTGCACTTCTCACGCGACTTCCATTCAGAATGCAGACTGTCGCGTATTGAAAGCGTATGTGGCCTAACAATGACTTGCGGTGATCAGCCACTGTACAAGTTACTGATTTTATCCTCCCAGACGAGTCTGGACCAATTAACCGTTCCCGTATTAGTAAAATACCTGGTTGACCTGGGCGAGGGTAAGGCTGTGACTTGATGCCCCGACGTGTGTGTATGATGTACGTATGTGGGTGCATGCGTATGGGTTAATGTGTGTGGATGGCTGTGGGTTTATGTGCATGTATCGATGTGTTTGTGCATTGGTGTGTATCGGTGAGTGAATGAGTGTGTGTGAGTGTGTGTATGTGTGTGTGTATGTGCGTGTGTGTGGATGTGTGTGTGTGTGTGTGTGTGTGTTATAGTGCGCCACTTGCCACTTCCTCATTACCAATCTACTTGTAAAGTATCAATATCTAACCAAGACACTGCTAGTAATAGTTCTGGCGTTGTTTGTTCATCCCTTGTACTTCCACAACTCTGTTGAACCTAAGACGATCTATGAAGCCAGAGCCAATAATGATTCTGAAGTTACATAAAGATAAAGAGAACAGAGTACGCGGACGTCTCTCAGGTGAATATGACCGAAGAGAGGACCTCACCGAAGATCCTCCGCAGTTACTTATCATTCAAGAAATGTTCATTTGGACTTGGTAGAGGGCTGCTCTCTCGACTAAGACAGATGAAGGCTTGGTTATCTCCTGAACTCATCAATTGCACTCAGAGTAGCACAGTTGTTGCTGACTGTAATTCCACTTACCTACCAGAATAGCTTCGAGTCGGAAACATTCTTTTCAACTGGCTGTTTTTTCTGGGGAAGCCTTCTCTATCCTGGTCGGGATATCAAGCGAGGGCATTAATGAGCACCTAATTTCAGTTCGAAATGACGTATTATCATGAAAAACAATTACTCACGGCTCTGTATTTTTTCAATTTAAATGTTGGCTACTCTTGCTTTTGCTGCTAAAGCACATAGAGCAAATAACAAATATGAAGGGTAAAAAGTTAAGTTTTTCGGTTGATCAGTCCTAGTTCTGGGCTGCGCCAAAGCCCTCAACTGCTGTTCAGGATCGTCATGGCATTTGAATGTGTATGTGGCTTATACAATAACATGCAGGGACCGGCTATGCGGGTCAGAGCATCTACACTCCCAGAAAAAACATATTTTAATTAACCAACCCGTAGGGAAAGACGTTTTGGCTGAACTGAGCTGGTTGTGTTTCTATGTGAGCGATAGATAGTGCAGCATCCCTCACCGCACCAACTTCGCATCCATGAAAGCTGTACTTTGTGGAAAATTAAACAAAAATTGCCAAAATCAGAGGTATCCTGTTTTCTTCCGAACCACTTTTTGGCACCTTTTCAATGTAAAATATTGAGCTTCCATGTACTGAGAGAGTTAGAGCAAGTTAGATGTGAGGTGTTTTTTTTAAAATAGACTTCAAAGAGACTTCATCTCTTTGAAAAACCCATGATTAATGCAGTCTATAATCCCTTCCTTGTCACTTTTTTGTAACATAAACTTTTTGCATAAGAAGGAGTCAGCATGAGAAGGAGCCTATTTTGATTTTGTAGCTTTATTCTCACCCGTATTCCTGATGGTGACTAGTAAGAAGATAGTTGTCAAAACGCCCTTAGTTTTACTGAGCCTCTCGGCTTGATCTCGGTAGTCTGGAACTCTTTGGATCTAATTGCCTTTTGCTTCCACTTTGCTTCGGCTGACTCTATTCGGTTGACACAGAAGAGTAGGGTCTTGTGGGATGATGCTTTTTGAACGACTCCATTATCTTGACGGAAGGAGCAGTTGCATGACCGTGGTGCTGGATGAAGTTGTGCGCTTGAAATAGTCAATGGGTATTTAAATATTTCTTTCCTAGGCTTCAGAAATATTGCATGACTGGTATGGTGGTAGCTTCCGCAGGCTAACGTACACATTAGGATGTGATTGATAAACAGTTATTTGGATTAATATAGTGGAACTAGAGCCCGTTTCTCACTACTATTCTAGATTAAAGGTTGCGACTGTGCATTTCTGAGCATGGGCATAATTTATTACTACAGCAGCAAGTTCACTGCAGGCTGTACAAAAGGATTCTCACCATCCACCATCAAATCTGTAACGTACAGAACTAGTCATCTAACACCGTTGATAATTCGTAGGCAAAGCTCGACCGCGACTGAACTCGAGTCGATCCTTGTAAACGAAGGCTGCATACATATGTCCTGGGATTATCTCATAACTTCCCTTCCTTGTTTCTGGATTTGAGCATACCATTGATTTAGGAATAATCCGAATTTCTATCGAGCAAACTGTTATGAGGTGTGATAAAATAAACAAACTCTCTGATAAAAACCTATAGAAAAAGTTTAGAAATGGTAGCGACCGATTCTTGCATGTTGCATAATTTTCTTATTCGACACTAGCTGTATAATCCTTACACAAAGAACACACTCTCCGAGAACATGAGCACAAGAGAGCAAATGTGAAATTCAGACTTCGGCTTGAATCCCGTTGCTGTTGGGAGGATGCCACTCCAAATTAAAGAGCAGGTGGTCAGGTATAGTTTCATTTTGATAGACGTGTCAGTTGCAAAGAAGGCCCATCTAGATTTAAATTTAAATACTCACATATTCTTTGTGTGCACTACGCTTTTGAAAAATTGTCCTCGAACCAACTATAAAATGCAGCAATAATGTAAATCAAGTAAAAGAAGTGAAAGGAGTTAGGCCAAGCTCTCATTTTAAACAACACAAAATCTACCAAATTCCTTCTCACTGTATTTTGAACGGAACAAAGCTTCCTCTTTATGTATGTACCTTATACTATATATACTACCGTATACGTTACCCATTTATACATATTCACCCATCATTATTACTAGCATTGTTATAATAGTCATGGGTGAATTACAAACGAAACCACATACCTCACTGTCGGATTAACCCTGTTCAGAGTTTCTTACAAGCTGATAAGAGCCTCTTTGCAGCATTCGATATGCTCAGAACTTTAACAAAATCTGTCTTACCCGTCATGTTCAGGGGAGCTGCTTGATATCATAATTTGGCCACCGGTAACGGAATACGATGTAAAGCTCTTCCTTTAATGGTGGTAGAGAACCTGCGCTCTTATCTATTAGGCTGGAAGATAAATCTAGCAACACCTTGGTCAAGCTTTTCAATTTTATGTTTCTTCGTTGAACAAAGCCTTCAATGCACAATATAATCACAACTATTATTTATTTATTTATTTATTCAAAATACTCACAAAGGTGCGCTTCAGTAGGAAGCAAGAAAATGAAGGCAGTTACACATTGAAACAGCAGAAAAATCATTAAATACGCACATTAAGAAAAACTATACCCATAAGTGCATATTCTTTAGGCTATACACTCCAGAAATCTTGTATGCCTAACAGAGCAAGAAGGTCTAACTTCCTCAATTTCTTTTTGAACGCATCGGTATTTCGCACCTTCTGCAGGTTCAATGGTAATAGTGGAAGCCATCTTGCTCTAGGGAAGAAAAGCGAATGAAATACACAGGCCTTATGGTCACTGTTCAGTTTAGGGCATTGTCGTGATAACGAGGTGGTACGACCTCTGCAGGGTCTGATTACCCAGTACTTACTCGGCCGTAGCTTGAGTTCACCTCTCAGCATTTTGAAACAGAATAGCATATCATTGAGTACACTTCATTATCTAGGATTATCGAGGAAGACTACAACAATCAGGCGCGAAAACATTTAAAAAGACCGCTTGTTTTTTCCAGAGGAAGAAGAATATGTTCGCAGCGTTGCAGAACTTAACTTCCAACCTAATACAATCATTCAAGAACCGATATCGAAATAGTCGATGTTATTCTGCTGAGGTTCCGGAATGAGAATTGCAATAGCGGACTCGTTCTTTCTGACGAACTGGTTCATCACGCCTGATTGCAATTCATTTAATGCTGATATTTGTCTTCCGCAGTCGATTCATCGTTCGAGGAATATTAGTTGACGGTGTTTTACTGCTCTCCATAAAAAGGCGATAAAACGCTCTGCATATGTCTCTCTCGACGAACCAGACCCCGTGACAATGAAGTCACATCCGCTCTAGATTAATAAACAGACTATTTCAGAGCGACCCGTCCAAGGGAACGGAAGAAAAATTCGAACACAAACATACTTGCAGAGCCTATGACATGAAATTTTTTTGCCATTTATCTTCATAACATACTATGCTCGTTTTGATGAATGGGGACGAAAGCGAGGTAGGTAGCATAAGAGTGGCCACGCTGAGCAAAAGGAGGATTTTCTGATTGTTTCGAAGCCTCTTATCGTATTGAACCATCTCTTCTTTTTGCTAGATTCTGTATTTCATTGCGACAAGAGAAGACTGAAACGTTCAGAAAACGAAGCTCCAAAACCGTCATCAACTACGACCACTTCGCTTCCTTAGCATTCACGTCGATGGCAGCCCATATGAGCTGTCAACAACAAGTGCTTCTGTGACGGTTGCAGCCCATATGGGCTGCCAGACAAATTTGCCTGTTATTCCCCTAAACTATGATCTTTTTAGATATTATCAAAATCAATGAAGTATAATAGGTATGGGTCAGCCTACACCCGATTCTTGTCGACAAAAGAAACGTTAGAAGGCAACGACTTTATTCAAACAATTGACAACCGCGTTTCTCTCGTTGAAACATGGCAAACAAACAAATTTTTCGTCAGTAGAACACTTTGTACAAACTCTATAACACTTCTCCTAGCTTCTTCTTTTCCTGAATTAGAATCATGCCTAGGTAACAGTCACGACAGTTTTCTCGCCCACGCTTTCCAATGGGTTTGTCGACCATTTCAAGTGTTCCTTTTGACAGCGGGTTGAACCTTCTTTTTCTGCCAACTTCTCCACAACGTCTTCCTTGAACTGCAAGAAAGCGATTCTTTTGAATCTTCCTACAGTACAATACCATCAGTGCATCCATCATAGAACTTTGCAAAACAAGGTGGAAAAAGATGCGCATGTACCATTTGGAACTCCTCCTAATAAATGGGTGTACCAGGGCTTCTTATCAAACGAGTCCACGAATGACATGCACATGCTGTAGTCCTTTATCATTTTCGGAACACCTTTTCCGTCCTTTTCGTCTCCATTACATGTTGATGTACAGAACACGCTTCGTTTGCCATGTCGCTGAATGAAGGTGATCCCATCTTGTGACAATAAACCATCCATCAAACGCATGACTTCGCAACACTTCCTTCACTGTCGTTAAGCTTTCCAGGATCAATCTCGATTCGGTAACCGTATCCACCTTCGATGCACAGTTTGAACAATCTGATTCCAAATTTGTGTTTCTTGCTGGGAATATACTGCTTGAATTTCAAGCGACTTTGAAAAGGTACGATCGACTCATCAATAGCTACATTTTTCTCAGGCTAACAACGGATTCCGATAGCTCGTTGAAATAGTCCAGCACTGCTCTAATCTTGAAAAGTTGGTCAGTTCCATCATTTGTTCGTTGTAACAGAAGTGCAGATTGGAGTAAACTCGTCGACCAGGAAAATATGGAAAAAATTGAAAGGTTTGCAATGAGCTTTATCAATCCTTACAATAGCCGACTCCTGTTCAAATAATAATTGTGGAAGCTTTTTCAGATCACTAGACCAGCTATCCTCATTCAAAACTCGTCCTTCTGGTGCTCTTTCATCCGATTCATCCACATCATCACTGACAAGGAGTACACGGCGTAATCCCCTGCAGAATCTTCCAACTCCTCGTCTTCTGCGACGGCGGCAGCTCATATGGGCTGCCACGGCCGGTGCAGCGAAAACGACACCCCTCCGTGAGGAACGCAATCGCAAAACGCGCGCTCGTCACAATTAAATGGAACTCTTTGACAAAAGAAAGGGCCCAAGAAAATTCAATTCAAAAAAAGACTCACACGTAGCAGGTGGCGCCAGTTTATTCAGCTGCGCTAGAGTTTTCCAGATCGATACTCTGTAGAGAAATATAAGATGAAAAGCGATTCCGTTTAGAAAGCTTCAAAAGAAAGCTATTCCAATAAAAGTTCGAAACATCTTCAGCATCTGTACGAAGCCTACTGTAATTGCAATAACTACAGCTACAGTAATACCGATACCGTCGTCAAAATGTCGCATAAGAAGAGATACGATGATTCTGGATGTTGCTTCGGAGCGTAACATATGGACACAGAGCTGAAAAAAAATTAGCTAGCAAAAAGGTTTCTAAGTGGGTTTACAGTTGAAAAAAGTAAAAAAGCAAAGGCAAAAAAATACTTTCCAAGAACTCATGAGCGGAAGCATTTTCTGCGGTGTAGGTTCCAACCATGATGTCCTCATTTGTATTTGACGATAGTGATGTGTTCAAGTTTTCACCTGTATAAAAGGTTCAATAACGCAATAAAAAAGTTTGCTGAAACAAGTCTTGGCGTCGAAGAAAAACTCTCACAGGGTTCAAGGGATTAATGCACGCAGAGCAATTATAACTCTCGATAGATTAAAGTGTATTGGCTCAAGTCAAGTCATCCCATCATCGCTATGCCAGCAGTTCTGAACAACTAAATACTTGTATAAGAAACCATGTTTAACCGATTACAAGCTAGAAACTATCGATGTTCTAGTGGGAAACTGAATACATTACGGAGAAATTGTTACTCTATGCAACGTACTACATGCAGGAATGTTTTCTCCATATTTCACTAAAATTCACTTTGCGCGTTTTCTGGGACGGTGCAGCGAAAGAGGCGCCCGTCCGTTCGGGGAACGCGCGCTGGTCGCGAATGTGCTAGCGAGTTTCTTCAAAAATTCCGTTGACTTCAGCAAATTTGAAGAGGAATATAACCGATTCGTTGATCATCTTCACGAATATTCTAGGAAAGCAAAGAGTCGACAAAGCTAAGGAAAGTCTCTCTCCGAAGACTCGGGGTATCCGCCAACGTGGAATAACGCCAGCCACAAGCAATCATCTGAACCACCAACAACAATCAACAAACATCTGAACCTGCGAAGCTATTCGGACAAGAGATAAAAAAAGATCCGATAGAGGGAAAACAACAGTTCTGGTCGAAACCGCCGAGGCCGGGAATAGTATTCGCAAAGTCCGCTATGCCGAATCCAAGACTAAGATGACTTCCCTCCGTCGTCCTGATTACAAAATGTCGTTATGTCGTATGTTCGTCGATTTGAAGAAAGCCTTTGATTCCATCAAGACAGAAGCGGTAATTGGAGCCCTGGACAACTGGGGTGTTTCTACTCCATACATAAGGATGCTTCGTGAGCTCTGCGAAACTACACAATCATGACCTCGCCATTTTATAAGGAAGTCATCATCAACTGAAGAGAGTTGTCCGGCAGGGCTATATCCATCTCGCCCAAACTTTTCCGTACCGCTTTCAAGAACATCATGCGTCATGTAAAGCAGGAAGGACTGAAGTCTCGGGAGTGAAGGTCGATGGTCGGCACTCTCATCATCTCCACTTTGCAGATGACAGCGTGCTTAGAACACCGATTATCGAGTACTAGGAATAACATTGCTCGTGACAAGATCTGCCTGAGACCAATCTTAACGAAGACGATGCTCATGAAAAACGGATTGGTACCTGTTGGAAACGGAAAGACCATTAAGAACGGTAACGGGACGGATATCTCTGAATGCGGTCCTTCCTGCTTTGAGATAGGCCTCAAAGACGTGGACTCTACGAAAGCAGGATGAGCATGCAGTTAGCGTCATTCAACGTGTTGTGGAAAGGACGATGTTCGAAATTCCCCTGTGCACGCAAGAGCAGAAGGAAATCCGGGGTTCCGAGCTTTGAGATAGAATGTAAATAGATCAGAGCCTTCGTTAATTATTCCAAGAAATTGAAGATCAGGTCTGCTGGACACGGCATACGATATAGTGATGACCCTTAGACCAGGGTGGTTACTGACTGGAACCCTCGGACACTAAGACAGCCGCCAACGCGATGGACAAAATTCTTCACGAATAAATTTCTTTACGAAAGTTCTGAACGAAAGGAACATTAAGCCTCGTGTCCCTCAAGCGAGAACGCTCCACTGGACTGTTTGGCATTGGAGTCGTTACTGGCGTCTGCTCGAGGGAATTGATGATCAACGGGGCGACAGGTGGCAAGCGCTAGTTGATGAACCGCTCCATATAAAGGTCGGACGGGTTGACGCCTAAACCAGTCATTCTCATAGAAAATCGAGTTATTGATCGACCACAACATGGCAACAGGGAAAATCAACGCTGGATCGTCTTCTGCAACGACGCTGGGCAAGCAACGGCTTCACCTTCGACATCATCAGCACAGCAAAAAACAACTAACTGCAGGCGCCGGCGTGAGTTCGCAAGTAACGCTCGACTGAACTTACACGCAAACACTTGCTACAAACCCTTCAAACATGCGAAGATGATCTTCACAGCGACATAACTGACTCCATCTCAACAGCTTCTGACAAGTTACTCGACTATGTCGAAGTTCGAGAAATGCATCACAGATCATTCTACGAGGCTAATAGAATTCGAAAGTGCTGACACGCAATGTACCAATCTGATGATAGTAGACACAAAGAACTGTCGAATTTCCGCGATGATATCTTCGAGTGATCGTTCAGAGTTCCAAGGCGTTGTGCTGCATCTCCATTTAAACCACGCTTCTTCATTAGGAAGAGCAGCATCAACTTTTTCTGGTCAATCAAAGGACAAATCGAGGAGCGTTCCAAAAAACGAAGAATTGCACATAGCCTCAGCTTTCTAACTGGTTCACATTATCAGTATTCTTCATTGCCCACAACGGCCACCCAGAATGCTCCGTCATTGGCAAGCCCAATCTTAATCATTTCGATACTTCCCTATTGGCACCGCTCGAAGATCTCTTCGCCAAATGTATCCGATTAGAAAAATCACCACATCTGGAAAGTGTCCTTGAAAAAGGTGCACTTCACGTTACCGACGGCCTCTAATGAAAACTATGCTGCCGTCATCGACATTCTACTCCCTATGCACGGCAAGGACTCCACTTTACGTCGGTCCATCCACACCCAACTCCTGAGCCTACCCCGATTGGCTCTGACGAGGAACAACTACAGCAACTTTATTTCGCACTGCTTCAGCTCATCCGTCAGCACATAGCCATAACACCTAATTCATCGGAATTCTGCCTAAGTCATCTACGCAAGAACAAACGCCGTATTTGCATTATAATTTTATATAGACTATAAAACTTACGGGGAATGACGCTCAAACACATACACCTTATGGGATACCAGGCGGCTACGCACGCTCTCGCGCGCTAGGGCCTCTAGCAATGAGAGACGGGGCCGCATGAGCTGATTTTCATTATAGACCTTCATCGGATTTATGAGTTTCCTGTGCTTGTGTTTCCAAACCTCGCCTCCTGTGGGGGGAGTCTGGTCCTGCCACCCACCATAAGTGTTCCCATCCTGTCGCCTGTTTTCCTTCCAAGTTCGAACTTTCAAGGTCTATGAGGACAGGAAATGTGAACTTTTGCCCAAACCCCGCCCCTTGTGGGCGGAGTCTGGTTCTGCCACCCACCATAGGTTTTCCCATCATGGCGCCTGTACCCCTACCAAGTTTGAACTTTCGAGGTCCATGGGGACAGGAAATGTGGATTTTCGCCCAAACTCCGCCCCTTGTGGGCGGAGTCTGGTCCTGCCACCCACCATAAGTGTTCCCATCCTGTCGCCTGTACCCCTACCAAGTTTGAACTTTCGAGGTCCATGGGGACAGGAAATGTGAATTTTCGCCCAAACCCCGCCCCTTGTGGGCGGAGTCTGGTTTTGCCACCCACCATACGTTTTCCCATCATGGCGCCTGTACCCCTACCAAGTTTGAGTGTTCTAGGATCACGGGGACAGGAGTTGTGAATTTTTGCACAAACCCCGCCCATTGTGGGCGGAGTCTGATCCTGCTACCCACCATGAGTGTTTCCACCCTGTTCCCATATTTCCTACCAAGTTTGAGTGTTCTAGGATCACGGGGACAGGAGTTGTGAATTTTTGCACAAACCCCGCCCACTGTGGGCGGAGTCTGATCCTGCTACCCGTCATTAGTGTTTTTACCCTGTTCTCATATTTCCTACCAAGTTTGAGTACTCTAGGACCACGGGCACATGAGTTCTGAATTTTCGCTCGAACATTTATTCCTCACAAACCCCGCCTCCTTTGGGCGGAGTCCGAACCTGTCACCCACTAAAAGTGTTCCCGTACTGCTGCCTGTACTCCTACCAAATTTGAACGCATTCGGTCCACGGGGACAGGAGTTATGAATTTCCGGTCAGACACACACACATACACACACACACACAAACACACCAACAGACACACTTAGCCGATTATATAAGTAGGATTATAGCAGTAGACCGATGTCTTGCTTCGGTATCATGCACAAGCGAGCGACAAGAAGTATACCATGTAGCACAAATGAGATGCAGTCAACATTCTTATGTTATTAGACGTACCAAATCTGACTTCTCTAACAAACTTTCTTTCATGCTCGACACTTCGACCACACCGCACATTGCATCGCTGTTTTTCATGGTAGCACCGTGATCTTCGCGATCGGAGAATTTCTCGCCTTCGACATTTAAAGGACAATTCCCAGGAAACCGGCGCTAGAACCGGACAAATTCAAACGGAAAGTGATTTGTCGTTCATGAATGACATTCTCATAAATTCAGTGATAGCAAGTGTCACGCTCGTAGTATTTGTGAATGGGATGGTACCATTCTTCAGCTTTCTATTAGTATTTTTTTCTCCTCGTCTCTATGCTAGATACATAGTTCCAGTCATCCTTTTTTCGAGAATCTTTTTCAGAACGCTTCGAAACGCTAAATTCCAGTAGTCTTCCTAGCTGAGGGAGTCTGTTTATGTATTTATTTTGTAGGCCTGCATAGGTCCACTCTACTATTGCTACTATAATTCACTTTATTCCTCATTGTCGTGACTTTTGGTGGCTCCGTTCGAGAAGTTTTGCTTTGGTGGTGGAGCGAGCCACACGCAGTCCCGCGATGGAATTCCTGGTGCTCACCGCAGGTACCCACCACAGGAACAGGAAGAAAACTTGTTGTCACCCATTCTGGGGTGATGGCGTTCAGGTTATAGGAGGAATGGGTAAGTTAAACAGAATTTTCGAAGCTCAGATTCAGACTCGATCAATGCTTTGCGTGGTACGCTGGAGGGATGTACACAGCGAGCCCACGCCCGCTACGCCTCGCTGTCGGCGCATGGTCTCATTCCTGAGCTTAAAGGCACTTTTGAATGCTTGAGGTGTATTACCTCAGTCCAAACGCGGCAAAGGTTAGGACCTTCGAATCTCCCAACCAAGATGATAGCTGGCCGCGAGGACAAATGGTGGAACGAGAACAAGATGGCGAATGAGTAGACTGGCGTACGTACTGGAGTAGCGGCGAGCGGCGAAGACTCGGGGAAGACACAATGCGAAGAGCGACCAAGCGAAGTATGTATGTGCGAGTTAGGCGATAAACAAATGACACCCACGAGCATTAAAAGTACTTCATGTAAACAAATGAATAGATGTGAAGGATGGCAGAAACAAAGGTGGCTAGGAAACAAGACTACAACGGTGGATACTAATTGTCTGACTAACTATCATTAGCTGCATGAAACGAGAAGAAATATGGATGAATTAAGAGATGTTTAATGCATACTAGTAGCCTACTATGCCATCACACTATTGCGAACTCTCTGAATATCGTTGTAGGAAGAAGTAATTGCTAGGTTACTGGCGTAATTAGAGAATATCATATTAGGCGTTAGGCGTCGGCCATAGATGATAGGTGCCTAGCGTGCAATGTGGTAATGCGATGAAATACGATGGCAGAGGCGAAGGCTGAGAGCCAGGACGGTTAATGACGAAGAACTGACCCATGGTTGGCGCCAAAAGCCTACATTCCAGCCTATCAGAGGATTCCACACTAATTGTAAGCGCACAATTTGAATCGTGGCGTGTAGTTGAATCTGGCGAGGTCTTCTGCTTTTGAGCACATTGACTCGACGTCGTGAAAGGTCACGAACTCATCATTCAAAATTGATATGTCAATTAAGATAAGAGCCTGGAGCGAAGATCGGGCTCCGCTGAAATGATCCCTTCAATCAACCTTTCTTGTTGAACCAGAACAAGTGACTAGTGTTGCAGCCAGAGCGATGCCAGGACACAGACCCACCTCAGTAACAACGGCGCACTCTTCTTGCAGCTACTACCTGACAGCCGGCATGCTGATCAACCCTTTTGCTACTCCGTGGATCTGTCCAATATCTACGCCCCATCGTCATTGACGTCATCGAATACCCCCTGATCCCATTTAAAGTGGCATAACCGTCATGAAATTCGACCGTTGCCTGCATTTCATTTCAGTCTCGAACAACTTCAGTGCACCTCCAACGGAATGGCCGAGAAATTCTCTTGGTGCCTAATCTACTTCCACACTTGCAATTCCACCCCACTCGCCTATGCGACAAAATGCTATTGTATCAAAGGCAACAAGAACAAGTACTTAGATGACGAGACACAAAAATCACAGCTTAATGAGAAATATCGTCGTAGTCTGACGCGGAAGCAGCATCCAGGCAAATACAATTAGATGCAGCACATTCACCCAGGCCTCCATACGGACGAAATATCCTTACGAAACTCGTCAACAACGAAATCACTATTGTATCAGGGTCTCCAATTGGGTGCTACTCTTGTTTTCAATGAACGCATGCCCAGAGCTCCCTTGCACTATACGAAAAAACAAGTGGAGTACACCGCATAAATAAAACTAGACCGTCAAGTACTCGTCTTTTGAAGTATCTCTGACATAGTCTTCCACTTCACGACTTCGTCGATTGAATATCAATGTAATCCCCACGGTACTTGACTACGTCAATAAACCTGCTTTCCAACTTTCATCACTTCAACATTTGGACATGTACCGAAAGGAACGAAAGCTTTTCTATAAAAGATCCATCTACATACATGAAGCCAGGATTGGTTTCATTTAGCAATAAATTCAGATATTGGAAGACCGTTGTATTCATATTCATTACGATATCCACATTTCTCAGTTGCTCCACATCTTCCGCAAACGTTCAGCTCGAGTCACCTCGATCGAGAATTCACTCCTTTTCTGGGATGATAGCTACTGTCTTTCCCAACTTGTCGAAATTACACATAGATTAATCATGTTTCCAACATCATCAAGACTGGAGTCTCGCCAGCCTCTGGAACAGGCTAATTACTGAAGAAATTGTTCTGTCTATGACTCATTCCGCCAAATTACGCCGAATTAGTCATTTCTAATGAGTCACTGCCTTTGATGATTCACAACAACAAGGATATCAAACCCATCTGGAAGGAGACTATTTCTCCGTGACGTGTGATTTGAATGGCCCCGTTGACAGTGGACGGAGGAGTCTAGAAAGGATTCACTATGGCAGAGGAATCACCTGTATCATCGAGGTGAGTCTTATTCTCTGTAGGGAAACCAAGCCCAGCACTCCTTTCGTTCAGAGTTTCATGAAGAATTCTGACCATCGTAGACTGCCGTCCTGGAACTCCTTTGATGTGCCGAGGGATTCAGTCAGTAACCGCCTGGTCCAACGGTCATCACTACATCGCATAACGTGCCCGTCCCATCTGATCTTCGATTTCTTGGCGTAGCCAACGGCATATATGATCTACATTTCATCACGGAGCTCGGAACTCCGGGTTACCTTCTGCTCTTGCCTGTATAGGGGAATTTCTCATTGTCAGCATCTGAAGCGTACGTCAAAGCAGGATGGACAGCAGTGTCGGAAAGGTGAGGGGACGGCTGGATGCTCTTTTTCTTCTTCACTACTTCCTCGATATCCTTGAATGTTCCCCACACTTCACGTGTTCTTCTGTTCAGCTCCTGAACAAGGTCGTTCATCATGTTGACTTCGCGACCTAGATAGACGTAGCTAGAACATTGGAAAATATTCTTTCCATTCAGCGTGAAGGGAGTGTTAAAAACCATTCCGTCTCTCATTAACATTCGTTAGGTTTAGTTGTAAGCCGATCTATCCACAAGCACTGTCAAACTCGGCCTGCATTCGTTTCGCCTGGTCGATGTTCGGTGTTATAGATACAATGTTGTCTGCAAAGCGGAGATCATCTGAATGACGGCTATAGACCTTCCCTCGCCAGCATTCCAATAGCATATGACGCATCATGCTCTCGAGAGTACTGAAAAGTCTGGGCGTCATGGTATCGCCCTGTCGAACCCCTCTCTTCACGCTGAATATGACTTCTTTATAGAATGGCGAGATCCTGGTCGTGAGGTTTTTTTGAAGATCACGAAGCATCCTTATCTTATGTATTGAGTAGAAACACTCTGGTTGCCCAGGGCTCCGATTACCGCTTCTGTCTCGACGTCATCAAAGGCTTTCTACAAACCGATGAACTAAGGCATAACAGCATTTCGTACTTTCGCGATATTCCATTGAATCCATTTAGAATGGATATGATCGATTGAACTGTTCCCTTCCCAAAACCCCGCTTGCTCGCATGGCTGTCACAAAAAGAAACGCTTGAAAAGGCAGAGCTCAATGCGATAGTTGCCAATGTCGTCGGTACTTCCTTCTTGTACAGCAACATGGCTTTGCCACTTTTCACGAAGTGGGCAGTTTACATCGCGACAGGTACCGCATGAGGAGCCTAGCCAAAGTTCTGACGATGACGGGTGTCTCCTCAGATGCTCTAATTTGATCCTATTGGGTCCTGTTCAGTTCTTCGTTGACATGATTGCATGTGGCAGTGGTATAGGAGTCAAAAAAGCCGAAGGAAAGACAGCCTTTTGCTTGGCTACGACCTACGACCTGACAATCTAAAGCACATTTTTAGCAAAAAGGGAGGCAGGAAAAGATAAACTACAGCAATGGTGGAAGACAATCAGATAACAAAAATCATATGGTTGCAAAAGAATCATCTCTTGAATCTGTAAAAGAAATGAAGGAACTGTCTAGTAAGAGTTCATTCGGGGCCTCTCATGTACAGCAGTCCATCCAGCTCTTCAAGAAAAAAGGAGCAACAACGGAGCGGAGATTCGGTGTTGGAAGCTACAAGAAAGGAAAATATCAAACGAGGATATTTGAAACTGAAGCTTACCAATCCAGTAGACTTGGGGATACGCTGTGGATATCATCCTACAGTGTGCAAGGAAAACGCTGGAGAAACTCAAGGTGGGCTTACAGGTGGCAAGGCAGCATGGTTCAAAAAGATGAATTTCAGCGAGTTGTAAAAAAAGACAAAGAATGCATGCAAGCGTCCGTAGAAGTCGTGTATAAAAATCCAACTGCCTACAGAATCCGCAAGAGGCTCACCAAAGCTACCATAGCAGAGGCGAAGAATACAAAACTTCACGACAGAAGGTGAGGTCCGAGCGATGTGGAGGATGTGTGAGTGTTCGAGCTGTTACACGATTGAACTAACTGCGCATAACATGAAAGTATACGAGTGGCTAGACTATTCAAAACCAAGGGAGCTGGTCCCAATAGAACAGTTCGATATACCTGCTGCATGCCTTCATCGATCTGGAAAATAAGTTCGATTGCTTACCGCTACCACTTGTGTTGAGAGTGCACCGAAAACGTAACAATCTCGAACAGCTGATCCCCCTAGCCAAGGACCAGCTACAATCGGTTCGAGACAACTACACGTTACCCTCACGGCCCAGCAAAATTAACAGATGTCACAATTGTGGTACACCAAGGGTCAGCCGTGGGTCTCTTCTTGCTAACAACCTACTTTATCTCAAAAGAAATCATACACTGCGGTGCACAATAGATCGCACCCTATAAAACCTAATTTTTGAGAGGAGCCAAAACTCCTAATGCTTCTGCCGCAGATATGTTATGTGTAGAAGAGGCCAAATAATTTTGGCGCGATAATAGGTAGATGACAGTGCATTTGAAAAATTCTGGCGGGCTAGTATCAATTTTCTGGCGGTGCACAATAGATTGGACGACTTGAGGTAATTGATTTATTCGATTTTTTCTTCCCTGTATCTGGAAGTCGCACATGCTTACATGTTTGTTTTTTAAGCATGCGCAGGTATACGCGACTTACGAACGAAGACCGGATTCGAATTGACGCATTACGTCACCTTGGAAAAAGTTATCTCCAAATTTCTAGAGAACTCAACATTCCTAAGAGCACAGTTGCGAGTGTCGTGAAGAAGCAATCAACAAATGTTCCGAAGAAGAAGCCAGGACGAAAACCAACTCTTTCTGAACGCGACAAGCGTCGGTTGATCAATATGGCATCAAACTCTACGAGAACTGCGAGGGAGTTAGCTGCAGATTGTGGGATTTCGGTTTCAAAATGGGCTGTTGCTCGCGTCCTGAAGTCATCAGACCACATAACTTCTCAGAAGATGAAGTCTGCACCACGGCTAACACAGAGTCATTGAGAGAAACGGCTCCTCTTCGCTAGGAATGAGATGAACAGAGATTGGACAAAGGTCCGTTTTTGGAACTTGCTTTGCTTCACGAGAAATTTGAGTTTTTCTATCCTTGTCTTTTTTCAGGTTATTTTTTCTGATGAGAAAAAATTCAACGGAGATGGGCCAGATGGAAACCACTCGTATTGGCGCGATCTGCGGAAAGAACCACGACTTATGTCCCGAAGGAACTTCGGCGGCTTCTCGTTAATGGTCTGGGGAGCGTTTTGTAGCGACGGCACCGTTGGTATTCAATTTACGTCTTGTAAAATGACAAGCCAGGACTACCAGTCACTACTTGGGAAAACGTTGGTGCCATTCATCCAGAAGAACACCAACAAAAACTACGTCTTTATGCAGGACAACGCTTCTATTCACGCTGCGCGGAGTACTCTATCCTATTTGCAGTCCAATAACATCCCGCTATTGTCATGGCCGGCATGCAGCCCGGACCTAAACCCTATCGAAAATATCTGGGGTGTATTAGTGCGTAAGATCTATGCAAATGGTAAAGTTTACGGCAATGTTGAATCGTTGAGAAGAGCCATAACTATGGAGTGGAAGAGTATGTCGCCTTTTCTTCTGAAGAAGCTCTGCGATTCGATGCCTGATCGAATCTTCGAGCTTATTCGAAAGAAGGGAGGCTGCACTCATTATTAGATAAACTTGCATTGGGAAACGGATTGTCGGATTTCAGAAGTTATTTTTTTTTTGGTTGGCTATGCATATCGTCCAATCTAATATGCACCGGCTTAAAAAGTGTAAAACTATTGCTCAGAACTTGAGCAATAGTTTTACACTTTTGTAATTGTGTAGTCAAATAGTTACCACGAAAAGTAATCTTTTCCCTATTCTAATCATATATTGTCGGCAGAAGCAATAAAAACTTTGGCCTCTCTCTAAAACTTGTTTTTCTATGGGGTACGATCTATTGTGCACCGCAGTGTAGATGGAAAACTGAAGCCCTTCTTCTTCTCGATGGCAGGGCGCTGGAGAAAGGTTTAGGACAAGCTTCAGAGATGACAGAAAGTGATGGCGAAGAATGGGCTTCGACCAAGAATCCCATTCTGAGTAATGCACGGAGTCAGTTGTAGACGGTCTCGGCGAAGCCAACGAAAGGATACAAGTCATCTGATACCTGGGAAGTGACCTAGCTGCTGATAATAATGACGTGTTCCAGGCTGCGAAAGCCCGAACAAACGTTGCATTGATGGAACGGAGGAAACTTACGAGCATCCTTTATGACCGAAGGTGCTCCAAGATGCTCAGAGGAAAGGTGCGTGACAGAAGTGAGGCTCACGATGCAGCTGAAGATGAGGGAACAGCGCCTGAGATGGTATGGGCTAGAAGACTACTGAGCCACTCGATGAGAAAGACACTGAAGTTCGAATAGGAAGAAAAGCGACCATCTCGAGTATCGAAGAAGAGATCGAGGGAAGTAATCAAGAGGAGCTTCTCGAAACCAGATGGCAGAACAGCCGTAGATAGAATGGAGTGGCGACAACTCACCAAAACAACTCACGAATAAGACTTGAACTGAAGTTGATTCGAAAAAAGATATTTGCCTCGAATCATGCATTTATTTCCCTCTCGAGGTTAAATTCGATAGCCATCCGGTGTCTGCTTGATATCCACCCCTGCCGAAGATTTATAATAAGGGTGAAAAAAGTAGGAGGAACTAACGACTTTTTCGATCTGCCTTAGGTGTTTTTTTACGTCTTCTTGCAGGGGTCATTGGAGTCATTTTTCACTGGTGACAAATTCCACTTTCACATTTTCCACAATCCTAGATCATTTTTGGGGTCAGTTCTTAATCCAGACATTAGAAATGAAGATCAGGGCTGAAGCTCGGACATATCGTCGATTACTATAGGTCTCTGAAGTTTTCGCTCGACTGATTTTTGGTAGTAGTATTCACACTGATAAAGACGATAGGTTCTAGTTCGTCCTGTCCTGACGGGATTTTTTCCCTCTCTTCTCCGTGTTTCTCCCAATCTTTTCAGTAGTTTTTTTTTCAGTTTGGCTTTGCCTTTGATCAAAATGAAGTTTATAGGGTTAACTACTCTGTTTGACCATGATGGAACCGCTTAGGCTCTCCTGCGGACTCCCCTTTCTACTCAATCTCCATAGGTTCCAGACAGCTCTGGTGCAAAACAATCTTTAGGAAAAGGATGAAGAGGCATTCGACTTCCATGAAAAATCATGATGGGGTTGTTTATGATCATTCTATCTCCCTTCAAGTTGCTCACTGTTGAAAAGTCCTGCAAATACCTCTCGATGTCTGTTTTGGAAAACAAATTCGAACCCTACTCCCTTCCTCTAGTGAGTTCCATATAATCATCTAGAACTCGCTCATTCACCTCTATGACTGTACGAATTCAATCAACTCGAGAGTTCTCACATTTCGCACATCACCACCATTGATCCCTTCTAGAGGCCTTCACATGGTAGATAGTCCTGTGGAAGCTTTATTGATTCTGTGGTTTGCTTTTTTTGTTCGCTATGGTCGCTCATTCGGTGTCCCTTCACAAAAGGACAACAAATACGCAGTCACGAATTGTCGACGGGCGTTTTTTGTTCGTTTGCTCGCAACTCCAGCTAAAATAGCCATAGCCACTAGCACCGGCTTTACACCACCACTCCTGTCTCTTTTTGATCCTAAATTTCTATCTTTTGCGAGCTCTGAGATAAGAACTAGTGAGGTACAGCATAAAGAAAGACTTGCTGCAAAGTACTATAATTAGCATCTGCCAAACCGATTCACTTTCCATCTAACTCTGGAAAGAGGCTGGGTTACCCAGATGTGGTAATGATGATTTTCATGATCTGTGATCTTCAGTAGAGATACTTTTTTGAAGACTTTCTGAAGCTGCTTATAATCTGTTTGGAACTCATTGAGCTCTCAAAAATGGTAGGATCATAATGTTTCGAGCAACTTTTATCTTCGAGTGATGTATGCTTCCATACGCCACTAAGAATGAAGTTGACCATTCTTAGAGTACCGTCTAGAACTTTACGGACTTTTGAGAAGGTATCAAAAGGGACTGAGGTGACGTAAGCACAGCTGATGGGAGAGATGTTTGCTCTTGATGTTTGTCGAATGAGGTAGCGAGGGAACGAATTAGACCATTCTTGTTCACTATTGCCCTTCCGCAACAGCTTCAGAGATCATGATGTGGTCGAACTTCCTCCAATGATTCGCTGTCCTACACGAACGACAAAAATCCGAAGGTTTATTCCAGAAAGGGCAAAGGTCTGTATACAACAGACCCCAACTCAAAAGATGTACACGATCACTTCCGGGAATTTTGAAGATGAGGAGAAGAGAACATAGCACCACCTATGGCGATTGCTTCACGATGCTTCTTTTTGGCCTCCTTTTGTTTTCCTTTCACTTTTTCACGATGTTATGAATCGGTGAATTCCGCAGCTAGATTTCTGGATTTCCTGCTTTTACCCATTGCTATGAAAGCACTGAACACGGATCAGAAGACCAACAAGATAGAAAGGTGTTCCCGTTCCGTTCCATAAGTCATAAACTTCCAGTTGATGTGAGACTGAATTGATGTACACGTTTCAGTATCATCTGAGTGTTCATATACAGTTCAAAGTCCTCTGAGTGTTAATCAATCCCGTCTGAGGGATGCGCCCACGCTTTCGACTTCCATTCAGGATCGTAGTGGCATATTGAATGCGTATGTAGCCATTGCAATGACCTGCGGTGGCTAGCCAGCATACAATTCAGTGCTTTTATCCTCCTAGATGGATCTGGTACCGCTTGAAAGACCCCGGAAGTATGGAAGGGTCAGGTAACCTAGGCGTACATCGAGCCTAGATTAAAACCCAAATAACAATGGGTTTGCGATAGCATCGCCTGAATTTTTTGAAATAAGCTAAAAGCAAAAGAAAATCTTTGGACGCGAATTAAAGAGGAAGGTTTTCAATTCTTCTAAATTTCATAAAATCAAGATTAATAAATTGAACACAGCAACTGACCTCATTTGTGCTCAGAAATGGTTCTTAACTAAGGGAGTGTACTTTTTACCTAAGCCTTGAAAGGAGAGAAACATTGGGATAGGTGGGACGAATCGTTCAAAAAGCTTACAGGGCAAGCAATTGAGAAATTGGTTGACTCACCCATGCCTGTGCTCGTTCCCTTTTGAGGCGTAGGCAAAAAAATATATTCTTGGCTAAGAAACGTTCGTGAGCGTCATTATGGGCTCACGATAACGACTACCCCTCTCTTTCTGCTGCTCAGTGTTGGGGAAGAGCGGTGCCCTCCTTCCCCCATCTGCATTGTTACCGTGAATCCTATACACGATGCTGTCAAATTCGAACATTGAACAAAAAAAAAAGGTTCATGCAGTAATGCTCGCATAAGCACCATAAGCAGTGTCGACAGTGGAATCCTTTCCTTTTGAGCGCTTCGGCCTCGGACACTCGAGTCGGTACGTGTGCTCTCCGAGTGCCATGCTCTTTAACTCTTGCGCTTCCAAATCCCCGTTTGCTCTCACCTTTCAAGGTTTGGGTTCGAAACCTGTCAGAGAATGAAGTTTTGCCCATGACTCGTCGTACTTGTGTAACATTTACATATTTACTTGATTTCTTTCTGAACAAAAAATTCTTACACACTTTCTTTCGAAAACCATGACGTTTCCGTTGCTCACATCCTATCCGGAGATTGTTCCGAACGATCCCTGGTATTTTTTGTTATCGCCCCTTCCCCTGTAGTCTTGACTGCCCATCCTCTTGTAACAACAGCCTTTGGAATTGAAGATCCAGATATGTTATTCATCTATTAGTTTCTTCATCATCTCGTGCAGATTTAGCCACTAAGACCAGTTACGCCTCTAATTTTTCCGTCCATAGTTCATTGAAGGCTTCACATTATCACAAGATTTTTCTTTCATCATTCTGTTTCCAGGGTCATACTCACCACAAATTTCGCAAAGACGGACCTTATGTTGAGCCATCGCTCTGGCCCTTTTATACCTGAGCTGAAGTAGACAACAACATTGCCCACATTCAGTAAATAGGCAGCCTGTCAAGCTTAAAAAAATGAACAGTGTGACCTGTGTGTAGTAAGTTCAAGACTACAATATAGTTATCGTTCGCGGAATAGAAGCGGCAAGAGAGGTAACTCTACAGTTCCAGTTTCTTATAATCAGCGAGAACGCTTTTCCGTTTGGAGAGCTCGGCAAGAGACGACTCCTTTCCCAGAAATGTAGCCGTTGCACAATGCAGCGGTTATCTCACACTGTCCTATTGTCCAATATATACATATGTATAGAAGTGGTGTTGGTGTAGTGGCACGTGAAGAACACTACACGCCCATGGCTCGTGGCTCAAATCTCCACAACCGCCAAAGTCAGGTAAACCTACCATCTCTCTAGGGTCAGTTAATGTGCATGAGACTCGTCCGGGAAAATTATTTAATACACTAGCTTGTATATCGTCTGGATCCAGCAAGTCACTGTGTGGGCCACATTCGCTCTAAGATCATCACTACGTTTCTGAATAGGAGTTGAATGGATCCCGAAATCGAGATTGGGTGCTGTCGAAAGACTACATCCTTTACATTTGCGTGTTTATATGCTGTGTATTCATATAGGTAAGATTATATATGCGCATGTGTAGGTGTACGTATAATTTTACCTATACAGTGTATCTCATTCCAATACAACCACCTGAAGGTTTGGAAAAAAAGGATTTCGAGACCATTCCGAAAATTTTGAAATAGAAATTATACAGAATATTATTTCTGATTCGCACATCAGAACTGAATACCAGCCTTAAGGTAAAACATTTATTCTGGCAATTCATCAAGGAAAGTCGCTTTGGGTCATCATAATACAACCACTGACCGAATTAGTTCATTTGGCAACGAAATCGAAAAAGAAAAAGAAATGGCTAGCCCACTGAACAAATGGCCCTACTTTTGAAGTGTTGAGTGCTAGTGACTTAATAAATATGATTGGTCTGAGTTTAAAGTCGAGACTGCGGAAAAAAGGTCTCGGAGAGTTTTGAATGAACAAGCCCTGCCTCCAATTATACCTTATTTAGCGTGGTCCGGTCAAAAAACGGCATGATAAGGCGCAATAAGCGTTTATAGACCGGTTCCGTCCACACTTGAAGGCGGACGAGTTTACAGCTTTCAAGAGGCTGCACCATTTCCAAAGGACACGGTCAATTCGGCTTTCGTACTGATCGATGTTCATGGACAAGTGCGCGTTGGTGATGACACGAGTGGCGTATATAGTAGTATTCTTCATCAAAATGAAAGTAACGCGGCTGTAGCACATCAGTTGAAGTGGACTGAAAGTAGTGGAGATTAATATTGGGGTGGTAACAGTCTGTGACGTTTCTATGGCCTTCAATGTTGGTTAAAGGAGTATTCAATAGTCTTCGGAGGCCTAGGGTTCCACCGTCTGCGCGGAATCCGCTAGCACACTTTAGCGTTGATCGGAAAAGTTTTGTCGAGGTTGAAGAATAATGTGGGAAACACTGTATGTACCAGAGTTCTGATGGGAAGTTTTTCCAATCATCTGTGAGTGATGTTTCCGAGCGTTGTCCTTCCACTGAAAAGTCCAAAGCTGTTCCTTGAACAATAAAAATTCGTGCCTCATAGCAGCATATCCAAAATGATGTCGAGGTTACTGTAAGTAAGAAAAGGAAATAAACTACCATAACCGACGTGTACACAATTGCACTGAGGGAAGGAGATTGTTGATCTGTCGAAAATACAGACGGACAGGCGCCCAGACAGATTGGCGGTATCTTGACATGGCGTTAGAAGAATATTGCATTGGTAACGAGACGGGGCCTCGAATATCACTGTACGGGAACGGCTGATCATTTTTCTGGGCGTAATTCTGTGTCAGTTTTGAAATACAATCCATTAACTGATCTTTTGAAGAAAACCGCGATAACCATACTTAAACCGATGGCCGCTTGCGTGGGGAATTTCCGCTTTAAATGAGGCTGGATTGAGTACGGTATCAGTGATCGTCGAGTGAAACCCTCTGGAAAGTCATGAGGGATGGAAGGCAATGCTTGTATTGGGCTGCATATTCCTGCAAGTGATTGATTGACTGGCATTGTTCCCAATGTTGATTTGTGGGAATCTTTGCCAATGTTTGCAAATTGGGAGGCTGTGAAACTGCTATGTGAAGAGTACGATTCCGTCCTCTAATTTCACTATTTCGTGGTGAGTATCTCAAACATGATCAGAACTTTGAGCCATTTACAATTCTTGGATGACCTGCGGTTATACCTGTATTACTAAAGCTTCAGAGAAGAGGACTCCAGGATATCAGAAACTTATCTCCGACTCGACTGCAGAAGCTTCGATTTGACTGGACCCCTCTACAAAGCTCATAAGCGACGAGTTCTCGGGTTGTAATATGGCAAACAGATGGTTTGCCACCTGTGAAAAGGGCTCTTGGAGCGGATAGAGCCAAAACACGTTGCATTTGAATGGTGAACTTTTGGATGAGAGCACTCCATTCCCGGACGGTTATATTCCCTATCGATTTCGTTCGGAAGAGGGCCACATGTTGCAGCTCTGTGACAGCTTCAGCAACTGTGATCCAGTCGTTACCGTATTTTAGTACGAGTAGTACAGCTTATGAGCATAATCGTTGTATAAGGGAGGGAAAGAAAAGCGACGTTCGGGACCATGAGGGTTCTGCTCCTCCATTTTCTCCGGTTTTGAATATGCTGTTGGTTCCATGCTTCCTAACAAGGAGAATTTCCACCATTCTTCCATCTAAACGCTAGGTTCCAAAGCTCAAGATGGCATAGAATACCTTATATGCCTTTCAGAGCTTTCAGTGAAAGCCTTTCCATATTCAGAAAGACAAAGCATAGGAATCGATGGCATAAGGGGCTTTTTCCGCTAGAAACTCATTTCCGCTCGGTCCTACTTCACCGGCTAGCAATAGCTATAAGTTTCTGAGATGGAGGAAATCGTTCCTAGCGGTATGTCTTTCGGGGAGCTGTTTTTCGGTGTGGGGTCCCTCTCTAACCGTTTTACGTGAACGTCCAATATGCAAACAAAGAGCTCCGCTATCCGCCACCATGGCCGTTTGCAATAGCTAGCGCACTGGCGACTCCGTTTTTGGATCAACAATGAGAAGTGCTGTCTCACTCGTCGCTCTCTTTCCACTTGAAGTTTAGCCTTAGAAATGGAATTTTTGTGAGCCATCACCTCTCTCTCCCTCTGAAGGCCTGTTTTGATTAAACTCTTCTGAGATCATTCGCTGTCATGGATTAATTATTGATCCCAATTATTAGTCTTTTTCTCCAGCCTAAAGGCAGAACAGACGTGCGCATTCTATCTATCGTCATTATTTGATCACTATCCAGTCACTGAACAATATTTTTTCCTCTGAATGCAACCTGTCTGAGTTTCGAGTTCTCCGAGTGCGTAATGCTAAGATACTTTTGAACATCGAACGCCAGGCTTTCGTTCTCTCGAAAATCTGTATGCTGATGTACTGCACATTCCCTTTTCACAATAGATGCTGCATATGGCTTCTGCCGATAAAAGACCCCTCCATAAGCAATTTTCACGTTCTCGACCAATCTTCCAAAAGCCAATTTTGTGAACACGCCTTCGTTCATTTTTTCTGCAGCAGTGTTCGTTTGATCGTGGGAACTAGTCACATCATCGCCACAAAGGCTTTGTTTTCAACCCGATGGAATCCCCACTCTGTGGAACCTCCTGATTGCATCTGCTTATACTTCCTACTGCTTATAACACTGAAAACCTGGGATACTCTCACAAGGATGGCGATATATGGACAAAACTTCAGTTTGGGACGGGACTCGAACCCGTACTTGTGCTTTCTGGGCACCTGGGATCAAGGCACCTGGGATCACGGACATAACATAAAGTCAAAACCTGGGATACTTATTTCTTTTTTATTGATCTAAACTGTACAGTCTGATGGATGTGCTCACAGTGAGTAAGCTCTAATAGTTGAGGGTGGTGAGCGTTGTATCTGATAGCCGCATGCGCGTAGATTCCTTATTTGGAGATAAGCCTACACAATCAATCCGTAATCGAAATTTTTTTCTAAAAAGCTCGGTTTCGATTGGGCTCAATTCATGATATCCAGCTACAGCACGACGGCTGACACATCCAACACAGCGACGGCAGACAGACAATGGCCTTTAGGCCGGTCCTCTGTGTGTCTGAATGCATTGCATTTCCCATTGTCCACGAAAGCATCGGCTGCGTAGACATAGTGGGATGATAATGGGACAAGCATTTACTCGAACTACTGCTATCAGAGAATTTTGAGCGAGTTTTTTCATGAGCCCCATTGGCTGCCTCTTTCGAAGTAGTGTCTGAGTGCGACTGTCTAAAAATCTTGGCATGCTTATTTCCAGTCTTGAGGTTTTCTTTTTGAGCTGTGGAACCGCGATTGTAACAATATTTTATTAGGCTGACGTTTCGGTGCCTTCACCTTCCTCGTAGCCTCGAAAGACAAAAGCCACTTGAGAAAGCGTTCGGTCAGGCGCTATTTCAATTTACAGAGAAAGTTTATGGGGAGTAGACTACGATGTCAGAAGTTGTTAACTAAACTCTGGAATAGTCGACCTTTGAAACCACCGATCACCCCAAACTGACAAGGTGAGCTTGCCTTCTTGAACTGTTTAGGAGTAACAAGATCGTGTCCGCAGCACTGTCAGGACTAGGACAGGAGGACTGCAGTGCAGTGACATTATTTTCTGGTGATAGCTTCCCTATAAACCTTCAACCCTTAGTACTACATAGTATATCTGACGAAATGGTCTTGATTTTATTGGACTGTTCGACTTATGATAGAACTCCTTTTTGTACAAAAGAGTCGGTATGATTTCTGTCCCAATGTATCAGATAAGCGTCTTCCGTCAGGAAAGATACGAAAGTGTGAAGGTGCCTGGAGGGCTGGGCGGCATCATGCAGGTACGAGAAGAACTAGAGCTCGATACTACCAGATGGTTATAGGTCCTTACCGATGCGAGGGAGAAGGACTTCGATCAAATCGGGTTGATGGGATCTCTTACTGTCAACTCAGAGAGCGCCGAGTAGTTGAGTGGAGGTGAATTGGTGAGAGCACAGAATTATATAGCTGCCTATCGCTTCATTCCGGTTTGACTGATGAGATGACATCATTAATGAAGTGATTATTGTGATGTAAATGTTCTATGGGAAACAAAGGTCTTTGCCCGAAATAGATGAAGCCCACAGAGTACATTCACTTTACATTCAGCGTGGGCTGGTCGTTCACACCTTCAGTCTAAGTCAAACGTTTTCACAGCGGTCCGTTGTACATATTTGATCAGACTGCCCTATCTCCATGGTCAACCAATGGCCTTTGAGCCTCAACATCAAAAATGGTAGTCATTGGAATGGCTGGCCAGCAATCTTGCGTGAGAAATGAGAAAGAAATGAGAAACTTAATCTGATAGGCGGTACAACCTCCGCAGTTCTTTGAGTGTCCCTCTCATGCTAAGATGGTTGAAGGTCAGTGCTCAGCCCTTCTCTTGACTCGCTAATCCCCTATCGAGAAAACCGTGTCACCTTGGTCAACACGGCCGCTATGTAAATCCTAGACAAACCGAAGTTGTACGCGAATTCCCGGAATCGCCGAGACCCTTCAAAGAGCGTGTTCAATTTTATCGATAAGATATTTGAAGTATTCTTTCTTTATCCAAATCCTCAAAGGTCCTCGCATGGTATCATGGTATTGCTCGTGACCGTCTTCGGTTTTATTGAAGTCTTTTTTGGCCAATTCTGGAGCAAGCGGTGGAGAATTCTCAGCGTACTAGAGGGTGGAAACGTTAGTGAATCTATTGGGGTCACCAAATTTTTCAACTTTTTTTTCTGATTATTTAGCGAGTCCAAAAGCAGAGCGCGGGCGGGGACCGTGAAGTACCAATACAGGAAAATAAATCTAATGAGGGAGCTGCTCAACCCGTTGAGGGGCAGCCCATTCTCCATCGTAGTGATACAGGAAAGGGGAGCCAACTTTGACAGCCAGCAATAATTACTCGTCTGGTACCCGATTTTCATCCTTTGCAGCCTAGGAAAAAAGGTCATATTTCCCTGGCGAACCCCAGGTTATGCTACAAGCAACAAAATGTATAACGGCAAGGTGAAGATGGTTGCATTTTGAAGCGATCCTCCCATGTAAAGAGTAGTTCCCCTCTGGGTAGTTCCTTTCTGGATACCGTGCGTTTTAATGAAAGCACTACCCGGCCGGGTGAGGCATCGTAATTTAACAAAATGTACACATTTCAGAAGGCGATCAATAATAGCTGTTCGAACTGCCAATATATTAAAAGGATGGGACTCTGAATTGGGGTGGTGTTTATATGTTTTCCACTTGATACATCCGTGTGATATTGAATTAATATGTTCAAACGGTTTGGGAGTTCTAAGGATTCATCTCTTTGCAGTGAGCTCTATCAATAGGGCTTGTAGATACTTGACGAGGTGGAGGAAAAAGAGGAAGTTTTCTGGTTATGCAGAAATCCGTTTGGGTATAGGACATGCATTCTGATACTAAGCAAAATCATAGCGACTCTACGAATCTGTGATTTTTTTTTTACTTTCAGATGAATCTGGTGTTACTCAATCGACCCTTAGGGCATGGTAAGCCTGGTTGCTTCAGGGAGGTACCGATCTAGAATTCGATCTCTGAACCAGACGAGCGCTGGTGCGTCGCTTGGCACCCTACATTCAATTTTAATTTTTTACCCGCTTTTATCAATTTTCACCATCGCCAAGCTGCTTAACTGCTTTCACCTCTCACCTTGACTCATTAATGCAGCTTCTTATTACTATCAATGAAAATGGGATCACATCACTACATATTTATATAGTGCCCCGTAACAGAGGAACGGAAACAATCACCATAGGGAAAATTCGTAATTAGAAATATCGACTCAAATGAGTAGAAAAGAGGAATGCGTAGCCCAGCGCAAGATAAGCTTCCGATTTAGTCGCTCAATCCGAATGAATCGAATGTTCAAACTTTTAAGAGGCGAAAGTAAAGCTGCTGCATGTGCAGCAGCGCTTACACAAGGTCCGGGAATCGCATTCCTGGCCAATCGCACTTTCCATGCATCTGAAGTTAGCTGATTGGTATCAGACCTTCCTGACGAAATAAAAGCTTTGGCATGTACCTCCACCGACCGGTCATCCCACTACATTGTACAGGCCACGTACGCATTCCAAATGCAACTACGATTCGGAATGGAAGTCGAATGCGGTATTGATCAAACCCAAAAGTCTTTGTCTTCGAAATTGATTTTTCTAGCAAGAAATATTATTGATGACTCAATCATTTTCTTTCCCTTCTCTCGCTTGTTCCTTACCCATGCGGCTACACCGTTTTGCTGAGCAACGTGTCCAATTATTCCTGGCATCGCCTCAGCACGGCTGTCTCGAATGGTGCTTGCTAATGTATTGGCGAATGATGACTACAACATCGACGACAAAGTAGTCAATGCTATTTGCTCGGCTTCCTCCACCTTTATGGTATTGAATCACGATTTCTTGGTAGTAGAATCTATTTTTCTGCTAACTATCTCGGAGTATTGAAGAGTACGACATGTTTCAGTCATGGTTCGAGTTCCCTCCGTGGCTGAAGTTTCGCTTACATCACGCCTGTGAAATTGCTATCGCTATTTCTCTATTTTGTTAATCGTCACCATCCTACCACCTCTATAAATAGATAGTGTTAGTGATCAATAATCGCAGGGACAACTTTAAGTATTCCGTGGCAATTTTTTTTTGTTTTCTTCCGGTTTTTACATAGGCTATCAACTTTTATGAAGTGTTTCACTTTTTCCGACGTTTTCCAAACAATGTACTTAGTTCGGATTAGTGCGATGCCTCAAAAAATTAAAAAAAAATAACTAAAACTAAATAAAAATTCAAAAAATGGGTGCCAACTTTAGCAGGTTCCTCTCTTCCACACCCTGCCTGCTCTCGAACTTTTACTGTCAATCCCGAGTACTTCCCATCAGTTGTAATTTTGCATATGTCCCCTTCACACTAATGAATATTGGAATGCACATTATCAAAATAGCAGAGGCCGCAACCAATACAATAACTTCTCCGCTCCAAGAAATCTGGTCAGTGTACCGCTACCACTGATATCGCTTCCTTTTGCCACCTTCTACAATATCGTTGCACCTTATGTAAAATGCCGAAGTGACAAGATCAGGGCTTGACACACTGGATGACTGCCCTTGCTTGCTAGGCGCTTATCATCAGTTACTAGTTGCTCTCAACCTTCAATCCCCTGACATCTTCTATTACATATCACACTGAGGGGCGGAAGCTGTATTTTTAATAAACGAATGACGTCAATGATGTTTACCTATTCTTCCTCATCGGCCCTTATCATTTGTTATCAATTCCTGCTGCAGCCATCTGTTCTCACACAAAAATAAACATGCATTTGGAATTGTAAATCCGCCGAAATTATTACGAACCCCGTGATCTTGTCTGTAGAGACTTTTTGTCAGCTCTTATCCGCCGACCCCTTCTCAGTCTTCACTTCTTTTTGACCCATTGGCGACCGAGCCTTTTATATTGCCCTTACATTAACTTTTAATTTCTCTTATAACTGTAGTTGGGAATAAATGATTCCTGGACCACAAAGCCTCGAGGTTCTTTAAAAAGTTGTGAGCTCAGCTCGTACTTGACAACAGGAAAAATTTATTAGAACACTTGATAAATAATAAAAATGCTACAGGAGCATGATATGGTGTTGCTCGCCGGCGGGCCGCGCGGTCATTAATGGGTTAACATGCGCCCCACCCTAAAGGTCTTATCCGGGTGAAGGAGTGCTCCCTCTCTCGAACCCCTAAGATTCTTTCCAGAGGGGTCCTTTACGAAAAAATCAAGTCATAGTTGTTGTGCTTAGGATGCGTGGTGCCATTGTTGTTAGGTCATCCCACCGAAATCGAACGTCGCGCTGGCAAAATACTGAGCGCAGGGTTCAAAGATGAGAGATACCGGCTCGACCGCAAAAGCACGGCTCCCCGAACGGGGTGTGTGTCAAGTCGTGCGTCCGAGAGTACGCGCGGCAAGTTGCGCGGCGAAGTTCGTGGCGAATTTGAATGACTCCGGCGCCTATCATTGGGGCCCAAATCTGAAGTAAGGTAGATTAGTAAGCAGCTGATCCCACTATTGTACTGTACTTCGAAATTGGGCCCAAATAGTAGGCGTTGAAGTCGTCAGAATAGGTATGAACTTCGCCGCGCAATTTGCCGCGCGCACCCTCGGACGCACGACTTGACCGTCCCCCCCCCCCCGAACGAGGTGACACAGTAACCAAGGCGAGGTGACAAACAGCGGCACCCAGAGGCCTGAGCCTATGGATCTTTGAAAAAAGGCGGTATTAGGTTGACAAGGAAGTTTTGCTAGGAAGTATACTTAGCATGAAAGTTTCTGTATAAACAATGGCAACGCGATAGCTAGGGTGATAAATTTCCAGGGCATTCAGCACATGAGTGAGCAATGACACGCACATGGCCTTTCACTTTACCATTAGTGAACAGACAACATAATCTTCACTAGACACGCCCAAGGAAAAACGTCAGCCTAGCTACTGAAATTATCATCAGCCTAATCCCTGAAAGCACTGAGATCACCGCAGAGGGTCGACAGCTGATTGAGTTGCTCCTTTGCAAGAGATGCTAGCCTTCGAAGTAACGCAAACATCAGCTCACAGTTTTGTGGGGCATGAAGGGACCTATCCACTATGAGTTGCTGAATGACGACTAAATAGTCTAAGCTATCCCTTACCTTTATGAGCCCAGCATTTGGTTTGGCCAACGTGATTAGAGACGTCCAAAATCAGCACTCGGGTTCCTAGTGAAGGACAATGCGCGATTGAGTGTCGTTTTAGAAACAAGTCAGAAATCTTCGCTTCAGATTGGTTAGGGGTTTTTCGGCAGTCGTACTTCTAAAAAGCTGCTCATTCTGATCATTATGAGCTCCGCATTCTCAAGCATCGCTTCTTCGTAAAAAAAAAACTTCATTACTCAATATAGTCTGGAAACGGCAGTCAACGATTTTTTTGAGTCACAGTTTCCTGTCTTCCAAAGAAAAGACGTATGAACTATGAAGATAAAAAAAAGTTGCTGATCCCTTCGATGAATATATTTCTAGTTTGTAACTAAATTGAAAAAAAAATCAAAAATGAGTTTAAAATAACAATAATAACATTTTGTTGGAGAACCGCGTTAACAACCTAATATTATATTTACAATTTTCGCCCATTCTCCGAAAGATAAAGCTATTCAACTTCCAAGTTTAGTGTCATGACTGAAGCTTTTCATCTGCAGAGACTATTTGATAGTAGCTTCCAACTATGGGAATTCTGTCAACACTTCGTCCTCTTTTAGGCAGATTTTTTGGGTCAGATTCTCGATCGAAACCTTGAGTACAGGGTGTGCCATAAATATGGTTACAAGATAATTGGGCTGCAGGAACAGCAATCTATATTGATACATGGTGAATTCGTGTAAACTTTTCACTATGCAATGCAAAAACAAAATGAACGCACGGTCATTTGAATGACCGTCTCCTTGTATATTTATAGCTCGAAGACGCTTGGAGTACTCACCGACACGCGAGGTTTCCTGAGAAATGCGCCGGAGGGCTTTCTTTACCTCTGAAGAGCAACATTTCCCACGTGTTTTTAAGAACAAGCTTATCTCCAATATGGAAAACACTCTCCAGTCCCCTGAATCGCGAAGCCGGGATTTTATAAGCCAGTAGGGAGCAGGGATGTATTCGCTAACACTCTCGGTAGCAATCGCTAACACTCTCTGTGGGTGTTGGACTCTCAACAGCGTCCTCACTGAAATGTGCCATATGAAGATGTTCTGAATGATTCTCATATTTTTTTGGTTTAAAATATGCGATATGGCTCGATTGGCATAGACTGAAGCCGAACCATCACCAAAGAGGGTAAATGGGTACGGGAAACGATTTGACTCTCTTATCGGCTTCTGCTTTCGTGGTGAGAAACTTACGCACACTCTGAGATTCGAACATTTCTCTCACGCCATAGACCTCTTCGTCGATAAACGTGTGGTGTCGAAGCGCGTGCCGTATGGGATAGTGCACTACTACATTGTTTTCCTTCTGAAACTTCTTCCCGGGAGAGAGCCCAAGAAGCATCTGAAACCTGTCTGAATACAGTTGTATTTGCTCGAGGAGAACTTTCCCAATCAAGGTAGCGAATACCCACTTCGGCAGCAATTTTCGTCATACTTCTGCAGGTTTCGCGGCGAATTCATTTCCCAAGAACTGTATTTAGAGAAGAGGTCGTATCTGAGGCGAGACAACCGATCCGGGGCTTGTCTTCGACCTCACGCACGCAACGCGATTTAACAGAATGACGTTCGAGATTTGTTGAAACGACGAGCGACCTCGAAAAGCATCTCACTGAATGCGCGCAAAGACGGAGCGGTTGGTGAGTGAAGACAAGGCTCCACTATTCCTCGAAGAGCAATGAGATGAGAGCACCAATTTGTGAGCTCAGGTATACCACGAATTCAATAAATGACGCAGATTTAGAAAACCTTCCAAACGAGGGAGAATGCGTCTTTTCAAAGAATAGTTAGCATATGTATTTATGGCACACCCTGTGTAATTTTAAATTTCCCCATTGATACATGGTGCACCTTGCCAGTGCTAAGCGTGAGCCTATAGAACAGGCAAAATTCATGCTATGGGAGACCAGACCAAGCTTCTAAAGAGACTTCTTTTCGTTTCAACATTTTCAGTCCTACCTTTGTTCATGTTTAGAGGTGGTGTAACGGCGAGAAGCCTTTTCTTACACGATCAGGGTCTGTAGTTCGAATACGGGATTGATACCCGCGTAAGCTGACCGAGCCTTCTACACCTTCTGGTTCGTTTATTCGGTTGAACAGTTTGGGAGGATAAAAGCCCCAGCCTGACATCGGTGGCCAGCGTACTTTCCTTATAGGGAGTGCCCACATTCGACACTAATGGTAAGATTCTGAAAGAATTTGAAGGCGGGACCTCATCCCAGAAGCGCGATTCTTCAACGCTGAAAAGTTTATCCTTCGGCTTCGTTTGTCGTCATTTTGCAGTAGATTTTCTTATTTCCCACCTCTTGGCGTCTTTCTGTATGGAGAACGTTAAGAAGCAATTCTGTAAAGAATGGAAGCATCAGTCCATTCAGAAATCAGACGGACTTGTGCACCTCAAACATCGAAAAACTGTGCGGAACCACATTGACGTGGGGAGCTTCGTTCTTTGGGAAAATTGTTGAGGGGCATCTTCTCGTGACGTCTAACAAACAACTGAAAGGTCGCTGAGGTGTACAGAGAGCACAGGTAGAGAAGGAAGTCTTCACCCCCTAAGGAATGAAGGTTACAAGGAATCCTACATGTTAAAGGATAAAGGATAAATTTTTTGGCGTTGATCAGTCCCGTTTGAGGGATGCGCCCCCGCACTCGACTTCCATTCAGAATCGTAGTGGCGTAATGAGTGCGTATGTGGCCTATACAATGACTTGCGGTGGCCAGCCGATGTACAAGTCAGTGCTTTTATCCTCCCAGACGTGTCTGGTACCAATTCACCGATCCCGGGGGGATGGAAGGCTTGGTTGGCCTGGGCGGGCATCGATCCGGGATTGGAACCCCTAACCGTGCGTGTGATATAGTGCGCCACTTGCCACTGCACCACCTCCGCCCTATCCTACATGTTATACTTTAACAAGTAGGCTAAAAGCACATCAGAAGGAAATTTGGAAATTTCATTAGAAGGAAGCGCTCTGTCACTGAATAACGTTATCCTGGAGTTCTTTGATTGAAGTTTCGTCTAATCTATGGGCGAAGCTCCCTCGAGACTTCTTTCAGCAAGTTCTCATGAGTTCCGACGAGTGCTCACCGAGCAGCACCGACCTGCGCCCATTGAATTTTATGACCAATTTTGGAAGCGAAAGACTGGAAAACCAGGTAGGCGCTGGTAAACTACATAAGGCTATCGCCAATTTGGGGAATGTACTGCCAGCTAAATTATCTCGAAACAAACTTACTGCTTGCTTTTCAATTGGCCCAGCTCTGTATAGGGTCAGGAACTGCCAAATTTCATTTGTTATGTTGCTTTCTTGCTACTTTTAAATTTTGGATGGTACATCCAACGACCCTCGTTGCATTTTGTTCTAACTTGAATGTATTTTTAAGCTGAGCAATATTTTCAAAGTGAACTATAGAGCGCTAAGACGTGGGTACGTGGCCTTTACAATGACTTGCAGTCACCAGCCAATCAACAGGCTGATATGCTTTTGTACTATCATATTACCAGCCCAGCCTGGAGCCCGCTAATGGTCCTGGAGGAATTTACGGCTTGGTTAGCCTCAGTGAGTTTGATAAAAAATCCGATCACCACACCATACGTGTGGTTGTGTACGTCTTTTGCTGCTACACCACCTACGCCCTAGCGAATTAGAGAAATGGTAAAAATGTAAAATGAGTCAAATAATTTGTGAAAGTGGTGAAAATGACTCTAATCCTTTGGAAGCTCTGAATGAAGTCTAATGTCTTGCATAAAGTCTTGGAGAGTTAATCAATCCCGTCTGAGGGATACGCTAGAGCACTCGACTTCCATTCAGAATCGCAGTGGCGTAATGAGTGCCTATGTGGACTGTACAATGACTTGCGGTGGGCAGCCGATGTGCGAGTCAGTGCTTTTACCCTCCCAGACGAGCCTGTACCAATTAACCGACCATGGAGGGATGGAAGGCCTGGTAGGCCTGAGCGGATGCGAAGCTGTAACTGTACATGTGAGATAATGCGCCTCTCACCACCAGATCCCCTCCCCCTTGAAGCTCGGAATACATGTACAATTCACAAACCAACAAAAAAAACTGCACAATGGACAACCTCATGCAGGCTTAATGGTCTTAAGGGAAACTCTCGGACGCAATTAGAGATTGACAGCCCTCGGCATAAAGTCGTTTAACGACCCGCTATCGACTGGAATGTCCAGTCTCGTTATTCTTCGAATTGAGCTGGTTGTCCTTGATCCCAGCCGTTCATTTCTCATGAACCTCTCCTCTTCGGCTTTCTGGAACCTCTCAATGCCTGTTACACAAGAAGACTGATAAGACCACTTCATTCACAGCCTCTAGTGCTGCCATCACAAAGGCATCACCTGCTTTTGTGGTAGTTGAGTTAAGAAATACTATCTAACATAAGGAAATATCTAGTCATATGAGACGGGAACCAAAGCTTCACGTAACGTGTGAAAGTGTTTTGGAGACTAAGATCGGAACAATATCAAAAGCCGGAAAAGGGAACGACGAAGCTTTCCTTTTTTAGCTGAACATGGACAAATCTGAGTACCCATTAAGGTGGAAGAGTCCCCTAAACATGGAGAATGGGAAAAAAAGAATTCTGGGAAACAAGACCTGCTTCGACATTGATTTTGTAGGCTATGCAAAAACAATTCGATAATCTTTTGGTACTTTCGATAAAGAGGTCTCGGCTGCTGTGGTCTCGGTCTCGGTACTTAATCACTCTATGTTCAGCGCTATCTCCTGTTTCGCCGATTTCTTACTACTGAATTTTTGACTTATCTCATCTTGGCGCCACTGACCGTTTTTCCGTTCCGTTACGTTCCATTTTCATATCAAACAATTCATCGAAAGGAGAAAAGGTACCAACTCGTCAGACGTCCTGGGTCGGCCGTGTTGTGCAGCTGAGTATAAACGTAATTTTTCATAGTCTGAGAGGTGCTGAACATGTGTCGATGGAACGTGACGTCATTGGCTGCTGTCATAGTCCGCGATTCTGCCCGCGAGCGATAGAGCGATCGAGCGAATCGCAGACTATGAAAGCAGCTACATATTTGTGGAAGCATCCATTCCTCTAGTAGTCGATCAGCAATGCTAAATATGAGACTCATCAAACTGAGAGACTCGTCACTCAGGCAAATGAAAACTTCTTTCATCGCACATGCAGTGTTGCTCTGGCCTTGTTGGATATAGTGACCGTTCTTGCTCGAGGTCGCTCTGGTAAAAATCACCTCGGCTCCCATGTGTTCTCGATCCTCTCAGTGATAGTGCCTGTCATTTTTCATTTTATGGGCACTTTGTGTTTTCTTATCTATAAGGTACTGTCTTAAAAAGCTAAACCCCATTTCTGTGTACAGAATGCAAAGCCCATAAATCAGCACCTCTGTGATAATATTCGCATTGTCAGCAATTAATAAAATAAAGCAAACCACGGTCAGGCAAAGCCGAAACTTCAACTGTTTGTTTTAATTTAAGAGAGAATTTTGATAGGATACCTCAAAAAAAATAAGGCCCAATTTTTTCAGCTAAATCATTCCTTGGACATATTCTGGAAGGGAAGGATATAAAATCAGTTCCGTTTCAACAAGCGTTCCATCAACACAAGGACCAACAAAAAGGAGGAAGTTAGAGTTATCATTCGAAAACTCTGTAGTAAAAAGCCAAAAACAAATCGTTTGTCTTATTCCTATCATTACCTTCATACAGACCGTCTCTACTTAGCTTCCGCTACTCCAATCAATCGATAGCGATCAATATCAACTTGCGACTTATTCGAACGAAAGCTCTTTTTCAGTGGGTACTGACATGTAGAAGCTACTCCAAGCGATTGATATGATCAATCAATCAATATAATGGATTGATATGATCGATACCAATAATTATAAGGACCCTCGTTAATTCAAACGGCACTGCAGATCATGAAATAGGGACGAAATTTTGTGCGCTTTCCAAAAAACAATCGTAGAAGAGGTCATTAGACGATGTCATTCTTCCGGGCGTTGTCTGACAGCGAATTCCTCGCGCATGTTTTCCGGGAATGGGAATTCCTGGATGAATTAGTCGATTAGAAGAGGAGTCAGGCGGAGTGGAGGCAAGGAAATGATTGCCTGAGTTTTTTTGGGGGATCATTTTGATAGCGTGGGACTTCTCGGGCTCAAGATGGGCTACTGTTTGCTTTCTGCCATCTTCGCACGTTCCTTCGATTCGTCTTCAAATCACACCACTTCCACGACTTCTCAACTTGAACTCCTCTACCTCACTATTTGCGACGAAAAGCTTTGGAGTGCCGTACAGCGCACAAACCTGTAACGGTCGCTCCGATGTCTAATTTTTATTGAAAGGTCGTTCTGAAAATGTGCTTTGTAGACGACATGGCGTGCGGCCCACACGCGCTTGGGGATTTCTGAAGTCTCCTGAGATCTGTCTCATTGATTAGTTGCAACACAAAGCTTCCTTCACTTGACTTCCGTTCTCGCAACTCTGCCCCCATCTCATAGCAACTGATCTTTTTTCGCAGTGTGGTCCGTTCGCTGACCTATGCCTCAAGACGGTCCTTTGCAAACATTTGCAAAGCGCACGTCTAAATCTTGCATTGGACTAGTCACAGTCACGATCACCGGTCAAAAACACTTCATCATACACGGGGTATTTTCCCGGAGGAACTGGGAACGATGAGCTCGACAGACCCCTATATTGAGTGGTCGCAACATTGATTCCTCTCTGAACACTCCAGATTCAGGACAAATCGATAGCACCGCTAGGCGATGATATTACTAGACTCAAGTATCACTAGACGAGGCATGTTTCGGAAGAAGTTGTCTACCCTAAGTTTAGAACCTACGTAATCTCCATCCCATTCAGAATGTTTTCACTTCTTTGTGATCACGGTCCAGGTCTTGGCACATGAAACGCCAAGGGACTGACGCGCATTCCCCTTTCCAATTTATTTTCGGATCCATAACCCGGATTCAAAAGCCTTCTAGGGTCCGCGAGGAGGACCCTAGAGACATTTTGGATCCGGGTCGTGGATCCGAAAATGAACTGGAAGGGGGAATGTGCGTCAGTTCTGCGCAAACCTATCCCCTATCTTAGGCTAGCCCCTGACCGTAAATTCTGAACTCGAGACAGCCGATTCTACGTCGCTCACGAGGGCGGTTCTGTTAATCTACTACTTTTGCTAAGATTGTGTGATGATCAAGTTGGTCTCGAAGATATTGTAGGGTGCGGAGATGTTTGATCGGGTAACTTCATAAATTTAATTCCATCCTTTCAGGCGCCGAAGAAGGCGGTCTCGCTGAAACGTAAGCCATTAAGAGATTGTTGAATACTTGTGTCGAGTTATATCAATAAAGTCATTTTGACAGTACATAGTGCCCAGGTTTATCGGGACCAGGGACCAGCGTAGTTCTCACTTCTTATGCTCGCATCGTTCTTAGGTTTAAATACCTGGGGGAAGTTTCAAAAGGATGCGCAGAGCTGACAATGTGACCTAGTTTTAGAAAATTCGACCTAAATGGAACTTGAGCACCCCCGTCTGAATCTCTCGTCACATTACTGGTGAGAGACAAATGCTGTCGAATTCACATATCAGTATTGGGGTTTTGACAGATCTCGAACGTTTTGCCGACATTTCTCAGCACTCTTCTGATAACATTCAGTTATCAAAAGCAGCACCTAATAAATAAAAAGATTATTTTTGTTGAGCTTCTCCCTGCTACTTCTAGGGCTCTCGAATTCCAAGGCAGCTTTTTTTGAAGCTCTCCGAATAACAAAGATATGTAAGCTAGAAAAAGGAAACTTCGTAAATCAGTCTCCTCTGTGCAGAAACGTTCTCTTAAGTACAGGCTTAAAGAAAAAATGGCAGACAAATCGGCTTTTCAATGACATAACTGTACAATGCCCTTTTCTTTTCCATCAAATTTTTTCGATCTTTTAGTGTTGATTTTGTCACGGTACTCCAACCTACTTCTATTGATATTCCGTTTTCTGCTGAGGATGGGCCACTTCGTTCCCTGTTTTGTCTCCCTATCACGGCTCTAGGTACTCCCAAATGTGGAAATCCTCTGTCAAAGTCGGCCAAAGCTCAGTACTGTCAGAGCATTCAAGACCCTATTTATGCGTATGATTAGAAGAGGAAAGACTGATGGTGCTTCGATCCCCAGGTCTCAGAAGCAAAAATAATGCTACTTGTAAGAGGTTTAGAACGGTGTGCGTCCAGTCAACATCGATCGCTACCATTGCGTAGAACTTCTTTCACAACCACCTATATCCCCTTCCAATTTGTCTGCTTGCTCTACCACAGAGGGGGGCTGAATTACGATCGCCCGTTTTTTGTGTACTGTGCTGATTCACTATTGCAGTATCATTGTACCAACCTACCTTTTGAGTATCCCTTACCGTGAGCTCCTCGTTTAGCCTGCGTTTTTCAAACTACCACCCTTATCACGAACAAAGGAATTTTTCGGGCTGTCAAGCAAACCGACAAACCACCAAATTTGCAAGGTGGACAGGAGATCTACACCAAGTTATTGCTTTTCATGAATGAAAGTTTATTTTCGATTGGCTATGCTCTTTTCTTCCTTTCACTGTCTCTCGGATCTGGGTGAAAGTCTAGGAACGTTCTTTAGCTAAGCAATATACATGGTGGCTGAAAAGTATAGGACGCCGCATTTGTAAGCGTAACTTCAAAGATAGAGAACAGAGAGACAAATAAGCTTAATGAGGAATAGAGTAGAACTACAATATCATTTAGGACGGCAGGTGTTCAAAGTTCGATCCTTTTGCTCTTACACAGGCCTTCAGACTCTCGATGACTGAATCGACCGTACGCCGCAGGTACGTCGATATCGTCCCACGCCTTCTGAAGCGCCAACTCCTGAGCGTCAAACATGCGGTAGGAGCGTCCTGCGATTCCGCTCTCCAAGTACTCCATACAGAGAAGTCCATTGAATTGAGATCTGGCGGAGAGGAAGGTCAGATGTCTTTACCTCAGTAACCGGGGAAGTGCGCGTCCAGTACGGCTTTTGTCGACTTCGAGGCATGAGGAGAGGCCCAATCTTGCTGATGGACGAATGATCGGTTACGAAAGTGTTCAGTGACACAGGGTAGCAGAGCGTCCATTAAAACTACCTTTTGGTGGGCCTCGGAGTTCATTTTTAACATATCTGTCGATGAAGACTAAAGGTATTTTGCTTTCTGATGTCATCCCGGCCCAAACCATAACACTTCTGGAAGATAGCCTGCTGTGCACAAGACAACGTTCTGGGGACCTGGTGTCAGCTTTTGACAACAACTTTCTCTGGCTTCAACGGACTGGATAGTGTTCTGCGGTGAAAGTTTTCCCATCGGTCCAGAACACGTCAGAGATGCGGCGTGCACTGAGCTCTCAAAAAAGTTTTTTGCATTTTATCAGTCGACTTTGCTTGGACTGCTCTGAATGAAATTGTCCTCGACGGAGTCGATAATTGTTCAGCTTGAGGTCGCGTATCGCAATTTTCTGGATGGTTTGACGGTTGATGTTGAGGTCCGAAGCAATCCGATTTATGTTGACTCCATGTTTGCGGATGATCCTCTTCCTGGTGGTGTCACGAATCTTCGGTGTGTTCACTGTTCTCGGTCGTCCCCTTTTTGGCATCGCAGAGGCTCGTCCTCGATTCCTGAGAGCAGAGGCAACATTCCGTACGGTTGGAGAGGGAACACCGAGTCGCTTCGCAATGTCGCAGCTCGTGAAACCTTCTCTGAGCAGCTTCTTGATAGTGGGTCGATGCGCAGAAACTTTCGTAGCGACTGTTCGGGCGAACGGTCATTCGAATGACTTATATGGATTCTTGTACAAAACCCAAGCTTTCTAAAAGTCCAACAAGATTCTAAAGATACCCATCGGCAGGGTGCCAGCAAGCGTCGAACGGCGCGTCCTATACTTTTCAGCCACCCTGTATTTGGTTCTTTCGAACTGAGCATTTATTACTACCCCATCCCGGCTTTTTGCACGAGGTAATCATCTCAATTAGTGTGGTGCTTCTCCCATTCTTGGTCCTATTGTTAAATAGAAACCATAATCGTTTAGCTAAAAACCGTCTCTAAGCACAAGCAGGAACCTTCTCTACGTCCTAGTGTTCAGAGTTTGGTGAGGGTGGTGACCTCCTATACCCCTACACCCCCCCCCCCTCCAACTACATTTTCATCTCGAAACTGTCTGGTGGGTGGAAACCCGCTCCTGGGAATTTTCGATGCCACTCTAATAGAATCCTCAGCTAGAGCTGTCCAAAGCTGAAGCAGGGAGATGTTCGTCCAGAACACTCAGCTCGAGCTGTCCGGAGATAAAGCAAGGGGATACTCGTCGCATTGCTCTAGTGCTTTTATCACATGTATTGCTCCCTTTTAGAGGAATGCGACGTGGAATAGCGTTGACGTTAAGCAGTCACTGTCATGTGCCACGAATTCCATGCGTACTAATGCAATTTCCTATTTATGAAGCCACCCACGCTGCTTGCCACCAGCGGTGCACATCTTCCTTTGCATCGAAATCATCGTTTTCTAACTCGACCCGATCACTCATTAGTACTTAATGCACGATATTAATGAGGGATATGAAGTAAGATATTCAGATAAATAATAAAATTTAAAATAGTGAGTAACAGAATATTGAATGAGATGAAAAATCGCAGTTGATGTGATCCTTCCACCATCACCTTCATTTCCTTTGCCCTGGATTGTCAAACAATCTTCAGCGCTGGGACAGAAAAAGCAAAACTTCGAATTGTCTTCAGGACTGTGGATTGCAATGCCTGTTCACTCGCCTTTCCCACTCTCTAGCTCTCACTCTCGAGACTTTTTTAGCGGTATTTTGTAATTTTCGATTTGTGTTATCCAGTCTCAATTGCTTCCGTTGGGTAGCGATATTCGTGTTCCCGTTAGATCTCGCCCAAGCCATCGGCTCAACGTTGTCCCTATGGTTTTGCAAATTATCCTATCACTGAGGTACAGGATGAAACATCAATCAAAAATACTCATTTGAAGCTGCGCACGGGTATGTTGGCTCCTCAGAAACTCGCGTGAGGGCCTTCGCTACAGTATACCCACTCAACTTGTCCATTTATACATATCGTAAAAGTTAAGTAAAAAGAAGTTTAGTGGGAAAATCCCTCTCTTCGCTTCGGTGTCGCTGCTACTGAAATAGAAAAGCTCGATGAGTCAGAGCCCAAAGCTAAACTAATGCGCTTGGGCCCCTCGAATCGTCTCCCTACCAATGGAAAAGTATTAGTCATGATCGGAAATCGGAGATAAATGAAAGGGCTTGCTCAAGTCTTTAGTGCTTCCAAAAATATTCTTTCAAGTTTTCCCTTTTCTGAATCCCCCACACTCCTATTTCGGACGCATTCCTTCTCCCAACCCATCTTTGCTCCATTCTCCTTCAAGCCGGAACATTCCGATGGAACACTTTTTATTCAATCTTTTTGTGTGATCGATACTTTGCATCGGCCGCTATCGCTTCGGAATATATGATAAACCTTGAATGCTTGAGTTACGGTAACCAGTAATTACTGATTCAGAAGAGGCACCCACACCCGAGGCGAAGCTCGTATGAGTATCTTCAAGTGTTCAAATTTGTGCTTCAACAAACTACACGAGATCACCGACAAAACTACCGCCTCCAACGACAAGCCGGTCGAAATAAACAACAACGAGTGGGTATTTACCTTCGATCTGTTTAAGTTTTCTAAATCTCGCTGGATGCGCCCCTGCGCTCAACTTACATTCGGGATCGCAAAGGCGTTTCATTGCGTATATGGCTTATACAATGATTCACGGTGGCCAACTGATGCTCGAATCAGTGCTATCTATGACAAGTCCGGCACCACATAGCCGATGCCAGAAGAATGGAAGTTCGAACTGTTCAGACGGCTATCGCTCCGGATCCCATCTACGGACTGTGGACGTGTGATCGTGCGCCGTTTGCATCTACGCCACATGTGGTCAGTGTGGTGGTGACGGCACTTAAGAGAAGCCAGAAAGTCAAGAATTTGACCACAGGCGTCACCCCTTGTTTAAGGAAGCAAAATCCTGTCTATTTCTTTTGATATTTTTGCTGAGGGTCTGATGGTGAGACACCATATATCATCGCCTTCGCGTATCTCCTGAACGCTTGATGTCTTGAACGTCAGCAATGAAGGTTCCGACATGGACATCCGACCTGTTTTCGAGGCACCAATAACAATGGCATGATACGGCCCATATCTCTCCTAGACATAAAGTCTTACTGACAAACTCACTGACTTCACCCGTAGCAGTTCGCAGCTAACCCAAATCTCAGCGAAATAAAAATATTCTCTGAGCAGCCAGCAGTCCGAAAAGTAGAACATGTCGATCCACTAGAGTTCACATGGAGTGCGATGCTCACTGCCCGCTTATCAATCAAAGTTATGACAATTCAGAAAGCGCACAAGCTCATTTTGCAGGTTTAACGAGTATGAAAACCATTGCCTCCATCAACGCGCCGGAACTGAACAATACAAAGGGCTCATGAACATTGCTAAATTAGGCTCTCTCTCTTCCAAATTGAAATATAAGTTAGAAACTTTAAGGACAATGTTCTTGCAGGAATATTGTAGGGTCATGCCTGATTTTCTCATGGGGCACCGATCTTGACTGGTGCTTGTCGTGAGCCATCTATTTTTTGATTTTTGAGGCCAAAGTTTTTTGTTGTTGATCTATTCTGTTTTCTAGTTGCGCCCCCACTTTCGTAAATTCCTAATGGTAATAACGTTCTGAATGCTCTCCCGAACATATAAAAGGCTCAGTTGGTTCAAACGCGTGTCGAACCGGGTTTCTATCCCCTCATTATATGTATGTGTATGTAACAGTGGGCCACTTGCACTACACCGCAATTAGCTTTCTTATGGCTGGTTAGTTTTCCAACTGCGCTTCTTTTTACGATTTCAACCTACATTTGTCGTAGAGGTCTTACTACTGTGTTTATCCTCTGTTGTAGCTTATCGCTGGGAATGATACAAGTCCAAAACAAAGAGTAGCGAATTGTCATGAAGATGAAGCAAAAACAGAAGTAGAAGTGGCTCAGCTGGTGTACAAAAATTTACAAGCTCACAAGTTTGAAACGTACCACCTTCCACCCTAGGCCCTCTTCAGAGACAACAGTATCGCAGGACAAGGGCAATGCTCTATCAGAGCTCCCTCAACCAGTACTACCGATTTAATCTCACACCCCAACTCGGTTACGAAGCCCAAGAAAGTACCGATCCATTGAAATGTTCACGATTTCCGTGTCTATGAAATAGTTTCACAAATTAATTCGGATTTATTGATCTCGATGACTTTTACTGATGCAATTCGATGTTATTCGATATCAGGAGACTTAGCAATGGATCGTTAAAAGGACAGACGTCCCAGTGCACCTCTTGTTGTCTCATCCCTTCGTTCTCCTTTCCATTGCTAAGCATCCTTTGACACTCACTTCGATTTCTCTAACTCTCACCTCAAATGAGGTTTCATTCGATAGCTAACTCATTATGTGTCCAGTTTTTTGTAGTTAGCATATCAACCAGCAGATGATTCGAGTACTCCCTACTTCTTTCAAAAAGCTCTATAACGGACTAGAATTCATGCTTTCTCAAGACTTGCGAGCGAAACATTCAACAAGCCCTCATAAAACTTTGTCGTTTTTGCATCCTCTGGATCACTTTATACGCTGATTCCTCCTATAGGACTTGTCTTCTTCATAAGGCGTTCTTCTCGATCTCTCGATCGGACTGGTATGGGTTGGAATAACAATGTAGTTTATGTGGTACAGATATTTGTCCCCATTTTCGAGGCGTTCCGCCATGACTTAAGATTGAACTTATTCGTTTTGCTTTTTTTGAATAAAGAGGCTGCCATGAAAGGATGTCCGAAGTAATCGTACTGCATGTCGTGGTCGCCGCATTACGACAAAGAATGAAGTGATGATGAATGATGAGGGCCACCTCCGAATCATCACGACGTCGAATCTTTTGCACCCTGCGCCGTTTGGGGCTTCGCCCAAGCCGCTCAGAGATCGAGGCGATTAGTAGCTTGTTGTCTTCCTACTTGCCAGGTCTTTTTACTAGTTCTCTCATTGTCAGTAAGTTGTCTTGTTGTGCGAGATGAGGTTCAGGAATAACACTCACCCTAGTGCTCAAGAGGTTTTTCGGCCGATATGTCTCGATAGGAAGCTTGGAATGATATGGATGGAAAATTCGGTGATTTCAGTGTGGTCCTCTTGTTTACAGTGCTTATGGAACTTCCTGATTCTGCGATATTCGTTGATGAGAACCATGACGGCAACCTGACTTGCCGTCTAGGGAGAATCCAGCGCAGCCACAATCCTGGTAGCTGGCGCCCATAATAGGTACCCACCAGCTGCCTGTTCGGAATCATCGGAATTCCCTGGAGTACGTGGAACCTATTTTGCCCGGTTGCGCGACAACATTTCCCAAACTTGAGGCTCTCGTAAAGATCTAGAGACCATCAGTGGCGAATGAGATGCTCAAAAAAGCTGGAATTGCCAGCGATACTGATCACCTACACAGGCCTCTCAAAACGCTCATTGTCCATCTTACCATCAGTCCCAAGGAAGATTCGTGCTCCCATGCACAGATGTCTGGTCCCTTCTTTTCTGACATGTGCCAACCTTCTAGCGAGTTACCCCTTCAACGTCTCCCTCAAGCGCTCGAATCGAACGAGCTTCGCTACGAGATACGGGACGAGATTCCCCACCAGTCAATTGCAAATGGCTCCGCCCCTTTCGCAAAGGCTGCATGGAGGTTCGCAGCCGAACACGCGGCCAATCAATTTGATGGTTGGCCGTTCCCATAGATGTGCGCTTCTTCGTCGTCGTCGTGGTGCTGATTCTTGTGAGTCTTTGTTTCCTTCGCTACCCATTTAATTCGACATCACTTGTTCACTTATGGCTGTGTTGTTTCCCCATACTGAACTTTTGGTACGAAATTTGTCAACGGCACAACCCGTTGAAGTTAATGGTGAGGGTCAGCGGGGGTAATGGTCATGTTTGGGTTCCTAGTTAAGATAGGGGTGTCTCTTTTCCCATGAATTTCACTGCCCAAATTTGCAACTTTTTGGGTGCAGGTGAACGGAACTTCCTCTTGCTCCCAGAACTATAGGCTGGGTTATTTATGCGGAGAAAGAACTCGGATGACCTTTCCTAAATAGGGGTCTTCCTATAGACTTTCTATACTTCGACAACATAGAACCAAAAACTGTTTGGACGTAAATTTTGTTTTTTCAAACATGGATGCGGGTGTGTTGAGCTGAGCTCCCATGGTTTCCATGTTGGTTCATATGTGACGTAAATTTGTTAGCTTAAGGGAATCGGCATATCTCATACGGCATACGGCATCACGTTCGTCTAAGTCAATTAGATGACGTGTTCTGGATGGTTTAGTAGTACTTAGAACTGTAGTGGTGTACTTCAACTTCCCACCATGGTTTCTGATTTCGTTGGCAACGATTTCCCTCATTCTCATCCCTTAATTACGGGCACTGCGGTCTCAGTACCCAGATTTTTGCGATGGTCAGCTTATATCGTCTCTGTTCACACAGCCGGATAGGCCATTTCCTGTTGTCAGTGGGTGGAATAATTTCGAATGAATTCATGACGTTCTCTCTGCGTCAGTCTAAAGTGCCCATTTCGCCCGGTTGCGCTCCTTTCTAATCTGTATGTTTTTGATAGAATTTGCGTTTGACGCCGTTCGGCAATGAGTCGATGGTCGGTGGGCTCTGCACCAGGGAGGTATGTCAGTTGTCTATTTGCAGTGGAATAGGTGTGAATTCATGACCAGTTATTTTTTGTACATTTCTTGACTCTCTCGTTCCTGATCTTCTTCGAAGCAGTCAATTTCCATGTCCTTGTTGATTCTTTTTATGACTTTTCCTCTTGTCTTACGGTAGTCCTTACGGTTTCGAATTGTAGTGTTTTCATGAATTCACACAAAATGAACACTATTCGGGTTGAAATGTCACACTCAGTGCAAGTTTCTGCACCATTTGGAGTTATAGCGTGAAACCGGTGTACGGTGCTCGTTATCCTCCTCTACAACACGATGTACCTTGTGGAAGTCCTAGCAAGGATTTAGCAAAGCAGTCCAAATTCCAAGATTACGAGAACAGGTTCGTCTGGTCACTAGAAAAGTGCCAATTTCCAATGTTTTGAATAGTAGAAAGCTTCAAAAGCTATTTCAAGTCAGTTTCGATTGTTTGTAAATTGCAGTGTGTCGGATGCATGGGATACTCGTGTCTTAGTTGATGATGCTCTCGCGTCCGCTTCAGCAGCCCGAGTACTTGCAGCTCATGCTGCAGGAAAGACAAGGGAGGAGGTGAGTTCTTCTGAATTATCTATTTTTGATCCATGGGCCATTCGTCGTGTTGTTGCAGTTGCTCTGTTGCTGTGAACTCTTTCGAAATTTTTCGTGCAATTATCAAATTTCTTATCGCTTGTTAAAAGTAATTATGGGAATGCATTAGTTATCTGGAATAGTTTTTTTTTCTGAATTTTACCTCGCACAAACATTCTTTTGGCACTATAGAAGTATTCCTGTGAGATTCTAGTCTAAACAGTAGCAAATTGGCTTGCATAGCGTTGAGTAACCACTCCGGCAAGTCTGACATCAACAACACCCAAAAGAGGCTGATTGACTTGGGCGCGGTCGAACCCATTAGGTCGGCGTGATCGAACATTATTACCACTCGCTGCTACTTCAACACGAAGGCTTCCCCGCGAGTGATGAAGCAATAGCTGCGATATATTTATCCAAACATTCTAGTTCATGAATCCATCATCAATGTGATCAAAGTCTTTATATTTCATTATAGGTTTGAAAATAATTTTTCCTCGGTAATGACACAAAAAAACAAGTTCTACAAATTGTTCGTCTCTAGCCATCTACCATGATATAAAAGGCAGTACGAAGTCTGTTGAAACTTTTTTAGAAGTGTAGTGCGGCTTTCGTTAACACCTTATATCCAACTTTTACATATTTTGACTTGATGTTTTGTTAAGTGCTGTCGCCGCAGTAAGCGATCCGAAAGTATCATAAGGATAGCTATTTGTGAGCAAAACTTCGGCCTCGGAGACGAACCCGTACTTTGTTAATCGGACGAGGATCCGTACTCGTGCTTTCCGGGCAAGAAAAAAGCCTGCCATAAAAGGCAGACCGAAAGCCTGGAAAGCACAATTACGGGTTGGATTCCGTCCGAGGCCGAAGTTTCACATTTACATAATTCATGTAGCGCTCATTCTCCTCCCACCGACTCAGTTTTCCTGTCGGTTTCTCTTTTGTAATATGCTTATCGTTTGATAACGAAAGCTAAGGCTTCATGCTTGCTCGATCGCGATACGCTCTCTCAGAGGCATCGAGCAAAATAGTTCCATATCTGAGAGCTCTACAACTTGTGTTCTTCCGATTTAATTGGTTCTTTCGATTTGTATCTCTGTATCCCATATAATCTTGCCATCAAAACCAAATGAAACTGTTTACGGCATCCGTTTAACTCCAAAAGTAGGGCACAATCATGTTCGTAGGGTTCGAATATAACGGGATTTCCTCTAATTCAGGTGATAATGCCTCCTGTTAACCCCGCCCCAACTAAAAATGGGCGCGTTCAAGCACTACAACGACTTGCTATACAAAAAGGTACTTTTGCGATTAGTTCATCATTATGTTATAATTTTGTTAATTCTAGTGGTAGAAGATACGCACAAGTTTCGAATTAATAACAAGTTTTGAGTTCATGTCTCAAGCACATGACCTGTCCTAATTTCCCTTTAGATCCATTGCCTTCCACAATTTGCAATGCTCCTGTACAAAATCCAAATCCTATCTATCCTAAGCTGCCAGAGATTTCCGGTGATCAAGTTCGAATAACAGTAGCTGCGGTGAACGGAACACAGCCAGGTCGGTTTTTAGTGGATGGAATTCATCTGGTATAAGTTCAGATACAAAGATCATTAACGTCTCTCTCAAATGGTGTTGGCTTCTTAAGGTGGTGAGCGTGATCAGACGCGATTCGAACGTCTTCGTCGTTTGTTTTCCACGGGAAAGTCGAATGGGAGAAACTCTCCTCCTGCAGATATTGACATGGAAAAGTTGAGGAAGGATTGCTGGATGGGAATTCCTCACAAACTGCGTCCTCATGCATGGAGGTTGCTCTCGGTAAGGCTCGCTTTGATGGTTGTTTATAGTTTATGAAATTAGGATTTTTTAATATTTAAAATTTGTTGATGTCTACGATTAGAAAATAGTGAGTCATTTGTTTTGTGCGGTTACTCTTTGGAACAAGTTAACATAATGGTGGTAGTGAAATTTTAGTTATTCAATATCTATTTTATCTCTTTCGTTTCTTCGAAAATCCCACGCGGCTTCCTTTTTCGTCTTGTATTTTTTGTTCTTTTGACTTGTTTGATACTGACTGTTTGACTTAATCAACTTATTTTGGTAAACTTCAGGGATACCTCCCCACCAATTATGAACGGCGGGAAGCTACACTGGCGAGTAAAAGGGAGCAATACTGGCATTATGTGGAACAGTACTTCCACTTAAGATTCGATGACCAAAATAATGACACATTCAGACAGGTACATTCTAGAATAGTTGACCAGCAGTTATTGTGATTTGGTTATTATCAACCTTTTTGATCCTCTAGATCCACATCGATATACCAAGAATGTGTCCTTTAATTCCCCTGTTCCAGCAGAAGTTAGTGCAAGAGGTACTGGAATTTTTTCCCATTTGTTAGGTTTCAGCTACCCAAGAAATGCTAATGAGATTGAGTTTTCCAGATGTTCGAAAGAATATTGTATATTTGGGCTATTCGACACCCTGGTAGTGGCTATGTGCAAGGAATTAATGATCTAGTTACGCCATTTTTCGTGGTGTTCATATCAGAGTTTATTCCACAGGACGTCGAAGTGGGTTCTTTTTCTATTCTTGATCCTTGTACGCCATATACGTGCCCGAGTTCCTTTTTTCTTTACCAAAAGTACTTTTGTTGTCCATAAATGTTGATAGATTACGGCTTCGCTAATTTCGTGACAGGTGTTTCAAGGGCTTTTTTTAAGGTGGGGTCGTTTGATGTTTCTCAACTTACGCGTGAACAGTGTGAATTGGTCGAGGCAGACTCGTTCTGGTGTGCTTCAGCGTTGCTGGATTCGATTCACGATAATTACACATTCGCTCAGCCAGGTATTCAGCGGAAGGTTCTACAGCTCAAACATTTGATGAGTCGAGTTGATCGTGAGTTGTCATTTCACAGAAAGATCTAGATGTTATATGATTATGCTGGAGTGTGGAGCTTTCAGGGCCTCTACATCTACATTTGGAATCAAATGGAATAGAATATCTACAGTTCTCTTTTCGATGGATGAATAATTTGCTAATGCGGGAAATCCCTCTTCGGGCTACAATCAGGCTTTGGGATACATATCTGGTATGGTCTTAAAGTAACTTCCATTTATTCCTATAGAAATCCCTTGCCAAATTATGCTTATACTTCTTCCTAAGATATCATTTCTCTTCAGAGCGAACCCGATGGATTTTCACAGTTCCACAGCTATGTTTGTGCTGCGTTCCTTCGAACATGGTCACGACAACTGCAAGCAGAACGTGATTTTCAGGTTTGGCACGAATTCCATACGCTTAAAGGTTTTCGCGTGCACTTTTGAAATAAAAACTTGCTTCGTTATAAATTGCAAGTTTCGAATTTCCACTTATTGCAGGGGATCATGATCCTACTCCAGAACCTACCAACTCAGTGCTGGGGAGATCGAGAAATTTGCGAATTGACGGCCGACGCGTTCTCCCTGATGTCCGTTTTCGACGGAGCGAGGCGGCACCTTTCTAGTCCTGCGGAGCTGTAGATGTAAGAAACTACCGTCACATTCTTGGATGCGAATTGAGTGGCACAACATCGAGCTTGTGAGCGTAAACTCCCTACTGTCCTCAAACGCGTGGCCTTGATTTCTGCTGTTTTTACGAGTTCTCACATTCGATACTACTAGATGAAAGAGACCTCGCATCTACCTGCACCACAACCTGCATTACCGCAGTGCCTAAGCGCCTTTTATCCTTTCCCAGTGCACATCGTTAGATTCTTACTTGGTATAACTTGCATCTAATCATCTGTATTCGGCAAATCTGACTGTGATTTCATTTGTAGTTGTAGTAATATTAAGCTAATGTCGTACTCATTCATACATATTCAGAGGCAGCAGTTAAAAAGGAACTGGGGCTTAGATTGTATGCCTTTGTTGTCTTTTGAGTTGTAGCCATTAAAACTGTATATTTCTGGGATTGTATTCTATTGACTGTTCTATTGACTGAGGAGAAAGTGAAGATCTTGCTAATTGAGCCCTCTCTGTTTCTGCGAAAAATTTGCATGCCATCTGTATAGACGTTGTGTAGTTTGGATGGGAGTTTCGATGTTCTTTCATGTTCATATTGCTCTGCATAACGTCGCATAATCTTTATTAGTTTCTGTCAATTACACGCTTTGGATCCACATGTTACTGAATTTCTGAACAATCAAACACCGCTTCATTTGTAATACAAGTGGCAGTTCATGAGGAGAAAGGTATTGAGAGCGATCCGAGGCTTGGAAGTCCTCAATGTAACAGGATTCGATCACCAGCTTATGTGTCTGAAACAAAACTTGAGGTGATGGAATGGCAGTGGTTAAACTGGCTCAATGGAATTTTCTAGGGGCTAAGTGATTGAATTTCCCCTAAAAAATCCATTTTCGAGACATCTTAATCGGCGTGTTATCTCGATTTCCGCTACTTAAAAGTTCACATTCGGAATCCATTGGCTGCTTTCATATTCCACGATTGGGCCCGCGATCGAGCGATTGGGGCGGCGCTTGCCCGCGGTAAGAACCAAGGCTCAGTTGTAAACAAGGGGCAAGCGCCGCCCCAATCGCTCGATCGCTCGCGGGCCAGGTCGTGGACTATGAAAGCAGCCATTGCCTCTGTAATGGTAGGGTTAACTCACTTTTTAACACGCGTGTCTGTGCAACCAATCGGAGTTTTTTCGTCTGTGTCTCCCACTCTGACGTAGGAATGCAGTTTGGGACGATGTTCGACAAGTCGTCGGCTGTATGGCGAATGCGGTAAAGGTTCCAATTTTCCATCGCGATTTTTCCACATCCGATCGTCTTCAGGTTCGACTGAAACATTTCCTTTGAGAGGTTAGGAATATACGGCAAGCTGCCATGGATACAATGACGATAAATAGGAGCCTTCAGTCAAAGGGCCCTCTGCTCTGACGCGTTGCAGTGGGGCTGCGGCTCATGAGCTGTAGCTATTCATGAGCTGTAGCTCCTGTATGCTGCATGCATTCAGGCGGAATACTGTAACAGGGCCTTCGACTTAATTTGATTATGCCTTCATCAGCTGAAACGACTAAAAGAAGTGGAGGCTCCCCATTAAGGCATTTAATGACATCCGTTTCCATGATTGTATCAGTCATAGATGGGACGACCTTAGTCTTCTGCTTTTGAGTGGATGAGAATCACAGTCCGCTACAGCCTGGGCACATGTCATGGCGATCGAGGAAGAAAGTGCTCGTGCTAATCGATCAAAAATGCGAAAGATATCGAATAAACATTGGAGAGCCTGCAATCTGAGACAGTCATTTTCGCAGACGATTTTGGCCAGAATGCTTATAACAAATGTGGGGGAGGTCTTTCCAGGGCCTCCAAGAAGTAGCCGTCTGAAAATCTTATTCTCAAATTTTAACTGTTTCCATTTTCCGATTCCAACTTGATTTTATTTCGCATACTTGGTTCCGATCATGTTCTCAGGAGATGCGTGGGTGATAAGGTCATGGCACAAGTCAGATTTTAAAGTTCCATGACCCTCACCCCCAACTACCCCAGCCCCCCCCCCACCCCTTCGCCAAAGGCACCTTTTTGTTGCGTGGTATATGTGACGGATGATTGAAGACGCTTGAGTGTGCTTGTGGGTTACTCTATAACATATTCACGGGACTTTAAGATCTGTGTTTTATGGGCAGGCAGCTGATCAGCCACATTTTACGTCATGTTCAGATTAAAATGGTGGGAACGAGTGTAGTGGGTTTGGGAAAAAGACTGAAATGAAGTGGAGTGGTTGACTCCGACCGTTCCAAACGCTTTTCGAGCGCTGTTGCTTTGATTCCTGCCTCATCATTTGCCGTGCTGATACCCCTTCGATGGCTGACTTGTTGTTCTTCTGAGATGGTCGTTTTTTGCTTCAAAAAGCTATGCCACCGACTTGGACAGAACCAAACCATTTTTTCTGAGTTTAGTCTCCCTGCTTGCAAAGGCAGGGTTCAACTCATTGACTAATGGTATCCCCTTCACTCAAAGTGTAGTCAATTTGATAATAATTACTTCTTGGAGGCGTGGTTCGCAATAAAAACGGCTTGTGATCTTCCTCTAAGATGAACCTGAGATCCCAAACCATAGCACATGGAACATCGTCGGGCTAAAAAACGACCTAGATAGGGCAGAAGCCGAACAATCTTGGGCCTACGTGGGAAATACCCGGACCGTTAGAGACAGCGACGCACTCATACAGAATCTACAACCACACCTCTCCTACTCTTTATCAAGAAAAGTGATTTTTGTGCATACTCTATGCCATTAATACGACAAATGCGCCCAGTGGATTTTCGTCAATTTCGACCTCTGTAGGCAGCTCTTTACGTTATCGCACCAGCAGACAACTCGTCCAAGTACCTCTTCTCTGCCTTTCCTGTCGTTAAAACCTCGTGCAACCTCTTAATTACTACTTTTTCAGGCCTTAGATTTTTCAAAATCTCCTTTTTAAATAAAATCTTTGCTCTCTCCCTTCGCCACCTCTGCACCATTGTGTACCGAAACTTCCATTATCGCAATTGAACTAGACATCTCAAAACTACCGTAAACTGAACCTTAAATTTGGAACAAGAATGTGAAAGAGCATTGTTTGCATAGCGTGACCGTTCATAGTCATTAACTTCTACAAGGAATTTCACACGACTTTGAAACAGACCAGCACAGTTGCCTGGATTAGATTCTTTGAATCTACCTGCCTCACGAGACACCCTTAGCGATTTTTATAGCTCTGATTCCTGAAACTTACTTATCAACCTAGGTTAGATGGTTTTGGACATTTTTAGGTAACTGTTATTTTGAATATTTATTATATAAATGTTTTTGAACTTACAGTCAGAGGTGTGTAATCGATTCACTACAGCGAATGAAGTTTTGAAGTTTCTGTCAAGAATGTAGTTTAACTCAATATCGTCATCGTCCAAGCCAAATGGACGCATGAGGTCCTGTCCGACCTGAAGACCATTTTGCCATCAGACACTGCTCATTCAAGACAAAATAGCCGACAGCTCACCTTGAACCATCCCACGAGGAACATGAATTGGATGACTGCAAACAGTGGTATGATAGAGTCAATCTGCCGTCCTGCTTCTACCTCAGAATGTAGCACTTGACGGCCAAACAATGTGAAAAAGAAGAACGAATAGGTCGCCAGCGCAGTCACCTTAACTTCTACGTTAAATGCTTAGCGAATCTGTTGAGTAGAACATTTGTCTGCTTATTCAGAAATCAATCGATTATTGATCGGAGATCGGTCGAAATAGCAAACTAGTTTCATTAAGATGAATTAAGATGATAGTTCCTCCTACGGTCAAAATCACTCTTTTCCCACATAAGTCAGAGCAGCTCTCCCAATTATTTCTCTTGTTTTTCTTTCCTTCTTTCATTGATCTTAAAGGATAATTCATAACGTGTTTCTTATTTTCCTTTTTTGGCGACATGCTAAGTGCCCCGAGTTACAATCTCATACTCTACTATAATATCAGCGATAATAGAGGGATAAGGTCTTTGGCGTTGATCAGTCCTGTCTTCGGTTGCACCCCGCAATCAACTCCCATTCAGAATCACAGTGTTGGATTGAATGCATACGCTAATGACTTACGGTTACCAGCCAATAGAGAAGTCACTGCTTTTACCTTCCCTAACGAGTCTAGTACCAACCGACCGAACCTGGAGGGATGAAGGCTTGGATGGCTTTGGCGAATATATTAGGTTGACGCATAAATATTGCGGATTTTTTAGCCAACTTTATTTTGAAAAATGACAAAAAATACCTAACAAAGACATGTACCGATAATTACTCTGGAACAAGTCCACCATCTACGTCAGGCATTGCTTCCCATTTGCTAGCTAGTCGAATTTCACCAGCGAAGAAGTTTCGATTCTTGGAGGTGATCAACGCCTTGACATCGGCCATCAAGTCATCCATCTCCTCGAAAGTTCTGTTTGCTAGCCAATTTTCAAAAGACGATTGACGTGATAACCCATAAGTGTTTCTGTAAGTGAATAGGGCGACCGCAGAAGCAGATTTCATTCCTTGTTCGGCTTTAGCTGACTGTTCCATCGCCGAAAAGTTCGTTGAGATCATTTTATGAGTGTGCCACCTTCCAACCTCTCTCGAAGTAATAGGGCATAATGTGGCGAAGACGACTCACTAGACATATTCCTGTTAAGCGAAGCGAGAAAGTTATTTCTCTAAAAATCCCGAATTCATCATTGACACTGTATGGAGAGGAAAGAAGTCGCGAAAAAATCCGCAATAATCATGCATCAACCTATTGGATTTGGGATCCAATCCCTGGACCGTGTGTGTGATCGCTCCCGCCATAACAGCGACAGTAATATTGATAATTGTAATAATTTCTTATGGTATGATGTTCTTGTTTCATAAGCTCCTATTGGAACCTATGGTTTTGTCGCTCGATCGGGTAAGCCACAGATCAGGAGCCCCGAATAACCCACCAAAGGATTCTATCATAACAAACCTGTACGGCAAAGCAGGGTGAAATACTATGCTCACTACTACTATAATTATTATTGAAACTCCTAAAAACTATAATAATAGTAATAATAATAATTTTCGTTAAAAAAATTGATTTCAGCCATCATATCACCCATTATCGCACCATCTCGTACCTTCTGCTACATATTTCATGCCATGTTCCTCTTGCCTGTATCTGTTTCTACAGTACTCGTTTCTGGGGACAACCTGTTCTCTGATTTATTTAGTAATGAAATCAACTCAGATTCATTCCTTCGCAATTTCACATAATGTTTCTGCCTTAATGCTATCAGCAAATGACATTATTTTGTCATTCGTAGCCTTCCCTCTCTCCACCCTCGAAGAGAACAACAACTTTTGTTGGGAAAGTCTTAATACAACCGCAAAACTATGCCCAATCAAAAATAACGGTGACAAAGCAACTTTTTGCTGTCGACAATTCTAAACTTTGATCCCATATATACGGCCAATATCAGTGTTGTTCCAAAGTGGTAAAGAAGCTGACGCATTCCCCACAGCCTGAGTGTGTCCCCTTCGGGGGACGTGCATTATGTGCGTCCAAAGACGCGCGCGGCAACTTGCGCGGCGAAGTTCGTGACGATTTGTACAACTCTGACGCCAATTTTCGGGTCACAAACTCGAAGTAGAGCAGTTGTTTAGGTCAGATGATCCTTCTAATCTAATCTACTTCAAATTTGGGCCCCAATGATAGGCGCTAAAGTAGTTCAAATCGTTACGAACTTCGTCGCGCGATTTGCCGCGCATCCTCAGACGCACGTAAGTCCACATACCCGTCCCCTTCATTTACATACTGCGTAAGTGATTTTGTTTTTTATTGGGACATTACGTAGTTGCACAATGGACACCTCACCTGTGTATAAACGAGAGGGACGCAGACCCAATCGTAGCAGAAAAGCTTTCGCAACGATTGCCGATAAGTCCTCAGCTCAGTCATGAAATTGTTGATGAAAGCTGCTGGCGGATTGTTTTCCTGAAATTTGGCTGATTTTCTACAAAGGCAACAAAAGTCCATTGGTTACAATCATATGAGCATGTCAGCAAATCCATCTTAGTGAAAATTCTCCACAGGTAAACACTCCGTCAAAATCGGAAGACCAACAAACCTTCTCTTCTTTAACGATTAAGTGCTGAATCCAGTGAAGCGGCGCCATCCATCGTACAGTTTCGCAGTCCTCCTGAAGTTTAAAGTTCAGAAGGTTCAACTATACAACATTAAGGAAACCTGACTAGCATTGAGTCGGAGGAGAATCTAGAGGTTTTCGGTGAGAGAGGATGACTGAGTGGTCCGCAAGGGGCAAGAAAGGATTTTCGTTGTCAACCACAAATCACTTCAAATGGATGGGAGGCTTATTCAGTCTAAACAACAACTGATAGGTGTCTAGTTTCTTCAGATTCGAAATCCAACTGTGCAAGTGTCCAGCACGAGGCGAGCACGATTCTGTAGAGGAACCACAGAAATGTGTGAAGCACGAGCATGGCTAGTTTTGGAGGGAAGAGCACAGCACTTGCGGTACTATCAGATTTCATATGCCAAGCTTTACAAGGCTTCCACTTTATTTACAAAACCATTATTGTAATTTTTTTATCGATTTCCCACTCCATTGCCTTATTCTCACATTATTTTGCTACCCCTTCTTGACTAACCGGCTTGATCACTAGCAAACACTTCTCTTGACGTACGCAAGTATGTATAATTCAGGTTTTCAAGGATGATTCTTTGAACACACCTACCTCAATGCCTTGCAAAACTTCGTATTCTTTTTCAGTGAGAAGACCGGCTTCGACAAGGCTCAGAACCGTTGGGAAACGGAGACGAATCTTTTTCGAAATGTCGCGCCTGAATGGACAACCTCTCAATCGAAAAGAAGATCAGAGGACCAGCTAGACTCACCACACAAGGGCTGAGGACAGATTAATGTATCTGGCTATTGCGAAGCGTCTTTTTTGACTTTTCTCATCATTTTCACGAATTATCATACTGACCATGGTTAACAAGTCTTCAGGCCATGCCAGACTTTCGAATTGACGCCACCACCTATAACAAAAATGCCTTAAGAAATTACAGTACTCAGGTAAGTGGTAAGAGAAGGGGAAAGAGCTTTCCCAAAGTTCTTGAGTACGCCAGAGAAGAGTTAGTTCCCTTGAAGATTGATTATTTCAAGTGAATGTACCTACCTTGAGACAACGTTTGAGACGTAGAAGCCGAGCAGGAAGGTCAAGGGGATCAGCCTTGTATACTCGTTGAACATACGACATAGTGCCTCAAATTTACGTCTGAAAGCAAACTTCATAGTGCTTGGAACTGTTTAATCGAAGGACTTATTAATCTTGTCCTAGTGAACCGGAAGTCAACCGTAGGCGTGGCAGGAAAGTTAACAAGAGGCTGAGCTCTGCTGAGCTATGATATCCATTCCTACTTTAGAGTCCAATTCTACTGGACAGATAGCACTTCGTTAGGAAATTCATGAAGTACTCAAAGTAAGCCTCGAAACAGCGACCTACACCGATAATTTATCATCATCCATGAGTTTCTGTCTGATCTGTAGGAAAAAATGCTCGAGGTAAATACAGCACTTATAGAGGCTTCCACAAGTTATTTTTCCAATCGGAAACGGGTTTGTGGCCAAGTTCGGCTGTTGGTAAGGTGAACACCAATTCATCGAGTTATTCCACAATTTTTATAATCCCATCTCTGTACGCAATTGGTACATGCCTTTATCATTATCATGGCCTTTATCACAAAGCCAAGGGCCTGGAAACGTCTTCCAGTGGTAGGAAATTCACATGTGGTCGGGGCTGTCCCGGAGTTAATGTATCTCAGCAGGATTTCTGGGGCCGTTGTATTTTGCTTTCTCAGAGGGAACGACGATTTCAGATGGCTTTTCTTTTTCTTTGCTGCCTTCTAAAGTACACTTCTTTACATTACGTAGAATGGATACTTTCCATCCTTCCCTCCGGTTGTTTCCGACAATCATGTGAGATTGACTTAAAAGAGATGAGCGAGGTCAAAAAGTGAACGAATGAAGCCTGTTCAGGCAATCATTCGAAAATCATATGTAGACAATCAGTGATGTGGTGGGGCAAAAAAGAGACCCTTGACCTGCTTTCCATATCCTTTCTTGGATTCATCTAGGTACAACGGGGCCTAATCAGTTATTCTGACGATACATAAAGGAGAACCGCTAGGAACTGGAACTAGATTTTGATGACCAAAGTCATGGGAATGGGGCGCCACAATGAGATAAACACAAAATAATTCATTCCAGCTGGGAGAGTGCATCTTTTGAAGTTGCCGGTGAGTGGGTGAGTTGAAGGAACGTAAGAAAAAAACAAGAATGAAGCCAATGTGTAGTGGAGGAGACGTTCACAATGCCTATCTGCGAAGAGATGGATTAAGTGAGACGCTAGATGGGGGAGGGGGGGGGGGGGGGGGGAGGCGGGGAGTGGGGGGGGGGAGAGGTGGGGAGAATTGGATTATCGACTGAGATGATTTGGTGGATCATTGACTGCGAAGCTGTCTGAGCCCTATGAAACCGATTTCTAATTTCTATGTTCTCACCTTATTCGAATGAAGTTTGGGGATTTTCGAATTGATTCAACCATATAATTCAAAAAGTAGATAGCCTAGGTAGCCCTTTTTTCCAAAATAGCATCAGATTCCAAAATTATTTTTGGATCCCTGTCTCAAAGTCTCGAACGCAATTCGCGCTGTTTCCACCAGACTGTGGTAAAGACGTTGTCTTTTCGGTGGGAGTGTGGAACGGTGGCAATGTCGCCCTTTGGTAAAAAAGGAACGGCTGGCATTCCAATGACTATTTAGAAACTCTCTGGGAAAAACCAATTCCCGGTAGTTGCTATTCAGCCTTTTTGCGAGATGGGCAGAATCAAGAATTTCGGAAAGTCACTGAACTGTGAAATACATAGATGAAATGAAACGCATCATCGTATTCGATCAGGTCGCTCAATTAGTCAAAAGTCTACTTTGCCTTCTCTCATTGACCATAAAATGATGCCAGACCAACAAAAGACTACTTTTGTTGAATAACCCAATACTGCATCATGATTTTTGCCTTTAAAGAGTTTGGATTATTGATAGAGGGAGGAAACTTGATTTTTAGTTCCCGGACTTGAGACACCGAATCGTGAAGTACTTCTGAAGAGCGTACTTTCCACATTACTACACCTGAATTTATTACTTCTTAACATGAATTCTAGGGCCTTCATCCCGAGTAATACGTAGTGCCTGGTTCAGCGCTCAGTAGGTCCCGGAATCAAAGGCGACAGATGTGGGAAGAAATCCCAGACCAGCAGCAGTCGAATGAGCCCAAAATAAGATCCTCGATCCTCTCCCTCTTTTATTTTCGCGTTTACGTACTGGCCCTCACAATAGGCAAAGTATGCCGAGGTGAATATTTCAGGGAGGCTATAAATGCAACCTTTGATCTTGGCCCTGGCTAAAATTTATACCTGTTCCCCTGATTAGGTACGGATTCAATTGAATAGACATTCGGCAAGGGTTGCCCACCACTACCCCTCAATCCTCTCCTATAGGAGAACATCGACTGGTTTCCTGCTACGCAATACATGGCTGTTCAATAAACTTTGCAACTGCCCTTACTAAAGCATAGTTCCCATGAAATGCTGTGGTTACCTTTTAAGGATAGGTCACTCACCTGTACATTTTTCTATCACTTGAGTCGTCTGTGAGGTAGTCAATACCAACGAGATAGAAAAGCTTGACAGCGTAGAAGAGTGCAAGATAAACCAGCAATTCTCGCCACACTGAACGCCATAGAGATCCTTTCCATCGGAGAAGTAGACGGAAGAAATTGCCAGAATAGGAGATCGTCATTTCTCACTGAGCCCAAGCAACCAACTAAACAAATTTCTTTGCCTCTGTGAATAACAAAAGGCGGTGAAAATGTCGTTCGTTCACTTTTTTGCATCAATTTGAGAAGTAAATGCTCGAGCGGACATGAATATTGGTATTGGGATGGAAACAGCAAATTGAGAAGAAGAAAATGAATAGGCTGTTTTGGAGGGCAATGCTGGAATGTGATGTATGAATCATAGATGGAACAGAATGAACGGTCTCTATTGCTTCCGCCTTCGTGCACATATTATACAATATCGGCAATAATCATTCAGGCGGCTTATGTGGGAGCGGTTAGTCTGGTTTCATGGGTTCAACAATGAATCTTCCACAGGTTACCCTTTCTCGGGTCTAAAGAACGATGAGGGTTTCAAGACAAACAATGAATGTGATCTGAGTCTAACAAAACGTTTTGGAAGATGAAAATATACTACTTCCCTCTAAAGAGAAGTATAGTTGCAGCAGAAGTCAGAATATTGGAACATGGTAGCGGTGGAAGGTTTAAAGAGGGTAGTTTCGAGGATGGATGCTCAGCTTGCTTACTAAATAGCTCATTGGTCTAGTGAGGCCAAAGACAGGGACTTCTTAATCCAAAGCAATTCATCACGTCCCATCATATCTCCTCATGTACATATGAGAGTGCCAGCAAAGTTATGAACTCAATCATCTCGTTCCGTTTTCGACTGCAATTCAGCATCAAGGAAAGCTTGATTGGAAGGTAATCTAGTGGAGAAGAAATTAATATTCAGAACAAGTTCGTCAGCAGTTCATTTCAGGATGGTGGTCAAGAAATCAAAGATTAGGTGGGTCGGACACGTTATGCGATACCAGGGCGGTTACTGACTGGATCCCTCGAGACGTCAAGCGAACACCAGGACGGCCGCCAACGCTAGGGTCAGGCTTTTTCACGACAGCCTAGGCCTCGTGTCTTTAAAGCGAGTACGATTCACTGGATCACTCTGACTCGCGACAGGGACGAATGGAGACGTTACTGGCGCTCGCTCGAGGAAATCAACGGGACGACAGGTGACACAGTCACAGGTTTTTATGGTAGTCCTGCTCACCCGTACTTCATTAACCCCTTAGCCGGTTTAACATAGGGAGCTGCGCTAGAAACCCTGAAGAAGGCGATATCGCCGAGACGTTGGCTGCATGAGGAGATGTCCATCCTAAGGACGGAACTATTTGACGCCAAGAATTTTATCTTTTTTTTTATCGGATCGAGACATAGAGACTGGAGGTTTGGAGCAACGCGACACCTCTGCGTGTGCTCGTGAATACTCAAATCACGCCAGTCTCGGGTTTTATTTTACCATTTGGAGTGTAATGGCCAAATTGCAGTAAGCAACGCTTATTCGAATCAGTATTAAGTATTACAAAGTAATTTCCCGTTTGCTGCAACCTGTTGTTAGCGGAAAATTGTTGCTAGGTGAAAAATAAAGATGTCTTCCCAAATATATATGTCTTTCGGGTATCCAAGAGAAGACTGCATGGGAGTTTTTCCTCAAAAGCAGTATCCACGTACTCAGACTGAATCATAAAATGGGTTGCTAATGGTAACAGTTCTTTCCGACGATCAACAAAACCAAGTAAATAGGATGTTTTCGCTTTTTGAAATTGCTTACAAACCTTCATTCATCTGAACACATACGATTGACCGAAAAAACCAGAGCAATCAAAAGTTGGACCACGCGAGTTGCCCCATGCGACACAATCGTTTGTAATTGTTTCTAGCTGTTTTTATTCTTTTTTGGACCGACAAAAGAAGGAGGCGCATTGTCAGGAATTCCCAAATGAACCTTGGCTCATGTGATTGACAAGAAAATAAGGCCTATTAGGCTATGCGAGCCCAAGGAAGGGAAAACATTGCAGAAGTTATTTTTATAGCACAATACAATAAACTCATTTTAACACAATGCATACGGTTATTATGTACTTTATGCTCTAAAACCACACACTTATACAATAGTATTACAACAGATTAGGGAAGGGAAATATCAGGGTGTAGAGAACGTTTCCGAGATGGATGCCTGAATTACTTATGTGTCCTGTTCCACATGAACTACGTTGAGTTGTAGTACACCCAGTCCTATCTATGTCTTATGGGCGGGGGTAGTGCAGTAGCAAAAGACCCCCTACCACACATGCATGGTTAGGGGATCGAATCTCGGATCGGTATTTGGCCAGGCAACCCTTGCCTCCCATCCCTTCGGGATCGGTTCGAAGGTGCCGGACATGCCTGAGAGGATGCCAAATCGGGTTTTGTCCAACCCAATCAAATCTCTCATGCCCCGAGATCGACTAATTGGTGCCAGATTTGTCTGGGAGGATAAAAGCACTGAATTTCAAAAAAAAAGCACTGGTTGGTTACCGGGTCATTGTATAGGCCAGATACCTATTCAAGAACACCACTGTGTAAGACCTTGAGAAGTCGAATGCACGGCGCATCTCACCATCAGAAACGGAATTGATCGACGGCAAAAAGCTGATTCTTTAGGACCTATCAAACAGTTCAGTGTGTTAAATGATGACTAAAAGTGGATAGTGATCTTCTTAGGGTTGGGTGAGAAACCGATGTAAAACCGATCAAAAAGTTTATTTCTCCGAAGCGGCGCTATGCATAAAATGCGATCTTTTGAAAATGCATCGCGATGGATGTTGAAGCAATGGAGGCAATCGAATGCTGCCTTCAACGGGGTGTGTCTTCATAACGGCAATATTAATCAATACAAAGGAAACTAGGTATAAATCATGAAAAGCTCAGAATATCTAGATGTAGTTCTTTCTTATATCGAATTCCCCTCATTTATTACTTTAACGTATACAACACAAAGCCAGATATCTCTTCAATTAGGACCCAATTAGAGGAAAAAGCAATGAAATAAGCAATCCAATTAGGATTGATGACTTCAGGTTATGGCTATTAGTCGATTCCATTAGAAAAGAGCCAAGGAATTCTCTCGAATGCCCGAATCGATCGCAATAACATGAATGGCAATACAAAGAAGCCTCAACGTTGCTACCATGGATTGCCTGCAACTGAACTAGTTGGGGAAGGCTGATTTCCGAAAAGGAAGCCTACGATTGCCGATTGGATTGGTAAGAAGTACGCAGGAATCAGGCCGATCATGTCTGTCGCCATTTGTACGACAGAAAAACGCCCACAAACCATTTGAAAAGGTCATTAGTGTGTAACAGAGAAGTAACCTTTGGAAGTCTAAGTGAGCAATGCATTCCGATCTCCTCGACTGCATTCATAGATCACTATTTCTTTGAATTGCCCATTCAACCCAAAATACATCGTTACTTCATTTCTTATCTTGGTTATACATCACAAGGACGTGCCCGTATGAAGAAACAATAGAAGACCAAATTTCGATCGAATTTCTGAACATGCTTCAATGACACAGACATGAGGGCTACGAAATAAATGTCATTGATGGCTCTTTCACTCAGTATGAATCAAAATGTAGCACTGAGACGATTCCCTCGGACCACTACAGCCAGTTAAAAAGAATGAATTCGCAAGGGCGATCGAGTAAAAACGGGCTGGGTCCTCTGCCCCAATATGGAGCTCACCAGTCGACGGCCTACAAAACGGGGCCATTGCTGAAAATTAATTCGACTATATGGGAATTCCGATATTCCCAGAAGTGAAGTGCGATTGTTCGAATAGTTCCTGCTTCGAGAGCTTGCCTGCGAGCTGAATGACAAAATGGCCGGTCATTCATCCGGGATAGGTTGGAGTTCCCAAAGGCTAGAAACTTAATATATATTCTCAAGGACGTGGCCTAGCATGGTCATGGAGAAGAAATATTGGTCAGTTGTTTCCTTTTGTTGGTGAGCCACGTTATCAATCCGCTGACATCAGTCACAACATTGACTGTGCTGTTTGCCAGCAAGAACTTTCAGTTCGTAGTCCTTCAGTAGTTTGAAATATTTACCAGAAAAATCTGACAGAAAGTGACTTCGGGACATTGACAGCTCGACTAACTGAGATTAATCTCATTGATTTCTGAGTACAGCCAAGGTGAAAAACGGATGGTACTCGTTTTGGCACCGGTCACTATGTAGATATTTGTTTATTTGTTTGGACGACTGACAAGAAAGCCAGTATTACATAAAGATGCCAGACCAAGTACACTTGGCGCTTCTGTACTAACTGAATCTCCCCGAGGTAATGGAGATACCTCACAATGCCGATGACAGAGACCCTAACTGGACAGTCATTCCTAAGATACCGCTCTTGCTAAAGATTTGGCCCATCACCAGGGGTAAGACGAGAAGATGACTGGTCATCCGGGGTTTCTTTCATGGGCACCACGTAGACGTTACTGCTATATACGAAAAACATGAACGTGTATGCAAATATGTATTTATGTATGTATGTATGTACATATGTATGTGTGACGTGTAAAGAGCCGTGTGTGCTTGTGTATACCCTGACAGTAGCTGTTAGTACGCCTTCGAAAAGAAATTTCCTAATTTAGCGGCGGGATCCTGTAATCTATGGACCAAGTCCGCATAGGGTGAGTAATGGATAACGATGAAGCACAAAAAAAATCAGCTGGCCTATTCATGATGAACTGCGGATGGAAAATTGGCACATAGTGTGCAAAGCACACATTTTGTGACTCGATCCCATTGCTTAGAAGAAAGGAAATCCTTTTTCAGAATTGAGAATGCCTCCGACAGTAATGAAGCACTCCTAATAACATAAAATTATGACTGACCTAGACAGTCTTCACCTTGAAGCCGAAGAAAATTCGAGAAGACCGATTGAAATCGTTTATGGAGTCCTTATATATGGAGGCGTGCTTCTCTCAAGGGGTTACTGCCGAAGCGGTGGTAGCTCAGCAACCAACCAGAGAAAAAAATTGGAAATAGCAGACCCGAATGAATAACGGCCATTGTCTTTTTGGGTGTCTCATTGTCTACAGCGGTGAACGGTCTAATGCTATCTTGACAACGAACAGTTTCTCGGTGGAATGACGGTCTTTCCGAAGTTGACCCCCATGTACGATCACCGATGCCCTTATGGGCGGCGAGCAACTCCATCAGCTTTACGCTTAAGAGTGGATGTGGTCCCATCCTCAGCTTCATGCCAGGCCGATACAGTAACATCTATTGATTTATCAGACTTGTCAGTAATCGCATTCTCGTATGCGCTCCTTGTTTACGTCCCAGTACGACTTCAGTAAACAGCCAGATTTTTGAGAGGACACTCAATGAATCTTCTACTGATTAGGGGGGAGGGGGGGGGGGGTTGGAAGGGCATAAGCATAACCACTAGGGATCGCTCGGGTTGAGGAGGAGCGGAGCGCGGTTCAACTCTCTCCTGTGACAAGGTCAGAATAATTTCCTTTTCCATCGCTATATTCCACAATAACCAATATACCTCTGTTCGGAGAAAATGACACGTATTAGATATACGATCACAGAATTTTGAAGGGGAATGCCCGCAATCAAAGGAGGTAGCTTAGCATAAACAGTGGACCAGCTCGTCAAATTGGTGAGGGATACATGTAGTGAAATGAGTAAGGACTCAAAACTATTCTATCAATGGGTACTGTACAGGACACACGTTCAAAGCTACATATGTATATCGATCGATAATAGGTTACCGAAAGCTTTTACCGCTCATATGGCACTGAGGCTATGACAGTAATGAATTACACTCCTAATAAAACGGAAGGATGACTAACCTATCAGATAACCTTCACTTTGAGGCCAAAAAAAATTTGAAAAGACTGATGAAATCATGGCATGCTTCACTTGCGGAGTCCTTATATACGGAGGCAGGCTTCTCTCAAGGAGCTACTGCTAACGCGGTAGCTCAGCAACGGACCAGGGAAAAAAATTGGGAATAGCAGACCCAAATGGATAACGGCTATAACTTTTTTGGGCATCTCATACAGTGGGGAACGGTGTAATGGCAAGGCTAACAATGAACAGTTTTCTGCGAAATAAGGGTCGTTCACTTGTCCGAAATTGAATCCGTGCAACGACTACCAATACCCTTAACCGTGAGCAGCACAATTACTTTACGCTCAAGAATGGATGGTGTCCTGCTTTCACCTTCAAGGGCGGTACAGTAACATCAGTTGATTTCTTAGAGTTGTCAGTGATCGCTTTTTCATATGCTCTCCTTGTTTACGCCCACTTACTACCCTTAAATACAGCCTCAATACTTCATAAGGGCACGACTTCAGTAAACAACGGGTCTGGGATCAATGGCTGTTTTATAGACAGTCGAAGAGTGTATTCATAATAAGTCGAATTGCCAAGTCTAAACAGGGTTCTCCCTTTTCCTGTGACAGGATCAGATTACTTTCCTCCGTTCGCTAGAATAGAATACTTTTCCTTCCTCCGCCAGAATACTTTTCCTCCCTTTCCCTTACTCTACAAAACCCACCATCCCAATCCAAATCTATTCAGAACGAGTGATACCTATATGATCACTGATTCTTCAAAGGGGAATACCAGGAATTAGGGGCACTCCAAATTCGTAGGCGTTGAAGAGTTAGCTTGAAATAAACAGAGCAATGCAGTTGCTATTCAAAAAAGTGGTGACACTATAATTATGAAATTTATTACATTTTGTTGCTTTTGATTTCAACAGGCCTTATACATTGGGAACTTAATTCTACGAGATTGTCAGCTCCTAAGCTTTCATAGTCTTTAAAGTTCATCAGGACTGAGCACCAGGGCAGGCCCAATTACCTGGTAGCAGTTATTGTCGATTTGGGGCAGGCAATCATTACTGAGAAAGTTCTCATCCGCAATGGAGCAACTACATAGTCAAATTGGTAGGGGACACCCGTAATAAAATGAGTAAGGACTCAGAACCAGACTATGAATGGTAAAGGATAGACCCGGTTATACAATTCAGTCGTGTGAACAAGCAGAAGTGTCGAGGCTACATCGCAAATGCGAAAGGTATTGGGAAATTAGTGACTTTTGCTTCATAGGCCCTCCTAGAACCTTTAGTTGTTAAGTGATTCAATCACTGATCTCTTTGTTCACGTATTGGCATAGCAACAAGTGGGATGGGGGAGGAGGAAAAGGGATCCGACGCATCCCTTTTCCTCCTCCCCCATCCCACTACCCCAGCCTCTAACATGGAGTACAGGACATCTTGCCCTCTATAGTTCCTCCTTATCGAACATTATTCGCTGCCATCAAATGCCTCCTATCATCGATCTCTTCACCTCCCAACTCGCCTATCATAATACCAAGGCCTCTTAATTAACACGAAGGGCGTAACGAACCCAGTGAGACCTCCCTTCTACAGCTTCTTATCTTCCCTTACCAGCTGCTACCAGTTTTCTGTCATCAGGCATCCGCCATATTCCGCATTACGTACCATGCTATCAAAACTACTGTTCATGCGATAGGCGAAACAGTTCTAGTAACTCCTGCCTTTTATGGCTCTTAATCAGCCGCTATTAATTGAAGTGATTCTCTATCACACATTTTCAGAATTTCCACCCTGAAACGTGTATCCTTTGCAAATTGGAATGCTTGAGGTCTGCAGGATGACAGAAGTTATAAATCTCCTGTCAAACATCCTGACGCATACACCTACAAACACTCCTAAGCACTAACACACGTCTTTAGTGAAGTACAATGATTAAGTCAGAATGATATCGCAGAACCAACTATGTTTCTGTTACGTTAGCGGTCGTTTTCCTACCCAAACGGCCTGGTGAATTTCACGGACCATTAAACACGACAAGATCAATTTTCCCAATCGTAATGTTGGGGCGGGGGCTGGGTTGTGTATTTTCTGTTGAAATTCCGCTGGTTTTATATGTTGAGTCAGCATGTTGGTATTAGAAGCCGAACCGCCCCATTGATAATGATACTATCGAGCGCGAGTAGAGAGTCTCCACTACCTAGCAGTTGAAGCCCTGTTTTTTACTCACACGACATTAGGGCAAGAAAGTTCAGAAGCTGATTGTGAAATTACGATAATAACGTTAGTAAAAAACGACAGCATACTCGTTCGAACATATTAGCATGGGAAAAAACCTCAGACTTCAGGAAAAATCGTTGAAAAATGCCATGAAAATTATCGGAAAGGGTTCAAAAACAGGTGATGGAGAGTTAAAAGAAAAGAGTGAGACGGTATGGCATCGAGTAATACTTCATTCTAATCATAGGCACTGAGATGGAGTGATTTGCCTAAAATATCGCTACAGTTCAGATTTTGGCCTAGAATCCTAAAAGTTCCCATGGAAATGTTATTTGAGGACTCCACCCACTTGTCTGCACATAACAAGCCCCACTCACTCCTTTTTTTATCGAACCCTTGACGAACCTAATGACCGTATTCTCTTCTCATAGTCGACACATATTCATTTACTAGTTCTCATGCGGCCACTCCATTGCTGAAGCCAATCGAAACTTGTGCTAGGTATTTGACCTTGGAGCCCCTCCCAAGCTGTTGTGGGCACGCCTCGTTCCAACGCTCCGGAATCGGGAACGAGAAATTCAAAGATGACCTTTGATTTAGCGAACTGACTTGCGATATAAGTCGGAATCTCGTCATGTAATGCTTATGCGAATGAGTAGCGTCCTTCTGTATTATTTCTATAAAAATCTAAAGAGCATGCAGAAAAATCTTGACTATGCAGAATTTTTGGTAGACACTTTCCGCACACTGATAGTTTGTGCACGGGTCAGAGCCACACCAGTTCCACCTTTCGACAGACAGAACGAGGCATTTCAAAGTGAACGGCCAATAGCGAATAACTTTGCTCAACTCAGTAAGTGATGGTAAAGGCACAGTTCACGATAATTCTGGGTAATCCAGATTATGACAAAAAAGGGAAGATAAGATGGGAAAAAGGCGAAAAAGAGAACTGCGTGAACCGGTGTTTCCAATGTGGAAAAAGCTTCGAAAAATCGTTAAAAGAGGACTGGAAGAGAATGAGACCAGAAAAATGGAGGAGAGTGGGGCGTTTGAACAAGCTATACAATGTGTCATTGCGTACGTATGGGTCCTGGTGCGAATAGTTGGCTACGGTGAGCATCGCAAGTTAGTAGTAAGCAAGAATGCATTCACTCATAAGCACTAATTACCAGAAAACCTTAGTAACAGCAAAAATAGCCCACCTTTTTCAGCCTCTTGGGGTAGGAAATTAAATTAGGGACCGCAGCAGCAAGAAGAATAGCAATGAATAAAAAATTGGGAGAAAACCTCGTCTCATCACTCGGCGATCAGCTGATTGTGGATGGTTCCTATCACGAATATTGCAATCTGTACCGCCTCGACACTCGCCTGACGCGAAATCGATCGGGGGCGGGAAGCCCGGGCGATCCGGTAACGGGGCTGCCACTATGCCCTAGCTGTTGAGTTTTGGAATCGACAGCGTCCTTCTTGTTACCCTTGAGGGCCACTGGGTATCCTTGGGGAGGGAGGGAGGAACTCAGAAACCATTTTTATCGTGAACTGTGCCTTAAAAGATTATAGGTCCAGCAAGCAAAGCAATGTTTCAGTTCAAACGTCAGGTCGCACGCAAGTCAGCGAGAGTGTCATACAAATTTATGAATCAGGCGCAAGCAACCGTTTCCTACTAATTGGATGATGCTCAGTCATCACAAAGAAAAACTCGAGTCTAAAGGAAGTGGTTACCAGGCTGAGAGGATCCAACGTCCTTTACCACGTCGGTTTACCTCAGAAACCACACAGGCCCTGCTCCATGTATGTTTCCGAATGATGAAAAAGAATGAAAATGGTTAGAGCTGACGAGTTCGAATAAGGCGAGGTCAGTTAACGACTGCACCCTGGGCTTCGGACTCAGGCCTGAGATCAGAGTGAACCTGAACCTGGCAATTATTGGTTTTCAGACCCTGATTCGATTCCAGTCACGGAGACTCATAGGTAAATTAGTGTGGTAATACATAGTTGCTCGGAATCATCACAACCCTTTAACTTAGATAGTTCTTCAATGACTGGACTCTTCTCGACGGACCGCAATGACCGACAACGTTACCCGTTTGAAGCGCATGAAATGGCACGCATGAATAAATAACTAATCAAATTACGGGCGCAAGTTCGTGATGTTCGCGAAAAAATGGTGAATTCACGACCCTGTACATCGATAGAAATGCACTCCCCGATATTAAAGCTGATAAATTTTCCTTTACTAACGAGTAGCTCCCCAAATCGGTTCAAAACGGATTGTCAGAAACAGAATTTTTCAGGTTACTCGGATGTTTGTTTGGGCGGAGATCAAAATTCAGTATGAAAAGTGTACAAGTAAAGTATTACAAGTACCACTTCAGTGCCACAGCACGGGAGTGTTCAAAAAAGCAATGTAAACATACGACAAATCAGAGATCATTCGAAGAATGAATGATATGGAAGTATTTCATGGTACGCCACAATTGCTGCGAGACGGTGAACGGTACGTACATATTAAACAGATATAGAGAAATCATGGAGAAATCTGGGTAATGTAGTGCGTACGAGTTGCTTTTTGATTTAGCCTTGTTTCCTACGCACATGAATGGAACTATCAAAACAGCCAGTCTGATATAGAACCATTAATGATGGTACCGGTACCAATAGAAGGCCAGACAAACAAAAAACAAAAAGAAAAAAAACAAAATTGAAAGGAAGGTGAAAATAAGAGAACAAGAACAAGAAAATGAGAGATGAGAGAATAAATAAGAGAATAAGGGAAACTGCTGAGTTTTGTTTAATTTGTTGGATTCCAACGAAGACCATGCAAAAACGAGCCCTAACTATTCACTGACTACTTGTCGGTGATGGTTTTGTAAACCGTTATCAGATCAAGTTTCTTCCTGCTGAGGAAGGATTCAAGACCTAAACATCTTGTTCATAACAGGCCATTTGGGTATATCACTGTAGTCAAATTCCTATCCACGGATTACTACACTCCTGGTATAACTGTTTTTAACAGCCTCAAGAATAGAGATAAACTTTTCGGATGGGCGAAAAAACACGCCTAAACCATACTCCATTATAGTGCAAAAGTTCGGCATTGTGGCAACGTTTTGATCCAAGTGACTTATACAGTGACTTGCGGAGGCCAGCCGAACTATAGACCAATGCTTTTACATCCAGATGAGTATAGCACCTATTAATGGATTACGGAGGGATGGAAGACTTGAGTGGCCTGAGCGGGTATCGATCCGTAATTCGGTCCATGGACCGTGTGTGTGTGGTGCGTGTGGTGTGGTGTGGAGGATTCTGCACCACTTGCCACTGCACCACCTCCGTCTCGTGCTACTCATTGAAGAAGCAAATTAATGGCTACAACTTGAGATTTATTGCTTTAGGGATATAAGAATTTCATGGAGAGGATCTCTGCTTAGGCTTCCAAACACGGTTTTTGATTTTGACGCCATGTGTTTCTGCGCAAGATCAGAGTTCGTGGGTCTTCTTGGATCCTTTATGATATGCCAAAAAGAAGTGAGGTCAAAAAAAATACACCGCTCTCCAGAATTTCCATTTAAGTGTTTCCGGTAGCTTTCGACGAAAAACATTGTTTGAGGTAAAAGTAGACTGGTCAGTTGCTGAGTCATGCATACCGGTCTACGTATTTCGTCTGTACAGCGCAAGAAGTGGCGATGACTAATGAATGATGAACAGCTTAGTCATGTTTAAAAAATACGTGGATCACTGGCGAAACACGATTGTAGTGACAGATTAGAGAAAAAGCATTCACAAGAAGGAGAAGAAGTCATTCAGAGCCATAAGCTGCCGAACGCCAGTGGGTTGGTATCGCTCGATTGAGCAACAATCTATAAAAAAATCGCTCGCCTCTGCTGCCTCTTCCCCCTTACTGCCGGTAACTTCCTAAGCCGAGGGTGCGGAATCAATTGTGTAGGCGCTTTATCCATATCGGCATCATATCCACTACAAAAAAGACTACTACTGCCTAGCAAAGTGTATTCCTCTTTTTTTAGGTACGATATCTTTCCGAATTTGCCGTTCAACTGCGAAGAATAATCGAAAACATCTTCTACAAAACACACAAGACCGTGTTTCACTTCGGTAACTCTTCGCTGTAACATAAGGATGGGGGTGGTGGTGTAGTGGCGAATGGCGCACACTACCACAAGGATGGTGAGGGGATTGAACTTGAAACCGATCAAGTCAACCAAGACTACGATTCCTACAGGATCGGTTACCAGTATCGTCTGGGAGGATTAAAGCACTAGCTTGCACACGGGTTTGCCAATGAAATTCATTGTGTAGACCTGCGTTTAAAACGTCACAACGAGTCCGATTGAAAGTCAAATAGGAGTTGCTCCTGAAAAAGGGGTTGATTGACATGGGGAAACTCAATTCCGAAAACTCTTTGGTGAGAACTTGATTTCGCTCCCACAGCGTTGGAAAAGAACCATTTCCGACTTTATGATCTTTGTTGGCTAATTTCCCGAGGGCTGGACGCCAGCGTGCAATTAGTGTGATAGGGTGCATGGGAACTGGACCACATCGACCAAACAGAACCGCTACCATTCATAATATGATTACTCGCAGCACCAAGCTCCATAGCGCGGTGTAGATGGGTGTCATCTCCGAAATACGCCGTGTATTCGAACTCCTTCCGCAATAAGGGGGCTATCTGTGCTTCTACAGAATCTATGACTACGTAGCTTGAAAGCGCGGCATATCCTGGAAGCTAGGCACTCATCATGCGTTCTACGTGGTTCATTGGCCTTGTTACAAAGCGCAAAAAATTTTGTGCAAAAAAATAATAATAAACTAATAAAGGCCCAGGGTCGGTTGTTGATTTCACTGCTATCTTCTCAACTTAGTGTTGAACGAAGTATCCCAAGCTAACAAACACAACCTAAAAGTCCGGAAGTCTCAAAGGCTTTGGTTGGGTTGGCCTGGGTTGTGGGCCACTCCCTACTACACTACTTCCGCCACTTTATGATATCTTGAGCCTATGTCATAAAATCGAGCTATCCCAAACTTAATGAAGCTTTTCTCATTCTTAGTTGTCTTCTGACAGTGTCTGATGAACTGAGTCGCTGCTGGACCGCTTTTAAAACTTAGCTTCTAATCTACAACCTTTCAAAAAATCAAACTTCGCTTTTTTTTGCAATTCCAGATTCCTTTCGACCGGGCTGCAAATTCAAGCTGGCCAATTAAGAAACCAAAAACATTATTTATCATTTTGTCAATTTTCTCCTAAAATGTCTTTGAAATGAAGGGAGCGAAGTAATGATTAGAGCAGTTAGTGCATAGCCTACATACGTTGTGGTAAGGGTCGAGATACTGTTTGATGAGCTAGGCTAACTAAATTCAATCCAGACACGTTGAGGGAATAATGCAATGAGGTAGACAAAGACATGATTTGAATGATATATATAACTTGAAGAGATTCCTTCTTCAAGATTTTTTGAGTCATGAAAAAGGAAGTTAAGAAACTCCAAGAAACGAAATTGAGCGCTAGTAATAATGAGTATGTTGAAGATCTATACAGTTTCAGATGGCTGCGAACATGACCTTTGCCAGGAAGACAGAACAGCCGATGAGTCAAATTGTATAACAAGGCTGTGCTTCGAAAAGAAATATAACAGGAGAAAGATCTTCTCACGCCGGGATGATTCATGTTTGTACATTTTATATTTTTCAGCAGCAGTTGTGAAATATTCCAAGAGGCGTCCGTTAAACGGATGAAACTATCCTATTTTCACGATAAATATGGAAATCTCCCAGATGGGAAGGTGACTAAAACCATGTGCCAGGCTTGAAAAGCTGCGGGCTCGGACTTTGTTTGCATTGGTATCAATTGCCGATTTGAAACCGACAGCATCGTTTCCCGATTTATGTAGCATCAAAGGTCCCAGACGAAAAGGACGGTTGCAAACTACAACGATTAACATTGCCATGACAACGAGGAACTTCCATGGTTAAACTCTCGTTCCTTAGCTTTGGGTTGCCCTTTCTGTGGCTCACCCTCCTTCAGACGTCCTCATAACACTATGGGAGAATAACATTTTATGTGTTTACCGACGTGTTTTGTGTCGACATACTCGGTTTCACGAAAACACTACGGGAGTTTTCAGAAGGACAGCTGAGCACGGAAACAAACACTAAAGGGAAGCAGCATGTAGACCATCCAAAAATAAGCAATCGATTCGGATATTATAAGCGGAGAAAATGTAGGAATAGTTAGGCAACGCGATGGATCGATGCTCTACAAGAAGAAAATGCCCTGCACAGAAAGTGTGGATGCCACATAGAACATGGAGCCTACTACAAAAAAAGAGGTTTCGGAGGCATTGACGTTGAAGTAATGGGGCGTGGCTACCGAAAAAGTGAAGTGAGAGACTTATTGAGCACAGCTGAGAGGAGAAACCGGTTCCAGTGCCCGACAGGAGGGCATTATTTGCAGGAGGATTCGGGGGAAGCGGTCATGTCAGCTGGTGTCAAATAAGCTCGATTCAGGAATATGGTTCAGTCTGAGCTCCTTTGGAAAGAATTCGATGATATTTAAATATTTACTTGTTTATTTAATGTATATACTAAGGTGCACTATAATAGCAATATTATTCAGCTAATGGCGAGCCGCTACTAAAACGGGGGCTAGAGATGAATAGGCAACTCATTGTCAGAGATCGATAATGCGACTACTCAGAAGAAGATTAATTAGCTTCGAAGTGGACCATCAGGAAGAACGTCCTGAGGCAGTCATGACTTCTATTCGTGTCATAGGGAAGAAGCACAATGATGTGGGATACTTTCATTGTTCATGGAACCATTAAACGGTGGCTAGTTGCAGTTTTCGATTAGGCTGCCTAAGTAAGTGAGCAAGTAGGCATCATCAGAACAAGAGGTAGCCATAGAGGGCAGGGCGCCCAGCCTATCGTGCTCGATAGTTGACGTCAAGGACATTGGCGAAGTTGCAGGGTTGATTTGAGGCAATACTAAAATGGCGAACTGGCCTTGAATGCTCATGTGGCGGATGAGATTGCCGGCATAAATGGGAAGCCAGTCAAACAGAAAGCATACTTCAAATTGATTTTTATTTATCAACACATCAGTGTCTCCCGATTTTTGCATCTTAATGTAACCGTTGCTAGAGATATCTTCCGTACAGGGAATTTCTAGCGGTTAAAGTGTAGAATTTCACCTTACAGGTAAGTTTCGCCTGCTTCTGCCCCACAGTTGTTCAATATTAACCCTTTGACGACAATGCGGATTTCGACGTAACGCGCGCAAGGGACCACGCTCCCCTCCTTTTGCTCGCGTCTGGCACTAACCGGTGGGTAGCACTGTTCCAGGAGGAAATTCTTTCATTGGCTTATCGAATTTAGGATTGGCAAGAAACAAGAAAATATGGTGGCACCAATGTTTGCGTGCCAATGTCCCATGCGCCACTCATAGTGGCACCCACCGGTGGGTGCCATTGTCGTCAAGGGGAGTTCATTTCACCCAAGCGACTCGTAATCTGATTGAAAACGAACCGCTTCCGAAAAAGCATTCTGGGTGTCACGAACAAAGCCCCTTTGTGTTGTGTCGAGCCACTCGTTTAGTATCCTTGTCAGAGGTATCTAAAAAGGAATATTCAAAGAGAATACCTATGAGCACATGAATATAACTTGGAGGCATTAACGGGACTTGCTGGCTTCAATAACCTAGTAACAACCATGCTTCGCTTTGTTAAACATGTTTTGGTTCATGCCTTTAACCTTTTAGTAGCTCACGTTTAAGAGAGAAAGATGGCTTCTAATCGCAATGAACGAGGTGATCTCACACTTGACTTGCCACTATGGGATGATCTCGCGTAACCAGCTGGCTGGTATCTCTTTGTGTCAGGCTCACATCAGCTGAGCTAATATCGAATAAAATGGCAAGAATAAATTTTACAATCCAAATCGATTCAATATAAAATATGCAGAACCGTGAGATAGGAAAGTCAAATTCAGGCGCTGCAAAAACCAAAAAATATTGAAGTGCTCACAAAAAAGCTCACAGTAATTGCAAGTTCACAACTTCCCCAACTTACCTCCAGGTTAACTAGTTGGTGTATGATGATTTTTCACACCTCTCTCGACACCCTGTCTCCTTTTTTGCTTGGGACAACATAGGAGAGCATCGCTCATATACATATGTAATATATACAAACCGGTCAATGGAAACTGTATGAACCCTTTTAGATTTAGTTTGTCTTGTACGAGCATGATGTGGAATGTGTACTGCCAGGATTTCTATCTAGTTAACGATTCGAACGCAATTTCAGCTTCTCTATCTGATTTCTCTTCCTTTTCCTTGTTAGGTAGTCCATTATAGCAAATAAAGTCACCCTTACCTAGTTACCTACAGCCCTTCAACCATTGCACATTCCTCGTCTGTTCCACCTTGTGCTGTGCCTCAACTCTCACTTCGCTCATTCCACGGTGCATGCGAGTTAGGTGAGCTCTACTCTACAAAATTGCAATACTTCCAAACGATATTCAATCACCTTACTGATGAGAGCTTAGCTTTTTGAAGCATAATTTATGTTGACATGATTTTGATTTCTACTTTTGCTGTATTTCAAATTGTGATGAAGTTGTTGATAAAAGCCCCTATTCGAAAAATCGATACCATTTAGCCGAGTGTGGTAGAGATATCTATCAGAAAATGAAGCAAGATTGTTTCGGGGATGCGAGAGAACCTCAGTGATTGTTTTTGGGGAAAGGGGGTCAAATTGGAAACAGTGGAGTATGTAAAACAACAGGGAAACATAACAAAATTACAGAGTAATCGGAGGACAGTGAAAGATGTCTGGTTTTGTCTCTTCATCAGACGGATCATCGTCTCCACCTTTCCCTTAGGTTCATAGGTAATTTGAAATTAGTAGACGAAGGCAATTTGAAAGTGTCACCCATCACCTGCTCCACCTGCCGTCCAGCTGACCATCGATTTCCTTGAAAGGGCGGGAGGCACGCTTACTTGTCCTCGTCAGAAACAGAAGTCCCTGTTTCTCTTGACGAAGCAACGGCATCCTTGATCTTGGTTCGTTGACAGAGCTCGAAACGCCAGGTTTCCTTCTGAACTTGCATGCAATGAGAGACTAAGTATTACGTCTGTGAGCAGCTGGTAGACGGTTGATAGCCAGGTGTATCAGGAAGGTTTATTGGTCGAACCGACTGGGACGAAGTGTTGAGATAGAAAAGTAGTCACTGATGAATTACTGGGTTTATATACTGTGTTTACACCTAGTAAGTCATATCAGCGTTCAGTGATCTTAGTAATCTGTAGATACCTGACACCTCCCCCTTTTTAGGGGAACATTACGTACAGCGCTGATTTTTTCATATCACAACTGACGATAGGTCTTCTGACGCGGATCCACTTGGAGACAAATTGTTGGTCGTCGTGTACGCGTCGATCGTTGTGGTTGGTAGTCATGGCTGTTATCCACAGATGGTGCTTGCTCGGTGTGCTGTGTCTGTTCTAGTAACAAGCTAGCTGACTGATGTGAAGGTGTCGGTTGCTGTGGCAGGTCGGGAATTTCGAAAAGCGTATCTATGTCTTGGCGGTGTTTTACAGCATCGTCGTAGTAGCGTAGTCGGAGTTGATTGGCATTTGAACATAGACTTTGTTGCCTATAAGAACTCTGTGGAGTACTTTCCCAACTCGTTTGAGTACTTTTCCACAGCTCCACTCTTCTTGATTCCCATGATACTGACGCGCAAGAACGGGATCTCCGTGGTTGAAAACACGCTTTCGGGCGCCATGATGCTTGTTGAACTGCGATTCCATTAAATGATTGCGTTTTAATTTCTGCTGTGAGGTTGGCTTGAGCAGAGCTACATCGGTCCGAAGTTTTCTTCCGATGAAAAGTTCTGACGGAGACTTGTTTCCATCTGTTGTCGGACTTGGGTATGAGCGATACGTCAGAAGGAAGTTCTGCAATTTTTTTGAGAGTATTCCTTCTCCTTTTAATTTCGATAGTGGTTCTTTTAAACTTGTCAACGAATCTGTCCATTGGACTGTGGATGATATGGCGGGGTGAAGACGTGCTGGATTCCGTGATTTGCGCAACATCTTTTGAATTCATCTGAGGTGAATTGTGTTCGGGTGAAACGAATGTTTCTGGGAACCCGTAAATTGCAAATGTTTTCTGTAAATGATGATTGTGGCGTCCGTAGTAATGCTATTGGTGTTGAAAGTCTCCGGCCATTTTGAAAATGCATCGACAATTACCAAAAATACGCTCCTCCGTATGGGCCGGCGTAATCGACTTGGATTCGAGTCCACGGCCCATTGGATCGAGGCCAGTATGCAAGGGTGGTCTTGATCGCATGTTTAGCGACTGTAGAGCATTTGGTGCAGTGTCGCACAGTATTTTCGATATTCTGGTCAATCCCGGGCCAGTAGACATAACAGTGGGCTGAGGCCTTCATGCGTACGATTGCAGGATGTCCTTTGTGTAACTGTTGAAAAACGCGTGATTGCAGGAGTTCTGGGATGACCACTCGATCGGCCATTAAGAGACATCCGTCGAGAGTCGAGAGTGCGTTCCGACGATTGTAGAAACGGAGTAACTTGGGATTTGTGATTTTTGTCGGCCATGCTCCTCTGAGGTAGCCGTTGACTTGTTGGAGAAGACGATCCTGGGCAGTCCATTTTCTGACTTCATGCGCTGTGACCGGTAGTGCTTGAACTGCGTTAGTCAATATGTGTTTGAGATCTTCATCTGCGGAGATTGCACCAATGACTCGCTCTTCTTCCAGGGCAGAGTCGGTTGCAGTAAGGCGTGCAAGTGCATCTGCCTGACCAAATTAGTCTGTCGAGCGGTACTGGATATGAAAATAGTATGCCAGAAGTGTTGCTGCCCATCTCTGTAGTCTACTCGCGGTGAATATTGGGTTTCCTTTCTTTGAACCAAATATAGCGAGCAAAAGCTTGTGGTCCGTTTAAAGCGTGAATTTGCGTCCATGAAGCAGAGTTCGTGTGCGTGAACAGGAGACGAGGGGGGAATGATTTATTGCTCACTACCATCCTTTTTATACTCTCTCTCTAATAATCAGTCTACTATTTCCCTCACTTCTTCATTCTTCACTTCCTCACCTTACCACACCCCTCTACACCTCCCCCTAGTGACCCCTACGGTCACTACATGTACCAGGAGCGTACCCTATGGTGTGAGGAGGTTCAACCTTCTGTCACCTCCTCCTCACCCACTGTTCTTCTTACACCAACAGTATTTCAACATTTTTATTATTTATATCAAACATCACCCCTCACTGAGGGTCATCTCTCATGGCCTCTCGGCCCGGATCCGCGCCTCGCGATCGTCGCCGCACTGACCGATTGCGGCTTCTTGCTTGTCTTCTTGGTGATCGACTGTGGCTCCTCGAACGTCTTCTTGACGGGCGGCTGCGGCTTCTTACTTCTCTTCTTGAGGATCGGCTGTAACTTCTTCTGCGGAGGTCCCGCTGTATGCCTTTCAGCGCCGCCCCTAGCGCCCTGCCACGGCGCTGCGGACGACGCCTCGGATTCCTCGCCGCCGCCACTTGGGTCCCGACGGGGCCCACACCACCGGCACCACTGCAGGTGCCGAGGGCGGATCCGTCGCCGCCACTCCATTGCTTCTGGTCGGGAATACGAAAATTGGGGGGCTCGCCTGCGGGCTCAAGCCGCCCCCCCCCCCTACGAGCATAGGTAGTTGGGCCGGCGAAAACATAATTGAGGTGCATACTTCATAGGTCCCTGCAAGCTATCACTGTTTTTGTTTACATTCTGCAGCCCTATCCTCCTTATCGTACCATTCTTCCTACGCTTCCCATTTTCTCTATAATCCCTCATTCTAGCGGTTTCCTGCCGCTTACGTTTGGATCGTCGCAACCCTTGCTCTTCGGTACGCTCCTCCTTCCTCTTACCATTTAGGGACCCTACTCTCCATCCTTCTCAGCAAATCCTCGTCTGCCATCTCCCACGGAATCACCCTTTCCTTCATTGGGTCAGCATGGATTTTCTTCACTCCCATGCCGAAATGGACTTCGTACACACTTGACCCTAGGACTCCAACCACAATCCCGGGTGTCCATCGGTCTCCGGACCCGGTGTAATTTCTTATGAATACCTCCTGTCCTATTACAAAAGTTCGCTCTTTTTTCATTTGATCATAACTTCTTTTCATTCGCTCTTGATACTTGTTGGCGGGCAATTTCCTTGTTTCCATTCTAACTCTATCCAGGGTGGTTCGCAATGATCGCCCCATGAGCATTTCTGCCGGTGCTTTTTCCGTCGCCGCATGGAATGTTACCTTGTACTCAAAGAGCAAATCCAATAGTGCGTTATCTAGCGTTTTATTGGAACGCAACCCCTTATGCAAGATATTTTTAAACGTCTGGACAAAACGCTCTGCTTCCCCATTCGAATTAGGGTGATGAGGCGGCGAACGTATTTGCTGTATCCCCCTTTTTTCACAGTATTCCAGGAACTCTGCGGAGGGCCGTCATCCGAAACCAACTGTTCGGGTAGTCCATTTCTACTAAACATCTCCTTCAGCTTTAGTATCATTTTTTCCGCCGTGGTGGCCCCCATCTTGACCACTTCAGGCCACTTGGATTTCGCGTCCACCACCACCAACCATTTGACTCCACCACTCGTCTCACAGAAATCTATGTGCAGTCTCTGTTGAACCTTCTGTGGTTCTTTCCACGGATGAAGGGGTATCCTGACCGGATCCTTGCTCATGACAGCACAAGTTCTACATCTCTTCACCATATCTTCTACCGCTCTGTCTATGCCCGGAAACCATATCTTGGTCCGGGCCAAACTGATCATTCTGTTCGGCCATAGTGACTACTAAGTAGCATCCTTAACACCGTTTGCTGAAATTTCTTAAGAATAACTACCCTATACCCCACAATATGCAGCCACTATGCAATGTCAATGCGATCTTTTTCACCGTATACGGCTTTAACCTGTCATGCGCAACTTTTTCTGGCCACCCCTTCCTCATATAATTTATCACCAAATGCAGCAGAGGATCTGCTTTTGTAGCCTTAGCTATCTATGCTTCTGTTATAGACAATTATTCCATCGTTTCCATCGCTCCTCTTCAACTCTTCCTGCACTTCAGTGACCACCATCTCTGCGCTAGGTCTCTTGAGTCAGGCAACCTAGATAATCCGTCTGCGTTACCAAATTCTGTGGTCTTCCTATGCTCTATCTCGAAAGAGTATAACATGAGCCTCAACGCCCATCTATGCAGCCTTCTCGCTGCTATTACCGGTAGACCCTGTTTGGGGCCAAAGATCCTCTCTAAGGGTTGGTGATCGGTTAACAGCGTAAACCGTCGGCCATAAAGGAACTGATTGAATTTTTCGACTCGATACACTACCCCTAATGCCTCCTTCTCTATTTGTGCATAATGGCTTTCCTGTTTTGTCAAGGAACATGATGCATAAGCGATTACTTTCCCGGTCGCACCACCATATCTATGGTATAATACTGCTCCTATGCCATACTCTGAGGCATCGGTAGCTAATACTACCAGAACATCAGGATTGTAATGTGTCTGTTGCTGTAAGCTTTTCACGGATCTTTGTGGAAGCTTCCCTTTCTTAGGCACCCCATCTCTACGGTGCACCTTTTCTGCGCAGACTATTCAACGGCGCTGCCAACGTAGCTAATCTAGAAATGAATTTCCCATTGCACTGTATCATGCCTAGGTAAGACTAAAATTCTTTCATATTCCTAGGCTCTGGCATGTTCAGTATCGCTTTTGAATTACTAGGAGATGGTCTATGCCCTTTTCATCGACCACGTGGCCTAAAAACTCCATCCCTCCTTGAAAAAATTCACATTTCCCTCTTTTGAGGCGGAATCCGACTTCACTCAGTCTATTCAAAACTTTCTCTAGTCTTTCTAAATGCATTTTATCATCTGGACCTGTAACAGTAATATCGTCCAGATAGATCAGCACCCCTTCGATTCCCGCCATCGTCTCCGCCATTATCCGCTTAAATATTGCTGGTGCTGACGCAATTCCAAAAGGGATTCGCGTATACTCGAGTGACCCATTGTGCGTATTGATAGTAGTATGCATCTTTAAGCTCTCTTCCAGCTCAACTTGCATATAAGCATCAGAAAGATCAACTTTCGAAAACCTCTTGCCGCCATGTAACATGTGAAACAAATCGTCTGGCTTGGGCAATGGGTACTGATTGATAGTTGCGGGTTCACCGTGACTTATAGTCACCACAAATCCGTATTTTTCCTTCTTTTTTGGGCGCAACCACCAGTGGTGTGACCCATTTACTATGCTCCACTCTTCTTATTATTCCCTTCAGCACCATTTCTTCCTATTTTGCCTCGACTTTGGGCCTCAACGCAATGGGTATTGGCCTAGCTCTGAAAAGCTTAGGCACTACTACATTATTTTTAAACTTCAACTCTGCTCATGCAGTCGAGCACTTGCCCAAATCATCTTGGAACAACCTGTTGTTGTTGTCCAGTATACGCACAATTTCTCTTCTGATTTCTATATTGGGCATTTGTTTAACCTTGTGAGCCATCCCATAATGTGGTCCACAATCTATCTGCAAATCTCTTATCATGTCTCGACCACATAAGGAGTGCGTCGCCTCCTCAAAGATATGAACATCCACTATCGCCTCTCTTCCGGCGAACTTAACATTTAGTGGAACTTCCTTGGAACTTAATACGATTATTATCAAATGCCGTCGCGGCCACCGCAGCCTTGTTCAACTGCGACTGGCCTAACCTATTCCATGTCTTCTCGTCAATAATTGGAAGAGATGCACCGGTATCTAGCTCGAATGGGATCTTCTTCCCATTCACTTCCATCTCCAGCATTCTCGGTGGCTCGCCCGACCACCGGTCTACTTCAACATCTCCAGCCGTATCAGCGGCCATCACCTCTCCATCCCGGCACTCCACATTTTTGGTGCTTGTTTTCCATCGTGCGGTGGGACTGCCTCGTCCAGTTTCTAGACTGTCCTCCACTCGCCTCGCACCGCATTACCTTCCGCGGTCTAGCTCGACGACAGTGGGTAAGTCGTGACACAACTACTTCTCTACTTCACAACGCTCTGAGTCACTAGTTCCTCTCCACTGTCGTAGCTTCCAGCGGGCTCCTCACCCACTGTACTTGGCGGGAGACTTTTTGGCCAGTCCTGGGGTTCTTCCAGCACGTCACTGCCAGGTGGCCTCTCTTCCCGCATACATTGCAGTATGCCTTCTCCTTCCTAGAACACTCATAACCGGCATGGCCAAGCGCTCCGCAAACCCTGCATCTCATACCTTTCCGAGCTGGGCCCCTGCTCGGCCTTCCCTTTTGATCCTTCGTTTGCGCGCGCCCTGGCCTCTGTCGGTTACGCTCACCTTTCCGTGTTCTTACCTGAGCCACTCCCACCGGCTGAACTTGCTGCGGGCCTTCCTTAAGGTGTGGAGCGTTCACTCCTACACTTTCGAAAGCTTCCGCCTGCTCGAGCGCTTCCTTCGAGGATAGCTGTTCCTTCTCTAAAAGGCGCTTCCTCGTCTCTATAGAAAGTAACCCGCCGATGAAGACCATCGTCACTATTGCATCCCGATGATCCTTGATTTCTTCGAAACAACACACATTCGCCGCTTTCTGGAGCTCCGCGTAATACTCATGCAGCGACTGTCCTTGCTTCTGCGTCTTCGACATTAGCCCGAATCGTTCTGCCAATACCAGCTTTTTCGGCTGGTAATGCTGCTCTATCGCTGCCCGTAGATCCTTCAATGGTACTTCCTCCAATTCGCGTCCCTGCAGGAGTGACTCCAGCAACTCGTAATTCGAGTCACCCACTTCCTGCAGAACTATAAGCCGCTGATCCCCCTCTTCTGTTACTTTCCTCAGCACGATGAGGTTGGCGAACAGCTTCCACCAGGTCCGCCACGATGTCCCCGGGACATAAGGCCCCGGGGCTCGACCTCGGTACACCTCAGTACCGGGATCTCCCATCGTGGCTCTTCCGGTGGCGCTGTTGCCAGTTTTTCTCTTCACTCCTTGTACCGGTCCTGGTTCTTGGCCTTTTCCTAGTCCTTGTGCTGCTTCCATCGCGTTCGGCAGATCGCCAGTTCGTGTGCGTGAACAATAGACGAGGGGGGAATGATTTATTGCTCACTACCATCCTTTTTATAGTCTCTCTCTAATAATCAGTCTACTATTTCCCTCACTTCTTCATTCTTCATTTCCTCACGTTACTACACCCCTCTACAATAAAGCAAGTGCTTCTTTTTCGAGCCTTCTCCGATCCGTGTTCGTATCGATGTAAGATCACTGCACCCAATCCATAGTTAGATGCGTCAGCGGTACGACTATTTCCTGGCAAGGGTCGTAGTGTGCGAGTAGAAGATCTGAAGAAAGTATTGTTTTGCTCTATTGAAACTGTCATTGCATTACTTCGTACACTTGAATTTCGCATTCTCCGCCGAGAGAGCGTCGAGAGAGGCATGTAGACTTCGCATCGCCTTGATGAAAGTACCGTGATAGCTCAGGAGACCTAGGAAAGAACGAAGTTGTGTGATGTCCTGAGGGACGCGCATCTTGGTGATTGCTTCAATTTTCTTTGGGCGTCGTCCGTGCTTGTCGATGATGTATCCAAGGTAGTTGATCGAGGAATTTGGGAACCGGCATTTTTCCATGCGTACATGGAGCCCACTCTCAGCGATTTTGTTGAAGACGGCGCGCAGGTTCCTTCTAAGCTCCTCTTCTGTGCGTCCCACAAAGATGACGTCATCCAGATACGCTACAACTCCGAGCTGGCCGGCTAAACTCGTGTACAGATCTGCTGAAAAATGGCTGGGGGTGATTTGACGTCGAAGGGTAACCTGTTGTATTGGTATAGTCCCCGATGGTGTTTATGGTTAACAAATGCTTCGATTGCTGATTCATTTCAACCTGAAGATATGCATCAGCAAAATCAAGGTGGGAAAAGTAATCCTCTGGCAGAGGTAGTAGACACTGATGGAGCCCAGGGCATCATTTAGGCCCGTTGAAAAATCGGCACAGATTCTCAGTGACCCATTAGACTTCCGTACTATAACTATAGGTAAGGCCCACTCAGAATAATTGACCTTCGAGATCACTCCATTTGCTTCGAGTCGATCAAACTCATTTTCTACGGCTGGAATAGCTGCGTACGGCACCGGTCGTTTTGAGCGGGAAACTGGTTTTGCATCCTTCTTCAAACGGAGGGTGGATTGTGAGAATTTGTACAGTCCTAGAGAGCTGAAGACTTCGGGGAAGTCTCTTGCAACTCTTTTGCAATGCGGTTAGTGCTTGAGCAGTTGCTGCTTACATTGACTGCGGCGGAATGTGCAGGATCGGCATTTGGAAGCATCCATGATGCTGTAGATTCCCAGCTTAGAAATCCATTCTGAGCCTAGAAGATTGGGCTGTGTGCGGCCAACGTAAAACGTTCCTTGAGCAGACTTCGAATTGAAGCTGTAAGTGCAATCTCGCTGTCCTATGAACTGAATCCGATCTCCTGAAGCGCTATGAGCGATGAGCGATGGAGACTGCAGCTGTGGTTTGCCCATCGATTTCCATGTCGACTCGTTCATAATCGTTATGTCCGCTGCACTATCCACTTGAAAATGTACAGGTTTTTCGTCCACGATGATTGTGGCATATCGCCGGTAGCTGCCGTGCACATTTGATGCAGTGAATATGGCATCAGATCCTGTGGTTGGCCTCGTGGGGTGACGATTGGAGCGCGTTGCGCGGTATCGTCGTCGTGTTGAATCACAGAATCCTTCCTTGTGGCCTACTTTGCGGCAGTCTGGGCATTTGTGTCGTCGATACGCGCAAGATCGAACGAAATGCATTTCTCCACAGTACCAGCACGGAGCTGGAGGCGGCTGCAATGAGCGGTTCGATCGTTGTTCGCTTCTGATGTGAGTTGACTGAAGTGCTTTGTGTCTTTGAAGTGGTGGGTGCCGCTCAGGAGATGAGTGCTTGACTGCGTGTACGCCCGGTGTCCCTTTCTCCCTTACATTTTCGTGTCTAGTTTCGAGCTGCTAAGTCGCTTGCATTCCTCCGTGAGGGATTGGACAGAACATGTTGGATCGGCCTCAATTTCGTCTAGTAATTTCAGGCGAATGAAGGTGTTGTAACTCCACAGACGACTATGCAGTCCTTTATTGGAGTTGACACAAAGAATGAACCATACTCAAAATATCACTCTTTTATACACAGTGTTACAGCATGATAGTAAACACTACTATCATTCCTCAACACCTCCCCCTTTGATGAATGTATCACATATATGTCTTCTTCCTCAGGCGTACTTGAAGACGATCGGGTGGACGGTGTTGTCGGTTCATTCTATCCAATACTGTGGCGGTTACATTTGGTCCTCAATTTCATCGTGGGAAGGTTCACCAACTCTTTTCTTTGCTTGATCAGTGTCACTTCGTTGTAATCTGGTTCGCATTTGGTTGGTGTGTCTTCTTCACAACTGCCCGTCTTCCGTTAAAACGTCGTACAATACTCGTCCATAACGGTTTTTCACGTGGGCAGGAATCCACTTTTGCTGTCCAGGACGATAGTTCCGAATATAGACTGGATCTTCAATTTGGTACGATCTTTCACGTGCTCCGTGGTGAAGATTATACTGTCTTTCCACCACTGTCTTGCGTGATCCATTTTCCTTCAGCAGCGTCAATAATCCTGCTGACGAAAGTTGCTTGGGAGTCGTGGTACACGGCGTCCGATAGCACTTCAGAAACTCTGCTAGGAGTTCTGGCTTGTCTCTCTCCTTTGATTTGGGTAAGGATCTCTCCACAGTATTGACGAGAACTCTGCTCGTCCTTGGAGAGGCGGTGATCGGGAATGTTTCATACCTTGCTTATCACAAGACCTTGGAACTTTTCTGATATGAACTCTGCCCCATTACCTGACACAATCACATTTGAATTTCCGAACCGTGCTTATAGCATTTTAAGCTCTCTCAAAGTTGCGTTTATTGTGGTCGACGACATCTCGAGGACCTCTTTGCACTGCTTCATCAGATCTGCAACTAGGGAATTCCTGTTAGCTTCTGGTTCCTTTACCATTCGGCAGTGATACTTCTCTTGCAACTCTTTGTATGCAGGAAGTTGAGTGCACCACTCTAAACCAAGTAGGTTTGTGCTCTCTGTCTATCGGTAGCCATTTCCTTGATGTCGTTTACCACTGATGCGGTCTTTCACTGAGAATTCGGTATGAAATCTTCCAGCTATCTTCATCGACGATCCATCTGCCGTCTTGACTGGAATAGCGTATGGTTCCAAATGAGGAAATCCTAGCTCTTTCCATGTGTGACGTGATATCAACGTTATATCTGCTCCAGTGTCCAGGTGGAAACGAAGTTTGCGTCCTCGGACATTAACGTTGACATATGTCCGAGCGTGCTCGGCGGAGAATGTGGCAACATCTTTGCATTTATTCCTCTTGTGCCGAAGCTGTATGCTCTTCGGTTTCTTCAGAGACTGTTTCATGAGAAGAGGACAGAAGGTTTTGTAATGTGGTCCTCCACATTTGAAACATTTGACCTTCTTTTTCTGCACGGCATGCACATCATGGCTTCCTTCCATGTTTGCGTTATCCACCTTCAATGCTGTGATGTTTTCGCATACTGCAACGAGATCTTCGATTGCGAGGGGCGCGTTCTCTGCTTGCGTATCAAGTCGACGAAGCATTCTGAGACGTATTTCCCGCAGTGAAGGGTCCTGAAGTCCCGCCACGAACTGTAAGGTCTTCATTGACGTGTAATCCATCTCCTTCAGCGCAGCATCTTCATCCATCCTTTTGCGTAATCACGAAATGGAACGTTGTCCAGAGTGAGAGGAGGACACGTTATCCTCAAACACTCGTAACGTCTACGTATCAAAGTTTTCTCGGACGTAAACAACTTTTGGACATCCCTCACCGTCGTGCTGAAGTCAATCTCGTGCGGTTGTGAAGGTAGAATATCATCTGCATACTTACGATATGCGGCATCATCGAGCTTCAGTAGGATAAGGTCTCTCTTCTTACCTTCTGGAGTACTCGAATCTCTTATAATAGGCCCATACCTCTTGAACCAGTAGTCAAAAGTCTCAAGATAGTCCAGGATCGACTTTCTTCCAATCTTGGCATGATATGTATTAACGATAATCTTCTTTGAGCCTTTCAAGAACGAATACAATTTATTAGGCCTACGGCTGCTTCGCCTTCTTCAGGGCCTGAAGTAGTGCAAAGCATTGTGTGGCATGCTTGCTCAAAAGCCTCAACAAAACCCCAGCAAAAACCTCAAGTAGACCAGCAAACCCCCAAAGGTATTGATCGAATGAGGCATGGATTACTCACCTTGGAATCCGCCGTTAAGACAAGAGGACGACCACCCTCGTAATAACTGTTGTTTAAAATAACCAGTAACACCTCCCACTGACCTCACATAGACCAAAGATTACACAGGTCAAGGAAGGGTGCGAGTTCACGGGTTATGGCTACACACTCCTCCTTCCTGTTCATGAGGGGTTCTTTAGCGGTAATCCAAAACGCTTCCAGGGTCTTGCGCGCCGCGATCTCGGTTTCAAGCGCCAATATGGACACGGAAACGTCAAAGGATACACCTGCATGGAATGAAACACGATGGGCTCCTAGCGGGGTATGCATACCTAATCCAACCAGCCCACTTAGATGTTCATTAACTCGAATGCACAAAGGGCGACCCGTTTCTCCTATATACTCGCATCCACAGCTTTGGCAACGTATAGAGTAGACCACTCCCACCTTCATGCAATCACCCACTTTGCCATGAGGGCACACCACACAGTTAGGCGTGTCACATACAGTATCGTAGAGTCGACTACGAACAAGAAGCTTCAGGAACAAGTCAAAAGTCTGTCCAGCATCTTCATCGGCCACAAACTTCTCAACATCCTTGTTTGATTGATCATATTGGCTCTTCTGGACCTCCTGTGTGCCTTCTCTGCTTGGCACCAATGAGGAAAACAACATTTTCATTTCTTCATGCTGAAATTGAAGTTGTTGGACCATAGTTTGAATGAGTACCTCGAGCTGTGTGGTGTGAGCAGGGGCAGCTCCATCTCCAGATGGCTTGGGCATCTTGTCTCTGTATCTTCTTGGAATAACTTTGCCGCTGAAGTCTTCCGCTGTTTCTTCGATCTCATCCTGATCGCCACTTGTTGTAACTCCACAGACGACTATGCAGTCCTTTTTTGGAGTTGACACAAAGAATGAACCATACTCAAAATATCACTCTTTTATACACAGTGATACGGCATGATAGTAAACACTACTATCAATCCCCAACAGAAGGCGTCGTCGTTAGATTGTAGACCGCATACGAAGATTAAACACTCAAATTGATTTTCGTCGCACTCCGCTAGCCTGAACTTGACGTATTCACGGTTGACACATCCTGCATAGGTGATAAAGTCGTCGTTAGGATCCTTGGTCAGCTTCATGCAGGCGTAGCGGCGACCGAACAACAATTTCTGCTATGGTCCGAACAGGCCCATGAGTGTTGAGACGACTTCTCCGAATGTGACGTCGCGCTGAAATATAATTGGAGTACTCACCATAAGCTGTAGCATCCAGCTTGTGAGGGAAAAGTCGAACTCGAGTTGGCTCGTCTAGCATCTGAGCGTCCACTGTGAATATATCTTGATGCCCGTCTGTTGGTATTGTTACCACATTTTCTGCATCGAAGGAGTGCACATCACATATTGCTGATAGCGGCACGTGAGTACACAAGTTTTGTGAAGGTGCCACTTTATAAGGTACGATGTTTCTTTGAATTTGTAGCTTCGCACTGGAATCGGTTGCTGCTGAATGATTCTTTCGATTTGTTCACCGATCTTCGTTTCACATGAAGCTAAGGAGTTTCGTGCCTCAAGAATCAATCGGACAAGGCTGTGATGGTATGGATATGACTGGTGTATGTTTGCTAAAAGAGCTACAGGAACAAGTTGCGCTTTCAACGGAATCGAATCGCGTGGCAGATGGAATCAAGAAAGTGATAACTGCAATAATACGTGAACTCCACTTTTACACGTTGAAAACGCTGAGTCAAGTCAAGAACTTGTTGATGTTCGTAAGTATTTCTCTCATGATTCTTCAATAAGTACGATATCACGCACATGCAAGACTCTCAACTGTATCAAGCCACTGACATGGAATCATCAAAGCCAGATGTAGTGTTGTCTTACCAAGAAGTTGAGAGGCAACGTTCAATCATTGTTGTTGGAGTACCGGAGTTAAAGTCATCGAATCCCAGAGATCGTATATTGTATGATTGTGCTATTGTTTGTCCTCCTTGATTTCTTGAATTTGAAATGTAATCCACCCACAGTCTATCGACTTGCCTAGAGTATGTAGGGATAGATTACTGAAAGTTGTTTTGCCAACTCATACTTTCCAACGTCTTGCATTGAAAATAGCCTCGCGTTTGCGCTATTTTACTGGTCGAGGGGTCTACATAAGGGAGTCCCTTAGTCCAGAAGAACGAAAGCGTAGACGTGAGTTGAGGGATCACAAATTTGAGAAAGGAGGTATAACATCCTGTAAAACGCAGTTCACTGTTAATGATGGTTCGTCACCTACCGCCACTTCTTCCCCCATTCCCAGAAATGCAACTATTTTCTCCGCTAAAGTCGGGGGAAAACCTTAGATGTTCCTCGGTCTGTTCGTATGTTAAGGTTCTTTTATGCAAATGTAAGGTCTGTCTCTAAAAACGCAAGCTTTTTAAAGATATTGTTGTCAAATGACTATTATGTTTTTGCTTTTTCGGAAACTCGGCTGAAATCTAGTCATATCCCATCCTCTACTCTTAGTGACATTATTGATGAATATGATGCAATTAGATGTGATCGTCCAAAGAAATCTGGAGGAGGAGTTATACTTCTTGTTAGACGAAATGTCGCAATTTCTCTGGTTCTAGCTGATGCGATTGAAGATTCATTTGAAATTCTCTGTGCGGATTTATACATATTACGAAGGAGCCAACTATGGAGTAATTGTTGCTACAAGTCTCCCTCTTGTTCAAACAATAATTTTGAGGTTCTTATGGAAGCCCTTAGTGATTTACTATAGTGCGGCAAACATGGTGTGATAGTGGGTGACTTCAATTTGCCGAAATTTTGTTGTCAAAATGGGGTCTTTTCCAACAGTTTTGCCATATCTTGTCTTAACGACTTGGTCCAATGCTATAATCGCACACAGCATGTTTGGATACCCACAAGGTGCGGTAATATACTTGACCTAGGGTTTTCAAGCGCTCCAGCTCTTATAAACAACCTATTGATCACTACTCCTGTTGGTTTGGGTGATCATAATATAATAGCATCACATTGAGTTCAGGTGTATATTTTCTCAGCCTGTGTATACTTATAAGCGGATGTATTCGGAACATAATTTAAATGCTCTGTGTAGTAGTCTAGCTCAAGTTCGTTGGGTTCCGTTGCTTGAATCCAAAAACAATGTTGATGAAAAGTATGAGTTATTCCTATCTGTCTTGCATAACGCACTTGAACAACATGTCCCCTGGATAAAGGTCCCTTGTGATAAGTCTGTTCGTTTACCTCCACATCTGCAAAATATGTCGGAACACCGAGAATGCTCATTTGCTGAAGCCCAACGCTCAGGTAATTGGAAAAGGCTCAAGTCGTTCTCACTAAAGAATCATGCGCGCCTAAAAAAGTACAATGATTATCTGAAAAGGAAAGTCATGAATTCCAGTAGTGCTAGTAGTTTTTATAGATATTTGAGTAAGAAATTGCAAGATACTAAGCAGGTCGGTTGTTTGCGGAATGAAGTAGAGTAGCGATCCTATCCACAGAAAAAGCGGACATGCTAGCTGATCAATTCAAAAGTATTTTTCAGGAGGACGATGGAAACATTCCTACGGTATTCTATCATGATTTTGAGTCTATGAAAGATTTCCCTTGGTTTACCGTTTCGGCTCTAAGTGATTTGATCGATAAGTGGCCTGCGTCACCCTCGGTCACGCCTGATTTTTTGCCGTTCTTTCTTGTGCGAAGGATGGCTCCAGTCATATGTGGGGCTCCTGCTTACATCTTCAATTAGCCTTTAATGTCCGGTGAGATCCCTATGCGATGGAGACACTCTTTTGTTACGCCTAACCCAAAAAGGAACCTTCGTGGGATCCTATAAATTATCGACCTATCACTTCACTGTTTTGTAGACTGTTTGTGAAAGTCTTGAAGGACAACATATTCAATCACCTGTCTGTTAACAAGATAATTCCCAATGAGCAGCATGGTTTTTGTCAGGAGACGATCAGTTGAGACTAATTTAGTAGAATGTCTTGATGATTGGACGGAAACTCTGGACAAGAACTTACATGACGCTGGCGACACCCCTTCGCGAAGAAGCTCTCCGTCAGCCACCAAACCGTCTATAGGACTCCCAAGAGGTACTATGATACTGCTACGACTACCTACCTGGAGGACCACGCACCGCAACGACTTATGCGAATCGAATAGTCGTCAAGAAGCACATCGACAGGAATCCTCGCCGTAGCATGCGAAAAACGGTCAATCAGCTCGAGATCTCGTGATAATGACGTGATCTGGTGACCGTCTTCCCCTACGGAAAGCCTATTCGTGGAGGAAGCGGCAAATGCCCAAAAGCGAGTGCCCGCGCTAACCACTCAGCAGGCTGATTCCAGGGCGAGGTCGCCTTTCGGACCTCTCATCCTGCCGCGTGATGGTATGGGTTAGAGTGTACGACGATGGGAAAATTCCGTTGTCGCACACTCTAACCCATACCATCACGCTCGTTTTCGTCGATCTCGCTGTGAACATGGACATGGAACACCACATCGAGCACATCTTGAAGAAGGAGCTACTGCTTTGGAGCTGGGCACACTTCAAAAACCTTAACTGTTTCTTTCTGCGCCCGCGCACAAGTCGCGGTAGATCCTGATGCGCGGCAATGTTTCGGGACTTCATTCCTGCCAATGAATGGCCGTCCGTCTCTCCCAGCCTCAACCATTGGACTACTCGGCGTGGTCGGTGCGAGAGCAGATTGCCTGCTACACTCGCCGCAAGTATCGACTCGCCGGAGTCGGCTTTGAAGAAGACGTTGGATCAAATCAAATACCTCCGGTCCGTCATCGACTCGTACCCTAAGCGTCTGAAAGCTGTCGTGAAGGCCAAATGAGAATCACTCTCATTTTGATTCGCACCGGTCATAACGAAACAATGGGCCAAGTTTGATAGCTTTTGATCGAATATTGAGTTGAGTTTTGATCGAAGATTATTTGTCTTTTTCCACGTAACAATACTTTTGGACCGCCCCTGTACAGAATGACAAGCCGTGCTTCCAAGGCAATTATGGGTAGAATTTCAATATTTGCGAATTCAAAGCGCAGTTTACTAAAATTTTGAGGTAACCTCTTCAAGATGAAACCTGGAAGTGTTGGCAGAGAATAATGCATTTCTGGCGAAGAAAGCGAGAAATCCGTCGATTTCGCGAAAACCAATACTTCCTCAAAACGGTGTTCTAACCAGGGAGGGGTAGTCTACCTACCGTGGGACTTTAAATGGAGACCCAGATAAATCGATAGAGTTTTGAATGCTGTTTACGAAAATGGAAATTAAAACTGCAAAATGATTCTCCTTAAAAAGTTATGGGTGCCCGAATTTTGCTCGACAGTTGTATCAATTGTCTAAAGAAATATCAGAAAACGTTTAGAGAGCCTTTGAAAAAATGAAAAAACACTTTGCAAAAGTGCGGACAATGGCGGGGAGGGATCCCTCATTTTACGCTCACGAAACGAGACCACTACCACTAGATCACGTGGGCGTTAGATATGCAACCGACGAGTTCGCTTTCCAACTGAACTACTATCGAGCAAAATTCGGGCAGCCATAACTTTTTAAGGAGAATCATTTTGCAGTTTTAATTTCCATTTTCGTAAACAGCATTCAAAACTCTATCGATTTATCTGAGTCTCCATTCAAAGTCCCACGGTGAGTAGACTACCCCTCCCTGGTAAGTGGTTGTACGAGACCACAATAACGGAAGTTGTGTATAGGAATATTTGGACGAGAAGTCTGCCATTGCGCAAAGAGCTGATTACATCAAGTTGAAACTGTTCAATACACCATCTTCCACTGTCTCCATGAGTCATGGCAGGTTGTTTGAAGTCCCTACATGGGAGCCACTTGAGAAGGTAGGCAGCCTCTGCAACATTGTTGAAACTCGTCTGCTATGGGTGTGGCATTCAGACGATACAATCTTTGTTGCCTCACAACGTCCAATCTGAGACGTTTGCAGTACTGACAGCACCACATATTGAGATCTGGGCCGTCACATATACAGGGTGGCTGAAAAGTATAGGACGCGCCGTTTGACGCTTGCTGGCACCCTGCCAATGGGTATTTTCAGAATCTTGTGGGACTTTTAGAAAGCTTGGGATCTGTACAAGAATCCATATAAGTCATTCGATTGACCGTTCGCCCGAACAGTCGCTACAAAAGTTTCTGCGCATCGACCCACTATCGAGAAGCTGCTCAGAGAAGGTTTCAGGAGCTGCGACATTGCGAAACGACTCGGTGTTCCCTCTCCAACCGTAGGGAATGTTGCCGCTGCTCTCAGGAATCGAGGACGAGCCTCTGCGATGCCAAAAAGGGGACGACCGAGAACAGTGAACATACCGTGGATTCGTGACACCACCAGGAAGAGGATCACCCGCAACCATGGAGTCAACATGAATCGGATTGCTTCTGACCTCAACATCAGCCGTCAAACCATCCAGAAAATTGCGATACGCGACCTCAAGTTGAACAATCATCGGCTCCTTCAAGGACAGTTTTTTCAGAGCAGCCCAAGCAAAGTCGACCGATAAAATGCAAAAAACTTTTTCGAGAGCTCAGTGCGCGCCGCATCTCTGACGTGATCTGGACCGATGGGAAAATTTTCACCGCAGAACACTATCCAATCCGTCAAAACCAGAGAAAGTTGTTGTCAAAGCTGACACCAAGGTCCCCAAAACGTTGTCTTGTGCACAGCAGGCTATCTTCCAAAAGTGGTATGGTTTGGGCCGGGGTGACATCAGAAAGCAAAATACCTATGGTCTTCATCGACAGAAATGTGAAAATCAACTCCGAGGTCCACCAAATGATAGTTTTAATGGACGCTCTGCTACCCTGGGTCACTGAGCACTTTCGTAACCGACCATTCGTCCATCAGCAAGATTGGGCCTCTCCTCATGCCTCAAAGTCGACAAAAGCCGTACTGGACGCGCACTTCCCCGGTTACTGAGGTGAAGACATCTGACCTTCCTCTCCGCCAGATCACAATTCAATGGACTTCTTTGTATGGGGGTACCTGGAGAGCGAGATCGCAGGACGCTCCTACCGCACGTTTGACGCTCAGAAGTTGGCGCTTCAGAAGGCGTCGGACGATAACGACGTCGACTACCTGCGGCGTACGGTCGATTCAGTCATCGAGAGTCTGAAGGCCAGTGTAAGAGCAAAAGGATCGAACTTTGAACACCTGCTGTCCTAGTTGATCTTGTAGTTCTACTCTATTCCTCATTCGGTTTATTTGTCGCTCTGGTCTCTATCTTTGAAGTTACGCTTACAAATGTGGCGTCCTATACTTTTCAGCCACCCTGTACATAAAGAGATTTCTCAGTAACCATTTTTATCGTGAACTGTACCTTTGAAGAAATAGCATTCCTTTCAGCTTTGAAGTTTGTTTGTTTGTTCTGCACTTTTCCCATTCGGCTTATGGCCGCCAAGTGTTCGGATGGGGAAGCACCGGGAAGATGTTTTCGATTGCTGAATACACTTCAGCGATAATAATCGAACGCAGGAAGTCATTCACGTATATAAGAATGACCAAGACCAACTGACAATTACACAAGACCTCATATACTCTATTTGAAAACCGTTGTCAGCTCCATTAATCGATTCTCCTTAAAGGCAGTGTTTAGAAAAAAGTTAGGGTACCCTTTTTTGACGGGAATTGATAGGACTACTCTAGAATGAAGCGATAACAACGAAACAAGCGCAAAAAACGATGAACAAAAATAATTACAAAGGGTCAAAAAAAGAGCTGGAAAGGGGGGTTGGACGTATTTCACATTGAAAAAACGACGGTTAGGGAGTGTTCGCGCGAAAATGCACGAACGCGACGCAATGTCCGCGATACAGACAACACATCGAAATTTACGGAGTTTCTGAAATAAAAAAAAACATTTGCATGCAATAATCTACACAAAATATGTTAAAATCTTCAATAAACTTACGAGAAAAGTTAAAGAATGATACCGTAAAAAATTAATAACAAAAAAAAAACAAACGATACGCGAATAATAGAAATAACAGCCGAATACTAGCCCCTGTGCGAGGCGGTCGACCAGCTGATCATTCCTGGCAATTTGCCAACCTGCGTATCGATTTTTCGCCAACTTCGCTCCAATGCGAAAGTGGTGAAAGAAAATTCGAACCCGTAGCCAGCCTAGCGAGGGGCGGAGGCATCCCGTCCCCCAAAGTTCCTGGCCTTATCGTGCCCTATCCAGCTGTTTTCCGACCTAATTCCTGCACAAATGGTATCAGAGGGGGCTTCGAATTCAAACCATGTGCAAATCTCCGAAACAATTTTTTCGTGAACACTGCCTTTAATTTAATTACGAAGGAAACGTTAATTCTTTGGCTATCCTGAACTTCGGAGAACTTTTCATGGCATTTGCACCTGGTCAAATACCACTCCTGCCGACATCTCAACGTCCAAGACAGCCGCCCTTTCTGCCAACAATTTCTGCACAACTTCATTCTTCGGTTCTGTTTTTGGAAATAAGAACACTTTCACAAAAAAAAGCATTAAACGGCAGCAAATGACAACCTTCATGGTACCCCCCCCCCTTTAGCGCTATATCATCACCTTCAAATAGATGTTAGAAGTATATAGAAAGATAAATTAAGCAGAAGAAACACTTTTCTCTGATTAAATGTGAATGTTAAAGACAAAAAAAGTGATCTAAATCCTTATACATAAACCCGACTCAGAGAATAAATAAAAACAATTACAAGATATTGCAGCAGCCGACTTAATCTTCTTTGGAGTGCTCTTTTTTCTCAGAAGTCTTCTTGTCGTTTTGTGATTCACACTCTTGCGTAGGAATAGACTCTGTTTCATCGTAGAAGGGACTAGGAGCAGTATCCACCAGAGCCGGAAGATCATCATCGGTAACTACTGACAGCTGCGTGTCTGCTGCGCTTAGATCTCGTCGAGAGTGGCTCAATGCAGTTTCCTCATCTGATGGGCTGACTACAGCAGCTGTGATCGACTTTTCCACCCCAGCTTCATCTGGATCATCGCCTATATCAAAACGAATGTTGCTTGAATCATGCTCAGGAGGTGAGCACATCGATGTGTCCGAAAAATCCTGAGTATAATCCTTTGGGCGGTCTAATTCAACCGCTGCAGAAGAAATTTCTTCTTGTGAAGCTTCGATTTTATCTTGCTGAGGAATAACAATCTCTCCTCGAGGCAGAAACTTTTCTTGGGATGACAAACTCTGAAGAACTTCTTCAATTTTTTCACCCCCATCACATGAAGCGGTCAGTGCGCGTACGTCCAGCTCGGTAAAAGCCTCCTAAAATTGGTGCTCGTGAGAAGCCGTCTTCAAAGCAGAATTCTTGAACTCACGTATATCTGTGGACTTATAGATGTTCCAAATAGCCGTGTGATAGCCGAAAAAGGAAATAGGAACCGGACACATCGTCCAATGAAAGGTACAAAGTGTAGGCAGAAGATCTCTACGGCTCTGGGGAAAAGCGTTGAAGATGAGTGACCAAGTAACCACATAACGATGCTTCGCAATGAGTCTCGTAGGCACAGTACGACACTTTGTATCTGAAAGCATTGATATCTGCAATATGTAAAGTTGATCAGTCATAAATAGCTTCTGCTTCCTCGGACGTATTCACTCTAGGCCACGGACTGCCACATGGTTTTTGACATTCACATTTAAACAAAAAATTGTTCAAACCCAGTTTCGCGATGGGGTTGTACTAAATATATATTTGTGAAACAGCCCCGTCTCCGAAGAAAATAGGCAAGAAAAAATTGTAGAACAGCAGTACCCAATGTGCCATTGTGGGTTACGGTACGGAGGATACTACACGCAATTAAAAGTTTCGAAGCCAACTCACTAGCATGGGACTTGGAGTGAAGCGCAAGTTGTTGAGGGCCTCCAGTATAGTGTTCCCATAAACACAGATATCATCCCACATTGAGATCTCAGGTGATGGTTGCGGTGGCCCAGTAGTTGGACCTCCGCCATCCGATAATAAAGAAATCTCTCCGCTGGACACGGACAACACCTTCGTTTCGTTGAGAAACCTGAAATCAAATTCCGAAGAGAAACGAGAGTCGCATTAGGCATCAAAGGCAACGCAGCAAAGAATAACCCCAACTAGGTTGTTGAAACTCTTAGCTGTCTCAGATTTCATTTTATCGACTTCTTTGCACATTACCGCTGCAGGCATTCATATGCCTGTAGTAAATTGCTGGCACGCCGCAGAAATGACCCCTATGGTGGGATTATGGCACAAAAGTTCTTGCTGAATGAAGTTTCCTAGACTTGAGCAATAACGCTTTCAAAAACAAAAAAAAAATAATCGTTAAGTTCGGAAAAAAATTCTGAACGTGCTCAATACAAAGTAAAAAAAGACTCGAGAGGTTATCCGTTGTCTAACAATTTCTGTCATGTTATATGTAGAACTCAGAAATAAAGAGTCCCTATTTCTCAAATCTCAAAGAAAATCAACACTCACTTATTAGTAGCAGCCCGAACAGCTGAAGTGAAACGTTCCAGAGAGACTTTTACCAGGGTGTTAACTACGAGAGAGCGGAAATCAAGACCCATACGTCCAAGAGATGCTGCCAATGACATGAGTTTTGACCATACCGTGCACATGTCAACGCTACTTCTAAAAAGGGAAGTCCAATAAGAAAACCTTGCATGAAAGAAAAAATCAAGTGGAAAGACAACCAACTTCATATCAGTTCTACAAATAAGATCCAACAATCTAGTGATATTGCGAGCCGTCCACTGACCGAGAATCGACGATGGCGCACTCGATGGCCACGTTTCCCAACGGGGATCCAATGACAACTAAATGTACCTCAACAGTGAAAAATGCCTTCCGCAGTCAGCGAATGCAATAAGAAAATTTTGTGTACAAATTATAAGAAAGTCCAACTAACATAAGTGCGCTCTTAAGCAACCGCGCAGAGCGACCCCTTGGGTTAAGTTTGCCTTAAATAGGTTTGCCAGCTGTACAGGTGGCGGTACAGATTTACTCTGTACTGAAGGATAATACGAGAAAGCTAATACGTCTTTTGGTTCCAAGACCACGTTTATGTCAGGAAGTAACTTGGCTGATTTCTTGTCTCTTTCCCAGTCAATCAAAGAGTTGATACCCAATAGCTGAGACTGCTTAGCGGCTCACTGGCGGGTGATATGCGTGATTTAGACGTTATGAGAAGATAGATTCAGAAGGTGCAATTTGCTGTGTGAAGACCGATAGGAAAAAAATATGTCTTTGGAATGCGGCAGCAAACCCTGATGTAAAGGAAAATGAGTAAGGTCTTCGGAATTGATCAGTCCCGCATTAAAATGCCTCCGCCTTTGACTCCCATTCAGAGATATAGTCACGTTTTGAACAACACACACATGCCACTACGATTCTGGCGGAAATCAAATGCGGAGGTGCATCTCAGAATATGACAGATTAAGACCAAAGAATTTATCAAACAGCTGATAATGAAAAAAAAAACAGTGAGAACAAACACATCCAAACCAAACCCACATCTTTTCGTGGTGCTTCGTTTTCAGGAAACACTGCCAAGTACAGAACGAGTGTGTCATACATGCAGTCTCGGTAAATTTCAATAGCCTTGATGGCAAATTCAGGATGGTTCTGTAAGAACTTTACGATAGAATAACACGTTTTTTGGTAATATGAATTGCAATCAGGGAAAAAAGCCTCAACGTATACTTTTATCAAAACTGCGCCGTTTCCGAGTGGTGCAAGCCCCGGTAGAACATTTCAAAGCAACTGAGGGCTTTCATAGCATTTGAGTTGAAGAATCTCAAAATGAAAGTTGCGAGGGGAGAGCCCTCTATGAAACATTAATCCTGATCACGCCCTTTTCAGACCTTTATACAACATGACCACGCCAATCACTCGCCAGGAGTGATGACAGATGCCCATCGATGCACAAGCACGTCATCAACGACGACAAATAAAATAATTCTGGCTCATCTAGGCGCTGATGTTGAGAAAGTCATCTACAGCATGCATAGATGGGAATAAATCACGTGTCATTTTCCTGATTTGCATGCTTAGACTAGGCCATTGCGCAAATATAATGGTTGCGCATTTATCTTAAGTGGAATTTCTGCCATTGTCCCCGCAGATAACTTTTGCCTATAATAGAATGAGTTTCATTCCATGCAACTGTGAAACTGTAATATTTGCCTAACTAAAGCTGCAGACAAAGGCAGACTTTTCCCCACTGCTTTTTGGATGGATCAAATAACGGCATAAGAAATTCAAAAGTCTGTAAGTAAGAGACTAACCGTAATGTCAAGAATTTGTCTGTCTAAATACATATCTCTGTGTTGTAAGATGCACGTCCGTAATTGCGTTGGCGTGAGATATGGCATTTTTCGCACATTATTCACTACCTGGAAGTTTACAGTAACGAAAAGTCAAACAACTGGAGTGCATTCAAGTGTCGCCAAATTTCAGCACAACTTGTTGACCAACCTGTATGGAGGAGGCCAAATCAAGAGGACCAGCAAATTTGTTGAAGAGCTCCTCAAGCAGGAACGATCGCGCTTCAACAAGTTTATCAGCAATGGCCTGGAATACGTTGGTATTCATTATAAATAATGCGTAAGAAAGGCATAACCGAAGCATTCTCGTCTGACAACCTACCTTGATTAAAGGGTTTTTAATAATGCTATGTTGCTGGAGCATCATTCCATAATTTGTCAAGGAATATGCAGCCTCATAGTAACCTGCGCGAATACAAACATCCATTCTCTAGAAAAAAGAAATGCTAAAAGCGAAACCTATAAAGAGATTATACAAAAAATATAGAAAAAGGATACGAGTATGTAACAGGAGCCTCCAGTCTACAAAAAAGTTTCCAACTTGCACTTCCCACTGTTCTCGCATACCTCTGTGATTTTTGTTCCGTTCTACTCCCCCTCAAACAAATAACTTTACTGCTTCACCAAACATTTGAAGTTTCCGTTTGAATTATAAGTTCACATACAATTGAGATTCCGCTAGGTTCATAAAATTGAGGACTATACACCCGTGCACAGGTGTAGCACCTACAGACCCGTGCAACCGTTTCCCCAACAGTTATACTTGCATTGGCCGTCACTCATTCTTTTATGCCAAAATTTGGATGAATTAACGAAAGGCCCATGCACAAATAATTACTTCAAAAATCTTTCAAATGGGAAGAATCGTTAACTTGGACAAAAAGAAGACTTATACAACTTACGGAGGGCAGCGAGATTAGTTCCCACACGAGATTTTCTTTGTGGCAAGCTGACTGCACCGCGTCCAATTCCCGTGACAAATCTTTTGTCCGAGTGTGAAACGTCCGTAATTCCGATGCCAGTTCCGGAACCTCCGCAGACACGACCCGCAACTTGTCCTTCATTTCTGTGAACTGAAATGAGCCGTTAAAAAAGTAGAGCATCTGATTACCAATTCCTTCAGTTGGTTCGCGATCGATGAGAAGCGCTTAACATTGTATTACAAGTGCATTTGATATGTAATCCACTAGACAATTTGGTAAAGTCAGCATGCCAACAACATTGCTGTGCCTCGCCCGGTTAAGAAGAGTTTTGTAGAATTTACGAGTCGATCGCTCGGCCAACGCTGGACTCTTCTCTTCTTCGTTTGCGTAAACTTGCCCTGCGGCATTCTTTCCGAATTTGGATGTCTTGGTACAGGAGAGCAGGCGTTATGAATGTCCGACCAGGTACTCTTACACCCCTTCATGATCCCCCAGTGAGCAGTGACCTAAATTATGGTGACATACGAGTTGAGCGGAGTTGCTCATGTTATGCGCCTCCATAACTCAGATCCCTCCTTACTCACTCCAGCTTGGCTGCGCACTTTGACGATTGCTCTAGGTCCTAAAAGAATTTCCGCGCACGGCCCGCCCTGAGAGTGATAGAAACAGCAACACTGCGAAGTTGTTTTGAGCCTATACATGAGGACAGTTCTTGCCTTCCTTATCATCCCCAAAAATGGAACAATGTTAAGAGCCCCGAATTGATCCGGAAGCAAGACTCACTATTTCTGTACAATGCTGTGTCGTCCTTCCAGCATCAGCGTACGTGCGATAGTTATTGAATGCTAAATCTCCGATCTGGTCTTGCAGCGATTTCAAGTCATTCAGAATGAGGGTCCTCTCTCGTCCTGAACAATGAAAGCTGTGAATTAAGTGATGACGATACAGCTGGTTCGAAACCGCCGAAAATTTCATTTCTCGGAGCAAATTCTAATTTCAATCGCGCCCGAAGCCGCTCAGGGCCATTGAGGACCGTATCCCAATTTTCTCCTCGAGTACCTAGTGAGCCATAATACAAGCCTTTTCAGCAAAAGAGAACTCGGGACCCTCAAGCTTGACTTTTTTTTATCAGTGAGAACAATTCTGATAGAAAATGCTCATAAAATGCTGTGTGTTGAATATTTATCCTTTCCATCACGTAGCCATGACTTCATGATCAAATAACAAATTGAAAAACCTGCACAGAGCGCCCAAAAAGGCTTTCTTCGTTGTCCCCCGCTCTATGCACTCATTAAAAGAATGGTATGGCAGCTGGACTCAAAATCAGTGGAGATCAATTGAGGCGCGAGCTTGACTTTCAAATAAGAGTTTGAGGTAAGAAGGGCTATTCTTCCGTCGTGGGCAGCAGAAAAGTGTAGAAGAGCGACGAAAAGGGTTTCGGAAGTACAAGCCCAGCACATGTACACGGACGACTAAGCTGACGGCCGATTTGTACTATAGTATACAGCAGCTTGAACAGACTTGATATTTTTTAAAACAAACTCATCACAAAGAATAGTTATGAGAGTTATCGAGAGAAAAAACCGACTTCAATGAAATTTATTAGGAAATCGGGTCCAACGATTGATTCACCTGCTTCATATTTCTATTTCTAGTATTAACCCTTCATATAACACGCAAATCTTGATGTGCCCACACACTTTAATGAGATAATGGCATGTAAGGGACTGCTGAGAGATCCGGGAATCACATCGCTTTAACCGGCAAACAAGCATCCATTATAGTCGGGCAAAAAAATAGAGCCTGTAAACTATTCATCTCAGAATAATCCACCTAAATGTTTCTACCAACTGAACCCTAAGAAGATGAGCAAGAAACTTACTGAGTTGCTCGGATCCCATTGTCCTTAGCTCCTCTTCTACAGTGAAGTGAGGTAATAAGTCCATTTTAAAGGTGAGGAATCTTTACGTTCCTGAAAAAGACAATTTTCAAGGTATATGCATTTTCGGTAAAGCACACGTCACCTCGGTTCAACAATTAGCATACATCAAAGAAACAGGTAAAAAGAAGGTACTATTCCACTATTACAACCCCAAAAACCCAAAATTTTAATTTTCGATGAAATTTCGCCTATAGGGGTAATCCGATGCCCTGATAATGGATATGACCTTCATTTTTGGCGCTGGCGCCATTTGGCGCCAAATTGGCGCCAAGGGTGTTTTCACCAAATTTGCTGAAAACTTGCGTTTAGGGGTTATTTGAGGTCCTGACAACGAATATATCATCCATTTCTGTGTCCTCAAGCAACGAATAAAACTTTTATTGAGCCACATCGTCTCTCTCACAACCTGTATGCCTTGGAACGCGTTTATTTAGTGGAAGGTTCTGCAGTTTGAACAATTTTCCCGCGCGTGGGCATATGAATGCAATTCATTGGAGCGCGCTCAGTATTGGCTGCTCATCAGTTGAAATCCTCCTGCTACTTCTGATTCTCACTAGTTGCTCTTCTGTTCTTACTACAATCGAGGATTGTATGCCATATCCTATTCTCGCCATTTGCTGCCAACTATTTGAATCTCCTGCTTTTTGGATCTGCAGATCTGTAGCACTGCAAAGGATACTGCCGTAGGTAAGCGGAATCTTATTTAAGTTTCCCTCTTGAGCTTTACACCTGTCGTCATGAGCATATAGCGTCATGACCCTGGTGTGGTTCTGGAGAGGAAAACGAAAATCACCACTAAATACTTCGCAATTTGGAAATATACTATATGTGATTTCATTATATTCTCACAAATAATGATTATGAAACAGAACCCTTCCTGGAATTATTGATACCTGATGATAACCTACTACCAATACCCCTCTGAGCATGAAACAGTTGACTCGAGTCAGTTTGTTTGTCAACCTGACAGTTTGCAGAATTGCCTGCCTGTCTTTCCATCCGTAAAATTCCAATGCTTATTATTAAGATACTAAATACGTGGAATCTCTCTCTTCTCAAAGTGAGGTGGCAACAATTAGGAGGAAGCTGAAAGAATAGCTGGTAGTGTCAGTGATTGCACTAATTATATTACAAGGGAACCAACTTTGCCTTGTTAGTACCCACACATTGGTAGCCATTAGTACCAATTCGTGAAGTGATTGATCAGATTCTTAACTTAGCTTTATTCTATAGTAGAAAAGCCAAATGACAAGGTATACACGCGAATGTTGGTACTTCAGCGCTATGTTTTCAATAGTTTCCGAATGCACTCCATCCGTACTCCCGTGATTTGAGCGCGTAGCACTCGTAACCAAAGGCATTGAAGGCTAATTCAAAGCTCGCAGAACGTTATGGCGTTATTCACTGCTGGAGGCTTTGCGAGCTTTGGATTGATGGGAACTTCCCATCAAATTCACTGGAGACAGGACTCAAAAACCAAACGCATTCTCCAACGATCTCAGCGCGGGTTTGACGGCGAACTTTCCGATCTCACCAAAACCGTGGCATTTTTTCAGATGCACGCACACGAATTTTTATGAAGGGGAAGGCAATAAGTTCATCCTTACAATCGAGCTCACTTGGGCTTAACTGCATTTGCACGGAGAATTAAAATTAGGTACCAGAAGTAAACGCACAGTGAACATAACCATGCGTGCGACTAAATAAATTTCTGAATTCAACTTCCTGAAGAATAGATATGCAACCCCTCTCTTGAATTCACGCGAGGGTCGTGACGCCGCATGCTCACGACAACAGGTGTGAAAATTGAGAGGATGATCTGTAGAGTGTTTGCTTACCTACAACATTATACCTCGCAGAAACAGTAGTCACAGATTTATCTGCGCGAACAGGATGGTAGAAGCATAATACGTAGAAGTAGTGGTGAGCAGAGGAATAATTGGGTGAAAGGAATAAGCTAGTAGTAGAATCAGCAACGTGAAAGCCTACTATAAGGATAAAGCGATGGGCTACCACAAGGTTGAAGCGCTCCAATGGCAAATTCATTCAAATATGCGCGCGCGGGAAAATTATTTGAACCGCAGAACCTTCCACCAAATAAACGCGTTCTATGCCTTGTCGTCGCGCCAAATAGCCTCAGCGCGTAAAATGGATGTTATATTCGTTATCAGGACCTCAAATTACCCCTAAACGGCCATATTCGTTATCAGGGGCATCGGATTACCCCCATAGGCAAAGTTTCATCGAAAATTAAAATTTCGAGTTTTTGGGGTTGTAATAGTGGAATAGTCCCGAATGCACTATCATATCAAGGAAACAGAATACAACGAATTTCACCTTACAAAGGAATTTCGATGGTGAACAAATGGTTTCATCGCTAGCAGACCAGATCAAGTGTGGAAAAGCAGGCATCTAATACGAGCCATATATGGCCATCAGAATACGTTCCGAATACCTAATTGAAGACGAAGATAGGTGGCCAGCTTCTGCACAGCTTCTCGTGGGTGTCAAGAGCTGCTCAAAATAGCTAAAAAATGGAATGGGCCCTGGACCACGGCCTTTGAACTTCAGCAGGGACTGATGCTAGACAGCAGCTCAATGAGCTGGGAATGAAACTATAGTCATGTGAAGCAACACTAACAAGAAATGGATGTCTAAGGAAATGCCCACGTATCACCGACGATTTGAGGTGTCGAGGACGTGGATGCATGTTCAAGTTCCGTTCCTCGTTGGTACAAGGAGAAATCTGTGAAGTACCGTGGCAGATCGGGATCGGCCGACGACACGAATACCCCTTCTCTGCGTCTCTGACCTGGGCAAGGCAGCAGACGAACAGAGTGCCAACACCAAATTCGTGGGTTACTCGGCTGATGCCGTACAGAAATTCTCTCGCTGTGAGTGACTAGACGGAAAAACTGTTTTGTTTACGAGATGGGTGAGTGGTGCTACAGAGCAAACCGCCTCGGAGAGCATCCATCGCCGCCGGCGTGCGGTCGCGTAGCGGTTTCAGTTATTTCCCTTCTATCCCTCTGGCATTGGAGCGCGATATTGTTTGCGCGCCATTTTCAAAAATGCACCACGTGACCCCTAGCTGCAGGAAACCCGTTCATCAAAACAGTTCAGTGCATCTTTAGAATACATGGAACTGTCTTATCGAGTAAGCAGCGGTAGTTAAAGCACTCACCCACTGGTTAAATAGTTCTCGATGAACTCTCTTTAATGAATGAGTTGGAGAGAGGAGTTGAAATCAAGCATGAAGACTTGCTATATGACGTAAAAACTGTGGAATGGCCTGAATGGTGAGCCTTAGGGCGTTCAATGACCTATGAATGAAGAATAGTCCAATATTAAACAATTCTAGAGAACTACATCGCTTCTGTAAAGGTTGTTTGATATCGCAAGCAAGCGAAAATACCGAAAAAAAGAAGCGAACCGAACTGTTTCAACCATTTTCCAGAAACTTGGAATGAAATATATTGAACTTATTTATTATACATGGAAATACTCTTGAAATCTTGGAATTGATATTGGAGTTTTTCCTTCCAAAAAACTCATTTTAAGAAGAGAACCCCCACTTTTTTAAACTGTCATTATCCTCTTTGGCTGACAAGTTTTAGCTCGATTAGTAGCGAGTGCGGGCAGCATAATTACCGCTGAGTCTTCGCACTTAGTTAAGGTCACCTCGCACCTAGGTGCGAAGCGAGCTTGATTAGGTGCGATCGAAAATATATTCCCGTACCCACAACTGTTAGCAATTACTACTCATTTGCATCAAAAAGGTCCTTTTCAGCTTTATTGGGCCTACTCAATCAGTGTTCCCACCGAGCTCAGAGCCCAATTCCGACCGATCTATCTACCGATCATAATCTATTAACCAAATTTTCTAGCGTAACACTTGGATGTGCGACCAACACTCACATAATGATGGCAGGAGGACAGACAGTTCTTTGATGTTTACTTTGATATGAACCATTATATCATCAAGAAAATTCCCAATATTCATTACTCGTTCCCGTCGGTATGCATCGATATGTCGTTTTATAGCTTTTGGGATCCGTTTCCTCTCTATTATTACTCGGCATCATCAGTTAACCTGTTCTTTCACGCGCCCCAATGGCAAAAACGCGACGCGACCGCGCGCTGGCGGCGATAGATGCTCTCCAAGGCGGTTTGCTCTGTACCGGCACTCGAGATGGGTGACCCAGCAGTTTGTATTTTAGGAGGGTGCGGTTGGTGCGCCCATAACCCCTGTATCACCCATCATCCCGTACAACCCAAGCAGTGGGGAAGCCAGCCAATTGAAATTAGTTCTCTCTAAACTTTGGCGAACAACATTGAACCTTTGAGTTCAAATCACGCTGCTAGGTCAGCCTGAGGGGATGGGTGAGCCATAACTCCACTTTGACTCGCAGTTAAACCCATGGCTATACTTTTGAACGGGAACTCTGGGAGCTAGCGATGGGTTGGGAAGGAAAAGCGTGATTTGCTAAAACAAATAACCATTACCAGTTACCTTTCATCCTAATTTTGCCTTCTTGGGGCTCTTGGCTTTGGGCTAGCAAGCTCTGGGATGATATTCTTGGCTTCGAGCTAGCAAGCTCTGGGATGATATTCTTTCGCTGTCGCGATTACATTTGGGAAGGTTTTTCATGATATTGTCCAGAATGATCGCTGGTTGCGTACTTCTCTTTACACATTTGTTGTTAGTAAACAGCCAGGCTCAATCTTTCCTTGTTGTTTAGAGGTCGAGAAACTTCCCCCGGTTACCCGTCCCGATTAAACCAAGTTTTCTAGATTGCTTTGTCAGCCATTTAGTTTCTAGATTGCTTTCAAGTTGTCTCGGTGGGGAATTTGAACGTAACTGGTTGAGAGAAAAGGCTTTTACCCGACGAGCTCGTTTTTTTTAAATTTCAAATTATTGTGCCCTCCTGTCTACGTCTCCGCTATGTGAATCGAAAGTTCTTTTTTTTATCCTTTGGTACCCCACAGGTATGGAAAACAGTGGTGAAGTATGTTCCTCGCCTTTTTATCGAGATAACCCTGATTGGGCCGATGTGACGCCAATCTATCCGTCCAAGGAAGAAGACGGTGTTGTTCGCATTGCAGTAACTGAACAGTGTAAGTTTTATGCTGCATTTTGGCACCAAATCAATATTTTTAGATTTTCAATGGAACAAATTTGCGTTTCAGTCAGAGATGCATTCGCTTACCTCCGTGCTGTACTTGCCTCCGGTGAAATGTCGTCTCGAGTGTTTATGCTAACCGAAGACTGTATTCAACTGAATCCTGCCAACTACACACTTTGGTTAGACGCTTACACTTTGGAGTTTATAGGGGGGGGGGAAACCATTATATATTACCGTATGTTTCGTACGGGAGCCTATAGTTCTTCTCTAGGCAGTTCCGTCGAGAATTACTGAAGAAATTGCAAGTAGATCTAACAAAAGAACTGAAATATCTGGATGACGTTATCATGCAGACACCGAAGAATTACCAAGTTTGGTATGTTGGTTTTTCATCATTTCTTTTTACTGAAATGAACCTTTTTTTGTATTCACGTTGTGGTCTCAATTCAAATGAAATAATTGAAATGGTGGTAGAGCAAAGTTCTTTCCCTGTTTCTTTTTGGTCTGTTATCGAATTTGTCAGTGAGGATTATTGAGACGAAGCGGTTTGAAAGTAGAATGAGCTTTATCAGGAGTAAAAATAAGCGGGCGTGAATCAAATTCTAAATTGTAGTGAACCATCTCGTTTTTATGGTTTATTTATGACTTATGGTATTTCATTGTGAGCTATGGAGCTGCATCCTCAAATGCTTGTGATAGGGAGCTTTTCAGAAGTGACATGAGTGCAAACTGATTTAGTCTAACGCGTTGTGCATCAGCATGCCGTTACCGTTCCATTTATCCTCATCTCGTTCCCTGATGGACTTGGTGAATCTCTGGCAGTTCACTCCAAAAAGTATTTGCGGGTGGGAAAACTTGAAGGCAGCCTTATCGTCTTGGTAACCCTATCGACTCCTCTATAAAGTGTTGGCTTCATAAATAAATCGGTGGTATACCGTGGATGTGTCTTTGAAGATGCGCGGAATTTTAGAATATGGGTGCATGGAGAACGAAAGAGGCCAGGGGTATTCGAAATTTCGTGCCACACTCGGTACAATTTGTCAGCAGATTACACTTTTCTTTTTATTCCTTTAATAGGTTCATTTATGAATTGGAAAACACTCTCAATGAGAACGTTCACGAGAACTCTGTTGATTTAGTTGTACTCGTAGCTTCGAGATTTTCTGTGACACTGACTGCAACGAAATCGCCAACTCGTTTTGAGAGTACTTTTTTTTTCACAGGCATCATCGAAGGGCAATTGTGGAGATGATTGGTGCTTCCGTTGCTCCTGATGAACTCAATTTCACTGCCTCAGTTATAGAAGATGAAACGAAGAATTATCATGCTTGGCAATACAGGTTGGTCCTTTTTATTTTTGCTATGGTCATTTGATACGGCACTATTTTTTTCTGGAACACACAATAACCCTGCATCGGGCCGTCTTTCATAATAAGTAAAAATCGTTGGCTCACGAGGTGTCACATCGAAGGTTTAACCTGGGTTATGAAGAACATTGCGCTCAGAAGGAGGATAGTAGTATTAGGCCTGCAAGAAAGGAGTTTGATCACCTACGCTTCAAGCTAATTGAAATTGTAGTTGCTGGTGGTACCAAAATCATGAACCCGATGCCCGCGCAGAAGGATACCCAGTTGGAAGGGAACCTATGCCGTTTTAAAATAATTCACAAGTTCAGGTTGTTACTTAAGTTATGTCGTTTTTTTTGAGCTGAAAACTTTCTCGTTAGATTCGATGTTTTTAAATTATGTCGTATACTATCCAAAAGGTATTCCCCTCCACTACAAACTGGTATATTTTGCTCCGAAAGTAGTTACACTTTTGGATGATTCTCATTCTTGCGATGTGAAAGGTCAAGTCTATGAAGATTTGCCGAACTCGAAGGGTAAAATTGTTTTCTACTGAAAAGAAAACAGTGACGTATCATTTACTTTTATATTACCTCTTCTGAACGTTTTTGCTCGTGGCTTTTCTCCGACACAATTGTTTTTTCCCCTTAAACCCGGGTTTTCCAACAAAGTTTAAAGATTCATAAGGGACTAGAAATCGGTTTCAGCAAAAATACAAAACATTGTTGTATTCTAATAGTGCAGAAAGCGAAATTCCGCGTAGTATATAAAGCGTTTTAAAGTGCATGATAAGGATGGTAATTCTGGTTGGGTAAGGTGGCTGTGGTTCCAAAGCCTGATGAAAAAATCAATTTTGAACAAAAACGAAAGAGCTTATCAGTCAGTTCAACGATGAAATGTTAGAAGAGGTCGTGCATGGAAGTAACGCTCATTATTGGTCACTTCAGGCAATCGATTCTGCGAAACTATGTGTTCGTTGGAAATGATATTGAAAAGGCCATAGAAGCTGAACTTTCGTTTTCTGCCAAGCTCATATTTGAAGATGCTCGTAATAATTCCGCCTGGAACAACAGATACTTCGTATTACAGTGTACAAACAAAATCGCAGATCCTGCGACTGTGGACAGTGAGATAAGGTGATACTATCTTGCTGTTACCTAACGTTTTGTTCCATTTACTGCCATTTTACAGTCTTACGAAGCGTTTCATAGAGAAAATGCCAAATAATGAGAGCGTGTGGAATTACTTGGCCGGGTAAGTGTCATTTACATTGCACTAAACTGTATTCTTGGATTGGGATACGTAGCATGTACATCTAAGGTTACTGCTCGAGTCTGGAGTGTCATCTCGACCTGATGTTGTTGCCTATATAGAAGATCTTTACGAGAGAACAGAACCGTCTAAACGAGCACCTTACATGGTCTGCCACCCTCGGTTTTTGCCAATTCATGATTTTGAATGTCATTTCCTTCACCTACAGGTTTCTTTCTTGTGCGACATCCTATTGGAGAATATCGAAAATGACGTGAATGCTGTCGATAATTGCAAAAGAGCAAAAGAGGTGTGTGATTCTTACCTATAGTTATGTATGTATATGGTCAATGTTTTATCTCATGTGGGATGAAACTCGGTGAGTGAAAGTCGACTTCATTGTCACCTGTATCACCGGTTCCCCGATTTGCTCCCATCGGCCCTCGTTCTTTGAGTTCCGGGGGATCCAGTTAGTAAGCACCCAATCCCAACGGTCGCACGACCTGTTCGACCTATTTGATCTTCCATTTCTTGAAGATGATTGAAGCGTGTGATAGAGTCTCTGATCTTTGTTCAAAGACATATTGGAAACTCAGCTCCCTACTGCCCTCACGTGAAAAGGGAAACATGGAGCATAGTGCTTTCACCAGCGCGTTGATTAGAGCTGACTGCATGATCGTAAGGCTTGCGTAGAGCTCAAGTCTCAGGAGGGTGGGCTGGAGCCTAGGTCAAAGCAAGAAAATCCGGAGTGTCCCGGAAAAAATACACCGAAATAGTCGTCCCATTAGGCTGAAAGGAGTATCAGATAGGAATCCATTTCTCATGAATATCATCTTCGTTAGTTTCAGTCGTAACCCGATCTTTCGACAAGCGTTGTCGAACTCGGCAGTATTCGTTCCCCCTACTCCACGATCGCTATTATAATCACGATGTGATCTGAAAGATGATGTATGTAGCGGCCGCTATCGCCCAGCGAACCCTCTCTTAACGTTGACAGTATTTCCTTAGTAGAATGGTGAGACCTTGGTCTGTAGTTGTTGTAAAGCTCATGAATTATCCTTACACCAGCCGAATTCTGGTTGTAGGTAAGTGGATGATAGGACAGATGTGGAGGAATATTTTATTGTACTCAATATGCATCCTTATATAGGGTACTTGTTTACCTCTACATCCCTTCAGTTCCTTCCATCCGTTGTTACCTCCCCTAAATTAATAATCCTTCCGCACATTGCAGGTACAGACCGCTATCGTAGTTCGTTTCCTTCAAGGCAACCTGCCATTATCTCCCAAGCAGAGTGGTCAATGTTGCCGTTATGTTAGGGGCTCCCTTGGAATAAAGGGAAGGTGGGTCATGTAGATTAGTGTTCGGGATAGAGATACATATGAGTAGCCTGCCAAGCTCTGACGCTGGAACTCGGTTGATATCGGAATGCAAGCCTTCAGCTGTGCCGAACGTACTACATCAGCACCATGGGACCGAAAGTATCAATCGACTCAGCACTGCAGTAACAGAGAACCCATCCTCTGAATGAACTTGCACCTTTGGCCAATTTTTGGTGGAATTTTTCTTCGCGATAAATTTCCCAACCCGTCGCCTGCGGTCGCCCTCTCGTCCTTTTCCTAACCAAAGAACCTGGCTAGAGATCCGTGAAGGTTGATTTACTCAAGTGAATTATAGGAATTCTTAGAAGCACTTGAGAGTCTTTTTTTCTGCTGTTGCACGGCCTTGTTTTCTTTCTCAGAGAGAGTATGGACTTCTTACTTAGTTCTTAGCATGGATCTTAATCAGGATGACATTGTTTATTAATACTCTCCTTTGAACGGGTAATGTTCTGATAATGACTGCATTATTTAAGCTGTACAACGAGCTCATATCCTTGGATCCAACACGAGCAAATTATTGGAAACATCAGATAAAGGTCGCGGACAATTTGTTGGAAAGGCGATCCTTCAAAACGGTTGCGAAATGATCCAAGACATTCGAAGGAGCATTTGTTTTGTGATCATTTGAAATGCAATCATGCCCGGTTCTCATCCTTTTTCTTGTAGATGTTGAAATGTTTCTCTGTTGTTCGTTTCTGAAATAAATATGGTGCTTACTCGCTTCATTGTTATTGCCGAGTTCGGAGTTATTACTTGAATGAATGTTTGGAGAGAAGAAATCGTAAAAAGTTTTAGAGTTCGTTTTAGCATGGGATTAGGCTTGGATCATAAAGTGCTGGTTGTTCTCGATCATGGTCCACGCTTCGCGAGGAAAGCTGGAAATGTAAGTCTAGGTCTATGAACATATTGTGAACATTTTTATGAATGCTGTTTTAAGCCGCTTTCCATCACCCTCAAGGAGTCTAGCGTGAATCGCACAGTACGTTTTTTTAAAATGTAGCTTTCTGTCCCCTTGCTTGTGGGTTCAATTAATAGTTCCAGGTTGGAAAGTGTGATAAATCTCTTTGGACTTGGTGTGTCGAAGCGACGCTCGAACTTCATCGAACTGTCTCTGACCTTTTCTCTGAAGAGCGGGACCCCAGCTCTGCCCGCCTCATGCGTCTTGTTCTTGCTGATTTCGTTGGTAGAGTACTTCAACCGCGTTGGGGTACTCAGCTCGTAACGCAGCAAGAGGTGCGGTTGGTGTCAGTGGTATAGTTTTTTTTATTTCTCTCGCAAGCAAGTCTTCGTTAGTTCCTACTAAAGCCGGAATTGGGCGGGATCAGTGGCAGGGGTAAGTGGCGCACCGTCAATTACATGACCTGCGATTCGAATTCCATATTAGTAACCAGGCAGATCTTTATAAGCTTTCCATCATTGCGGAGTCGGTTGATTGGAACCAGTCTCGTTTGGGAAGATAGAAGCGCCAAGTTCGATGTCGTCTAAACCTCACAAGTTATTTCATGGCCCACACCTCGTATTTGCAAAGCCATATCGCTCCTGAAAATCTCTTTCCAAAACTTGATTGGTTAGTCGCAGAGGACTTCAAGCCTCATAATACCCGAGTTGTTCTTCTGTCATGCCAATTCGTTGAGCAACTTTTGACTTTTCCGTTAGGCTCATGGGTTCCGATGAGAACTTGTTTTACTGTAAGTATGCAGAGAAAGTCGTTACTTGAAATTCATTGCTGAAGCTTAATATACGTTTTAGCTGTTGGCATCCCTGTCAGCTATTGGTTTGCCCTCTACCAATGACGAAGGAGAAAGTCTAGCTTTGAGCGGCGTCACTCTGGCTATTGAAGCTCTGAGCCAATTGAGCGAAGCTCAAATGAAAGGAGAGAAGAGTGAAGCTTCGAGTGAAAGTGAGAACTTCTAATATGATACCTTTCCATTCCTTTCACATTCCTTTTCAAAGTCTCTCCATGGAATGAGTCTAAAACTGAAATCCTCAACCGTCACGACGCATCGAAAAGTACCTAGGGCAATAACATGGGGCGGATGGGTAAGTAACTAAGGGCTCTGTTGCATCATGATCACTCGTTTGAAAACCCGAAGTCAGATCACCGTGAGAACCAGGATTCCGCACTGAATTTTTGTTTTGTCATGGGCGCCACCAACGTTCGGGTGTGCAGAGACTGGTTACACATATCTCAATTAGTATGGACTGAGGGGCTAGCAAGCCATGATTTATAGGAATGGAGCTGTTGTTCAAATTGATCAACCATAAGATTCTCAGACTTCACTGTACGCTTTACATTCACTGGTTTCGCGATTCAATAGAAAAAAGTAAAAAATTATAGTGGAACGTAGCAGTACTAGTGATTTTGAGTAATACAAGTAGTGGCGGTCGATGGAACCACCCACTTTTCCCGCTAGAGAGACATTGTGCTTCTGCCGATCACAATCTAAAGTTTTATGTTGAAAATTTTCAAAATGTTAATACAGCTGAACCACTTTTTTGTGTCCCCGTTTCTATTTTAAAGCGGTATTAATTGCGCTTTCCCACCTCTCTGAGTCTGTTCCTATCACTGCGAACATACCAATGTCTTCTTCTTTTGAATTCTTCATCGATCCGTTTTCAGAAGAAAGCAGCGTAGTCAAAGAGAGGAGCAATTTCTCTCGTGTTCCCAAGTGTTGGGATGGTCCTTCGACGTCGACGATCCCTTCAGAATCAGATCGGAAAGTGGTTGAGAATTGTGGTTCGGTTGTAGTCTTTACAGCATACACTCAGTGCGTTTTTCATGTTCATTTTTCAAAATGAGGTTTCTATTCAAAAACCATTTTTTAAGAGATGAGCAGTTAACTGAATTGGAGAATGAGGTGGCTGATATGATAAATAGTCGAAATAGGATTATCAAATCCTTGCAGGATAGCACGTAGGTTTATATTGAGTTTGTCACAGTGTTTTGAATATCTTGCCCATTTCTCGTGCAGAGCGTTTTCAGATTCTCTTGCTTGAATCATGTCAAACTTTATATTATAAATGTGTATCCTGCCGACCAACCTTCCCAAGTCACATCAAAATCTTTCAGAGAGGTAAGAATGAAATTTTGATTCGGCGTGATGTAATAGTGAATCCCAACTTTTTTTCGTGCGATTCTCGAGGTTTTCCCTTCAGTACATCAGCAGTGAACACCTTTTCTTTTACTGTTCCATTCTTGTTACTCTTTCCATTTGCATGACGCCCCGTATTTCAGATTTCGAGCGCGATGTCATCATGCATACTTTCACGATCAGCTGGTGTTGAATTGATTTCTGCCATTCATTCTGTGGCAATAGATATCTATGACCTTGTTTCTACTACAGTTTCTGGAATCCCTATGAAAGTTAGTGGATATTCTTCTTACGAAACGCATACCCTGTGTCACTTGTTACTGGTCGCGAGGTTTCTCGGGCGGACAGTGTTCGGTCTCTTCAACCTTGCCGTGAGCCGAAGTATTCGAATTAGATTAAGATAACGTCATCAAAGGAATAAGGGCGGATTTAGTGGCGATAGACCTTTTCTTCCATGTCTTCATACTCTAACTGACCAATGTCGTTCTTGAGAGCGGCACAGAAAGTTTGTCCGTTCTCCGGTGATGATCTTTTGCGGAGTGGGGAGATCCCCCGACCGGTTTGCTGAAGGGCTCAATGAGTATTTCCATTTTTTCCTCCCTAGAGACAAGCTGGCTGCCCAGTTATGGATAACTGTTTTTGTCTCTACAGAGCTGATGCGTCCCTCAAATCTATGTAATGGCTTATCAGATCGAGAGTTGAAGAAAAACGGGTCGCACACAAGTTTTCTGAGCTCCTAGCAAAGAAGCTCGATGGCGGGTTGCACTAACCATCGATGTTCTTGATAACAGATTGCCATAAACTTGCGCGGGAGTTTTTGTTTTTAATGTGATGTCTCTTTCTCTTAACACAAGAAAGCGAGGCGTTATGTGGGGGGACGATTGATTGTTTCCATGTTTATGTTTATCTTCAACTATCTTACTGTATTGTGATTGGGCCTCATTGAACCCTGCAGGACTTCCAAGTTTATCGCAGATGATGACGCTTCTTTCACAGCGAATTGTTGTGGATGAAATCGGCTAGTGGGGTCAATGCTGCCAGTTTTCGCGTTTGCTTATATTTCGTAAGCTCTAGTTGCGTCCATCATTCCAACATGTTCTTATCTACAGGAAGAAGCTCAACAGGGACAGCCTGCTGTTGCGATAAATTATGACGTAGAATTACTACATAGAAGAGAGGCTCACGCTGAACTCGAACGGCTAGGACTTGTTACGGCGAACAGTTCAGAAGGTAACTCTTCTTCATTGTTTTCCAGCATGAAACCAGGTCAGGTCAGCAGGAAAAAACTTTGTAGGGCTAGTTGAGTAATGGATTCCATTAACAAGTAAAAGGGTAAAAGGATAATGTATCGGGGCGTGATTCAATCCCGTCTGAGGGATGCGCCCACGCATTCGACTTCCATTTAGAATCATAGATGCGTATTGAACTCGTGTGTGACTTATCAAATGACTCGCGGTGACCAGTCGACGTACAAGTCAGTGCTTTCACCTATCAGACGAGTGTGGTACCAATTAACCGACCTCGGAGGGATGGAAGGCTTGGTTGGTCTAGGGGGTATCTATCCAGGCTTCAAACCTGTGGTCATGCGTGTGTGAAGTGCGCCATTGCCACTACACTACACCGCCTCCACCCTATTTACAAATTATAAGACGGCCGCAGAATGATCTGATCAACAGCAATTAAGTCCAAGTCTGAGCGAAGGGCTCGAGCGATTCAAAGAAGAAGTGGCGAACATGATCAAGAAGGACGTTGACGGCAACGGCAGAAGATGCTATAGACGGAAGGGAGTCGGGACAACTCTCAAAACTCTTACTCCTACAACTCTTTTACAAAATCAACGGATACTGCGATTGAGCGGGATTAACGCCCGCAAGATGAACTCTTTCCAATAGGTGCAGATGAGTGGTCTCTTCGTTGTTGCATAATTTTTTTGCTAGAGGATCGAGGTGATGCTGAAGCGAGGTTGTTATTGCTTGGACCAGTTGTGAGCTGTACTGTGGGTGGAGCAGAAATTCCTATTCGAGTTCCAAGATTTTCTGAAAAGCTCTGTTGGTGTGGGGCGCGCGTTATCATGTAGCAATTAAACTTTGTCTGAATGAGAATGCTCCACGCGTGTCTTGTCAGTCAATCTTTGCAGTTGAGTGTGGCAGTTCTCGGCAATAAGCGTCGTGCTATCTGGCAGTAGCTCAAGGTGGCAGATTTCATGAACATTAGGCTCTGAGCATGACCTTATTCCCATGAATCCCACCAGGATTCTCGGCCGTTCATTGTTTTCTACCAGGCAGGCTTAGGATTACGGTCGATGTTGAATACATGTTTTTCATGTCCAGTAACGGGGGTGTATAGCCGATGGCAGGTGCGACTTTGTGGGAGCAACTGAGTGTCTCGGGCGATTGCAGTCAGTCTGTTCATGTAGTATCCACTGATGGAGCTCTTTCACTTCTCTGTGAGATGCAGACCACTGGTCACTGTGGTCTCTGAAAAGCTGAGTTTGGCAGCGAAATATCGCATCCCTTCATATAGGTGCTGTTTTAGTTTCTTCAATTACAGGCCGAAAAACTTCCAAACCCACTCATTTCTGACTAGGCGTCGTATACGTAAACAAAACCCAAGGTGGTCAAAGTTGTGAGCTAGGTTGAGTCAACGGCCTAGATAATAGGGTGTCCAGTTGTCGAGAGTCATGATATTAAACAAATAATCAAATATTGCTTCTGATCCATTCGATATGAAGCGACACATTACATTTCTGATATCATTACTAATATGCTATCTCCTCTAGCGAAATCATTCCATAACTTTGCATGTGCATTTCCAAGATTCGTACCCTGCCGAGGCCACTCCGCCTAGGTACAGACAGACTGCATTGTTTTTAGCCGTTCAATTATTATATCACTGGGTTCGAAATCCCTTCATTCATTTTCTGACTTTGTACCATCCACTTTGTCTCCTGCTTTTTTGAGTCTAATGCGACCTGAATGGAAAAACTCAATATTCCCTCTCTGTTTCGTATAATGGAAAATTCGTTAATTTCACCCTGTTGCAGATGTAACAGGTTCACTGATGGTCTTTTCGGGTAACGCAACATATCCTACTACACGCCTAGTATGGGCAACCCCAGTTCCGAAAGGGCGATGGAATATGGTCAGTTACTTTCTTTGTTTCTTACAAACTTCTTCTCAATGATTCATATAACTTTGTTCTCATTTAATTTTCCACGCACACGGCACGCCTCCACCGTGACTCCGTCGGCTGTGAACAGTCGCCCATCGGTGTGCTTGTCGTCTTATCTTCTGCAGGGACGTAATGTGATGCTGGAAATTAATGTCAGTTCAATAATTTCAAGTCGATTCCAATATTCAATGTGTGTATGTATGTACATACAGTAGCGCTCAAAAGTCTTCGGCCAAATGCTTCTTCAGCCGCACTTTTTAGTCGAAACTCCTTTCCTACTGGACCTAATGAGGCGAAATTTCGATATGTGTAGCATGGGTGCATCGTGAATATTTACCACAGTTAACCTACAATTTGATAATGTCCAGATATCCCAAAGAGCTTAAACTCAAAATCAGCTAGAAATAGTGACACTGGTATTAGGTTGAGTCATAAGTCCTCGGACAAAATGATAGTGATGACTTCTAGCGATCATAACTCTTGAAAGAGGTAACGAAAATGAACGTGCGAGGTATTGTTAGATAGAGTATGGAAAGCTCTTTCAAAGGCATACTTGAGAAGGCACCTAACTGTTTCCTTTCTAGCAACTATGCCTCCTGATTTCAAACCGTCGCAACTCCACATCCGCAACACCATCATATTTATTTTTTTTATCTGGCCATGAACCCGCGGCAATCGAAAGAGGTATAAAGGACTTTCACAAGCAGGACGTGTACAATCTACAAGTGGCATCAGAAGTTCACATCGGGCGACTATTCCGTCGAAAATGAAGACCGTTCGAGACGCTCAATGAAGTTGGATTTGAAGGTGCTACGGAGCCAGGTGGAAGCCGATCCGTATCAAACTACTCGTGAACTGGCAGTCACCCTTGCGGAGTCAGTCTACAATTCTTCGTGAGATGAAGTCAATCGACAAGGTGCGAAAGCTCGGTCCATAGATGCCTCATGCTTTGAAGCAGTATGACATAGACCGCCGCGACGACGTGGCACTTTCTCTCCTCACGCTCAAGGGCACCACACGTGGCTGGAGTGCCTAGTCACCAGGGGTGCAAAGCCGATTCTATACTCTAACGTTCACCGGCGCGCTCAATGGATTGACAAAGGTGCGCATGCAGAAGACTCCCCCAAACCCAACGTGGACGCCAAGGAGGTTATGCTCTGATTCAGGTGGAGTGCTCACAGTGTCGAATAATTGGAGCTGCTAGATGAAGGATGCACAGTGACCGCACACGTCTACATTACGCAACTAAGAAATTTGAACAGGAATCCCGAAGCTACACGTCCACTGCAGCACAAAGTTCACTTCCAGCACGACAACGCTCGCCCTCACATTGCAAGAACGACCAAAACTGAGCTGACGAATTTCGGCAGGGCAACTTTACCACACCAACCATGTTCCTCAGACTTGGATCCCTCGGATTACCACCTTTTTCTCCATCTTCAACGTCATCTGGATTGTCAGTACTTTCAAACCCGCGATGACATCAAAATGGCACTGGTGCAACTCTCCAAGGGCCAGCTCCCAGCGTTCTAAAGCAAGGGCATCTACGATTAGCCCAAGCATTGGCAGAAGACCATCGATGCCAATGGGGCATATTCCAAATGATTCGCTATTGTCGTTGAAAAATTGTAAGATAAATATTATCATTGCCAATTTGTCCGAGGACTTATGACTCAACCTAATACTTTTAGGACTTGCTTTCTTTTTGCCATGTCTGAAGTGTACCAGCGCTAATGCTGAACTCAGTAGAGGAGGAAAACGCACCTTAGGTGCGAATAACTGCAGACGTAACCAACTCTACTTTTGGTGAAATCTACTACTGCGATAACACCTTGTTTTCAGTTGTGTGGATATTGCTGCTTTGCATCAAACAGTGTTGGTTAATGTGAACTATGCTTCAGTTAAACATATCAAAATTTCGCGCGATTTGCTCCACTGAGATAAAAGGTTGTGAACGAAAGAGCGTAAAAGCGTTAGGCCGTCTGAGCGCTACTGTATGGCATGGTATGGTATGGTATGGTATGTGTGTATGTATGTATATATGTATGTATGTTTATATGATGTATGTATGACTGTATATATGCGTATATTTATATGTAATGTATTCCAAAAACATTAGCCTAATGTACATTTATGCTGCAATAGCATTCTAGCATGTCGCGAAGAGTGAAGGTTTGCTTGGAAACGTTGGAGCGAAATTGATTGCTCATACGCTGATCGCTCATGGAGGTCATATTTACATCCATGCAAACGACCTGGGACCTCATAGTTCGTTTTTTTTCTTTTTTTTCAGTCCTTAAATTACATTTTTGTAAGTTTTTTCGCTCGATCTGATGAGACACGATCTTCTTGTCCGAAGTATTTCTTCGATTAGGGGAAGCGGTGTTCCTACCTTCTCCGACATTTCGTTGAAAGCTGCTGGGAATTATGCAAAACCAAGCCGAAAGCACTTCTTTAGTTATACATACGATGATTACAGAATTGTTGGACGCTCAGGATGTACGTGAAAAGATGAAATTGAAAAGGACAGCAAATGCTCGGATACCTGATTTCATTTCTCTGATGAAAGAGTCAACCCTGCGTATGTCGAATGATGTGGACAAAAAAGTGGCGCCTCCGGTCAGTACTATTAGATGAAGACTAAGTTCTTCTTTGTTCATTACCAGTTGAATCGCCTGGCTAACGCCGGGTGCTCCTCTTTTTCTTGTAAAATAGCTCCTCGCCTAAGTCTCATCCAAATTTGGGCGCTCTGGTACCTTGGAACAGGAATTAAGATTTTTGGGGAAATACACACACATCCGACACCTTTCAAGAGTGCCTCGCCTGCCCGGAAGTCTTCTCAACTCACGTGTGTTTGAATGAGTCGGTTCATTCTCCTCCTTTCTTCAACTTGACTGCGCGAATTCACTGAGAGTTCATTCATTTTACGCAAGCTCTGCCCTCGAGGGAAGAGATTTGCCCTGCCACCTAACATAAGTGATCCATCCTGTTACCTGTACTCCTACCAAATTTTTACGCTCTAGGTCCACGGAAACATGAGTTATGAATTTCCGTCTAGTTATTTGTTCCGCGTAGGCCTCGCCCATTGTTGGCGGGATCCAATCTTGCCACCTGTCCGTTTCAGCTGAACTCATAGTCAATTCGAACGCTCTAGGTCCACGAGAACGAGGGTTATGTATTCGCTCGAAGATTTATTGATCTAATGCCGCCCCCAGTGGGTGGGATCGGGTCATGTTAACCACCATAGGTGTTCTCATCATCCTGATTTCTGCAAAACTATCAAACTTGAAGGCTTCCGGTCCAGTAGGACAGGAGTTATGAATTTCTGGTCAGACAAACACACACACATATACACACGAACACACCAACAGACACACTTAGTCTGTTATACTATAGACGGTATCCCAGTTCTCGCTTGTGTTTTTTTCTTAAATTAATTATGATCCGATGAAGACGGGTTACTGTGTTGGTCCATACTAGCTGAGGATACTACGACCGATATATGTCTGTATGCATTTTGCAGCGCATCGAAAGTGCTGCGGGATGGCACTCGTGAGCTTTGGGATTGATTTTTGGTTAATTCGCATTTTTGCCTTGCCGGTGACTTGTCCAGAAATATTATGCTTTCGCTAACATCAATTAGCCAAGTCACTTTTTCAGGCCACGAACGTGTTATGCGCTCAACCACGTCGCCACCTTCTTCGTGTTACGCGGTACTGGCCTTTGCGTTTCGATCGAACATTTATTTATAATATCCCGAAAGTGAGTTATCAAACATTTCAACCCTAAAATTATGGATACATGGGTACTTCATTTTATAGCAACTCGTAAGATGTGTTTAAAGCCAGGTTAGCTTATCCCTATCTGGGGCAATTTTGTGCCATCATTGCCAACAATAGTCGAATAGTCTTTCATCTGAATTTCCATTTCACCGCATTTGAAGGCTCTTTAAAAACCCTAGGGTGCTTCGAAATTCTTCACGGTTTCGGGTCTTCATCAAAATTCCTTGCATCCATCTTTCTAGCCTTTTCATTATTATTTATGAGAAGAATATGAACATTGCCGTGAGCTTTCTGTGTTTTCACAGGCATGCAACTTTTAAATCCGAACTTTTGACCTTACTAACCTTTGTACCTCTTTACCTCCGCTAGCGGTTGAGCTGAAGCGCTATTCCAAGTGAGTCTTGGGGATGTCATAGGAGCATCAGTCTTACATCATCATAAAGCTCTCGGTGAATAACTCAGCTGATCACAGTTCCTGTAAGAGATGTTGGGTCATGTTCTCATTCGTGAAATGTATATTTTTTGTCAATTGAATGGTTCACGATAGATATCAAGCAAATATAATCTGCTGAATTTGTAGCCTTCGGATTTGCACTATTGTTTCCTTTCACAAAACAATTCCACGAAGTTACATGTTACTGGGTTGAATCGACAGAATCAGGTGGTCCAAAAGGTGTTACAGTAAGCGTTTCACTCTTCTCTTTCTCTAGAACAAACCTCCAATTCTTTTGAATACTAGTGAATGGTGACAGCTCACCATTCGCCATCTTACCGAATGACCTCCTGGTTGGGAATCCTCCCTTCATTGCCCTCATCAAAACGAATTTATACTATAACATGGTCTCTGATTACTAATGGCACCGCTTGTTAAAAGTCTAATACTGCCGTTCTTCAAAGAGAGCGATTCGCTCAGTTGCTTACTAGGAGCATTCCCCCTTCCTTAGTTACCACTCTACCGAGGTGTGCAGTGCTTCTGCTGTATTGGAAGGAATGCACCGCCGGCTTCAATCACAGGTGTTGGCTGAATAGATTGAGCCTTAACATCTAGCCAAAGCTATCTATTAATGTCGGAGCAAGAAATAGACACGTTAAAAAGAAGCTAATCAAAATCTCTCTGAACTGATCGTTGTATCCGCAGCCTAACACTGCAAAATGGCTTTGGATGGGCCGCATTTTCTCAAGCTATTTGGCGTAATGTGTTTATGGTAAAGGCTCGCTTTTATGTTTAGTAAAATTTGATTTATTCATCTCATAGAATCATTGGAAGATCCTCCTAAGCGTTTTTAAAAGGGCTATCTTCTGATCCACGAGCTTTTCTCTTCAAATTGATTCTGTTGCCGAATCCCACTCTTCTGAGACGCAGAATTGTCATATTTAGGCCTAAAATGCAAATTCTTTCGAGCTAAATTTCCATTCCTATCTTGACGTTTTGTGTGTGAGAACTGCCTTCGATTATTTGTTGGAATGAGCAGAATTAGGAATTTAGTGTTACTAATCTCAGGCTTTCAGAGGTTCGATGCTTTCTTTACCATCATGAGACAACCACAGTTATCTACAGTTGATGTCGACAAATGCAAGCAGGTTGGTTTTTGCACTCCCTATAAACTTGTTTTTATAGTGTACACATTCATGTTGAGGTTATTCATCAATTGATGGCACTGAAGGATTCCAAGGAAAGGCTTCTAGATGGTTATGTTGCTACGCGTCTGTTGACGGATTCCAACTCAAGGTTTATCCACCTCTAATTCTTAGCTTGGACATCACAGAACTGAGGTCACAGAAGTCACTCATGATGGAACATTGATTAGAGAACCAGATATCGACAGTGTTTTATCGATATCTGACTCACCAGACACCTATCTATGCTATTTTATCTTTCTATTTTATTATCTTTGCAACCTTGTTTTGCTGACAATTTGCTGCTGTGATTTTCTGGGTTTGTCAACTGCCATGATTCAGAGTCCAATCTCCAGTATTAATGTTAGAAATTAAGGGAAGGACAATGTATTAGGTTGATGCATAATTATTGCGAATTTTTTCGCGGCTTTTTTTCTCTCGATAGAAATTGAATATTGAGTTCGGGTTTTTCTAGAATTGATCTACTTGATTTCTTCTACAAGAATATACTCAAACCATCCGCATATTCGCGAAATTAGGCTGTACTACTTCGAGGAAGGTCGGAAGGTGGCACAGTCATTCCGCGATCTCAGTAACTTTTCGGCGATCGAACAATGAGCCAGAACCAATCAAGAAATGGGATCTGCCCCTGAATCTGCCATATTCACCAGCAGAAACTTTTATGGATTATCTCGTCAACCGTTCATCGAAAAAATGGCTAGAGAATAGAAGTTACATCGATTTGGATGACTTGGTGGCCGATGTCAAGGCGTGGATCGCCCGTAAGGATCAAAACCTCTTCGCTTTTGGGATCTAACTGACTAATCAATGGGAAGCAATGCCTGAAGTGGATGGTGAATAAGTTCCGGAGTGATTATTTGAATATGTCTTTGCTTAGTATTTCTATAGTTTCTTTAATAAAATTTGCTGGAAACAATCCGAAATAATAATGCGTCAACCTAATATATAGAGGCAGGTAAGATGCAGGGGAAATAGAAAATATCAAAATGTATATTCTTGTAGAGGAAATCAAGTAGATCATTTCTAGAAAAAACCCGAATTCAATTTTCAAATTCGATCGAGAGAAAAGAAGCAGCGAAAAAATCCGCAATAATTATGCATCAACCTAATAGTTTCTGCCATTTCAAGATTCAGCGAGGGAAACACAGCATCCCAACGAACAGGAATTCAAAATTTATTTGACAAAAGAGGCTGTAGTCGTCTGTAATTGGTGTCGCCCACCGATCATCTATAGCTTGCACAACGCTTGGACCACGATAGGCCCTACCAAGACCTCTGTAGACGAATCTAGCCCAAGCTCTCCCGTTCCATGTTCAGTGTTTTTGGTGGTTTGGTCATAGCAAACCGAAGACTCACATATGAGACAAAAATTAATCCGTGGTCTCAGCTCATCGGCTTGTTCCAGAGATGAACAACTGCAAGTGTGTTTTGCGGAGATTGCTCGTCATTTGGCTAATTACGCGAATCATTCCGAAAAACATAACGAGGTAATTATACAGATTTTGAAATCTTCTCTATTTATAGTCTTGACGCTTATCTTCACCGTAATTTTCCTGAATCAGTTGAGGAATATCTACATTTGCGCACCTTATAGGTGTTTCACTTCTTTGTGCAGTCTGCTGGGATAGAGCGCAATGTAAAGATACCTTCATCTGATGTTCTAGTGACAGATCGAATTCAGTCAGTTTTCAGTGATTGCGTTTTGTTTAACTTTTGCAGAGCCTGTTGGCGCAAATTTGTATAAGTTGACTCATTTCCATTCAATCACAATTTAGTTTACCGTTCACATTCAGCTGCAAGAGACAAGAATCCTCCTGCTCGAACTCGGCTATGCCCTCAGTCTCTGTCACCTCGTCAACTGCTTCAGATATGAGGAGTTCGAATCGTAGCGATTCTCCTCTGCCTAAGAAGCCAAGGAAGTCGTGCTATTTGTGGAAGCCGAATGGTTTGTTTTTAACAATTTTGTTAGATTAGAGTAGGTAAGTAGCCGTGATGAGGAGATGTCAAGGGTGGCGGATTGCGAATTACCTCATTCCCTCCTTTGTGGGCATCAAGAGTCGAGGATTGGGAGCGGCCATTATAGCAAGATTGCGTATTGAGTGGTCCATCTTATGGTTAGGAAAGCGCAGAACTGTTGCGCAGATCACCAGAGTCAAGAGGCGAGAGTTGAAAGACCATGTTCTCATCCTTACGTTTCGTGAGCTGGTTCCGCTAACCATTCAGTCCCAATGTGGGCGTGACTTGGACAGTGAATTTTCCTAAATATTTGCAAATATCAGTAAGCGCCTCACGGGTTACTTCTTTTTTTGACATGTGTGCGCATGAACTTTTGATTATAGAAGTTATAAAACGGCTTGAGGTCAGCAAGGCAGAACCACACCCTTTTCTCGGGTCGATTCTCCAAATGTAGTGTAGTGTAGTGAACTCCTGATGAACGAGGCAAACACAAGGCTTTTTTTAATGAGTGGGGATGTTCTTTCGCTCTGAGTGATAGATTTCTTTTAGAAACGTTGAATTTATTTGATTATCTCATGGAGAAGGAAGAATGTCAACATCGATCTCAGTGGGTGGACTTTGTTGGTCGGGTGAAAGCGGGCAACCGCCCAGCGAATCTCTATCCTAATCTCGAGTCCGCGGCAGCATCTACTAAGCAGGATTAACTGCTGCTATCAGCGGCACCAGAGTAGTGGATCAACAAATAACATTTTTCAATTTATTGTATGTAAAATGAGTCTTTTATAACAATGAAGCGGATCTTATAGAAGTCTCTGAAGTATCTATAATTGTGTTACGAGTTACGCACGGTTTGTTCTGTTTGAGATTTCTCTGAAAAAAATTCTCTCCTTTATTTTTCTTTACCTCGAAACACCAGACTATTGGTCGCTGAGACACTGTTCATTGCTGAATCGTTAAACCTGGAGTCACGAACACTCTCTCTCCTAGCTTCTCGAAAAAACAAAAAAAAAACAAAGCAGGGGCAAAGAAAGGGACGTACGCAATTTGGCCACTTACCACGAAGGCTAATTCAGCCAAACCAGCACACCCTTGGAAAGATTTCCTTAAAGGTAGACATAGACAGAAAGCCTCATGTAAACATTGTTCTGACTTGGTGTTTTGTTGACCACTGTTATTTCGCCGTGGTACGCGATAAGGAAGTCTCTCCAGGATATAGTTCTAGGCGAAACTTCAACCTCGGAAGAGTTTCGAATATCTACTTGTGCTATCTTGACATTGGGCTCGTTATCCCTCGAAGCCATTAAGAAGACGAGGGCAAGCGGTTCTCGGTAGAGTAAATATGGTCCCGTCCGAGAACTTAGTTTTGTCCATGACTCCGGATAGATGTCCGCGTAGGCCGAACAAGCCGTCCATCCTTACGGGGTCGGTGAATTGGTTCCACCCTCGTCTGAGAGGATAAAAGCACTGACCTGCCAAGAGAAGTGAAAAGCCGCATAGATGTCATGTTTTGAAAACTCACATTGCACAAATTACCCAAAAATCGGAATTGCCCATCTCCTCGTATCGCTCAGGACGGACGAGCGGGTAACGCAGTGAGAGGGAACGAGTGCTAAATAGCCAGAGTCCGAGACTAGATAACATGATGATAAATGCGTAGAAACATAACTTGAGTGCATAATCTATATTGTATTCGGTGGCAGTGTTTCGGGGAGAGTAGGGCCAGCCGGTTTGGGAAGAGGATAACAATGACTCCTCAATGTAAACTGACTAATTTTTCGGGAGATGACCAATCTAATCGACTACAGCCTTCTTCGTGACTAACTGTAGCTACTATCATACAAAAGGATGACGAATGTTGCTGATTAGCTGTTGGTCAATGGGTGATCACCCTCAGATGGTGGAAAAAAAGCTTTTTCTGGAGTTCAGTCTCAATGGAATTTCAATTAGCCTGAATATGAGAACAAAGAAATCGAATTGGAGCTAGTAAACGGGAATGGTTCGAATCGGAGGACAGGAGATAACTCTTACTAACGTTGCTACTCAATGGCAATAAAAATGTCCACCTCACCTTTGACATATCCCTATGTAATCAGTGTTCACACAGAAGAGGTCGACCTAGGCCGAACCAACTACACCACGGTCCAATCTTACACATTCTGAATCACTTCAGTCTGATTTAATGCTTCTACTATTTATGGCGTCCACTATTTCACGCTGACTACCTTCTCCTTGAATTCTTTGTGATACCCTGGAGGTATGTAGAAATAGTCTACTTCTGAGCCCAACTTACCAACCCTACCTAATTGTTTGGATCGTAATATTGACCCAGTATATCAAAACATCAAAAGATAAGAGGATAACAGCATCATGTAGGCATTTCTCGAAAATCTTGGCATTTCTTGCCTATCAGCTAGTTAGTGCTTCTATGCCGAACAGGTTTTTATGGGTGGGGCAATCGTTCTGTCTGACGCCTCGACAAGTTCGTCGTTTTCAAAGGCTTGAAAGTGTGATAGGTAGCAGTTCAAGAATTTCGGAAAGATTTGAGACTTCGGAAACGACGAGCCTGTCGGAGCATAAAAGAGAACCCATCCATCTATAGAGACCTGTTCGGCTCCGAAGCATTGAAACTTTGATAACAAATAATATTACTACAGTTGCTTGATAGTGCTTAGCCATAAGCGACGTCAGGAACATAAGTCACAATGGAATCCTTTATGTTGGCTCAAAAGAATCTTTAACCTTGGCCCTACCTAAGTTCTAGGACGTATTGATAAGGCAATCTGCCCTTATCGATTCGATCCTGTTGTAATAACACCGCTTGCTAAGGAGACTACCGATTGAATTTTTTAAATGAATTTTCTTAAAGCTATTCTCTGGTGCGAAAATTCCAGCAAGAACCCATGTTTGTCTGAACCCCTGGAAATTCCTAATCTTCTGGACTCTTTAAAGTCCTTAATCAATCAGTTTTCTTACGAATTTATTTGCGATGTACGATCGATTTCATTCCTGCCTAATTCGCTGTGACGTAAAGAACACATTCGTCTTTTTACTCGTCCTTATGCCATTCATCCAATGTTCGTTCACGCTCGAGTTTTCAGACTTTGAGAAGAGTTTTATTCCTTTTTTATGTTCAAGATCATTTGCGTTAGGATACGATGTGTAAGTTAGGTTGTGATGAAGTTTTTTTTTTGCTGTGGAAAACCTTATTTAGTAGCAGCCAATGGGACAAGTTCACAAACAACTTGTTAGGTTTTTTCTGTGCTCTGTTGGAGGCGCCTAGAACTTTTCATAGGACTTTTTGGGCAATCATGTGGTAGGTAGGTTCGGAACACACCCAAGTCAAGGCATGAGAGCGGCGGTAAGCCAAATCATCGATAACGAGGACCTTCGCTTACTTGCTGTCCCTGAGATTCTGGAACAGTTAACAGTCGAATGGGTGCAGATCTGGGGCAGTTGGCGAACTAAGAAAGTCGTGGAAAATCAACTACTTAAAAAATAAGGCGTTATATTTGTACAGGACAGACTCGCTGTTTCATCCTCACCCATGAAAAACTTTTGATAAACACGGTATCAAAAGTACTTACGATGGAAGGGCCATATACAAATAGGATTGATAATTTATCCACCAATGAAGACGTTCAACAACCCGTTACAGCCTCACTTGCAAAGGAAAAGTGCTCAAACTATGTAGCTGATAGGGCCTGAGCTGTAGCTGCGTTAACTGCGTCAAATTGCACGATGTTTTCCCAAGTGGGTACTGGTTTAAGCCATCCATTCACGAGAGGTAGCTTTTATGATATGTGCGTTCTTTCTTCTACCGTAACGTTATGCTCCTCAACCACACTCATCATTCAAGTATGTAGTACCTTTCAATTCTTCTCTGTTATCGCCTTTATTATCACCCATCAGAGCCGTCCAGGTTTTCTGGTATTTTCTATTTGTCTTGTCGAAGTGACGGAATTCAGTACAACAATGAGTTGGCTGTCGGATTTCGAGCAGAACGGCTTCGCTGTCATCGAAAATGTCTTCACAGCTGATGAGCTGACAGAAATGAAGAACGAAATCAATCGAATAATCAGTGAAATCGATTTGCGCGACCACCCAAAATGTGTATTTTCTACGGTTGATGAGAACAAAGTGCGGTCAGCCATTCGCTTCCAAGTACTTCAGCCTTGTCACACTGTCAGTTTTCAGCATCTTGTCGACGATTACTTCCTGAATAGTTCCGACAAGATCCGAGTGTTTTTTGAAGAAGGTGCACTTGATAAGGACGGAAAACTTGTCACCGAAAAACATGAAGCTTTCAACAAAATTGGGCACGGTAGGGTAGCTTGTTGCATTTTCTGTTACGTTCTCTGATTAAACTTTGTAGGTCTTCACTTGGAGAACCCCGTCTTCAAGCGCATGTCATTTCATCCGAAGATCAAGCAACTAGTAAAGGAAATACACTATGAAGATCCTAAAATCGTGCAGAGTATGTACATATTCAAGGTGGGCCTTATTTTTGATTTGCTGTCACCTGGCTCTACTTTGGTTGTGACTGTGTTTACAGAGAGGACACCCCTTAATTTCCTATACTCAGAAATTAGATATCAAAGAAAACTGTCCCATACGCCTATGGATAATGGTGTTAACTTTCACAAATGCTAAGCTTCATAATCAGTTTCCATGTACTGAGCTGGCAATGAGCTTCATATCGAAGTTTGCTAGTCATCTATATACATACAGAATAATGAAGGTGGTGTAGTAGCAAGTAGCGCAAGATACGAAGATAGAATCCCGGATCGATACCCACTCGTAATCAAACCCTTCTATCCCATCGGGTTTTACTCTCTGGTACGAGATTCCTCCTGTAGAATGTGAGCATCGTCTTTTCTATTGCCTGTCCAATGCAAACCATTGTGTAGGCCACATGCGCATTCAAAAACATCGTTACATTCTGAATGAACGTCAAGCGACAAGGCGCATACCAGAAAGAGGACTGATTAGCGCAAGATATTCTTTTTCTTTTATCTACTGCATACGCAACTGATTTCTTTGATTGCGATCTGTTCACGATGAAAAGGGTTTCTGACAAATCCTACTAGGATGAATCTGTGGTCCCCTTACATACAGTATGTGGCGATGTTAGATGGGAAAACGGCCTAGATACGGTGCGCGCGGACGAGTTTCTACGGCAATGTAGAGGCCGCACCATTCACAATTGAACACATGTAGGAGATTCGAACAGCCTATCACGACCCATAGCGACAGTGAAAGGCATTTCCGGACAGTTTTGGCCTGATATAGTCAGCTCTTTGAGCAATAGCAACAACTAGAATCTCGTCCGAATATCCCTTCCATGTCGTTTCCGTCATGGTAATCTCGTACGATCTCTATTTTCACTTTTGAGGAGCCTTGTTTTTCGCTAAATCGGCTTCTTTTCCCTTTTCCTTAACCAACAATGCACTTATCCCAATCAATACTTCCGCTTTTCGGCTTAGAAAGAATAATTCAGAACACCGAACTGACATGTTTCATATTTATGAATAGAATATCTTTCCACTTCTAAAGGACCTGGTGTTTCAGCAGCCAAAGATTGGTGGCGCAGTCACTGATCATATCGATGCAATTTTCCTTTACGTAGAGCCTATTGACCATCTTATCGGTATCTGGATTGCTGTAGATGACGCCAACGAAGAAAACGGATGCCTGGCATTTATTCCAGGGAGTCACAAAAGTGTGTGAAAATATAATTGGTCTGGCTATCCAAGCCTAACATTTGGTTGATTTGGTTACAGGATCTTCTGTTGACTATCGCTTCAGACGAACACACAAAACGGATGGCAGTGCCCTTTTGAAGTTTACCGGTGAACGGCCAACGTACGACCAGACGAAATTCGTGAATGTACCCATCAAAAAAGGTTTGTTTGACGAATAATGGAGGACTTGAAATAGTCACAGGAGATTCAGCGACATGTGTACTCCTACAACATCGGGTAATGGTGTTCAACAAAAACTCAGCTCTAACAAATGAGACCCTCAGCCGAGATCGCATCCACATCTCCTAGGGTCAAAATTTTGTTGATAAAATTTTGTAAATTGTAGAACTTTCTCTTCTTTGCTTGATGATATGGAACGGGACCAATGCCTCATAACCATTGCTTAATAGCGTTGTGGTGGTGGCCTATTACCCCGATGCTTGGTCTGGGGGTTGAGTCCTGGATCGATATCCTCTCACCAACTTTCCATCTCTCCGAAATTCCATTACTTAATTCCAAATTCGTCTGGGAGGATTAGGCAACACTTGTACTTTGGCTTCCACCGCAGTTCACCGCCTTGACCACACACACTTTCAAACCAGCGCTACGATACTTTTAATCAGAATTGATGCCAATTTATAAGTTTGACTCCACTAGAATTTTTTTGGTTTTGTTTTGAGCACATCTGCTTTAGCTTGGTGAATTGTTCTAGGATCCTTGATTGTCATCCATGGTCTCGTGGTTCACAAAAGCGAGCCGAACACCTCATCAAATAGCCGGCATGCGTACACTCTTCATATTATGGAGGCCAAAAATACCAAATGGAGTGAGGACAACTGGTAGGTTACCTATTATTAGTTTCTGAAAGAAAGTACACTCAGTTACAAATGGACTCGGTTATAGAAGGATCAATCAGAAAGGCTGATGTTATGGTTGCTACTCAGATTTCTTATATACCGCTCAAAGAGACTGACAACAAAAACATTTCCATAATTTTTAGGTTTAGGGGATTGAGTGTTTGTAACTAGATCAGCTTATTTCGGGAACTTCCTTAACTAGCCAGCGGAATCATACCATCAATCAAAGTTAAACTCTGGCAAGCGATGTTGCTCCTTCAAATGCTCTTTCTTTAGCGGCCCGAACCCACAGCACAATACACAACGTTTCCTAGGTTCGCTATCGTTGGGTGCTGAATGCTTTTCACAGGATCTCCTCCGAAGCGTGTCACAATGTACATGTATTATTTTTGCAGGCGGGGAATCAGGTTCAGTCGTACGTGATAGACCTGCGTTATAATCCAAAAAATCCAACATCTTATCCAATGGGGGTATTAGTGCACTGGGTAAATGGTGATTCTCGAAATATTTGGAATCTGAGCTAAAAAATGGCTGGACTAGCTGTCTTCTTCGGAAAAAGCTCCCTGCGAGAAATATCCATCTAATTGTCGCGAAATAATTCTCTGACCGGACATTCATAAGTGGGATTCCAGAGAACGTAGAGCGTCCAAACATGTTAGGAGTACAGGCGGCAGGATGGGAACACTCATGGTAGGCGGTATTACTAAGCTCCGTCTGTAGTAGTCAGGGCGGCAGTATGGGAACGCTGAAGGTAGGTTACAACTCCGACCATAAGGGGAGGGCAAGTAATTGTTAATTTGGGCCTAGAGCGTCAAGTTTGGTAGAAGTACAAGCGACTTTATGAAAACACTGAAGATAGGTGGCAGAGACAGATTACGCCCACATGGGCGAGACCTGCGTAAAAGTTTTCTGTGTGGGTACGGGGCGTTCAAATTCGGTGGGATCAAGCGCAGCGGTATGGAAATACTGGCGATAAAAAATTTGGTATTGGTACGAACAGCAACATTGGGACATTGATAGTAAGCGGTAGGGAGTTGTAGGGGAGAGTGGGTTAATAAGCGTAATCCAAGTAAAATTGCACAGTCAACTTGGAAAAAGAGGGGAATCCCCAGCTCGCTCAAACGCAGATTAGTTGAGGAGGACTCTCACGCTCATGACGGGGAGGAGCTCAGGAATTGTGTCGAATGTATGGGTGTTTTAGCCAAGAGTTTATAATTCCTGATCTGCCGCACCAGAGCTTCCAACGGAAGGCAGGTGGACGGCAGGCTATCTTTAGACGAAAGGGAGGAGAGCCCTGCGTTAACGGGCGATCGGCCTGTGTTACACTAGCGCGAAAATAAGGCAGGAGATGGAAATTCGGTTCATTTCTCGCTTTAGATTATGACCACTACCCTCCACGGTTGGAGACCCAATAAAGAGTCACGATTTCTCTTCGCCACTATATCATTTGCGACAAAAAGTATCTGATCTTCAATGATCTCGAACTCTCAACTAATCTTCGGAACTGATATAAGTGATAAAAACTGTAATAATTTATTCGCTGGAAGCAGGTGACAGGACGACAAAATTTGTTCTTTTGTTGTATGGATGGCGGCCGAAAGAGGGTCCCATTAGTCCACGCCGATTGTACGGTTGAGCTCCCAATTAGTGCTTCCGTCAATTATTGAATTGTGTTGTTGTGTACAGAGAGATGTATGTTTCACAAGTGTACTTTTCAGGTTACAAGAGACCGAAGAGCGAAAATTTCCGAAACTCTATGACTGATAGTGGATAGTGTTTGATTACCATTGGTCCATTGATAAAGTCCTATTTCATGAGAGAGCGACATTGTTTCTTCTCTGATTGAATGAAATATTTGCACATGTTTAGCGATGAAACTTGTCAGAGGAAACTGCGGTGAAGCTGAATTGACGTGCAGGACCCTCGCTCAAGTTTCGTGTCAGTATGAGAACGCTGCTGTGCAGCGAACAACCTCACCCAAAGAGGCATTTCGAAACTGGGTTCTGGGACGTTGGATGCCTATATGAGAAGTCACGAGAAGTCACTGATGGTTGAGGAATATTCAAATCCCATCTTTTCAGGGGAAGTACTGGAAAAATTGATGATTGAGGAACCTTCAAAAGCCATACTACAGTGAGGAATTCGCGAATGGGATGGCTTTATCAGTACAGTAGGTGGTGTGTCTCGAGGACTATTTTCCCTCCTTCGAGCAAAATTAGTGATCGAATAATGAAAGAATGAAAGAATGAGTGATAGAAATGAAAATATGGAAAGGTAGATCAGGGGGAGCGGGGGAGGGCGGTACTGGGGGCGGTCGCATACGCACCACAAGGATCGACAGGAAGAAAGAGTACCGGGTATTGATCTTTTGTACGGAAGCTTGCTGCCCTATTACGAAAAGAATGCGTTTCATTTGAGCCCTAACTATGCCATCAGGTTAATTACGGAAGAGGACAATCTCACCATACCGGAAACGAAAAGGTCCCAAAATGTAGGGTGAGGATGGGGATCAAAAAGGGAGTCCAAAAAGTCACACTCACACTATACGATGTCTCTAAAAAAAGTGCCGAAGTAAAAAGTCTGACTTGCCATTCGCACATTATCACCCACACAAACATTTTTCTTCGTCAATTTTTCAGTAAAGGGTGCTTTTCCAACGTCTCCATCAACAAAATAAATTTATTTAACAACAAGCATACAACAAGGAGAAAAAGTCGCGAAGTCAGTAATCAGATGGTCCCCCATTCCTTTGAATTACTCCGAAAATACGGTGTTAAGGCTTACATAAAGGCTATCAATTAGCTCTTGGTCTACTTGGTGTCATGCTTCTATGATCGTTTTTTACCTCCTTGATGCCTCGAAATTGCTTGTTTTGGGCGTAAATCTTCAGCACCATGGAGCCGCATACATTTCAGTTCGCCGGCCAGGATAGAAGTGCAATCCGAAGCCCTAAAAACCAATCTTAATTTTGCTGACGTCAATTGGGGCGTTATCTTGAACATCTTGAATAAAAACAAGATTTCGGTGCCGATTCTGACGCCAGAAAGGGAGAAGTGCGCGGCGCATAACAGTTTGATAAAGGGACGAGTTCATCTTCTTTCGTACAAAACATAAACGAATGCGCCTACTCGATGAAATCCCTTGAAGTTTCGCCTAGAAGACTGAAGTTTTCCGTTGCTCAGGTTGTGCTAATTAAATCAGTTCTCGTCTGGACCATCACATCTGAACTTCTTCTCATCGAAAAAAAGACCTGAAGTATAATACAAAAGCCATTAAGAGGGGGAAGGTCAAATGTCAGCACATGAAGAACGCCTTATTCCACTCGGTTTGACTGCACCTTCTGGCGGAAGCGGCCCGTTTTTCTCGATGTCTTTTTGTCATAGAGGGCGCCTTACGCATTTTCTATTTGGTGACGAACTTGAACTTTCTGATTGCCTTCGAAACAAAGTTTTTTGAGAGAATGAGGTTCAGAGACGATCGGATTTCCAAACAGGATTTGGTGGGGCTCCCTCAAAATGCGTCGCTTGTCTCTGTCGGACAGCAGCGAAGGACGTCCAGCGCTTGTCCTGGTCCAAGGCTTCAGGATTTTTGATGAAATTCTCCACAACTGCGTGACATCGACCCAAATCTCGCGCGATTCTGCGATTCGACAGTCCCCACTCCTTTTTCACGAGGATTTTACCTCTCTCGAAAGCAGGAAGCAGTTTCCCTCCTCCCATTGCCTGAATGTGATTTGTTAATATTATATAAACTCTTCCATGGTTAAAGTTGATATGCCATTCAACGATCTCTAAACTCTCAGCCCATCCGTTAGTAGAGGAGGTAGCATGAAAGTTGTTGTGAGAAACTGTATTGAATTGTAGGCGTCACTTTTTCAGAAAGAGAGTGGCTCCCTTGTTTAAGAGTTGTGCAAGCCTCCGTTAGCGTCTCACATTATGTTCAAAAATTATCTACATAAACAAGTGCTTGAATTCGTGAAACACTTGGCCCCTCTTTTTCCTTCATGGCATTTTTTGCTCAATCACCGTCTCGCAATCTTTTTTTCTAATATGAGGTGTTCTTAATTCTTTATATTGTTTTAGAAATTGCTCTAATGTTAGGCTGGTTCTTGTTCATCGGTTGTTCTTTTATTATTTTGTTAACACCAGCATATCTCGTGCAATAAATAAGAAATAAATGTATATATGAAATGAAGAACATTACATAACAGAGCAATTTCTTTGCGTTGAACTAAAACACGATACGAAGATATGAAGTGGCTATATCATTTGGAGACGTTGGAAAAGCATCGTAAATTTGACGAAGGAAAATGTTTGTGTTCCCGAGCTCCAAATTGGTGATAATGTGCGAATGGCAATTCAGATTTGACGCATCTTTTACTTCAGCACTTTGTCGGAAAAATCGTATACTATGAGTTTTTGGGAAAAGCAGAATTGGATGTATCATTGCGGGGCGTACTGTGCTTCACTAGTTACAAACGAATAGTACGCTATTGTGAGAGACAATCAGACGGCCATCTCGTACAATCCCCATTTTGGCTACTTTGTGAAGTCATATATTCTTCAGAATCCTTCAGTTTTCGACCTTTCTCAGCCACCCTGACACTATGCTGCACCATGACTTGCATTATTTCACTTAAATAAACACATTGGATGTATCGCGGACTGTGTCTTTGGGTACATCACCCTTGATTGGTGATTTACAGAAATGAAACGTCAGCGGATTTCTCCCGAGTAAGACCGTAGACAAACGGTGAAACAGTATCGAGTATAGCAGCGTGATCAGTGTTTCTAAGTACATGTGATACACGTGTTAATCAGCGTGGCCCGGGAATAGCATAAAGAAGAAAGATTGGGGTGGAGAAATGCTGACGTCTTGTCACGTTCGAGCTCGTTTCTCAGAAGCACCGACACTATTTCGGCTACTGATTTAGGAGAACAGCTCCTGTTACACAACAATGAGATTTTTTATGCCATATATTTTTGGTTCAGTGAATCCATTATCCAAAGATTCGGACAGACCTGCACTGATTTTTCATTCAGCGGGAAATACGAAGTTATGACATAAATTTGAACTCAATATGTTTATTGAAAATGATATCGATTTAACCAGTACAATTGATTAACGCAACATTTCCCATTCTAATAAGCTAGCTACTTTTGTGAGAATTTCAATGAAGCCATCACGCTCCTGATGGCAGATTCCTTCTTCCTCCTGAAATTTCTTAATGATAAAATCGACCATCAAAAAATTCGTAGTTTTGCCCATTTGGTACGCCTTTTTTTCGAATGTTTCATTTAGCAACCATTTCATCTTCTCCGGCTTTCCGAGCTCTCACTACAATTTGTTAATAGTTTTTAGAGAGGGGGGCTTGCGGAGGACAATTTGAAGTGAGGATCCTACAAGGTTTAACACAACAATGCTATCTGCCTCCAACCAATCCATCAAAGATTTATTTCATAAGTCGCGAAGCCCTAGAAATGAGTTGAGCAAATAGTTCCTACAACGTAGCGCGTACGTTCAGGAGAAAGACTCATAGAGTGGAGAAAACTGGAAGAACTATCACTTCTTCTGTAATATTTTAACGCAACTTTATCTCAAGGAATGGTTGCGTAAAAAATTGTCTTGCTACTGGGATCGTGGTGCTCGCCGGCAGGACACAGCGAGAGCCCGCGAAAAACAACCTCGGTTCGCCAAGCCACACACGCTTCAATGGCGCTGTCGACAATGGGTTAGAATTTCAGCATTGGCCAGATCTGCAGTTTGATTTTGTGAAGGCATCCAGAGCACGCTTATGGCCCAACAGTTTACTGTCTTACTGCGGTCAAACCATCCATAGCTGTTGCTTCGATAAAACACGTGTCGGGAACTCCCATAATATCAACGTCGTTCAGGAAATCACTGTACCCTTCTGTAGGCATGCAAATCGATAACTGTACTTTTGCTGTAATGAGCGTGAACGATGTGTTTTCGGTATGTGTGGTGGTGTATGTGTCATTGGAAGTGACAGTATGCTACGGCCACAGTGTGTATGTGCATGTGTAACTGCGTTAGCGTGGTTTCGGTGTGTGTGCCGAAATGTGTGATATCTGTGAATGTTCGGAATACGTGTCCCAGTATGTGTGTATAGCTGCATATGTGTCAACTTATGTTCATGTCGATATGTGAGTGCATAGTGCGTGAGTGTGTCTGGTGTAAGTGTCGTTATGTCTGTATACTGGTGTGTGTGGATGTATGTGTATGTGTCGGCTTTTGTGTCGGCATGTGTTTGTTCGTTTGTGCACGTGTGTGTCTGCGCTTCTGTCTGTGTGTGCATGTGTCGCTGTGTATGCGCGATGGTGGGTCTATCAGTGCCTGTATGTGCCGTTGTATATAAGTGTGTATGTGTCTGAATGTTCATATGTCGGTGTGTTTCAATGTGTGCAAGAATCCGTGTTTCCCTATGAGTGTATTGGTGCGAGGGCCTGAGGGCTTTGTGACTAGATGCTTATATTTTTTGCTCCTGCTCCTACGATTTCTTGCTGCGTAAAGTAACGCCCTGCGACAGCACGGAACCTATTGTATGGTTGCATTCCACATACAATTAGGGCACATCAAGGCTTCCTGGCTTATCAAGGCTTCTCCGCTACGATACGTTGTCGTAATGGATGCTATTGCACGAGATCTTCAAATCTAGTGCTGTGGACGCTTATGCTGGCGGCGAAATGACCGCTAGCGAAGAATAGAGCGTGTTTGAGCAAAGGGTGCAAGATCGACATGAATTTCTCGCGATTTTTGGCGCCCTGGTTAAATTTCAGATGCAGCCATGAACGGCTGTGATCACGTGTGGATACCATATTCGAGAAACTGCGTGAAGGCCGTTCAAAGCTCTCTTCCGCATGACCTCATTACCTTGCATGAAAGATCTAAAACTAGTCGGCCTCTATAACGACGAAGCCTTCAATTGGGAAGTGCTGTCAGTACACTAAGGAAGCGTACTTAGCTTATCAGCTTGACAAGCGCTGAAGAAGAAGGAGAAGGCTCAGAGCAGGACGACGTCGAGCTTTTGGCGACATGCAGCAATAGCAGCTCACAAGGGAGTATCGATGGACATTAGTAGTCGCGAGAGAGTTGCCCGTTAACTCATTGGTTTTTGCTTCTGATAGAGCCTCAACACTTGACCACTCCGTGAGAGAAGTTGCGAGATTGTAGTGACTTCTCGACAAAGACTGATAGTCGGCCGTAAAACAAGTTGGTTTTAGGCGCCATCACACACCAGTATGTGACATTGTCCGTAGCCGAAAAAAGCGACCACATTCGGATGAACTGATACGAGCCAATACTATATAATGATATTGAAATGTGGTCTATTTCTGGCAATAATAATGTGGTGTTGTCTGAGCGTTAGAAATTCGACCAAGAATCACATTTGTTGTTGGCTTAGTCGTCGGTTGCGAAAAACTTGATATGACCTTCAATCATCGAAAATCATAAAAGGGCACAATTATCTATAGGCATGAAAGGTTTCATTGGCAATGACCACATTGTCAATGTAAATGTTATTATACTTGCCACGTTAGTTGATGCTGACTGACTGGCTGACTGACTGACTGTCTGACTACCCAAACAGCGGTTCCACAGAAACGAACCTAGCTTGCCCATGACAGCCCCTTGCCCTTGCCCTAGGAACCTTTTCTTCGCGTCGTATATGTTACGGGTGAGAATTGGCGTATTAAAATCGAGTTATGCTGTGCCGGAATGTCGTACTGTAGGAATGTCGTACTAAATTTTCGTTTCTGAGTGTTACTCCACTCAGGAGATATTCCCAATGAGATCTAAGAAGGGAATGAGCATCAGGGGAGGGCGCAATGCTTAGCTTATCAAAAGCTGGAATGGAAGTTTCAGCCAACAGTGTACTGACTGTTTACAGAGCGCAGACAGGCGTTGCCGTCCTCCCCTCTACATTTTGATCAGAGTCCTCCCAAAAGAATGAAAGGAAGAAGTGATTGGCTGAAGAGGGACAATCAGCCTTATACCGCTTTTTGCTGATTTTTTTGCCTGTTTCTTGTGTCCATAGCTTCCATATATCATATCCATAACTTCTTTCGTATGTGCATTGCATGAATGATCGTCAGGTAATCTATGGAGAATGAGAGGACTGTATAAGAAACAGTTGAACCCCAACACAGTAGTAAATATGGTATATTTGTGTCTGTTGAAATAGTTTCACCTGAACTGACAGAAGAGAATGTAATAATTTGCACGAACCTCTGGACTTTCCTGCGTGGACGCCACCACCACACATTTTCTGCTGGCGCGTTATCTATTAGGAATTGTTCGAATTCCTTTACCACCTTAGCAGAAAGAGCAAATTATTACCACTAAATAGCTGCAAGTATCAAGCCATACCTCCGTCATATCTGCTCTCTCCGCGGGATCCATTACGAAAACCCTTTCGTAGATAAATGTCTGGAGTGCCTCAGGTACACATTCAGGCAAGGCAAGATAGCGGCCATTAGTAACCTGCAAAACAACATAGCTAAATCTGAAGCTTTGGTATGTATATACTCAAGATGTCCATCACGAACACAGGCTTTGACTTCAGCATTGGTCTTGCCCTGCCAAGGTTCACCTCCGTCAGAGAAGATTTCGTAGACAACAACACCAAAACTGAACACGTCCGTCTTCAGAGAAAACAAAAAGGTGGATATTGTCTCCGGGGCAAGCCACTTGATGGGTAGCCTCATCGATGTGCGAAGTTGGTACTGTGTTCCCATCCGAGACAATCCAAAATCACTTATTTTTACCTGGAACAGGATCTTACTTATATTATCGGCTAAGTGTGTCCATTGGTGGTCTTGTGTGTGTATGTCTGTTTGTAATTGTCCTACCAGAAATTCGTAACTCCTGTCCCACTGTAGCTATAGCATTCAAATTTGAAAGAGAGATATTCGGCCATATGGGAACACTGATGGTAGGTGACAGGAATTGACAACAATATATAGAAGCTGATAAGGAGCCCCAAAAGGCAAAAGCTACGGTATTAGTAGCTCTCTCCGCATTAGCGGTGAGGCCTTGGCACTTGGCAGGTGCAGTAGGATGCGAAAGGACCGTTAATGATTGGCGACAGGGGACAAGTGATAGGGACTGATGAGAAGTCATAGAAGGCGATAGCCACTAGGTCTATATGCGCTTCATGTTAACAGTCAAGCTTTGGCAATTTGGTAGGCGGTGTTGAATGGGAACGGAACATAGACCAAAGAGACCAAAACATGGTACCAAAAACTGATTATATGTGATTAGAGCTGATAAAAAGCCATAGGCCGCAAGTTCATAAGTGTTGACCTATGGACCTAGAGCGTTCAAACTTGGTGGGAGTACGGGGGGCAGGAGGAGAACACTTATGGTTGGTGGCAGGACTGGACCCCGCTCATAGAAGGCGAGGTTTGCTCCAAAATTTTCAGTTTGGCTCTAGGGCGTTCAAACTTGGTAGGAAGCAGGGGCAGTAAAGGAACACTTGTGGTGAGTAGTAGGGTCGGATTCTCAGAGGACGGGGTTTCCGCGCAATGAGTGGAAATCCATAACTTCTGATCCCGTGGACTTGGGTAGCAAAATCAATAGGAGGAGGCAGGATGGGAACTTTGACAATAGAAGAGGCCCTAGAGAAGATGATCCACTCACCAATTACCTCCTACCTAGCGCCTTTGTTATTTACGATCTAGCTTTGACTTTTTGATATGCTTCATTTGACGATAAGGGTAAGTTGTGTGATTATAAGGAGACCAGTCGGGCCGCCCTGCTAACGCCGGGCTTCCCTCCTTCTTATGGGTTCGCCCGGCTACGCCGGGCGCTCCTCTTTCCTGTGAGAAATTTGCTATGCGTTAATAATACTTCGGATTCTTCTTTTTCTTAGAAAGATCTACACCGTAAGTATTAGCTCTAAATTGGGAGCGATTTTTTCTGTAAGCCAACCTCGCTGTGTCCGAAAGAACGTTTAATATCACAAAGGCGATCATTCAGAGGAAAAAGTATTCAGAAACTCCATCGCGGCTGAGGCTACTATGTTAGCTACCATCAATGTTCCTCAATGCCATCATCAAATTCTCTCCTCCTTCTTGAGGCAAAGGGACTTTGCCCGAAAAATATCGAATTAATGAAATTCCCCCTTCTTGATATGTTATTTCGCTTTTCGCTAAGCGAGAGTATAGACTATCAAATGGGTTTAAAGATAAGCTTCCTTTTCTCTACAGATACATCATTAAATGTGAATCCAACATTATTACCGGTCGGATAAATTTTGCTAAGAATGATATCAAAGCAAAGAGAAACCGTGATCTTTAACTTAATCGCAAACTCTGCTGGGTAGCGGTCGTAATTAATAGCAAGAAATGAACCAAATCCATCTCCTTATAATCACATAACTTAACCTTCTTGTCGAATGAAACATACCAAAAAGTCAAAGCTAGATCGTAAATAACAAAGGCGCTGGGAGGTAATTGGTGTGGGGATCTTCTTCTCTAAGGCCTTTTCTATTGTCAGTGTTTCCATCCTGCCCCCTCCTATTGATCTCTCCAAGTCCAAGGGATCAGGAGTTATGAATTTCCACTCATTTATTTCGCGAAATCCTGTTCCTTGGGGGCGTAGTCCGGCCCTTCTACTCACCATAGGTGCTCCCATACTGCCTCCTACCGAGCACTAGAGGCAAACTGAAATCTTTGACGCGAACTTCGCCTTTTATAAGCGGGGTCCGATCCTCCCCCCTACGATAAATGTTCCCATCCTGCCGCCTGTACTCCTGCCAAGTTTGAATGCCGTAGGGCCAAATGGACTATTGCGGCGCAAGACTCCACCCCCTGTGCACGGATTCCGGTCCTGCCACTCACCATAAGTGTTCCCGTCCTGTCGCTTGTGCTCCTACTAAGTTTGAAAGCTCTAGGTCCACGGGGACAGCAGTTATGAATTTACGGTCTAAAATTTCTACCGCGCACGCCCCGCCCACTGTGAACGGAGTCCGGTCCTACCACCTGCCATAAGTGTTTCCATGCTGCCCCCCTTACTACTACCAAATATGAACGCTCTAGGCCCACGGGGACAGGAGTTATGAATTCCCGGTCAAACACACACACCGACACACACACACACACACAAACACACCGACACACCAACAGACACACTTAGCGAATTATATAAAGTAGGATGATTTTGGTTCACTTCTTGCTGTTAGATTACGACCGCTACCCAGCAGAGTTTGCGATTAAGTGGAAGATAACAAATTCTCTCTGCTCTGATATCATTCATAGCCAAACCTTATCCGACCGCTAATAATGTTGGATTCACATTGAATGATGTATCCGTAGGAAAAATGAGGTACATCTTCGAAGGCATTTGATAGTCTATACTCTAGCTCAGCGAAGCAGCGAAATAACCTTGAGAAAGTTGGGAAGTTTTTCATCAATTTGATGTTTTTCGGGCGAAGTCCCTTCGTCCCAATAAGGAAGGGAGCCCGGCGTCAGCTGTGAACACTTACGGTGGGTGGCAGGACCGGACTCCGCCCTCTGAGGCGGGGCTTGCAAAGAAATGTCAAAATGGACCTAGAGCGACTTGGTAGGAAAACGGGAGGCAGGATAGGTACACTGATGATAGGTTGCAGGACTAAACTTCGCCTCAAACGGCGGGGCGTGAACAAATACTGTTCGTTTGGACACAGATCGTTGAAACTCGAAGGTACAAGTAGTTGGCTGGGAACAGTGATGATAGCTAACATAGTAGCCTCAGCCGCGATGAAATCTCTGAATACTTTTTTCTCTGAATAATTGCCTCAGTGATATTATACAATGTTCTATTCGGACACAGCGAAGATGGCTTACAAGAAAAATCGCTCCCAATTCGGAGCTAATACTTAGGGTGTAGAGCTTTCTAAAAAAAGGCGAATCCGAAGTATTATTTACGCGTAGCAAATTTCTCACAGAAAGGAGGAGCGCCCGGCGTAGCCGGGCCAGCCCATAAGAAAGAGGGAAGCCCGGCGTAAGCCGGGCGGCCCGACTGGTTGTCATATAAGAACATTTGTAAGTACTACTCAATTCTTTCATTGGCTATCAGTTGAACCTTTGATGGGTCGTAATTTTCCAGATGAAGAGCAACCGATCGGCATTTTTAATCATAGGCGTAAGCATATGCACACCCTAAATACCACTGACGCTGTCCTGCCTACAAATACCAGCTCCCCTCTTTTTGGGCCCAGTGTCAAAATTGTAGAGATTGTGTCGAATTTCGTGTTCAGAAAAGTATTATTCGCTCCAGAATGTGGTGGCGGTTTGCCGATTACTAGAACTTAGAGAAGTAGGGAAGCGTGGCGTCAGCCGGGCGATCCCACTTGTAGATTCAAAAAAAGGTAACTTAGCTCGAGAACTCGGAAGCAATCTCAAGTAGAACTACTCTATACAATACGACTATGTATAAAATATGCGAAATGAAGAAGAGGGATCCTGAAGGATACAACCAGTCACCGCCGTGATCCAACGGTCAACACGATATCGCACAACTTGTCCGGCCCAGGTAATCTTCATTTCCATGGCAGAGGCAGCAACTCTCTTCATTTTCGTTCGCCGATAGAGCGCGGAACTCCGGATTTCATTTTGCACTTGCGTGTCCAGGCTAATTCCGAGCATTGTCGACCACAGGGTGTTGAATGACAGTGACTGCGTTGCTCATCCTCTTTCGTGGATACCAAGAGACCAAGTTTTCGAGGAGGGGAAGCTTGCGTCAGAGCAGGAAGGACGGCAGTGTCGAATAGGAAGCGGGGAGTCGTACCTTCTCTGTCTTTTTTCACTACTCCTCCAGAATTTTTAAATGCTCCCGACGCCGCGCGTCTGCCCAGCCGATGGTAACAGCTAACAAATAATAGCGAAGATAAAGGACTTCAGAAGGCGAGAGCGTCTTATTTCTCAACACCTCGTTTTGAACCCCAGAAAGACTGAGAACTCGACCACCGATCAGAGTGAGCCAGGCTGTACTAAGATCAATGTTACTGAGCTCACACGGACAACTACGTAGGTTGCCTTTTATATTTTGAGATTTGAGAACCGGAACAAATACTATTTGTTGAAAATCGGTTTACTGCCTTTCGAAAATCTCCTTATTAAGATCTATATACTTTTGCATGGGCTCGAACCAATTTTCGAAGTACTTTTGCCACTCTGATTGAGGTAACTCTGAAACATGCATCCTGAACTCATCAACGGCTTCTTCAGGTGTCGAAAAACGTTGACCTCTCATTTCATTTTTTACGTACGGGATGAGAAGAAGTCACTCGAGAACTACGTGGCTTGTGACCTGTCAAATCGTTGTTTTGAGTGCTCAAAAATGGAGTTGTTTGAGCCGATGTGTGGGAGCTCGCGTTGTCGTGGTGAAGAGTGATCCGTCTCCAGCAGCTGGTTTTCCTGATTCTTTGGAAGTCATTTGGCAAACAAATGATGGTATACCACTCAAAATTGACTGTTCTGCTTGTTCTAGTGGTACGGTTGCGACGTGTCCAGTTTTTCCAGAAAAAACAGGAGATCGATTGCTCGGAGGTGCTTGGTGCGCGGACAGCTTTTGTTGGATTTGGCTCATCTTGAAATACCCATACGGTCGACTGCTGTTTCTTTTCGGGCTCATACGCATAAATCCATGATCCATCACCGGTCTCGATGTCGTAGAGACGTGTTTCGAAGCATCGCGATCGAATTTTTTGAGCATTTCTTTCGATCAATCGACACGAGCCCCTTTTCTGGAGGATTGACAAATTTTTCAAAAACAATTTTTTTACGGTCAAACGTTCATGCAAAATTGAATATATGCTGGTCCCACTAATGCATAAGGTTGTCCCAATCTCACGATAGGCCACATGACGGTCTTGCAATATCAGTTTGTGCACAGTATCAACGGTTTCCGGAACAACAACTGATTTTAGACGACCTCCACGAAATTCTTCTTCGAGTGAACTACGACCTCGGGTGAACTCACTGTACCATCGATAAGCACTGGTCTTGGATGAAGCTTCATCACCAAAAATTGAACTAAGTTCATCCGTGCATTGCTGTTGAGTTAGTCCACGTCGAAAGTTGAGGAAAATCATCGCGCGAAAATGCTCACGATTCAATCCCATAACTTGGCCCAAATAAAATCTTAAAACTTAGTGTAAACAAAACAAATCGCGTTCAAATTTCGCAACGTAACCTAAAAATAGTCAATCTTTACGATAGTGGTGTCAATTGCTAGATTGCTACACTAGTCTTGCCAAATCTCAAAATATAAGGCAACCCTCGTATGTACATTCAAGTATCTTGGATAGGCAATTGTGCCTGACGGCAGAGTAGTTTTTGAAACGGATTCTTAAATGAATGCAGCGTAATTGAAGTAACGCTCGATGACTGGTGCACTCCATGATAAGAATATGCCTGAACATCTCAAATACAAGATCCTTAAGACCTCATTCGGCCGGTCGCGACTTGCGGCGCTCAGTGCTAGCCTGCCACCAAAGAGGTTGAAGCCCGTTTCAGTGACCAAATTGCTGCTCTGGACAGCCGGAGTAACACGATCAGACCGAAAAAATACTGATGTCATCAAGAAGCGAGTCGGTGTAGATGTAATGTCGATGAAATGCGCGAAGCCTGTCTCCGATAGTATGGTCTGTCTTCGCGGTATGGTCATGATGACAGTGTCCGTAATCGGATCCCGCCTTCAAGCGGAGCAGACACTCAATAATAATAAGAATAGTGATAACAATAATAATAAGAAGAAGAGGAAGAATAAGAAGAAAAAGAAAGGCGAGGTCATGGATAACTACTTTTGATAATGGTGTTATTGTCAGTCGCCAGCACTCGTACGTACCATTCAAGGCTCTGGTTATCTTGTGACTCACCTATGACTTTGGCTTACTTCGCGCAGTTTGAAGGAAGCTGGTAAACTTTATACAGACGAGATCGAAATATTTCTCAGATGTTTATCGTTGAACCAGAAACAAGCGAAGGAGACTTCGTATCTACAGGCCTCATCGGCACTGCACACAATGAGTACTGATTCCGTTGCGTTCTTTTTGCCTAGCCACCTTTCTTTATATCCCTGTGCCATTTTCTAATGCCTGCGTAGTCTCGGACATTGCTCTTCGACAATTTTGTGATTAGAAAAAGGTTTTATTCATTCTAAGGGAGAATATGAAGCCAGCGGAGCATTCCGAGATCGGCAACGAAAGGAGAGGAGCACGCCTTGTAGTAAGGCGATCCGAGGAATATAGACATAAGTTTTGTGACTCACTATTCTGTCTCGAGTGATCAAGCAATTTCGTGCAGCCAAATCTCTATGCATACAATGGTGAAGGTGTAGGTATTCTGCTCCTCGAGCCGCTCCGAGACACATAGCCGTTTTATCCATGACGCCAACCTTACCAGCATTGGCTTTGAGAAAGGTATTCAAGGCACCACCTAAAGTGAACGAATTATGGGGATACTTATCAGAGCCGCCAGACTAACGATTACATTTCAAAAAGTTAGCTAGATTCGCGGCTTTTGAGGAAGGAGCGTAGATGAAAATAGCACGATTTGAAACATTCACCCTTTCCTTTCCCAAGAAGCCACGGTCCCCGAGAGTCAACCTTCAAAAAAATGCCACTCCTTTTTAGAGACTTCAGTTCTTGCGCTCCAGAATTTTGGCGTGACGTATGTTCTCCTAACATTCTCACCAGAGAAGCGTTTCAACTTTCCATGGAACTCTGAGTAGAGATCTAGGTATGCCGATAGGGCTCGGAAAGCTATTAACAAGCATGGAAATTGAAACTGCAAAATGAGTCTACCAAAAAGCTAGATTCAAAGTTTGCATGCTCAAAGCATTAAGAGATAGTGCCAGTTGATAAGCGCAGTTGCCTGCAATGGCCCAATGGTCACGTCGTGGTGACAGTGCTCTCCTCTCTAAGTGAGCAAAGAGGGTTTGCTCCCCATTCTCGTTTTCGTTTTTACGAAACGAGCTTTCATCCGAATGAAAGCTCCTGAATCGTTTTCTCTTACTATTTTAATTTTTTTTTTGATTGGGCTATCATTTGCGATCAACTATTTATCACCTGCCACTGCGCTTATTTAAATTTTCTCGACGTCATTTTTGCAACGATTTTTCATTTCAACACCGAAACACACATATCCACACTCAGAATGGGATAGTCTTGAACACCCAGGAAAGTCAACATCGATGATACAACTCAAAAAATGGGCAGAGAAAACGTTTATTTTTTGATCTCGAATCGATAGTATCTTTTATTTACGGTTGTAGAGAGACAGGATGTAGATATGAGGTCCGCGTTTCGTGAGCAACATACCTGCTCCAGTCATTTCTTGGATTGTTTCAACATTATTCAGTTTTTCACGCATATCTGTTTCAAGTGATTCGGATTTTCCCTTCACCTCGAGAAATTTTGACTAAGTGTGATGATAGGTAATAGATAGGCGATCGCAAATGATAGCCGCTTACTAACTAAGCAAAGCGCTGACTTAAATTTGCAGTAAAAAGCGGCTCAGGAGCTTTTATTCGAATAAAAGCACGTTTTGCGGAAGCAGAAACGACAACGACGAGCAAATTCTCTTCGCTCACTTAGAGAGGGAGAGCACTGCCGCTACGCCACGATGACCCATCGGCATTACGGGCAACTGCTCATCAACTTGCACTATCTCTTCATGCTTTAAGCATGCAAACTTTAAATGTTTATAACTTTTTTGGCAAACTTATTTTGCAGTTTTAATTTCCATAATTGTCAATAACTTTCCGAGCCCTGTCGATATACCTAGGTCTCTATTCAAAGTTCCAGTCCAGCAATACTTAGAAGCCCTTTCCAGGTTACAGCATAAATTTTCCGAGCCTCTTCAGGTCAAGCCATGGAACAGAGTGTTTTGTTGTAGGACTTTATGACGTCCTCATTATTAAAAAAATGATCAGTTACTAGAGGATCCATTCCAACGTAAGTACTGGACAGCTTGGGTATACTTCTTGGGTATTCTGGGGTGTTTTGTATATACACGTTTAGAGCTGTACGCTACTTCCAAAGTTAAGATGTGATAGGTAATCGTATAAGTAATGCGTGTTCATTACATCTTTAAATTTTCAAACGCTTTGTGTCCAAACACCAATCACAGTCTGCAGTTTTCCAACCTTCACTGTTTGCATACAGTGCGTTTCATAATTATAAGGTCACCCCAGATTTTTGTGTTTCCGGAGAAAGCAGCCAGAATGGAATTTTTTGGCAAACACTGGTAGATTCCTCGTCACAATGTACCTCCGTACTCAACTTTTGGTCGCAATATCTTTCACCTCAGATTTTTTACGAATTTTGTAAAGATAGTGACGGCTTTTGCACCGTTTCATAATTATCAAGTCACCCTGAGGAAGTAAATGATTTATCAATGTTAATGGCATATGTACAACAGTTAATAATCTATAGCTCCTCCTTGTTTAGGAGCAACATCAAAGAGCCTGTGTGGCATACTAGAAACTAGGTTTCGAAGATGTTCCTCATCGGTTGCTCTCCATGCTTCGATGAGTGCTCGCTTCAGCTCTTCTTTGCCCTGGAACTGACGGTTATTCGCATAAACCTGTCTGAATATTATGTCCCAGATATGTTCCATCCGACTGAGGTCGGGACTGCAGGCTGGCCATGGTAGGACGCTTATTTATTGGCTTTGCAGCCACTCATGCGTTGCACGGCTCACATGATTGTAGGCGTTATCTTGTTGAAAGACATAGTTGAGGTGACGGCGATGGCATAGAAAAGGTACTAGATGATGCTCCAAGACTTTCTGGTAATCCTTGAAATCCATACTGCAGCTCACGACAACACGACATCATTGCAGAACGCACCCCGCACCATAGGCTTCCTCCACCGAAACTGTGACGGCTGAAGTAGACTGGTTCCTTCCTCAAGTCGCGTTAGTACCGCTTGTTTCCGTCAGATTGGATTTCTTTTCATCCGAAAAGACGACCTGAGTAGGAATTATTCAGCTCTATGGTGAGATTTCGATGCAGATCTACCTTTGCCCAATTTCTCCCTAGGTTCATCTTTGCAAATCCGAGTCGAGCCTCTTTGTGACGATCGGTGATTCGTGGCACCTTCTCCATTGCTTGCCTGGTGATGTTCTCGCATCTTCTCACTGCTCTCCAGACTGTAGCTTTAAACACAGAGAGGTTTAATTCTGATCGGATCTGGTTCAAGGAGGACGTACTGTTGGAAACAGTCCTCAGAATTTTCCGGTCGTCACGGGTAGTAAACTTTCATGGGTGTCCACAGTCGGTGTTATATCTAACGACATGAGGACTCTCTAGAAATCTCCGAATGGACCAAGGGGATCTTTCTATTTGCCTGGAAATGGCTCGAGTACGGAGCCCACCTTCATGATGAGCCTTCTCATCAGAGGAAAGCAGATGACCACGAGCCATGTTGACATTCAGGTTTAGAAATGCCTTTGCTACACATGCTTACCTTTACAAGTATCTTCAAACACGAAATTTCCTCTCTTTCGTTAATAATTGTTCACTTTCAAAGGGTGACCTTATAATTATGAATCGGTGCAAAAACCGATAAACTGTTCTAAAAAAGTTCAGAAGAATGCAGCAGCGGCTAAGCAACGGATATCTAGGTTATTCGTGCTGGGGAATCTGTTCATGATGCTAGAAAAAATCCTTAATGATTGCTTTTTTTTGAAAGTGCAAAAATCGAGGGTGACCTTATAATTATGAAACGCACTGTATAATTCTCCGAGAAAAGCTTTTTCAGGTTTTTTATTTGTTATACTTGGTTTGATTTTTCGATATTTGATACTGATTTTCGATTCTCTTGCTTCCTTTATCACCATTTCTCCTTGAAATCATCTATCAGTTGCACGTCATCTGTAGAAGCCATTCTAGTACCTTCTGTTGAAAGGCTGAGGAGCGGAAGGTTGACGGATGGTTCAATCCCTAATCTCGTGAGGTATGATATAATATTAGAGAAAGACCGCGGGCAAAAAAATAGAGAAAAATTGTGCAGAAACATAGAGAAGCTCAATCATATAATATAATAAGTATAGTATAGTTATAGTAATCATATAATAAGTCAGCGTTGTTGCACTATAAGGAATAGCTATCAAGGTGATTTGGAACTACCTCTGGCGAGTTTGCTGAAAGCTAGTATTCCTACCGGTCACCAGTTCAAGAATGATGTAGAGAGGCTGTTCGTCCACGGCGACACCATAAATCCGCACAATATTCTTGTGTTGAAAGTTTCGCATAAGACGAGCTTCCTTCATCATCTCCTTGATTTTTGCCTTACATAGATCTGACGATCCTTTCGTCTAAAATAAGGGAAAGGCCTGTTTACCTAAGGATATCATCAGAAAGACGTTTCACTAACTAGAAACAACGCCTTTGAGCTTCGAACTTACAACTTTTATAGCAACATCAACATTTTCTCCAGTCTTCAGCTTCAATGTTCCTGCTCTGACTTCACCAAATGCTCCCTGTCCTAACAGCGTACCTTGTTTTACATCACTATGTAGAAACTCCCACGGCTGTTGTTTGATCGGATTCGTCAAAGTGAATTTAAACTAAACGAGTATTTGATTTGATCGTTAATGGGTCTAATATTTGTTTGCTAATAATCATCCAAAACTCGTTTAGCTAGGAAGCACTTATTGTGTAATTTAGCACCTTTTTAAGTCTTCCGTAGTGGTTCTGGTAGTACATCATCAAATCTTTGAGGGTGTCGAAAAGACGGTTTGTTTCCACGAGATACTTGTTACTTCTTCGTCTAACAATTACGTTTTTCAACTGAAAAGGAATCTAGACACCAGTGTCGTTTCAGTTACTATCCTGCTGGCTTTTTTCGGAAGCACTTTTCTCACTCTTCCGTGTCTTCCGTGTCTGGATATGCCTTAAGAAGAGTGCGAGCACCACCAAGACTTCACTTGCGAAAATGAAAAGGGATTTAGCAAATAATTATAATAGCACATACAATTAGGGTAAAATATCGGGAGAGCCTTAGCTAACATTATATTTCCTCAACAGAGATAATTAACAACTGCGATATTTTGAGACAATGTCAGAAGGAAATGTTCTATGTAAATATAAGGAAACAAAGGCACTTAGGGCACTATAATCATCCGTATAGGGCGTTGCTGTGCCGAAGACAGTGCAAAAAGGAGTGCGATCAGAGTTCAAAGTTCGACAGAGCCTCTCTACTCATCCAGCATTGCAGGAACTTGTCCAACTTGTCTCTTCGTCACTACATCCTCACACAATAACAAAAACAAAGCTTGAAGGACAGCTATGGAGGTCCATCCTATAAAATTTGTCACGGTTTTAACAGTTCCGATATCGCCTTTGGATGAAGTCAGAAAAATCAAATCCATTCAAACGTCCAGTGATCATTGAGCATAGTGAGGCAACAAGAATTCCATCCCTGGTTCCACTAATCATCTATCATAGTGCATTTAGTACATGATTCACGACTGAACGCGCTGAAGAATCGGCTTCGTCACTCGAGCGGATCGGTTCTTAAAGGCACTGTTCACGAAAAAGTGTTCTCGGAGATTTGCACATGGTTTGAATTCGAAGCCCCCTCTGATACCATTTGTGCAGGAATGAGGTCGGAAAACGGCTGGATAATGCACAATAAGGGCAGGAACAGTGGGGGACGGGAGGCCTCCGCCCCTCGCTAGGCTGACTACGAGTTCTAATTGTCCTTCACCACATTCGCACTGGAGCGAAGTTGGTGAAAATTCGATCCGCTGATTGGCAAATTGCCAGAGCCTGCCAGTCAGATTGGGGGACGGTCGATTCGTGCGATTCTGGGTGCGCGCGGCAAATTGCACGGCGAAATTCGCAATGATTCAAACAACTCTAGCGTCTATCATTGGGGCACAAGCTTGAAGTAGAGTACTTTAGTAGCGTCGGACAATCCTACTAACCTACTCTACTTCAAATTTGGGCCCCAATGATAGACGCCAAAGTTGTTTGAATCATCGCGAATTTCGCCGTGCAATTTGCCGCGCGCACCCAGAATCGCACGAATCGCAACACACCCAGTCAGATTGTCAGGCAAATTGGGTTGGTTGTCTGTATTGCAGACATTGCGTTGCCTTCGTGCATTCTCGCCCGAACACTCCCAAACCGCCGTTATTTCAATGTAAAACTCGTCCAACCCCCCTTTCCAGCTCTTTTTTGACCCTTTGTAATTCTTTTTGTTCATCGTTTTTTGCGCTTTTTTCGTTGTTATCGCTTTATTCTAGAGTGGTTCTATCAATTCTCGTCAAAAAAGGGTACCCTAATTTTTTTTGTGAACGGTGCCTTTAACTATTGGGAATAATGTTAACCCACAATGCTAAACTTAAGAAGAAGGACACGACCAAAAGAAAATGATGGTTTGCCTGGACAGCCCCACGGGAAGTGCTTGCTTAACATGTTTTGCTAGAAAGCAGCTGATCAGTTGCAGTCACAGCCGCTGGGCGCTCTCAAAGTAGAGCAAAGCGCCTCCAAGCTCACGCGAATTTGCTGACCCATCAGGGAGGACCTCTCTCGGAAGAGTGGACCTGATAAACATTGGAATGGTTTTCGTATGCTAACCTTCAGAGAGATGGTCGGTCAGATGCCATAGTAGTAGGCCGCACGAGTTAGTTTTTACTTACCGCGGGGACTTTCCCAAAACCTAACGGACTGCTTCACGATGCCTACAACAGCAGTGGTAGAGGCGGGAGTGGGCTTTGCTGAGGATCGCACCTTTATGATACGGTTATTGCACTCTGAACGGAGAATGATTAATGAGCGATCGAAAGGTGTTTTACAGAAATCTTAGGTAAATCTAGATAATATTGTTCAAGCACACGAAGCTGTGGTGCTAGCCTGCAGTTGATCCAACACACTTGTTACTCACAATCAGTCGCATTAAAGTATTAGGCTGTGTACTGGATGCTCTTCGAAGACTGGATTGAATCACGACGTCAAAAGACTTCGTCCTCTATGTTATGGCCTCAAGTGTTGAATTACGTCTAACAAATGTTTCAATGGATTGACCCAAGTGGACATTCAATGAAATGAGCTCCCCAGGGATTAAGTATAAAATTTCTCATCGAAACAGCGATGATGATTTGCATTTCTGGCATGAGTATTCAGTAAATTGCGATCCGTGGGGTACCGCTGAGACAAAAGACTCCCGACTTTCGGGCACCTGGCTTCAGCATTGTGTCGAATCTACTAGAACTGTGTCTGATAGGTATCTACAACTAGGTATCTTCTAGAACTGTACTTGTGCACGCCGAGTATCTCACTGTCTCTAATTGTAAATTCATCAGCGTGCAACATTTACGGTGAGCACGGCATGCTGCTCAGCCTCTGAGCTCACGCCCCCAGTCTATTCTACATACAACTTTGCGACCACGCCAAAGAAACGACTCTGAGTTGAGCAGAACATCCATAGCACGAGCTGGGCCTGACCTTTCCTTTGTTCCTCTTCGGCGGTGAAGCGGAAATGGCTGTTACCATATCATTTTCTTTTTCTTTCACTTCTTTCACTTCTTTCCCTTTCTTGCGCTCATGCTCAATTGAAACAGAAAGGATTATTTCCCTTCGGATTTTCGTAGGATCGTTGTCAACCTGAAATAGGCGAGTTTGTTGAAAAAGGTGATTTGAATAGGATATATATATATATATTCATCCTATGCTTCTCATATTATACCCTATGTGAGAAGAATAATCGATTGTCAGTGTTGCTACAAGATACTATGTACAACCTATTTTTTCGTGGATGTGTATTCCAAAAACCTATGTGAATATACTACAATGCAGTCCGTAGATCGGAACTTCTGCCCCCTAAGTCAACATTCTCGTGGTGAAGAAAAGAACTCTGTTCCTTGCTAGCAATGAAAGCAGCGACGGATGAAAGGGATCCATTACAACAATCTGATCCCATGCGTTTGTTCTACATCACATTCCAAACTCTCAAGGCTCCGCTGTTAACGCCATTATTATAGTGCCTCTACCCTTCCAAGGAGTTTCATCAGCCTCTATAAGTTTTATAAGCTCCTGGCCTGGCACCAATCGTTCTCGATCCCGTCATCGCCAAAATGTTCCGTGGTTAACGCAAGAGCGTAGCGTCTTGGTTTTGACAGCTCATTATCAGCCGGTATCAGTAGTGATCAGCTCCCGTCACCGCGTACCTACGATCCTGTCACATTTCACATCACCATTAGTTATTATCATTCCCTGTCACCAATCATTGACGGTCTCTTCACGTCCTACACCACCTGCCGAAGTGCCAAGGCTTCACCGCTTATACGAAGGGGGTTACGGACCCTGCGTCTTTTGCCTTCTGAGGCTCCTTATCAGTTTCTATATATTGTTGTCACTTCCTTTCTCACACTATCAGTGTCCCTATCCCGCCATCTATCTCTCTTTCGATTTTGAATGCTTCAGCTACAAGACAGGAGTTACGAATTTCCGGTCGAGCAAACACACAACACACATACACACACGAACACACCAACAGACACACTTAGCCGATTATAAAAGTAGGATGGGGAACGAGTTGCTGGTGAAGAAGGTTGACAAAAAGGTATAATAGCCATGATAGAGGCTGATAAACGTTAGTTTCATAGTCTTTTCAGTCCTTACTTCCTAGCATATTATCATCACCACGAATCACAGTTGGCGAATTAAAGCGAGATCACGTTCTCAAGACATTTATACCGTTCAATCATGAGCTCCTTATATTTTGAGGTCATTCTCCCCCGAGCCTGCCATCTCACCTTAAGTATAGAGCGTTTAATGCCCTATCCGGTACATTCATTCTGCAGGGGGCGTAATATCGCTCGTTAGCTCATAGTCTACATGTACCCTAAGAAGCCTACTTGTCGTCTCGACATAATAAACGATAGCACAAAGGATTACCTCGCTAACTCTCAGTAGGTAGTCGCCAACGTACTTCACTAGTATGTATAAGTCTTCACGAGGCAAAAATCCATGGTAAAAGTCAAACTGCTTCAAATTCTGCAAAAGTTGTTAAAGATACATTCTAGCAAAGAGACCAACCCGTCGATGAATTGAAACTGTAAAGTTGTATCGAAACTTCTGAGGAAGTGTATTCAGTTTTGTGATGAGTGTTATAGAAAGCGCGCATTCGAGCGGAGGACGAAACACACTTTTTCTTCATCCTTGTCAAATACTTGATCAGTCTCTTTGGTATCTGATTTCTCTGGTGGACTGGGGCGTTGACCCTTTGATTTTTCTTCTCCGGGGTGCTTCTCTGGTGGACTGGGGCGTTGAGGCTTTGATTTTTCTTCTCCCGGTTGCAGTTCGGTGTCAAGATCAGGCGTCATTGTGACTTTAGACTTGACATCTGATTTCTTCACTCTTGGGGGCAACTGGAAAAAGCTATTTCACAAATTGGGCCAAAGTGCAATTTCTCAAGATGACATGGTTCTAAAACGTCCATGCGTTACTGGACAGTTCACAGTATTTTTGGGGTATCTAGTTTTGGAAAGTAGTTAAAACGAGGAATGGAAGTGATAGTCCGAAGATCAAAGTGTGGTCTATGGAACTTCACCACAATCTTAGTTTAAGTGAAATAATGAAAGATCTGGTCAAGAGTAATGCAAAATTGCGGAGAAAACGCGATATTTGGCTTGTTCGGAGATGTATAAAGTTTCGAAAAATGTCTCAGGAGTTGGACGAGAAGGTGACGACAGAAGTTGCATGAAAGGGTAATGGACGAGCTGTTCGGATTTGCTCGCCATCGGCTAGAGCTGGTTGCAGAGTGCTGTTTGCGATCAAGGTTTGGGCTCTGGTGCGAACGATGCATCCTCTACAACCGTCAAAACTCTTACAAACTCGGGTACGTCAGCTGGGGCCCGATTTCGGGGCTAATTACGCACTATCTTGCCTGTTTTTTAAATGGCACGCTATACTTGGGGATAATAATTAAAGGTCCAAAGGAGAAGTCTGAGAAATCATTTTCAACGTGAACTGTGCCTATTTCGGGCTGCGCAAACTAATGAGTGCATCAGAACAAAGTATGCTTCCATGAAAGAGAACCCTTTGACGACAATCACGTTTGGCTGGGAAAGCGCAGCGAGAGACCGTCGCGCTCTTCTACTCGCGACTGCAGTCCACATGTGTACTGTATGGTCCAGCATGACTATTTTTGAATTTCGAACTGGGAATTTTTTATTTTATATGAATTCACAAAGTGAGGTTATGGCTGATAATGGTATGCAGAACTCGAATTCTGGTCAGCTTCTGATCGATTCCGATGAGGAGCAGGCAGAAGATGGGGTTAACGCAGCTTATACGCTCCTCTCGAGCAGTGTCGATTTTTGATCAAGCGAAATTGAAGAATACAATAGATTCACTCTCGATGAGAACTGCAGCGTAACGATGATGTCTCGAATTGTGAAAAACCAATCGATAACTTCAAATCATTCTTGGACAACAATATTATGAATTTGAATACAGCAGAAGTCAACGGGTATGGCAATGTAAAAGCTGTCGTAGTTGGAAACACATTCATGGGAATCAACAACGGAGATATTTGTAAATCTTTTACAATGTGCCTTTAAATGGGTCTGGTAAGAATACCCACAATGAAAGATTATTGGTCTTTGGAACCAGCAGTCGGTCTAGCAGTCACTCAATTATGAGTTCATTAATTACCAGAAGTCGTTTCTGTGAGCTTCTACGAGCTTTGCATTTGGTCGATATATGCTTATGACGACCGTCTTTTCGAAATATCTCACTTTCTGAAGTTGTTCAGCGAACGAAGAATTCACCACTGGTAATGTATTACTTCGAAAAAGTACCATTGAAACTGCGAAGCCAGAAGATTTCCTATGACCACGCAGTATGTAGTTTCATTCAGACCTGATTTAATGTTTCGAAAAGAAAGTGGAAAGTGGAAATATAAATGAATAAATTAAAAAATACAACTGGAGTCCTCATGTGGATCGGTCGTCAGTGAGTTAAGAACTTTCCTATCTGAGATCCACCCCTCAAGAATGTGGTCTCGTGGGCCATGATGGAATCGAGCTATAATTCGTGTGGGAGCTACAGACCCTGCGATGGCACTTCCCCAACCCGGAAAAATTCCCTCGCTTGATATAAAGACCCATTCCTCACTATGGCTATTTTTCCCGGTGTCTGTGCTGATTTAAAAGCACGTTTGTAAGCGTAAGGGTGCGAACATTCGCACCTAATAGCACCTAATTAAGTTCTCCTCGCACCTAGGCGCAAAGTGACCTTGATTAGGTGCGAAGGCTCCATGACAATTATGCTGTCTTACACTACTAATAGCTACTAATCGAGTTAAAACTTATCAACTAATGAGAATAGGCACAGTGAAGGATTTTCAAAAAAAAAGGTTTTTTGGTAATAATAAGGTTTCTCACAGGAAAAAATTCAACATCACCTCTCCAAGAGATAGCTAATAATAAAGTTTCTGGTGGAAAAAATTTCAACATCACCGCTTCAAGAGTTTTATTCCCGCGATCAATAAGTGAATTGAATAGGTCTCTGGTTGAAGTTTCTGACAAATCGGAAAAAGTAGACTAATTAACTTGTTTTTCCAGATTTCCGCTGGGTGGTGGAACTTCTCCCCTAGTTCCCATGGTTCCACTGAGAACTCAAATCTTTTCCTTTACAACGCACGATCGAGTGCAGCGAGCACGACACGCCGTTCGGAGAGAAGATACCAGACCCATTGTCGCTCATCTGTGATATCAGACATCTTTACAAAAGTTGTTAGCACTGTTGATGCTTGCAATTGTTTGATGTTAGCACTGCTCTTCATTAGGAGGTCACTAAACGCCCTTTGACTCTCATTCAGACAACTTCACAATCTTTACAAAAGCATCCACATTATTGGGTATTGGCTGCCCTTGTGCGCCTGAAACAAGTAAGGGTTTCAATGCAGGATCAGATAATTCTCTCCTTAGCGTCAGATTCTGTTTTTCAGAGTATGAAGAGAGCTGCGAAGTTCAGGAAACGAAGCTCCGATGTCCATCAACAGGTATCGCTTCGCTTCATTCGCGAAATTGTAGGAAGATTGCGATCGGATCGTCAACCTCCTTCACGATAGAGCTAGGAAGAAGAGGCTGTGCAAGTAGCCACTGGGACGACTCTCTTAGAAGACCCCAAGCACTAAGGCATGAAATCGCGCGAGCTGCACGCAATAACCAGCCAAGGTCCGAACTTGCAAAACTATGGAGAGAGCGATAAAGAAAGAAATAAAAGAGAGAACAGCAGCAGTCATGGGCGAAGCCGCCGAAGATAGAAATAGCATTCGCAAAGCCCGACGGGGCTTCGCCAATTACAAGTCCAAGATGACTCCCCTTCGTCGTTGACGGAATTACTGCATTCTGAAGGGCAATAGAGAAGCTCATCTACGACTTCTACTCTGATCTCCTTCCTACCTACCTACCATTTTAGGCAAGACGCATATGTCGTCCCCTTGGTTCTCTTTTCAAAAACTCGGCATGCCATAGCGTCGATGAAGAGTTGTACTGCGCCCGGTCCTGATAGTATCGAAACATCTAAAATGCGTTCCGCCAGTAATTGTCCCAACACTAGCTCGGTTTTCACGATATACCTAACGGAATACAAAGTGCTACTGTGGAAAAATAGCAAGACTGTGTTGCTGTACAGGAAGGGAGATGCAAACGATATTCTCAATTGTCGCACAAGATGCCTAGTGCCTATAATTTATAAACCTTCTACACGCGTCATTCTTGACAAGATCGGCAAAATGTTAGATGAAACACAGCCATGCAAGCAGGCAGGGTTTTCATAAAAGGTTCAGTACAGTCGATCACACCCACGCTGTTACAAAACAGACTCATTGAAGTATCGCGGGAATGCAAAATGCCGTTATATCTTAAGTTCATCGACTTAAATACCGATTTGATACCGTCAAAACAGTAATCGAAGTCCTGGGCGACCAGGGTATTCCTACTCAATGTGCAAGGATGCTTTGAACTCTACAAAAACTAAAAGACTAGGATCTCTTCATTATATGAAGGAGTTGACACATGGACATGAAGAGAGGTGTTTGACAGGGCGACATCATCTCGCCCAAACTTTCCAGTGTGATTTCTTTCCTTCCGAGAAGATCATGTGTCATATGGAATAGGAGGCATGAAGTTGACGGTCGATGGCCTCTAAATGCATAATCTTCGCATTGCAGATCGTGCTTATAACAGCGAACATCGAGGCCGGTTGAGACAACGCTTGTGGATAGGTCGGTTTAGAAAATAACTCGACGAAGACGATGTTTATGAGAAACAGGTCGTTATCTGATGCCCCCTTCACGCCAAACTGAACGGATATCTCGGAATGTTTCAACTACCTGTGTATCTAAGTCGAGAAGTCAATATTACGAACGACTCACTGCTTGAGCTGAGCAGAGAAAAAACGCGCGGCGTGGGCAGCATTTAAGAATATCGTGGAAATATTGAAGAAAACAAAAGACATCCCGCTTTGCTCTAATTTTGCGATCCACAACACCTATTGGAGTGCCAAGGCAACGCTAATGCGAAGGAGGTGACGGATCCTGCGGCTATTGTTCTCTGAGGCTCCCAGTTATTGTCATCACATCCTGACATCTATCATCGGTGTTCACATACACACTGTACTGTACCAAATGGGAACGCTCTAGGTAGAAATTGACCGTTTTCGCGCTCCCCCCCCCCCCTGTGGGCAGTTCTGAGGAGCTAGTTCTGCCAACCGCCATCAGAGTTCTCATACTGCCGCTCGTATTAGTACCGAATTGAAATGCTCCAGGTTCGAGGAAATAGGATTTACGAGCTTACGGGAACATTGATTTGGCGCACGCCCGCCCATTTATGCAGAGTATATTCCTGCCACCTACCCACCGAAGTGTTTCCATACTACCCCTATGCTAGAGATCTTAAATAAGAGTATCTGCTCTAGTGGGCGAAGTCTAGTCTTGCCACCCACTACAAGTATTCCCTTCTTACACCCTACTGTTGCTAAGCTCGAAGCTTTCAGGTTCGCTGAAACAGAAGTTATGAAATCTCGCGCAAACATATACATCACACCCTACAAATATGAACACCTCATGTTCAAACTAATAATTTTTGTACACGTCCTGCCCCTTGTGAGCAGAATCCGGTCGTGCGACCTATATACCATCAGCATTCCCATACTGCCGCCAATCTAAACGCCCTGAACCCAAATCAAAAGTTTTCACCCACACCAGCCTCTAGTTCTAGTTTTTCTAAGTTTTTAGTTTTGCAAAGCTTAGTTCTGAGCGTTTCCATCGCGCAGCAGACCGTCCTTGTGTTCTTTTGACTTCCCGAGGGGTCCAGTCAGTTATCGCCCTGGTCCGACGGCCATCACGATGCCACAATACGTGCCGGTCCACCTGATCTCTGATTCCTTGGCGTAATTAACGGCATCCCTTATCTTAGTTCGATGACGGAACACGGAGCTCCAGATTCCCTCCTGCACTTCGTGTCGGGGGAAATTACGAGCATCGCTCTGTCGAAGGGCGTAAAATGACGCTAACCGCATACACAGCCTGCTCTCATAGAGTTCGAGACGTAGTCGGAGTAGTTGGAATTTGGAGCGAAGTCGGATGTTTTTTGTCTTCTTCACTACTTCTTCGATATCCCTGAATGCTCCCCACGCCTCCCTCGTTTCCCTCTGCATAACTATAATAGTAGGTCGTTCTTCATATCGTCTTCTCGGCTTAGATACGTCAAGTTCATCGATGTTCGATGATGATGATCGATTCATGATGATTCGGTTGCATTCTTTATCGATGTTGCCGCTAGCTAAATTTTTCCACAAACTCGCAAATGAAGCGAAGTGATCCCTGTTGATGAAGATCTTGATGCTTCGTTTTTGAACTTCGCAACTCTCTCTCCTCATGCACTGAAAAACAGAATCTAGCACTGAGGAGACGATTATTTGATCCTGTGTAGAACATCGGCACAACAGCGACATCTGGCAGGTAAAATTTTGATTGTGTTTATAATTTATAATTATCAAAAAATTTTATAGCTTATTTTAATGCGTAAACACGAGATTGTTTGAACTGCGTTTTAGCTACATGTTCACAACGGCAGACGTTTGATTTGGGTTGTCAAGCTACAGTACAAAACGATGTTCATGAACAAGTTCCTTTTGCCGAGAACATCTACACCGCCGACGCCTCTGCTGTCGCATGGAACAGCTGCTCTCAAGTTTTGAACGGGCTGTGCCTTTTCGTTCCGGTCAGTGCAATGACTTTGTACTTGCCCTTATTAGCTTGCATCATAAGATCTTCCATACACCGGCACGCGTCCGTGCGTCGAGGTACGATAGCTATCTTAGTTCTTGTCCTTTTATGGCAGACTTTTTCGGTCCTGCGCTTTGAGCAGCCTCTCCCGAGCGTTCCTACCCAATGTTGCCGTACTGGAACTCCCTCAGATTTAGGGGCATGAATCCCATTCAAATTACGGTTTCCGAGAGATGGGTACATACGTGTAGCTTTAATGGGTTGCTGAGTTGACTTAGGTGGCTAGCCAGACACTCGCAGAGTGAACGAGGAGCTTTGCTTTTGGAGACGTCCTCCGATTCCCTCCAAGATACTTCCCAGTCATCTGAACGCGAGCTTTTGGCTGATTGTGAGTCGATGAGCAGGTACCAACTGCGTCCACAGACTTTTCACACACGTGTGCGTGCATACACCTGCGAGATACAGAACTTATATCGAACCAGCACAACAGAACTGCTGCCTCTAGCCCTACCAAATTTGAACGCCCTGGACATTTAATAAAAATTTCACGCTCACTGCACCCTCGTAATCGGAGTCTAGTCGTGCCACCTGCCATGAGTGTTCCGATATCGCCGCCCGTATTCCTGCCGATTTTAAACGCTCCGATCTATTCCAGGAATTGTCATTTGTCAATTGTATAACAGGAGCCATGAACTTACAGTCCCCCACATACACTTTCACCTTACACATACATTTAGCGCGTTAACTATAGTAGGACTATATGCTGAGTAAAATGATACCTATCGTCCCGTATCGGCGGTGTATCGGCGGTGAGACAAAAAGGGCTGTGGGGTGAAGCTCAATTGCTGGTATTTCCATTACTCACCTCTCTTCAGTGCAGCATGAACAGATCTGAAGCTATTCTAAATAATATTTATAATTCGCTAAGCGTGTCTGTTGGTTTGTCGGTGTTTGTGTGTATGTGGGTGTCGGTGTGTGTGTGTGCGACCAGAAATATATAACTCGTGTTCCCGTTGACCTGGAGCATTCAAATTTGGTAGGTTAAACTTCTCGTATTAACAGTGGAATCTCGGTATTCTAATAAATGATGTAGGATATGACGGGATCGTAGATACTCGGTGACGAAAACTGATAACAACTGATAAGAGAAGATAAGGGACATAAGAGAGGCCACCTGCCAATCAAAATCCTAACGTCTTCGGCATTTACGATGTAGCTTTGACCGTTCAGTATGTTTCATTCGACAAGATGGAATGGTAGAGTAGGGTGACAAGAGCGAGTGGTAAGTGCAGTAATGGGGACACATTAGCGGCACTACGATAAGCAGATAAGGATGCTGTTTATTTCTTTCTATTATTTAGATTACGACCGCCACCCGACAAGGTTTGTGACTCAATGATACATCCTCTTTGTTCGATATCATTTGCAACAAAACTTGGCCGAACGCCAGTAACTTTGAATTCTCAACTAATGGCATATCCGTAAAGAGAAGGGTCCATTGATGATGACATCTGATAATGGTGTTTTCGTCGCTCGAAACATTTGTGAGTACCGCCCTAGGCTTTGGTTGTCTGACAGTTGAAATTTTGATGGGTATTTATTTCTATGAAAGAGAACAGAAGATCGAGACTTCCAGTTAAAGAAGTAAGCACCAACCTGCTCTACATACCATTTTTACTGCCCTGTTGGTCCTGTGTTAAGGTTTGTGTACAGGGACTATTATTTGTTCCGAAAATGGAGTGGAGAGTAAGCCGATTACTACAACTTTGTCAGTCGCCAGAAGCTATTTTCAAACAATAAATATGAAGAATCACTATTTTGAACGGAGCGGTTGTTGGAACCTGAATAAGAATTGTAATTCCTTCATATGGTTCATTAGTGTTCGCGGTGTCCTTAGAGGAAGGAAAGAGGAGTTAACCGCAAACGCAAGCGCAACTACTAAGCCAGCAGAAATCTGAAATGCTTCATACTCTTGTGGATGTGCATCATGCTCATCAGTCAGTATTGCCTGTTACTGCAAACATCTACAATCCTACCTGGCAACAACTATGCTTGAGGGATATATTTAAAACGTCAAATTCCTCAAATGCCATTGGCAGAGCTGAGCAAACAATCATGAAAAAAGAGGCCAATCGGGTCGGCATTCAAGTCCATCCTTGTGAAGGTGAGCGCCAGTGAGCGAGCTAGTGGATGAACAGCCTCAACCTCACTCATTGTTATCAGAACTCACCGGATTCTGCTTTCGCGGAACGTCCACCGATGTTGCGGGCATTTCTTATAACTGAACGTTACTGTGTAGTAAATTGATAGGCTGAGTTGGTAGTTGATACTGACTAATTTCTCGAGAGAATCTGTAAATGCCGGCATGCGACCGATCTTTTGACCACACACGGCCTCGGATCTCAGCAAGATTGTATAGACTTGTGACCGGAATGACGCAGTTCTGAGCTCCTCAGTCTCTGAAGAAGTTGGTTTTGCGAAATTGCAGTACGTGCGGGTAGTGACCGATCTTTTGAGAACAGGTCACCTAGAATTTCAGCTAGACTGCATATACTTGTGATCGGAAAATTCCTCAGTTTCTGAAGAAGTCGATTACCTAATCTATGTAGTCAAGAGCTCAGTCAAGCAGTAGAGCACTTGTAAATAGATGTATGACCATACATTGTACTCGTGCGAGTGTTTAAGGTAAACTACTAAGTGTTTGCAGAGCAAGCTGTCATGACTCAGTAGAGCGAGGAAAACTAGATGAGAAAATGGTAAATCTTTTCTCCATTTAGGCAGTTCATTGTTCGAGCATCGTTCTACATAAAGGGTAAAAGGATAAAGTCTTAGAGCGTTGATCAGTCCTGTCCGAAGAAATCGACTTCTATTCAGAATCGCAGTGGCGTATTAAATGCGTATGCGGCCTCTACAGTTACTTGCCGATGGACAAATCAGTGCTTTTATCCCCCCAGACGAGCCTGTTACCAATAAACCGACCCAGTAAAGATGAAGGGCTTGGTTCGCCCAGGCGGATATCAATCGCGAACCGTGACCACGCGTGTGTGAAGTGCGCCACTTGCCCCTGTACCACCTTCGCCCGCTCCACCAATCTCTTCGCTGGCATGGGTTCGAATCCCACTCCACTCTCCCACCCTCGTCATCGTTTTACATACTCCCAAAAAAGTGCAAATCCAACAGGCTCCGAGAATTTGCTACCATCACTTTATTACTTGCTCCCCTCGAGAATGGCTCATAACCACACAAAGTAGCTGCAAATCTATTATATTATGAGGGTGTTTCCCTCAATAGGATTGAAGTGAAATTGTGAGCACTGTGCTCGATTGATACCCAACGTCTACGTATCCCTCGAAGGCACAATTTATAATGATCTTGAAGAAACCTCTTTGGAAAGCGAAAGTGTTGGTGGAGAATGGTGCACCGGTTTGGAAGAAAGCGACAAAATCCGCCGATTTCGCGAAAATTCGTCATTTGGATGTGGCACAGAGGCGATAGGATGATTAAGCCCTCATAAGGCCTCATCTAGGCCGTTATTCCATCTGACAGTGCCCATATGGTGTACGATGACTCACTGAGACATGCTGCTGAGATATCACAAGAACCAATTTTATCGTAAACTGTGCTTTCAATTTTTCACACTACCCCTGTCACTTCTGTGCCAAAACCAGGATGTTTTACTTCCTCATTCCAGGGCTAATGGTACTTTGTTCACAAGGTTCTTACCAGGGAGGGGTAGTCTACTTATATTGGAACTCTGAATTCAGACCCAGATAAATCGATAGAGTTCTGAATGCTGTTTACGAAGTGGAAATTAAAACTGCAAAATGGTTCTCCTTAAAAAGTTATGGGGGACCGAATTTTGCTCGACAGTAGTATCAATTGGAAATGCGAACTCGTCGTTTCCATATCACACGCCCACGTGACCTGGTGGTAGTGGTCTCGCTTCGTGGGCGTAAAATGAGGGGTCCCTCTCCGCCATTGTCCGCACTTTTGCAAAGTGTTTTACATGTTATCAAAGGCTCTCTAAACGTTTTCTGACATTTCTTTAGACAATTGATACTACTGTCGAGCAAAATTCGGGCTCCCATAACTTTTTAAGGAGAATCATTTTGCAGTTTTAATTTCCATTTTCGTAATCAGCATTCAAAACTCTATCGATTTATCTGGGTCTGAATTCAAAGTTCCGAGATAAGTAGACTACCCCTCCCTGGTTAGAGGAGGATGCCCGAATTTCAGAATTTTAGAACAATCTCCTACAATTTCTTCATTTTTTCGAAAAGCTGAGCCCAAATCTGAACTCGAAGTCTACCAAAAGATTTGGGGGGAGGGGGAGAGGGCAAAGTTACGGAACCGTTTCCTTCCTGCATTGTACCACTGTATTGCCCATATAGACGAACCGCGCAACACAATAAGCTGTTGGGCGAAGGGGCAGTCGGTAGTGCGAGGGACTCGTGGACGTGAGTGGAAATTCCGTGTGCTTGATGCACATGCTCAATTTGTTTTTTTTATGAAACATATCCAAAAAGCATGCAAAACGGATTAACACGTCATAGGGACCACCTACCACCCTCCCTCACATTTTGCGATTACTGGAAAACTAAATTAAAGCGAGTTTTTCTCGCGCTTCACCGGACGAGCAAATGCGCAGCTCAAGCAAAGAGGGAATTCGAAATACTGCTTAAAATGGACTTCAGGAACTTTAGGGAGAAAGGTAATACATCATTAATTGGATCAAAATACTCCTCAACATATTACCAGTGAATTGTTATGACTTGAGGTGGTATTATCACAATGTTGGAAAAATTGGTTACTGCGATACCATTCGGGTCGCCTGACTGACGCCGGGCTCCCCTCCTCCTTATGATAGAGTTGTGATGATCGGCAACCAGCTCGCTCCTTCTTTGGAACAAATAATACATTTCGGAACACGAAATTCGATAGAAGAGCAGCAGGGAAGCAAATGATACTCAAAATGTGTTGATCATCTCCTAATAATCGGCCCCTACACTGCACTTACCCTTATTTTCGAATGAGTCGAAGCTAGATCGTGAATAAGGAAAGCGCTAGGATTTGATTGGTGAGTGGATCTTGATCTCTGAAGCCACTTCTATCGTCAGTGTTCCCATCCTGCGTCCTCTACTCCCAATGATTTTGCGCTCCAAATCAACGGGATCAGGAGTCATGGATTTTCGCTCGGACATTTACTTCGCGGAGCCCTCTTAAGCGGAGTCCGGCCCTACTACCAACTAAGAGTGCTCCCATCCTGCCGCCTGTACTCCTGCCAAGTTTGAATGCCCTAGGGCCAAATTGATTATTTCGGCGCAAAACCCCGCCCTTTGTAGGTAGAGTCTGGTCCTGCCACACACCACACATATTCCCAACCTGCCCCAGTAATCCTGCTAAATTTAAACGCTAGGTTCACGCGAAAAGGATTTATGAGTTCGCGACCCAAAATTTCTATCGCGCACGCCTCGCCCCCTGTGAACGGAGTCCGTTCCTACCACCCACCGTGAGTTCCCGTCTGGCCCCCTCAATCTACCAAGTTTGAACGCTAGGTACACGGGACAGGAGTTATGAATTTCCGGTCGTAAACATACCGACACACACAGACACATAAACACACAGATTAGTGAATTATATAAAGTGGGATAAGAAGAATTAGGAAGGAGCGAGAGACAATAAAAAGCTTATCGCGGCAAGCCGCGAGTCGTTGAGATTTGGGTGAGACAAGGAAAAAAGTGTATTTTATATACATATATGTTAGTGACATCACTCTTAGCATGAAACATCTGTAGCCTTCTTTAACACAGAAAAGGCTCCAATGGAATCGGAAGAATGTCGAAAAGGACCATGCAGCTGGGCTCTTCCTTTGTATGTCGGAGAAAAACACCAGCTGCACTCTACATATAAGCGCTCAAGCCAGACCATGGGCCGTCGAACTGTACTCTATCACTTTCCATTTTGTAACTTGTGTCTCTCATCAATGAAAACTCATTTATCGATTTAATTACCCAAGTTTGAGGTCGAACTGTTCGAGTTCCACGCTGCAATAAATTGGTGACATTTTTTCGTGCTATCGTGTTGGCACAAGGAAATCGGCTATTTGGAGTTATACACTGAACCACCACAAGAAGACTAAGAGACTCTCCTGACAACACGACAGGTCAGTCCCTTAAATGGTGCATCGGCCCGATTCTGAGCACGGACAGGTACGACTTGGGCATTGAAGCTTTTCAACTTGTCGCAGAACACTTGTGGACATTTTGGCAATACGCGACGCTTGTTATACTTACCTTGTCGCCAACCTATTTGAAACGGAAGAAACTTACGCGACGCTTTCGCTTACGCTTCTTCGTTTTTTTTTTCTTCGCTGGGGAAAGTGCTTAATTTTACTTCTCAATATGTCCTCAGCTGGACCCGCTTCTGTACGATCACAGAAAGGTTTATTAACGCGATACTGTGATAGCCTTACGCACTTGTTAGAGTCGTTCGAATCCCAAGTAGGTCCCAATGTGTCGATCTCTCAGGACCCAAAAGATTTGGATCAAATCCGAGCCTTTGTGTTTCAACTTCAAGACACTAGTGAACTGGTGAGTAATGCGCTGGGCTCATTCACGAACACTATCGACGCGATGGCGTACTCAATCGACGAAGAACATGAAAACAAGCCATGCAGTATGTCGATACAGCACATGGAGTCATTGATCGCGCCACTACATTGGCAATCCAATTAAGTGCGAAGTTGAGATCTGCGCATCAACGACACATGGTTATGGGGAACAATACGTCCTACACCTCGCAGGAGGCACCGAATGCAAGCACGTATGATGCGTCTACAGCGATTTTCACACCAGGGCAACACAACATGGGGATACTTCATCCTGCAAGACCCAAACTTCCGGCAATACCTATCCCGAAGTTTTCCGGAAAGGTATGGGAGTTCCACAACTTTTGGCGACTTTTCTCTGCGGATGTTCACGATCAACCTCTAACAAACGTGCAGAAGTTCAACTACTTAGTTTTCTCACTCTAAGGGGAGGCACGAGAGGTTATTAAACGCTATGCCATCACCGACGAAAACTACGAAGAAGCCGTAAAGTTCCTTCAAAACAAATACGGGGATACTTCGAAGTTGATAGATAAGCTGCAACGACGCTTAGAGAGCGCAAAAGCAGAAGGCACGGGGATCTCCGCTCAGCGACGCCTGTTGGAATACATCATTCCAACAATATCTCAGTTGGAAAAGGAAAAAGTGAGCCTAAATGGCTCATATCGCGTACGAAAGATCCTCGCCAAGTTCAATGCCTCTCTCCAACACGCCGTGCTCACGACACCTCTTTCTCAGAACATCAGCGAAACTGAATGGAGCATGCAGCAAGCCGTTCAGTTACTTGATCAGTTGATCAGTACAGAAGAGCGCATCAGTGACATGGTCACAAAAAGTAGCCCAGGAAACGAACGAACGAACTAAGTACCCGTAAGAACCAAGAGCCTTCTATGGAGAAGTACCAAAAGCGACGAATGCATGTTTTGCGCGTCGCGTCACAAGTCATCAACGTGTACACAGTACGCCACCATAACGAAACGACGAGCAGGCCATTGAAGATCAACCTATCCAGCAGGCACGCGATGAAGTGGCCGAGCTGTTACTACAGCTACGACAGGCTAGACAAGCGGTGCGCGATTTCCGACTAATGATGAATTATGTGGAAGAGAGGGAACGATGTCAACTGCGAAGGTTCGATGGAACGATCCAAAACTATCGCGAACGGTTCATGCCATGCGCGTTCTGCGGACATAGAGGGAGCCACTATTCCGACTCCTGTACAGTGTACATGTTCACGGAAGACCGATGGAGAATAGTGGATCGGGAACAGTTGTGCCCTGCGTGCCTCTATTACACCTGTTTCAGAGGGCAATGGTGCCGGAAGCGAAACACAAGGTGCTTCTACTGCAACCAGACAGGGCACCATTCGGCACTATGTACCCTTCCGGAAAGGAGTGCGCGTATTGAAGATGAGCTGGAAACGTTACGGCGACGACATGACGACGCCCAAAACCGCGTCCACCGGCTGATATACAGACTCGAGAGGCGAGGAGTGGGCGTGTAACTCCGGTAAGCATGGCGGGGCCGGGAATAAAGCCGCGAGTCGTTGAGATTCGGGTGAGACAAGGAAAAAAGTGTATTTTATATACATATATGTTAGTGACATCACTCTTAGCATGAAACATCTGTAATCTTCTTTAACACAGAAAAGGCTCCAATGGAATCAGGAGGATGTCGAAAAGGACCATGCAGCTGGGCTCTTCCTTTGTATGTCGGAGAAAAACACCAGCTGCACTCTACATATAAGCGTTCAAGCCAGACCATGGGCCGTCGAACTGTACTCTATCACTTTCCATTCATGATTAGGTAACTTGTGTCTCTCATCAATGAAAACTCATCGGTTTAATTACCCAAGTTTGAAGTCGAACTGTTCGAGTTCCACGCTGCAATAAATTGGTGACATTTTTTCGTGCTATCGTGTTGGCGCAAGGATTTCGGCTATTTGGAGTTATACACTGAACCACCACAAGAAGACTAAGAGACTCCCCTGACATCACGACAGGTCAGTCCCTTAAAGAGCTGTTCGTCCATATCTTTCGATCCTATGCCCGACAACATCGTTGTTCGTGATTCGTGATTGAACCTATGAGTTTCAGTTTGTGGTGCAGCTAGAGAAGTTCATACCTTCCGTCGTACAAGTGTCAGAAAGAGCCGCGCTACCTTCTGCATGAAAATCGAGTTCCGTTTCATCACGACCGAATGTCATCTAATTGAGGTCATAAAGCGCGAGGTTAAGGGGTATTGAAAAAGCTGTGATCTTCAAGATTACTTTCGACATATTGTGTCCTATGTAGTTGCGTCTATCAATGCAAAACGGGCGGAACGATCTGTCGGCCTCCGGAGATCAGTAAAAGAGGTGAGAGAAGGAATTATCTGAAAAGAATATAGGAATCTTATTGTACGACAGCGATTCCTACTGATTGACGACGAAAATCAACAATGAAGGTTCCCTAAAGGACAATTCAAAGTAAAGTTCAGGCGGGCAGGGTTTTGGTCAGGTATTGAGTTCCACCTTGTTTACCCCCAGTAAGGGTTTTGCGGCTTTTCTGAGATCAAAGCGTGTACTTGAATTAATCTTCTATTGTTTGTACAGTATAATTTCAAAGACATCAGTTCACTTGTACTAGCGCACTTCCTGCTTCGAAAATGAGACAGTCTTCTTCGGAGGTAAGGGCAGTTTTTTTTCAAAAAGGGCTTTAGTCAAAAAACTCGAGATTCCGTAGCACCATCTTATGGGTTCGGATTAGATCAAGGCTCCCCAGATGTGAGGGAGGGTCGTAGATAGCAGAAAACGAAGCATTTCGCAAGCGTACAGAACACGTTTTATGAGAAAGCAAAACTAGCGCATAGTAAAATACCGAATTGTTCATTTCATGTCTATGAGTCTCTCGCACTACCAATTACACCTTCGTTGCACAATTCATCATGCTGCGCGGTTAGCTTATATTGTTAAACACAGGTCTAACGTACGTGATGCTCCCTTTACGCTAAACACCACGATTATCTCCGGATGCTCTAGCATGTTGAACAACCTAGCTTCGAAGTTGAGCAGAAGGAAACGCACGGCGTACGAGCACTCACGAATACCGAGGGAGTAGTAAAGAAGGAGGAGAACATTCGGCTCTCCGCTAAACTTTTCGACACTGCTGACCATCCTGCTTTGACGTAACCATTGGAGACTTATTGTAAGACTCTACGAAAGCAGGATGAACATGCTGTTAGCGTCACTCAACGCGCTTTGAAAAGCTTAATACAGTGAATTTGCCTTACACACGTGGGCAGGAGGGAATCCGAAGTTCTCAGCTCTGTTAACCCATTGACGACCATGCAGTCCACATGTGAACTGCAGTTGTATTTTTTGTTTTATTCATCTAAATTTCCACTTTCTTTCAATTCTTCTTCTCAAAACATTACATCAGGCCTAAATGAAACTACATACATCGTGGTCCTAAAAAATCTTCTAATTTTGCAACTGTAAAAGTGTTTTTTCGAAGGAGTACATTACCTTGGTGAATTTTTCGTTCGTTGAACAACTTCAAAAAATAAGATATTTCGAAAAGACGGTCGTCATTAGCATTTTCAAATGCAAAGCTCGTCAAAACTCCCCGAAACGATTTCTGGTTATGAATAACCCACTGGCGACCGCGCCTTCTACATTTTTTAATTTCTCTTATAACTGTAGTTGGAAGTGAGTGATTCATGGACCACGATGCCTCAAGATTCTCTAGAAGGTTGTGAGCTCACCTGATACTTGGAAAAAAATTATAAGAACACTTGATAAACAATACTACAGGAGCACGATATGGTGTGGCCCACCTGCGGGTTACGTGGTCGTCAAAGGTTTAACGAACGAAGATCAGGGATGGCCTTGCTTACGCTAGGAAATCGAGGATCATTTGGGCCCGACACGTTATATGGCACCGTGGTGATCGTTGGGCTAGGGTGGTTACGGATTAGATTTCTCGCTTCGTCAAACGAACTCCAGGGCTGCCGATAGCACGATGGTCAGTCTTCTCCGGGAGAGGTGTGATAAAAAGAGTGCTATGCCTCCTGTTCCTCAAAACTTGTAGGCAAAGCAGTATGAAAAGCCGAATGCCTTTGCTTGTTGAATGTGTCGTTTTCTGCCTGGTGGGAAGGTAAGGTTTCCTTCATGTTGCTGCACATAGAAATTCTGCGGGAATATGAGCTTCATAAGTTTTATTTAAGATGATATCGATTTAACCTAGATAACTTATTATCACAACTTTTCCGATTCGATGTAGCTATCTTGCAGGGAGTCTCAGTGTCAGTGGACTGACCACGTTCTTCAAAATGGTTCCCCTTTTTTTCCTGAAATTCTCTTGTGAAAAAAATTGGCATTCGATCATTCCGAAGTTCCATGCAAATGACTACATTCATGTAATGAGGCGAATACGTATATTTCGAGTCAAAAAGCCAGGAAGTACCAAAAGGGCGTGGCCGTATGTATGACAGAAAAAATCTCGCAGTACGTGCTCAGCCTACAAGCACTTGGCTATCTCGGGAAATATTTCAATCCAGGTTGCCGAAAGGGCCTACAGCCCATTATTATTAAAAATCGAACTTTACAGAGCACACAGGTCGCCTCGCCTTTTGAATGTGTGTGTCGCAGGGTGTATCAGAGTGTCGATACGTCGGTGTGTCGCTTTGTCACTGCTTGAACGTGTTGTTGCGTAGGTGCTTATGGTGTCGGTGCGTTGGTGGGTCGGTCTCTCATTGACGTGACTGTTCGAGCATCAACTATTTAGGTATTCTGGAGTCTTTGCACTGTCGCAGGAGTAGGTTCTACGGAAGGGTCAATGTGATTCGATATCATTCCAGAGCTTTCTGCATATACTATTTAATTACTGCTGTACTGTCTCTTTTTGAAAAGTTGGATTTCCCGGAAAGTTCTATGACCGTGTTGGAAATTTGTTTGCTAAATAAATCATGTCTAGTGTGGTTAATTACACTGCATTTTGCACCAACTTTTGATCCTTTTTACGTAGTCGCCACCACCATTCTGCCATTGGTAGGAAGCCGTCCGCCGCCTGTATTTGCTCGAATGCCTCGACCACCTCAAAAAGCTGTTGACTTCACGATTATGTCTATGTAGTACAGAGTATATTACCTACATATTACATACCTTGGTCATACTCGCTCGTTCCGCAGGATCCCTCACAAAAACTCGTTCCTGAACAAAGTTTCGAATTGCCTCAGGAACGCAGTCCGGTAGAGTTAGAAATTGACCATTGGAGACCTGAGAATGAGCTTGCTACTTTGAAATCCTAGTAGTTAATCAGAATGTTCACTACGTACCAGAGCTTTTACTTCAGCATTGGTCTTGCCTCCCCATGGCTCACCGCCATCAGAGAAGATTTCATAGACAACAACACCAAAACTGAAGACATCCGTTTTCAGAGAAAATGAAAGAGTGGTGATTGTTTCTGGGGCCAGCCACTTGGTAGGAAGCCTCACTGATGTATGAAGTACATAACTTGTTCCCATTCGAGATAATCCAAAATCACTAATTTTAACCTGAAACGGGGATAAGCTCATTGAAAAACTGAGCGTCTTTATAAGAAGAACTGTGGGTAGTCTTCGAATTAAACATTTTCGGGAGACCGAGCAAGAGCCTTCGTTAAAAAGGCTCAAATGTATCAGGGAAGGAGCATGCTCCACCGACCAATGTCTAACTTGGAACGCCTCCAGGAAAAAGTATAGGGCGAACACAAAGTGAAATACGGCTCCTCTTGGCCGGATCTTAGCATTTCTGACCGCAGTACGGCTTTTACCAAGCTTCCGAAACTTACGGAGCTTTTTTTGGTGTTCCACCAGAAGTATGATATCTTAAGAGTAACGAGAAACGCACAGCTCATGCCAAATCATCATGCTTCAAATACAACTGTACCCCACATACAATAAATTGTACCGAATCGACTATTACAACATAGGCATGTTTTTTTATTGTATGAAACTCTGCAACTTCAAACGAAACTCAAATGTGTGGTGCTTCTCGGAAAAGGTTTGACATGTTATTAGAGAAGCAGGAAGAGGGTTTTGACAGGACAGTCTTATGAAGTTATGGAGGAACTCGAGACTATCGGGAAAACCGACTATTCTCCCTAGCATTTTGCAATTGACAGCCTGAAAAGTTGCCACCATTCTCTGAAACGGCTTATCAAAGCTCAAGTAGAGAGAATTCGCCGGTCTGACTTTCGTCGGTTCTGATTCCGCTTTGGTATGGGAGACAATATTCTCCCCAACATTATTTTATGTCCATTTGGTGTCGTTTAACCTTAAAAGGTTCTCTCACTGACCACATTTTTCATAACAGGGCCGTGACTGCATCTCCTCCGAACCTACTCTGGGGAAAGGAAGGTAAGGCAGTAAAATTCTGAACTTATTAGATTTTAAGAAACTGTTCCTACTTACTACTTTGTCTCGAGTGATCAAGCAATTTCTTGCAGCCAGATCTCTATGCATACAGCGTTTATGATGTAAATACTCAGCTCCTCGTGCCACTCCGAGACACATAGCTATTTTATCCATAACGCTAACCTTACCAGCGTTGGCTTTGAGAAAATGGTTCAATGCACCACCTGAAGCCGATAATCAGTTACTTCTATAAGAGCAGTCTGTATAAAAGAGAAAATTAGGAAAAATCAGCAGAATAAGCACAAAAAAGTTCTTTTTCCCTCAACTTCCTCGCTCCTACAACAAAAACCACAGGTTAAATCAGTCTAATTGTGGGTTTTGGTTAAGAGGAAGAGAAGTTTGTCGTGAATTTCCAGCTATTCACTTCCCTTTCCTCTGAAGTTCGAAAAGACCTCTAATTTGTGGGTATTATTCACCATTCTTCTTTCTTTGATTGAGCCACATATTTTTTGATTTTTTACAACGATTGACATATACACTAGCAAACTCTAGGATCACCTGCGAGCCTGAGAGATTGCCGAAAACTCAACAATTCCCCCCACGCCCTTCGTGTTTACTAGAATTCTCCTTTTCAAAAATCATCAGCTATGATGGGAAAAATGTGAACGACAATACTTTTAACCATGCTCTTCCGTATCATGTGCTTTTACGAGAGCACGCGCCGTGTCCAGATGTAGAAGGCGACAACCAAAGGCAAACGCATCGTCTTGCCTCTCAGTGTCATGGATCAAGCAACTGTCATAACTCTACGAACAGTCGGTGAGATTACTAGCAGGCCATCGTTGACCACGTCTGTCTCCCGTCACACATTTTTCCATTTGAACACAGTTTGCAACCTTTTTTCGAATATGCTTTCGAACGCTGCACTTCGACCTGGTTTAATATGAAAGTCGATGCTCTACAGTGTTTAAGGAGAAACCCGGTGTGCTCCATGTCAACATCTGCGCCTCGAATGAGAACAGTTGTCCATGCTTTCTCTTGCCGTCTACTTGAAGTGAACTACGTCCACCTATCGTGCTAAGCAATGCAAACGGAGTTAGCCTCTCGTGCGTGCCCATTTCTCCACTGGCCTCAACACGCTCTGATCTGCTACCGCCCTTGCTATATTCGCCTGACTACGTCGCTACAAATCTAAGCAATAGGACATAGATTGAGTTCCTACAAGTTTTGGTCGATGACGACTCGAAAAGCTCTTGACGATAGGCACGTAGTTCTGTTTTGCATCGACCGTCTACCTTTTGGAGCCACATCTGATTCCGACAGCTGAAGCAAATTGAAGACCCCATGATCGCTGAACCTAATCGAAGGGCCGTATATAAACGATGTTATAGCCACAGAGCACAGTACGAAGGAGAGCTCAACTGGTTTGGGAGCTTTTTCGAAAGGATCAAAAAATATTCACTTTTTTTTCTTGTGGAAATGGGTAACTTTCTCATATATCAAATCTGTAATTTAAACGACATTATCGAGGCATATGTTCGGCAGCTAGACTAAGGCAGGGCGATCGCGACCATCTGTCTCTGAGGGTTTTGGACACTTGAGGAGGTGGTTCAGAGGACTACTCAACCCTAAAGATGTTCTGCCTTTCCTGAGGGGATGAGTCAACTTCCGCATCACTGGACAGAAAAAACGCAGCATTCGAACATTCATTCGAGGGTCAGCAGGCTAGCTGTCGCGCCGAGGGGTCGCCGGACATACTGTTACAGCATCTCTGAAAAAAATATCTGTCATAACCGCTGCTTTCGATAACGGAAGAAGAGTAGCAACACCATTGCTTCTTAGATAGAAGGCGGAAGTAATCTGTCGTCCTACCTCGACGATTACCAAGAATAACAACCCTTTATCTCCATATACACCGTTCCAAGCTCCCGGTGGATGTCACATCATTCCTAACAATCTACAGAAATGAGGAAGACTCTACAGCTCACGGCAAACAGAGTCCAGCGGCGGTCCTTCAACTGTCAGGTATCCGGAATGTTTTGAGAAAATTTTGCATCTCAACTTTGAAAGCATGTTGCTCGCGAATGCGCTAAAAAGGATTATAGACCCGATAGCAGGAGAAAGAGCATAGTTTGTAGATCAATACTGCACCTGAGCGCTGTTTGACGTGGTCGTTCGAAGTAAGTAATCGTACCCTGAACGATGCGCCATATTGGCACAATCACCAGAGCCTTCTGCTTTCCACTGAGGAACTAATCGCTTCGACAGTCAAGCTTGGAATGTAACGTATTGACTGATTGATTGGCAGCAGGACCTTCTCGTGTCACCTACCGTAAATGGCACGATCGAGAATAGATTAGCTCCGACGAAATTTGTCGAAGCGAACTTCCACCGTCCGCAAATACTGACACTGTTCTGGCTTCCCGTATGAGCAATCCCCTTCAAACTCTCAGGAGATGGGAGAGGCGATCTCTACTCCCTGATGCATCATTTAGACGTTCTACGCAAAAGTCGTTTTTAAAGCAGGAATCCTTGCAAATAATCGCCCACTTCTTGGCCGAGCAGGAGTGTCTAGTGCGAGTCAGTGTTTGTCAGAAGCTTCTCGACTGTAAGCGGACGACGACATCAACCGACTTCGTCATCGCTCGGGATAAAAAGTAGATATCACACGAAAATCCACACAGGAAACCGCAATGCCTAAGAGTGGACGTAAGGTCACAGCCCGCTATACAGCGATGCGTTCACGCCAGCAAAGATATGAGCACATCCTCTGTTCAACTGAGTGTTTTACTATGAGGTTCTACCAGAGTGCAGTGCGGTAAACGCAAGGGTATTCCGTTACCGACTGAGAGATGGTGTTTCGAGCCCCCATTTCACACCGATTACAAAGAAATTTTCGATTGTGATGGATGATACTCGATCTCGGAGGATAACACTCACGCGAGGACGTCGATGAATGAGAAAGACTTTGGATGGCTAACCCGATCCCCACTTACTTGTCCGACTTTAGCCCATACGACTGCCATACTTTCAGAAGCCTTTAAACCTGCTCGAAAGGAAAAAAATACAAACTGCCTAGAAGTCAAAAAGGTGGTAGGTGAATGAATGCGTCACACCTCACTTCATACTAGAAGTATGACACCAATGCCTTGTCCGTTTGATGGAGAGGTTTTCTGGCTAAGTAGGGTCACTGTCTTGATCACTTATCTAAGTTTATTGCTGCAGTTATTTTGTATTGAAGAAACCAACTGAATTTTCTCAAAACATTCCGGGCACCCTAATACAGCTTCACAGCAACAAGCATCGACTATAAGTATCTTTTGTCAAATAGATACGTCGTGCCTCCCAGTGCAGAACTAGAGTTCGACTTCCTTGTGGCGATAGCTTCGTTATCTACCTGTTCGTCGGGCCGTGCGAGGTCACTGGTTGAGCATCGGAGCTCTAGAAAAACTTCTACTCGGGTGAACCTTTCAGCTGAAAGATGCTTGCGTTATGATTTAGTGGATTTTCTGTGATGTGATGTCATTTATATATGTAGCGATTCAGCCTGAGGCTCATCATCATTTTTGAGAACTGCGAGTGTTCTGAGTTTCATCTTAACTGCTATGCTGTGAAAGGTATCGTAATGTTATAGCTTATGCTATGAAATACTACTGAGAGGACAAACTACAATATCAGTAACAAAAAAAATTGGGTAGTTCGGTTGACTATGCAAATCTGTTTGCATACCTGTCATTAATTCGAGAATGATATAAAGTGGTTGTTCGTCCACCGCAACACCATAAATGCGCACAATATTCTCGTGGCGGAAGTTCCGCATAAGGCGAGCTTCCCTCATCATCTCCTTGATTTTTGCCTTGCATAAATCCGACGATCCCCTTGTCTAAAATTAAGTAAGGAATTGTTGCTGTCAGAGTAGCAGCAAAGACACGTTGTACTTACCAGGGAAGGATCCCAACTCGAAGTGGCCATTTGAAATAAGATCTATACTACTAGATGTATTTTTGGGCGCTGAGTTCAAATCCGCTTTCCAAATCTGCCAAGCGATTCTCTGAACGGAGTTATGAGGGTGGTTTTCGGTGACATTACATGAGAAAACTTAAATTACATGGAAGCAGCTTGCTCCACAACGGCGGTTTGGTGTACTGGTAGGCGTGACGCATCATAGGCGAGAGGCTAGGGTTCGGTTTTTGTGGGGGACCGAGTTTTTGCATTATACAGAATTTTTCCCTCCAGGACTAGGAAATACTTTAATGGCGACTTTAACACGTTTTATGACCTTTATAGGCTTTTGCCGATATTCATCCACTTAAAGTATAATAATACTTCAGTTTCACTCGCATGCCCATGCACTCTACATTCACAGCAGGATTCACAGTAGGGTAACTTTTGCCACTTTTTGAACAAATGTGATACTCTAGCACGGAATGTTCGAAGCGAAGGAACTTTTCACAATGGGAGAAACGGATGAAAAATAACTCGTCACAGCTCGTTGCTTTACACTCCCTAACCCCAGATCAGAAGGAAAATAGAATTGAGTAGGCGTCCCGAAATCACCCGTGTGAATGCTCTAGTAGCCGGCGGCATACCATGAATAAAAGAGAGATGTTCTAAATCTCATCGCCTAGAACTGAAAATAGGCAGGCGACAGTAGGCAAAGAATGGGGTCTCGTGTGTACACGTAAAAGTTGAGGTCATGAGCTATTACATATGAGGAGGTGCGTTTAACCATATTTCTAGAAGGAAATAAGGAATGAACTTCTATCGGCTGCATTAGCCTCGTGGTAGCCTCGAGCAGGGTGTCATTCCCTTCATCTGCTTTTGTGGAGGTAAGACGCACTGATTAGCTTTCTGGTCTTTGAATGATGTCCACGAGTCCACTATCAACAATGCCGGTGTAGGTGAGTCCGGGTCTGCTACGCACCATCACACCTAATCTAGCATCAACACCAACTCAGCAACATCATTGCTCATCATATGCGTTTTACTCGCCCGGACCACCAAATTTTGCGCAATTTCCCACTCGGTAACAGGTAGGTAGGTAGGAGAAGGTATCAGCAAAGCCTTTAAAGGTCATAAAACGTGATAAAGTCGCCCTTAAAGTATTTCCTAGTCCTGGAGGGAAAAATTCTGTATAATGCAAAAACTCGATCCCCCACAAAATCCGAACCCTAGCCTCTCGCCTATGAAGCGTCACGCTTACCACTACACCAAGCTACCGTTGAGGATCGTGCTGCTTCCATGTAATTTAAGTTTTTCCATGTAATGTCACCTAAAACCACCCTCATAACTCCGTTCAGAGAATCGCTTGGCAGATTTGGAAAGCGGATTTGAATTCAGCGCCCAAAAACACATCTAGTAAAATAGGTCTTATTTTAAATGGCCACTTCGAGTTGGGATCCTTCCCTGGTTAGTAGGAACATCACCCTCCGAATTCCTCGACTTACAACTTTTATGGCCACATCGACATTTTTTCCAGTTTTCAGTCGCAGCGTTCCTGCTCGAACTTCGCCAAACGCTCCTCGTCCCAGTATATTACCTTGTTTCACATCGCTATGATGAAACTCCCATGCTTGCTGCTTGATTGGATTTGTTAAAGTGAATTTAAACTGAAAGAGGAATCGATTTTACTATTCTGAAGATTTGTTATAGCTGTTTCGGAGAGAAAGTTACAGTACCCTCTTGAGCACTCCATAGTGCTTCTGGTAATGGGACATCAAGTCTTGAAGATTGTCAAAAAGGCGGTTCGTTTCAACGAGGTACTTGTTATTTTTTCTTCTGACAACTACGTTCTTCAACTGAAAACGAAACATTTTTAGGGAGATACTCTCCATGCGCATCTAAAATGTACAGTGAACAAAATGGCCTCTTATCAAGGAGGGGTAGTCTACTTATCGTGGAGCTTTCAACGGAGAACCAGGTAAATCGATAGGGTTTTGACTGCTGTTTACGAAAATGGAAGTTAAAACTGCAAAACCGCTCCCCTTAAAAAGTTATGAGGGTCCAAATTTTGCGTAAGCAGTATCAATTGGATATACGAACTCGCCGCTTTGATATCAAGCGCCCACGTGGCCTAGTGGTAGTGGTCTCGCTTCATGAGCGTAGAGTGAGGTTTCGCTCTCCGCCTGCAAAGCGTTTTTTCATCTTATCAAAGGCTCTCGAAACCTTTTCTGACATTTCTTCAAGTGAAAGCCTCATTTCTGCTTCCATTTTCTCTCGTCGCCTCTAACCAAGGGAAGTAGTTCTGCACGTCAACTGTATGATTCTTTTTTTTCAAGGACCATTAGACAGAAAGATATTAGAGATGTGTAACATTCCTGCAAGAACTCAACATTGATGGAGAAACTTCAAAAATTGTTCAATACACAATATTTCCGGCGGTGCTACGTCAATGATTCAATCATTGGACGCCTTTTTCTTCGGTCCTATGAAGAATTTATGAAGAGGATTAGGACTAGAGCTACGTTGAACGCTGTGGACTTTAATATGACACAGGAGGATAGTATACCCAAGATTCTATCACAAGTACATCGAATATTCAGTGCACCACGTTTCTATAATTTTTTAAAATAAACAAGGTTGGGTTTGTTGATGAATACCCAGATTCCTGCGTCACACCGGCTCAGTATTTGTTCAGTCTCGAGACGATTGACTGTTTGGCCACCTAATTTAGAGAATCAGCACGCTTAAGGTGTATAGCTTGTGAAGAACATTGTGCTTCACGTATTTTTGAAGTTTTTCCATCAGTGCTGAGCTTCTTGCAGACATCTTACACATCTCTAGTAACTTTTTGTTGAATGTTCCTTGAAGTTTAAAATGAAAAAGAGTCATACAAGTAACGTGCACAATCACTTTCCCTGGATAGGGGCGACGAGAGAAAATGAAAGCAGAAATGAGGCGTTCACTTGAAGAAGTGTCAGAAAACGATTAGAGAGCATTTGATAGAATGAAAAAACACTTTGCAAAAATGCCAACAATGGTGGGGAGCGAACCATCGTTCTACGCCCACGAAGCGAGACCCTACCACTAGACGAGGTAGGCACTTGAGATCGAAGCGGCGAGTTCGCATATCCAATTGATACGCTGCCAAGCAAAATTCGGGCTCCTACAACTCCTTGAGGGGAACCATTTTGCAGTTTTTATTTCCATTTCCGTGAACAGCATACAAAACTCTCGCCATTATCTGGGTCGCCATTTAAAACTCCACCATAAGTAGACTACCCCTCCCTGATGAGATGTCTCTTGTGATATACAGGGTGGGCCAAAATTATGATTACAGCGCGCGCTGACGTTCATAGCAATTTTTTTCTGAGTTCATTACAATTCATTGAATTTCTTCCATTCTACAAGGTAGCTTACGTTATTACCTTTCTAACGATACTAGACCTCTTGTAGATTTTGAACGTAATATAAGCGTAACTAGTCCCCGAATCAAAGGTCGCTTTGCATTTACAAGCACTTTTGGCACGGTGCATCTACAGACGATCTAGCATAGCAAGGCAGGTGGTGCATTCAATCATAAGACGCTCTCGAGAGTTGGGAACAATTGCAGCTAGGAGTGGTAAACCAAGGAAATCTGTGGTTATATTCAGGGGAAGTGTTAAGGAAGCAGGGCAAAGGTCTACGTAGCAGCAAAATTCATTCTGAGTTCAAAAAGGCTAAATGAATGGATATCTCACAGAATTTTCTGCGTAAAATCGTGAAGCATCACTTTCACAATGGGACCCTTATACGATCAGAAAATGATTTCCCCAGTGAGCAGGTTAAAGAGAAGAGAAAGGTTGGCTAACAAAAGCTGCCCGTCGCGTTTGAAAAAATTGTCGCACGGAATTCCTGTTCACCGACGAGAAGATATTCACAGTGAAAAAGGTGCTCAATAAGTAGAGCGATAAGTTTTATATAAAGCTTTAAGAAATGTAAGTGATACAGCGCCCGGCTCACTAACTTTCTGTGATGGCCTGTGCTAGCATCACTGCTGAGGCAAAGACACCGATTATTTTTGTAAATTATGGAGTGAAAGTTGGTTTGGAGGCCTGTCTGATCTACTCGTGCGTAATGGGACACTTTGATGATTCGAACCCGTGATATTGCCAAGATAAAGCTCCTGACCGCAGAACAGAAACTGTCTAGAAATTTCGTAAAAGAGGCTCCCTGACCTCATAAGTTTTGATCAGTGACCACTCTGGAGCCCTGACCTAAATCCCATGAATGTCTCAATGTGGTCAGTCTCTGAGATGAAAGCATCCTTCAGCCCAAACAAGAGAAGAAATAATCTCGAAAATGCTTAGCAAAAAGCCGGGACCAACTCGATGACCCTAGCTGCGTGCCACCGTCAATGCCGTTCGTCGTTGTCTCTGGGGTTGGGTGAAAGCAGAAAGCAACAGATCCCAGTTTCAATGTACAGTTTTGTTAGGATATTAGTGATAAACACTTTAATGAAATTGGTTTCTTCTATTGGCTTTCCATTCGTTTTCTGCGATGTGATGTCTGTGTAAGCATAATTTTGGCACACCCTGTATACCATATGTAGCGCTGCCAGATCGAAGAATGACGTGGATAGACTGTTGTAAGGACTTGAAATTTGCATCGGCTGTTTCACCCAGAAACGGACTAGTTTTACGGCGGATTGTAGAGATCTTCCATTCACAAGGACAACCACGCATTAAATTTGAAAACCATTCATGACCTCTATGGCGGTGGGGCAAGACTATTTTAGACACCTTTGGCTTAATGAGCTCTTTACACAACTGGAACAACCGAAATCTGTTTCATGTACCCCCCCCCCCCTTCCATGCCTCCTGTTTTTGTATCTTGCGCAACATCTATTTTCAATATTTTGAGAGATTCTTATTTTTCTCGGACACGGCGAATTTTCTCGCTTTCTCAACTACAGATACACTATTCTCCCCGACCCCAACCGTGATTCTTGATTACACAATTTGTAATGATAGCGATTCGGCGAACATGCTTTAGAAACGTCATCTCTTGGAAACTCGGGTTATGCTCTCATCACAGCGAAAAAAACTGCCTAAAAAAGGATGCAATAAACTCCTAAAGTCTGGTACCTATTCAAGAATGAAAAGAAGTCTCGGAGGATTGTTGTATTAGGTATCGAATCACTCTTTTCTTTGCTTCGGATTTTTGAACAAATCCGTCAGTTTTGAAGAAAATGGCTGTCTTCTGTTCACTGTGCTTCCCCTGTGGATATGTTCTGCTGTGAAATGGCGCCTGTCGTGATCGCTCACATCCTGAAGCTGCCTCGCTCAACGAACACTGCTCCATTTACGTCATACACTCGAAGAGCGCCCTCGAAAGGGGAGACGGGTGACTGTTGCGACCAGTCAGCTGTTGTTGCCATCAAAATAGGACACTTCGGAATAGAAACGGAGCAGAAGGAGGTGGCGGAGAAGACATCTCGTGATAATGCCGAAGACGCGGACTACCCCCTCACCGTGCGCGCTAGGTCTGCCGAATAAAAACATCCAGGGAGGCGCAAAGGGTTGAATCGCCCCCCCCCCCCATCTTGACACCTGCGTACTGTCTTCTCATATAAGAGATTACTCTCTGTGGAAGCCAACTCCCAAATCATAGTGTACTCGCCAGGACGTCTAAGGAGGCTGATATCGAACCGCATTTCCGGCAGCGGTGATGGTTTGGGCACGGGCGAGCACTACTACGGAAACATCACTGACTTTCTTCGAACCTGAACCCAAGATAAACAGAAATTCTTCTTGAACTACCCTGGTACCGGACCACTGTAAGGTGAAACCGTGCTGCTCCCCGCAAGGCAACGCACCTGCACATAAGGCAAAAAGGTGCAGATAAGACTCATCACGAGTAATGGCCTACTTCTACGCTGGATTCGAACTTTCTAAACCGTACGAAACGGATGTCATTTTGCCAATGAACAGAGAAGAATAATTGTATTTTTTTGACATTTGAAGGCATACGGATGGATGCGAACCAATGGATCCTTTCGTGGGAGCAGAATAATTCTCGTTCACTGTGCAATGATCTCAACCTTTTTTATTGCATGTCCTCCTTCGTTTTCGGCGAAGTGTCGAGACGAGAGCTATTGTGGTGAAGAATCATCCGACGCATTAATACCGTACTAAATGGGTGCAAACTGCTGATGAAGCACGCAGCCTTACATGCACATCCGTCGCATACCGATTCACCGAATCATGAATGTTCACTGAGTGAGTGAATGGTGGTTGGATGAAAAAAAAAACCTCTTCTATACGAGTCGGATCGTTTAGCTGACCCCGGGCTCTCCTCTTTTTCGTGATAAGATTGGCTCCCCGCCTGCACTCCTTCCATATTTGAAGGGTTCGGTGAAGAGGGCCAGGAGCTATTCATTCCTGATCAAGAAAATGAATACTCCGACGCGCCTAGTGCGCGCACCGCCCGCCATGAGAAGACTTGTGCGTTTAACTGACTCCTTCATTCCCAACGTATTCAGGCTTGCTTTCGAATTTCGCAAGTCCAAATCAACAGCTATTGCACATGCTCCGTCCCCTGTGAGGTGGAGTCCGTGCCTGCCACCCACAGCAATTGTTCCCATCCTGCCGCCTGCACTCCTACCAATGCTGAACGTTCCAGATTCAAAACTAACCTTCTCACGCATTTCCTCTCCCTGTCGGCGGTGTCCGGTTCTTCTACCCAAAGTAGGTGTTCTCACTCTGCCGCTAGTATCAATACCAAATTTGGACGCTCTAGGTCCACGGGAACAGGACTCATGAACTTCCGGTCGGACAAACACACAAATGCACACATAACCACGCAAATACCACACACACACCACACACACCACACACACCATACATACACCACACACACAACACACACAATGAGCCTGCATACTGAGCGATTTCTTTCTATTCTTTTATTATCTGTTTAACTCGATGTCCCATGTTCTACTGTAATCAATGCACCAGCCCATTCAGGGAGGCGGTCGTTTGGCGCGATCCCTCCCATCGCGCCGCCCATTTGATGCGGTTTGCAAGCTGGATAATTCTTTCAAGTTATCGGGCAACCCACTGCCTCTCCAGCTGATAGGAGCCTGATCGATGACGCCGCTACTACTAGACGCCGAATTACGGACCTTCTTGTATTCTGAATCGCATCAAACGACATACATCCGCTCGTTCAATATTGGGTAATGTTACCACGTTACCGAATGTCTTGGACCAAAACATCCTTCACCGAAGCTCGAAGCAGACCTGTCCCTTCCTCTTTCTTTCTGGAGTGGGCCATCGTTTATTCTTACTTTTTCTCTGTTTTTTATTTTCCCAATCAATTGCAACGGAAAGGATTATTTCTCTTCGTATTTGCGAGGCTTCATTGTCAACCTGGAAAAGATTTTTGTATTAGACGAACGCTTTGACAAAAATTGTGTGTAATATTTGCGACACTTTTAGGTGAGGCCAGTGAAAGTCACTCAGGGTCATTCTCTAATGTTTCTATATAAGAGAATAATGACCGCTAGTGAAAGAACCTAGGTAGAGGGACCCGACTCCATTTGCTGGGATATAAACCGACACGGCGCTCTGAAAGCACAAGTAGCACAAGCGTCTCGTTGCCTAACTTCCCCTGTTTCCACCAGTTGCCTTGTCTTCCAGTAATGGAAAGTTCTGCTAGTAGCACTAAAAAGTCTTTCAAGCTGAATAAAGAATCGTTACAAACTTTTGAGACTGAGCATATCTCTCCCAATTTGGGGAGTATAAGATTAGTGATCTCGTGTATGTGTTCATCAAGCGTTTCCGTTGGTGATTTTTTGGTAATATGTACATATGTGTACAAATTAGATGTACACAGTGTACTTGTGCATATGTGCGTGCAAATGTGTACATGTCTATACGCCTATGTGCATATGTGCATAAGTATACGTGTATATGTGCATGTGTATATGTGTGTATGTACACGATCATATGATACATGTGCATATGTATTTGTGACTATGTGCGTATACATTAGTGTTTCACCAGTTGGGCTGCGCACGCTAATGCCCGCACCACATGCCCACTACCGCTTACCTACCTAGAGGACCAATATCCTACTTTATATAATTCGCTAAGTGTGTCTGTTGGTGTGTCGGTGTGTATGTGTGTGTGTGTCGGTGTGTGTGTCTGACCAGAAATTCATAACTCCTGTCCCCATGGACCTAGAGCGTTTAAACTTGGTAGGAGCAAGGGTGGCAGGATTTGAACACCTATGGTAAGTGGAAGGACCGGAGTGCGTGCACAGGGAGCACGGCGTGCGCGTTGGAAATTTTGGGCCGCAAATTCATAAGTCCTGTCCCCATGGACCTAGAGCGTTCAAACTTGATAGGAGCAAGGGTGGCAGGATGGGAACACTTACGGTGGGTGGCAGGACCGGAGTGTGTGCACAGGGGGTGGGGTTTTGCGTCGAAGTAGTTAATTCGGCCCTAGGGCATTCAAGCTTGGCAGGAGTACAGGTGGCAGGATGGGAACATTTACCGTAGGTGGGGAACCGGATCCCCCTCATAGATTGCGCCAAAAGTTTCAGTTTGGCTGTAGGAAGTTCAAACTTGGTAGGAGGCAGGCTGCAGTATGGGAACACTTATGGTGAGTAGTAGGGCCGGACTCCGCCCCCAAGGAACAGGACTTCCGCGAAATAAATGAGTGGAAATCCATAACTCCTGATCCCGTGGCCCTGGAGAGCATTCTATAGGAGGGGGGCAAGATGGGAACATTGACAATAGAAGAGGCCTTAGAGAAGAAGATCCACACACCAATAACCTCATAGCGCGTTTGTTATTTACGATCTAGATTTGACTTCTTGATTTGTTTCATTCGACATGAAGGCTAAGTTGTGGGATTATAAGGAGATGAATTCGGTTCACTTCTTGCTATTAGATTACGACCGCTACCCAGCAGAGTTTTAACCGAGTATTTGAAAGATCGCGGTTTCTCTTTGCTTTGATATCATTCTTAGCAGAATTTATCCGACCGCTAATAATGTTGGATTCACAATTAATGATGTATTCATAGAGAAAAAGAGGTACATCTTGAAGGCATTTGATAGCCTTTACTCTCGCTCAGCGAAACAGCGAAATAACCTGGAAAAAATGGGAAGAATCTCAGAAATTCGATGTTTTTCTGGCCAAGCCCCTTTGCCCCAAAAAGGAGGAGAGCCCTCGATGATAGCATTGAGGAGCATTTATGGTAGCTAACATAGTAGCCTCAGCAGCGATGAAGTCTCTGAATACTTTTTTCTCTGAATAATCGCCATTGCGATATTAAACGATGTTCTATTCGGACGAAGCGAAGTTGGCTTACAGAGGAAATCGCTCCCACTGCGGGGCTGATACTTGAGTGTAGAGCTTTCAAAGAAAAAGGAGAATCCGATGTGTTATTTACGCATAGCAAATTTCTCACAGGAAGTGGGAGCGCCCGGCGTAGCCGGGCGAACCCATAAGAAGGAGGGAAGCCCGGCGTTAGCCGGGCGGCTCGACTGGTGAACAGTATCGGTTCACTTCCCATTTGATAACTGTTTCCTCACTACGCTCACTTGACATTCGCACTCTTCGTCGCGCCTACGTGAGGAAGGACGCACAAACGGGCATACAAACAGACACCTAAAATTACCGCTCCATATGTAGAGACAGTCGGACCGCCCGGCATCCCCGGGCCCCCTCATTCTTATGACAGAGTTGTGATAAACGGCAAACAGCACACTCCTTTGCTGAGAGCACTGAACGATGCTTTTCGGAACATGAAGCTCGATAGAGGAACAATAGGGCATGCAAACGATATTCAAAATTTGCCTATGCCTATGCCTTTGATCAGAATCTGTTTGTCTCGATCTGCCGCTGTTGATATTGAAAATAATGACCCATTGAAGATTCAACTGGTAGGCACTCGATGCCTTGAATGGTACTCATAAATGTTGTTGAGTCATAATAATACCTTTATCAAATGTCTTTATGAATGTAGCTTCTTTCCTCTATACATCATTAAATGAGAATCCAAGATTGTTAGCGGTCGGATGAGTTTTGCCATGAATGATATCGAAGCAGAGAGAAACCGTGATCCCTCACTGAATCGCGAACTTCGCTGGGTAGCGGTCGTAAGCAAGAAGTGAACCGAATTTCATAATCGGTCCCTATCAGTGCACTTACCCTTCTTGTCGAATGAAACATATCAAAGAGTCAAAGCTAAATTGTAAATAGCAAAGGCGCTGGGATTCAACTGGGGACCGAATCTTGTTATCTAAGGCCTCCTCTATTGTCAGTGTTCGGGTGTGTTGCGATTCGTGCGATTCGGGGTGCGCGCAACAAATTGCGCGGTGCGATTTGGACGACTGCAACGTTTATCATTTGTGCCCAAAGTTGAAGTAAAGTAGGTTAGTAGGATTGTCCGTTTCTACTAAAGTACTCTACTTCAAGTTTGTGCCCCAATGATAGACGCCAGAGTTGTTTGAATCATCGCGAATTTTGCCGCGCAATTTGCCGCGCGCACCCAGAATCGCACGAATCGCTCGTCCCCTTCAGTGTTCCCATCCTGCCCCCTCTACTACTGTTGATTTTGCTCTCCAAGTCCGCGGGATAGGGAATCATGGATTTTCGCTCAGACATTTATTTTGCACAAACCCCACCCCCCAGTGGGCGGAGTCCAGTCCTACTACCCACCATAAGTGTCCGTATACTGCCGCCTGTCTTCCTACCAAGTTTGAGCGCCATAGAGCCATTTCGCGCACACCTCGCTCTCTATGGGCGGGGTCCGGTCCTCCTACCTACCATAAGTGTTCCCATCCTTCCGGCTATATTCCTGCCGAGTTTGAACGCCCTATGGCCGAATGGGCAATTTTGGCGCAAACCCCGCCCTCTGTAGCCCGATCCTGCCACCCAACATTAGTGTTCCCATCCTGCCTGGGGTACGCTTACTGTGGGCGGAGTCCGGTCCTGCTACCAACCATATATGTTCCCATCCTGCCTTAGGTACTTCTACCAAACTTGGGTTTTCTGGGTTCACAGAGACAGGATTTATAAATTTCCCCTGAAACATTTTGTCCGCACAAACCCCGCCCCTTGTAGACGGAGTCCAGTCCTGCCACCAACCATATATGTTCCCACCCTGCCTTGGGTACTTCTACCAAACTTGAACTTCCTGGATTCACAGGGACAGGAGCTATGATTTTCTGCTAAGGTAATTACTTTGCGAGCGGCCGCCTCTTGCGAGCGGAGTTCGGTCCTGCCACCCACCACATGTTTTCCTATCCTGCCGACTGTGCTCCTACAAAATTTGAACGTCCTAGGCCCACGGGGACAGGAGTTACGAATTTCCGTACAAACAGACAGACAGACAGACACGAGACGGACGGACAGACAGACAGACGCGAGCCTTTTATTTAAAGTAAGAATACCCATTAGGTCATATCACACTTATATTTTGGACTAAAACGAAAATTCAGTCCGGCACTCGGCTCTTACAATAACCCCCTGGCTTACGCCACCACCCACTCCCGTGTTCTTGCCCTAAGCCCCTTTTCGACGCGTCGTATATGTGACGGGTAAAAGTTTGCGTATTAACACGTGCCGGATTACTGTAAGAGCCGAGTGCCGGACTGAATTTTCGTTACTGTATATTTTGGAATCAGTAATCAAAGCTACAGTATCACAATACAGTACGCAAGAAACTATTCATCGAACACCCATGCTATCCTCGTCATGGAAAAGAATGATCGCTAACTACTAAATTCCGTATTGTATCACAGACAGAAAGTACGAATCTTAATCGTTAAAGGGTCGATACACCTATGTACTGGTGCCAATGTGCCCATATTCCTAATCTCTACTTCTTTTTAACGCTGCCAGAGTAGAAGGCTAGTTGTACTGTACTATTTGGCATGGATGATTGGCGCTTTCGATCAGGCTCTGTTATTCCCACATTCTTTGGGACCTGTGACTTGTAGCTCTGACAGTTGTAATTTGTTTGACACTTTGATCAGACTTAGCTCTAAAACTCTTCCTTGAATACTATAATATTTTGTCGTTTTGCTTGCCTAAACAAATCGAAAAGTGAAATAATCACCTCGCTAACTCTGAGTAAGTAGTCCCCCACGTACTTTACAAGTATATATAAGTCCTCACGAGGCAAAAATCCATGATAAAAATCGAACTGCTTTAAAATCTGAAAAGAGCATGTTCTGACATAATATCAAGAAATTCCATTTTTTAGGAAGAATGCGGTACGGTGATAAGTGAAATTTAGGGAAAATAGAAGAATAAAGAAGGGAATGTATCATCCCATCTTGAGAACATCAAATGATGCCAACCCATTAACAAAGGGCTACACCTTTTCCTCATCCTTGTCCAAAGCCTGATCATCTGAATAAGTGTTTGAGCCTTGATCTCTGCTTCCGATTTTCTCCTGGGGAACACAGGGCTGGCGGCTCCTCGAATCTTGCTCTTGCTTGGGCAGTGCAGTAGCAGTGGAGAGATTGGACCGTATAGTAGTTGTCTTTGTCCTGTCAACCGCTGATTCCATCATCACTGGGTCCACCTGAAGAAAAGCATTTTTCAAAACCACACGACTTTTCCTATAGCATCATATGTACACACTAAGCAATGGCATTTATTCGATGTGACCAATCATCTAGAAACTGCGGACGACAAGTCGGACGAATTGTGTGTGGTGGACGGCCACTTGCTAGGGAATTCACCCTAATTTACGGTAAAGAATCTTCCTTGGAAGCACAATTCGAGACGTAAACGGCTCCTGAAATTTCTTTCTGTCATAAACCTGTGAACCTCAAGGATAGCGCAAAGGACGCTGTTGTCAAAGGTTGACGGCGTTGCAGAGGCTGTAGAGGACGCACACGTTCCAGATTACTGCAGCCAGCGCACGCAATGGCACCCACATTTGAAGATGTCCTTTAAGTGTTTTCGTAGTTAGGAAAGTGGTGGAGAAGTATCAATAAAGAAAACATCCGATAGGGTAAGCAATGTAATGCGAAGCTCAAGGGAGGCGTTTACAAGGAGTCCCAACGAAAGATGAAGCAAATCGATAAAAGAGAGCTAACCGAAAAAAAATGCAGCGTAAGATGCTGTAGATGGAAGGAAAGTTGACAACTAACAAGGGCAGCAATCCTATCGACGGCTCGAAATCAACGCTGGGCAGAGGTAGTAGGATTGTAGGAATACTTAAGGTCAAGAGGCCATTTGGTTTACAGCACAAAAATGAGAACCGGCAAAAAATACTCGAAATCGCAAATCGCAAATAATAGGTGACCCCACCCAATGATCCTTTCCAATTTATAGCGACAACGCCGAACTGTTCCCTATAAGGTCGGCAGGAACCCCATGGCAATCACCCTTTCCAACTACTTACATATTTATCTAAGTTTTTGCTGTCACTTTCCGTAATCAATCACCTGTATCGGTCAATGTCCAACTGAATATAATACCTCTTGATACAAGCGTTTCTCTAACAAAAAGTAGAAGAATTCATTATATTTCCTCCGACGCCCCTGCCCTTAACACGGTCCATTCCCTGTGCTACTTGAGGATAGTGCACATTTTTCAAATAAAACAGCAGTGAATATGAAACGTCATTTGTTAGAGCTTCCTAACGGCGACTCAATCGTGGTTCATCTAAAACACTTGATTGACGAAACTCCTGTCATAATATGGTTGGGTAAACATTTACGTCAATTTTGGCTTCTCAAGCGCCCCCTGCCCTAACCTACCGTGACCTTCTTTAGCATTTACGTGCACCCTTCTAACGTAGAGCTTTTGACTGAGGACTGAATATTTCATGAAAGGAGGTTGAAGGAATCTAAAGCTGCACTGAAGGTACTGAGAGCGTAATGATCAACTATTCTCGCCTTTCGATCCCATTGTGAGGCGTTAACTGAACAGAACCACGGAACCAGCCCCACTGCACTACCTTCGCTCTGATATGCGCTCCGTCGTGGGTCCGCTTGACTATCGTGTCAACCATCGTGCTAGTTGAGTTGGGAAATCGTCCCATACAATGAGACGACGAGGTATGATATGAGATAGTCAGTCGAAAACGGAGTTAACGGTTCAATGCAGCATTCGCATATGTACATGACATATGGCAACTTACTTCAACATCACAGCTTGACGACTGTTTTCTTGCGGTCGCTCGGAAAGCGTATTCGCTTCGCACTGGCCGTGGGGGTTCACGAGCTGTTGGCGGTTGAGACGAGGGCTAGATCATTGAATGTTGATAATGAGCATTGTAATAAGGGAAAAGGCGAACTTGAAAGGAGTGAATGGATACTCTGCTCCTCCTTTCAACCCGTTATACCCTAAGCTTTACCTCTTGACCAGTACTGTTCAGGAATCAAGAATATCAAGTTTGCGTTCTGTTGCACCTGTCTCAGAGAACCCACTCGTCGTACGGGTTGTCAGAGTGAGCTGTGACTCATCAAGGTTAATTCTGACAACAAATCAAGGTAAGGCTCCATCCCCGTTGCGTGGGGGTTGTTCCTGTTGGGATTTGTGTGAATGTATAATAGCTGCTTGTTGTCTCTTTCAATGTCGTATTGATTTATCAGTCATAGTATTTGAATTAGTGTATGCTAAAATCTACGAACTTACGTGCGTCCGCGGCGAAAATCGTGGCTTAAACGACTTCAGCGCCAAAACTGGGGCTCAATTTCGATGTGGAGAAGGTCCCTAGTATCAGCTAATCCTATCGAAACTACTTCAAATTTTAGTCCTAATAATAGGCACCAGAGCCGTTCGAATCGCTACGAACTTCGCCGCGCAATTTGCCGCGCTCACCCTCGGACGCACGTAAGTACCCGTACCCGTCCGTCCTGCCGTAAAACTTCGTGATTACGATAAAGGTAGTGATGTGGAAAGCCCAGCTCTATCCCACATTTCTTCTTATAAACAAAACAGTAACTTGATGGTGGGAAGGTTGTTAGAGTGAATACTGCGGAGCGAAGTGAGTAACGTGGAGTTAAGTGGGTACTTCGAAAATGTGAATTCGATCTGTACCGGCATCGTGCTATGCATGTCTTTACAAAAGTCGAATTCAATAACACCTCCGCTTTTTTCAACACCAGGCGGCCACGCACGCTATTGCGTGCGCTCGAGGCTCTAGCCATGAGGGAAGGAGCCACGTGAGCTTCTGATTTTCATTATAGACTTTATCATCTGAGCCTCTTCCAGGACACTTCTGTAGCGGCCATCTCTTTTTGGGATGTGAAATGGGGCTGTGTGTGGCCATGAAGAGTACACCGATGTATCCAAATCAAATACCTATGCAGTCCATGTAGTCGAAGAAACCCTGTGTAATTTGGGCTGTGTGTGGCCATGAACACTAACTTTGAAAGGAAAGCCTCTTTGGGCAGTTGTAGGGATTTAGACGTCTTCACATTCACATTTACACGCATTTGCTCTTGGGTAGAAGGGACTACTGTGTGTGGAATCATGGATACTAACTTTCAGAAAATTTTCAGCCCAATTTTTGAAAGAGTTTAATGGTACCTCCTAATCGTACACCTATGTGGTCAGGGTTAGTGGGAAGGAAAGATGTATAAATTTTTTGATCTCAGCCCCCCTCCACTCTTTGCAAACCTCACCCACTTCAAGCTTCGAATCACATTACTTTTATTACCTCCAGACACCTTTTGCCCGCGTTCTAAAACGTATCTGAAAAGACTTAAAAATTTTGATGTAAACCCCGCTCTCTTGTGCCAATCCCGCCCACTTGCGCCTTCTGGCCTCATTTGTTCTTTTACGCCATATTTCTGAATAGAGTTATAAATTTTTGATCTAAGCCCCGCCCACTTCAGTGCCAACCTGCCTACTTCTGGGGTTTGACCACATTTGTTCTTTTACACCTTAATACCTTTTTGCCGCATCCCAGAACGTTTCTGAATATAGTTATAAATTTTCTATCTAAGCCCCGCCCACTTTAGTGCCAACCCCGCCCACTTCTGGGATTTGACCACATTTGTTATTTTACACCTTGCTACCTTTTTGCCGCATCCCAGAACGTTTCTGAATAGAGTTATAAATTTTCTATCTAAGCCCCGCCCACTTTACCGCCAGCCCCGCACACTTCTGGGATTTGACCACATTTGTTCTTTTGCACCCTACTACCTTTTTGCCGCATCCCGGAACTTTTCTGTATAGAGTTATAAATTTTTGATCTAAGCCCCGCCCACTTTAGTGCCAACCCCGCCTACTTCTGGGGTTCGACCACATTTGTTCTTTTGCACCCTACTACCTTTTTGCCGCATCCCGGAACTTTTCTGTATAGAGTTATAAATTTTTGATCTAAGCCCCGTCCACTTTAGTGCCAGCCCTGCCCACTTTAGTGCCAGCCCCGCCCACTTCTGGGATTTGACCACATTTGTTCTTTTTCACCTTAATACCTTTTTGCCGCACCCCAAAACGTTTCTGATAAAGTTATGAATTTTTGATCTAAGCCCCGCCCACTTTAGTGCCAACCCCGCCCACTTCGAGAATTTGACCACATTTGTTCCATTACCTCCAACCACTTTTTTCCCGCATTCTAGAACGTTTCCGAACGGAGTTACACTAATTTTTGAAAAGTAGCTTTCACCTCAACGCACGCCCCGCCCCTCGGGGGCGGGGCTTCGCTGTACTTACGCATGCCCAGCACGCATAAGGTCTTGCTCACTCTTTTTATTTTTTTCCTGGGCTCGACGCCTTCGTTGAATCGAGTTATGAATCTCTGTGGAAAGTACCGCCCACTGCGAGAACGCTCCGCCCACCGCCGGTAAATTTCCTTTATTTTAATTTTTGACCAATCCCTAACCTTTGCACATTTTTTCCAGTGTCTGGAATGTTATGAGACCGAATTGGAAGAATTCGCCCATGACCCCGCCCAATTCCTGCGCACGCCCCGCCCCTTGGGGGCGGAGCTCCGCTGAGCTCACGTGTGCTCTGTTGGTCCTGCCCTATGCTCGAACGATTCCAAACTTGACCCGATCTCTACAGTTGCTTCGTCAGATGATACTGAAATTTGCGACGACAAACAGACAAACAGACAAACAAACAGACAAACATACAGACACACCAAGGATGTGGTTTATATATAGTAAGGATTGGGCGCTAAAGCACAGATAAGGATGTTGGGCTGCTCAGAGACGTTCTTTACCGGAACTTAGAGTTTCTTGATCTTAGCTTCAAGAGGGAAGGAACACTGTGGTGGATGAGTCTCTAGCATATTCAACCCATACCCCATTCTAACTTCAAGGTCGGCACCCATCCTTCTCTGCACTCAAGCCCTCAGTGCTGTCTGAAAAGCGAAGCCCCTCCCTGAATGCATTTTCTAATCGCTTTGTATAACTGAGGAGTGATGCCCGGCGTAAGCCGCGTGACCTGATTGGTAAGTAAATAAGGGAACAGCAATACAATACACAATCGAAGTCAACCGTGCTAATATCTTGAAGTATTCTCTACTACGCATGATCAAATTCTCAAGCACCTTTGCGCCAGGGATGACTCCTCTTCTGTGGCAGGAGCGACATTGTTTCGATTAATGCTTTGCTTTGTTTGAATCAAGCGAGTTTGAAGCAGAATCGCGTTCGATTCTATTTGATACTAATCCGACATTGTGGAACCATGTTCGATTTGATCACTATTCAGTAAAAGTTTTTTTTTTACTTTTTGATATGTATCAAAATTTTAGGGTGATTTAGTGGTGTCCGTATATATTTTCTTACTGCTGGCTGGCAATTAGCCAAATCACAGTGACGAAAGACCACATAAAAAGCAAGACAGTAACGCACTCAGTTGAACGGATAATCCAAGGTTGCGCCCCGGCCGCTTTCATTGTATACCGCGAACCCACTTATCGTAGTTTCACTTGACTTCGGTATCAATGAATGAGTTGAATTGAAAAGTAGTCTCACGTAGTGAAAAGACTATCTGACATGGCTCATGTTGTGACGCCATTGACTGGGAATCATAACATCCCTCTTTTTTTGTCGTGAATTAGACCTTATTTGACTCTCTGCAAATGCAGGTCAAAACTTCAAAAAAAGTAGATAAGGATGGAAAAACTTCTACATCCGTATCTGCTGATAGCAGGCATAATCAAATAGTGTGCTCACGTATTTCGTTGGAGATAATGGATTATATTCAACGGTTTTATCCAATTAGTCTACACTCTTTGACTTATGCATCACATGCCCGCAACCGCTCAATGAAGAACATAGAGGTATTACTTTACATGCCCCACATACACAATACTGCTTCACCTTATATTCTGCTTAGGTTTAATTTCTGAAAGTCATCAAAAGCAATGTGCTTAAAAGTCAAGTGCGTAGCTGTCGTTCACACATACATTCGAAGAGGAACGGTAATTTTTTATTGAGTGACAAACCTTGCTAGGCAGCAATCGTAATGTGACAGCAAGAATAAGCCGGATTTTGTCTCATCATAATGAAGCGTCCACAACCTTGCTAGGCAGCAATCGTAATGTGACAGCAAGAATAAGCCGGATTTTGTCTCACCATAATGAAGCGTCCACAATGGTCCCTATCACTCCACTTACCCCACACTTTTTGTCATCTTACTCTACCATCTGGGCGGAGGTGGTGTAGTGGCAAGTGGCGCACTATCTCACAAGTACGGTCAGGGGGTCGGAACCTGGATCGATACCCGCTTAGGGCAACTAAGCCTTTCATCCCTCCGGAGTCGGTTCATTGGTACCAGCCTTGTCTGGGAGGATAAATGCACTGACTTGTACATCGGTTGGCCACCGCAAGTCATTGTATAGGCCACATACGCACTCATTACGCCGCGACGATCCTGAATGGAAGGTGGAAGCGGGGGCGCATCCCTCATGATTAACGCCGAAAACTTTATCCTTTTAACTCTACCATCTCTTCTTATCGGTGATACATACTTAAGAGTTGAAGCTACACAAAGGCGTTAGAACTCAATTCAAGTGTTACGTGATCTAGAGTTCTTAACAGCTCCTTCACTTGTAATCAGCTCCTGCCACGGGATTCATACGATCATATCAGCGTCATACCCTACATCATCTATTGGATTGCCAAGGTTTGTGGGGGCATAGTCGACGACCGTCGGGGGATGCTCAACACACGTTAAACCATCCGAAATACACACGAAATACACCGCACCTCCTGTCATGCACGGTGGAAAATAACGTTAGCGATACGTCGCATCCTCGTTGAATAGAATGGGCTTTCTCAAAACTCTCCGGACACCCTAATATTAAAATTTGATCAGCTCCCCTTCACTGGCAGCCAACTGATTTTTTCCGAATTTCAAGGTATTTTTGAACAAAGCTGTGAATTGTTGTGAAGAGCGCATTCATTCGGGAGCACTGTCGACGACCGTCGGGAGAGCTTGCCAAGCTTATACATGCTCAACACACGGCCATCCAAAGTACACCTAATCAACTGCCATGCACGGTGGGAAACAATGATAGTGTGCGAATAGGTGAATTCTTGATGAATGGAATAGGTTGCATTCTAGGCATTGAAGGCAGGATCGTCATTGACTCGTCAAAGCTACGAGAATATGGTCGTGAACAAAATCATGCCGTGAGCGGAAGAGAGCTTGCCAATCGAATGGGTTCTGCAGCAAGCCAATGGCCCAAACACACTTCACATGCTGCAAAAGACGCGACGAAGCAGAAAAATGTGAGACATCTAGACTGTCCAACTTGCAGATCTCAGTTCGATCGAAGCAGCCATGCAGCATCAGTGATCAGAAGTTTTCTTTACTTGCGAAAGAATGGGACATCACACCCACATCACATACACCACACACGTCCATTCTACAGAAGAAGCTCATGGGATAGATGCCAGGTCGTTGCGCAGCCATCGGAAGCCTGATATCCCGACGAAAATCAAATGTTCATTTGCTACAATTTTGTTGATGAAATGGTTCTTCTATTATGTGTGGATTTTGCATACTTTTTTGAGAGATTGTGCATTTAACCTGTTCCATCTGCCGTATGTTGGAATGAAGTGCAGGTGATGTATTTTGTTTGTGAAAATGGTAATAATATTCACTAACGCGTTTCGGCGAATACTTTTGACCCCCTCTGCATATAATGTATATGCGTGTCTTAGTGTGTTTGACCATAAATTCATATCATGTTTTGCCGTAGATTGGAGCTTCAAATTTGGTAGAACGGGAACAATGGCAACACTAGACTCCGCCCACAGGGACGGGCCTGAGCGATGCCATGATCGATGATTCGGAGCTACATAAGTGATGCTATGCGCTCCACCATGAGGCGGCCCTGTACAGGTGCTGCTTATAGGACATGGCATGAGCAGCGACTAGTGCGATCGAGCTGGTTTAGCCTCCATAGCGTGACCTACACTGATGGACGAGAGAGTGATTGCATGACGCCAGGCGTGACCTACCAGGTCACCTGCAAGCTACGCAAGGGCTGTTATCAAATCGACAAAACTGGGCGACCTGTGTGCACGAGGGTCAAAGAACACATATACGGCTAGAATCGAGTCATTGGTGCTCACTGCTTACAGTCCATGAACAAGCGGCGTTCGAGCTCAGACTTGAATACCTGGGAATCCCTCCCTTCGGCGAGCAAAGCCTTCGAGGCACTCTTCGTCTGCGCCAGTCTCCCAAAAAGGATAGGAAAGACGAGTGCTGAGCCATGACTCTCTTCTCTTGATTTTCTGGACCCCATTGGCTCCGTTTGGACTTGTGGTGAAGCGTCATCTCATCTGGGGACACCTTCCTCCTCCATCAGAGTCAGATTAATGACGGTCGACATTGTGACCCGTAGTTAGTTAAGGTTGGTCTAGATGTTTTGTGGTTGCGATGCCTACTTGGATCCACTTGGTCTACGGACTATTCGTGAAGTTCGAAATGTTTCCTGGAGATAAATCATGCTTCATTCGAAGCTTCGAAGGACGCGCCAAACCAAACCAACTTTAGCCGGATGAAACTTATTGTCCCTTGTTTACGGTTTCAAAAAACCTGACGAATACTAATACAAACCTTTTCACGTTCTTAAAATATTGATAACAACGTCCACATATACTGCCGATAAGGCAACGTAGTTTTGGAGTATGAAGTCGGGCCTAATTTTGATTTTCCTTATCTCGTCTTGCTATTTTTATATGGGCAATTGCTGTTAAAATCGTCGAAAAAATTCTAATTCGTAAAGTTGATATTATTCTAGCTGGTTCTGGCATAGAGCTCAACTCACAGACGAGTGAGCGATTCTACGAAAAAAGCTCGAACTTAATTTCTCCTTCCTGATGCATCGCATTCGAGCCACCACTCGTTCGCTCGCAATCAGCGTCGAGTAAAGAGTCCAAGAGTAGTGTCACGTTCGGACCGTTTCGCAGTTATGGCTTGGAGTATGACATGTAAGCTGCATAAAGAACACTCGTAATAAAGCGCTCAGGGATGTGCAGTGTTTCGTGTCGCTGCTACACAATCCAGACAGTTGTCACCATTCCAGGCCATGTTGCATGATAAATGGCTACAGTGTGTTTCACCAATGCGCAGTCACTCTTGAGCTCTGTAGTCCTGAAGTAAGTGCTTACACAGACATGTCCTCGGCATTGCTATATGATGTACCACCTTAAACAACTACATGCAAGCATTGGTTGAATCAGCTTTCACCTCGACATTTTCACATATCATAATCGGTATTTGCAACTTCTCACAGATGCAAAGTCACCTGAGAATTCGAAAGACCAATCAATATCAAAGACAAGCTGAAAGCAACTGGTATTCTGCGAGTCTCCCTTGTTTAGCGTAATATCGAATGGCCTGATAACAAGAAATCAAATCAGGTACGGCACGGTAGTCCTCTAGTAATCCCACCTATACGTCCTAGCTTGGACGAATCCGTGTACAATTTAAACTCCTAGGAACCCTCCACATCCCCGTGTACTTGCCCAAGATTCCTTTCGATGCGTTGTGCATGTGACGGGTCATAGCATAACCCTATTTGTCTATTTAAATAGGATTATGCAGTGGAAGGGAAAGTCTCGTGAAATTCTGCGTTCAACGCATTTAATTGAAGGCAAGTTTTTGTAATTATGAAGTGCCGCTTTGAATTTTCGCTTCTCTTTCGTGACATATGTGAAAAAGGTTTTGAAGTACTCCACTGGCTGTTTCACTTCCTGCTCTAATTATTGGTGCCTTGACTCTTCCTTTGTCTGTAATTGACCGTTTTACCTAAATTCTCTTACAGGGTTGCCCATAGCTTCTCCATCGGATTCAGATTGAGTCTACAGGCTTCCTAGGCAGCAAAACCCCTGTACTTGGAGAGTGAAACCACTTCCATGAGGCGGCTAACGTGGCTGAGAACATTATCTCAAAACCGGAAAGATACTCAAGAGTGATACCAGATGCATTCAAGAATGATACCAGATGCCTTTATAAGATTTCTTTGTGATACTTGTAGTTGAAGGCAATCTTCAACACGACATCAGTGCGAAAGGCATCGAATGCCTTTACCCTCTATCCTCCGATATTGAAGGGAATCGGTTCTTTCCGCAATTCACGCCAGTAGTGAGGCTATCAAGGCTGTTTGAAGCTGTTCCACGTTTTTTCATGCATCCATGACGCTCATCTGTGGCCCTATATAAGTAACGCTCAAAAGATTAGGAGAAACACTTTTTCGATTGTATCTTTTATCTTTACTAGCACAATGCTACTCTACTGTGATGTTTCTGAGGGTTTCACAAAGGGACCATGGTTTTTCGGTTCTGCGGGGGAAAAGTTACGTATTTGAACAAGAATTTTTCATTGTTACTGCAGTTTCCACACATTTAGGAAAAGTTTCATATGCTTCACGCGCTTATCTTTTTCCATTTTGATCTCTACTAAACCGCTGAATTGAAGAGACAAGACCAAAATCAGCAGAAGTTCTTCAAGGAGTTCGCGTAGTAGCGGTGAGCATGGCCTTCACCCGGGAAGAAGGGCACCAAAATAGCGAGAATCTTGAATGCCTCACATCAAACCAAATCTTCATTTTTCCAGCGCAACCAGGTCAAACAATGTAATGCCCAGAGAGCTAGGTGATTTAGATGCATTACTGCTGGACAAGATAGATAGATCATATGCCGTTTGGAGTCTGATCCTCGTCTCACTACATTCGACCGCTCGTCACAGCAAAAAATTAAGAAGCTCAAGTCAAGTTCGCGCATCGACACCTTGCATAAGTTCGGGTAGTTGAGCACAGTACTTTTTACGTTTGTTAACAACCTAAACCTGTTCGGAATTGATTCTATAAAGTACGTACGACGTCCTTCAGAGTTCAATTATAGATATAGATATAAATTATAGATATATATTAGTCTTATGGTCAAGCATGGTAGAGATTCAGTGATGACCGACGATGCTTTTTCAAAGAACAGCATGAGTCCTACCCTGAGAGCAAACAGAGCGATGACGTGCAGCAGCGACTACAGGGACATCTTGGTGAATGATATCCTGCTGTGGGCACAGCAGAACATGCCTGATTGTTGCATTCTGCAGCGAAGTAATCCAAAGCAGACATCAAGTATTGTGAAAGGAGCAGTTGATGAACAAAAAGTCAGACTCTTCGACTGGCCAGTCTTCAGACCTGAACCCAATTTTGGGTAAGCTTGGGAGGTTGTGTTCATAGAGGCAAACCAAAAACAAGGTTGAAAAGTTTGCTCAGTCAGTTACAGAATGGAGTGCAATTTTGCCGGCTTTCAGACAGGTGCTCATAGACTTAGTACCTTCCCGCTGTGTCGCAGTGATCGAAAATCGCGGTTCTGTTCCAAATATTCAACTAATGGAGTTGCTCCCGTATTTTCAATTTACAATGTATCCAGAATTCTTTTCTCTCAGAATACCATCCAAACCAAAATATCTGGAAGATAAGTACTGAGCCAATTAACTCATTGCGTACCGCAGCGTTTTTGCGGTAGCTAAGCATGTGCCCGGCGTTTTCTTGGAAATCGATGCGGCAACGTGGTTCAGCACGCGCGGTACGCAATGCGTTAAGTTGTGATGAACCAAAGTACCTGCCACCCAAGTATTTCGGAATATCAGTACTATGGTTCGGCATGACACACTAATGCTTCATAGAATTTGACTTTGCAGAAAAAAAAATATAATTAAAATGTTTTTCGTCGAATACGTCTGAGCGCTGCATACTGTAGGTGGTTAAGAACGTGAACAAATTGAACCCCCAATGGATCCGCAATTGGGGAGCTTTCTGAAGAGACTAGAGCGGATGTATTAGATATCCTGCAGCGATGTTTTACAGAAAGGGTTTTTGGATATCGTCTAGACGGCATGAATTCCCAGCGAATGATACTTCCAGTAATGAATACGCAAGCTTATCGTCGACCTTCTATAAAAGAACATTGCGTTATGGATACTCATGTTGCTTGGGCTGCAATGTACGAAGATTTTTCGAAGTACAGGGAGTTGCATCCCACATGCATCCCTCACAAACCCATGCGGCTTTCTCAGGAAGTGAATCAGTGCGAGGTTGTGGTAATAGAGAATAAAGAAAGGGTGCTTTTCAATTTCAGGGATTAGATGAGATCTGCCACGGGTAAAATATAAAAGTAGTAAATAGTATGTATCATTTATATCGTCACTGTGGAGTAGAGCCGTGACCACTCCACCTCCTGCATGTTATGATAGGGATGATGAATAAGTTACTGACGAATAAGTAACAAAAAAGGTGAACAAGTGCTCGTAACAGTATCATGAGTAGGCAGAATTCGATACGTTCTCGTGCAAATCTCATCCTGGTCATCGCTAAATTGACCATCTTTTCTTTTGTCTTATATTTCTTTTCGCCTTTTGCTGCGTGCGTTTCGCTGAAAATTCTTTATAGCATAACCAGTCGGGCCGCCCGGCTAACGCCAGGCTTCCCTCCTTCTTATGGTGTCGCCCGGCTTCGCCGGGTGCTCCTCCTTCTTGTAAGAAATTTGCTTTTCCTTGAAAGCTCTACACTCCCAGCATTAGCTCCGCATTGGGAACGATTTTTTCTGTATTATAATCGATTGTATACTAATTAGAAGTCTCGATTCATTGATCTTCATTTCGAAATTGTGTCACATCGATGGCTTAACTAATTGAAAGCCAATGTCTCGAATGGTACCCAGAAATGGATAGTAACGCCTATCACAGATGTCGTTCTCAATAGAACATTTTTCCCACGAAGTTTTCATTAATTGGGAATCCCAAATCATTAGCGGTCAGATGAGTTTAGTCACAAATGATATGGCACAAAAAAAGGAATCGTGGTACTTCATTGTGTCACAAAGCTTACTACTTAACGGTCGTAGTTTAATAGCAAGAAATGGACAATATTCTCATTTCGTTATGGAGAAATGTCTTTGATCGGTCGCTATTACAGCAGTTACAGCATTAGAGAGTCAGTGTTTGATCATAAATACCCCTTTGCTCTCTAAGGCCCTTATCATTCCTATCAATTGTTATCAGTTCCTGTCACAGAGTACCTACGACCATGACACATCCTACATTGCCGTCATTGAAAAGGTTCCAGATTTACGCGAGGGGGATTGCAACGCTTGCTCGTTTGTTATTATGTTATTATTATGAGTTATGGATCTGCAACCTAAAATTTCTAACGCGCACGCCACTGTAGGCGGAGTTCGATCTTGCCAGCTGCCATAAGTGTTCCCATGCCGCCGCCTGTGCTCCTACCGATTTTGAACGCTTTGGGCCCACTGGGACAGGAGTTATGAATTTGCGATCTAAAACTTCTATCGCGCACGCCCCGCTCCTTGCAGGCGGAGTCCGGTCCCACTACCTGCCATAAGTGTTCCCATCCTGTTTCCTTCGCTCTTACCACGTTTGAACGCTCTGGGTCCAGTGGAGCAGGAATTATGAAATAGCGACCTAAAATCTCTATCACGCACGCTCCACCCCCTGTGGGCGGAGTCCAGGCCTGCCACCTACCATAAGTGTTCCCATCATGCCTCCTGTACTCCCACCAATTTTCAACGCTCTGGGTCCAGTGGAACAGGAGTTATGAGTTTGCGGCCCAAAATTTCTATCTCCCCGCCCCCTGTGGGCGGAGTCCGGTTCTGCCACCTGCCATAAGTATTCCCTTTCTGCCCCCCGTACTCCTACCAAATTTTAGCTTTCTAGGTGCACGGGGACAGGAGTTATGAATTTCCTGTCAAACACACACACCGACACACACACACACACCGACACACCAACAGACACACTTAGCGAATTATATAAAGTAGGATAATAATTCTGTCTGATTGCAACACAAGTATTAATCGTAATCAAATGAAGACATACCAACTTGAGTATGTCTTCCTCTGATGATCAGATCTTTTCTTTTCGACTCGATCTGCACGCCGATTCAGTGTTCTCGGTGAAAATGTAGTTGGGGGGGGGGGGGGGGTGCCACCGCCCTCCCGTCTCGTTGCTCTGCGTCTCTCACCCAGGGCAGAGTACCCAGAGACCGCACTGGAGCGCGGATATCACCTCTCAATAACAATAGGGAATGTATTCTTTAACAAGAGGAGGAGCTCCGGGGTGGGTGAAAAGTAAACGTAGTGCAAAAGTCGAAATGATTTAGAATAGCTCTTTAATAGCAACTTTTGTCGACGCGTGCGGTGCGTCTACGGTGCGCAGTCGACTTATTGCAGCCATACTCCTCAATCCCATTCCACTCTTTTCTACTTTATCACTACTTTCTCTCGTCCTTGCACTACGTTTACTTCTCACCCGCCCCGGAGCTCCTCCCCTTATTAAAGAATACACGCTTCAGTGCGGTCTCTGAGTACTCTGCCGCCTGGGTGAGAGACACAGAGCAACGAGACGGAAGGGCGCTGGCGCCTCCAACTACATTTTCACCGTGTTCTCTACTAAGGAATTTCCCAAAACGTAAAACCAACTATGTGAACCACCACGAAGATTGGCCATCGAGAAGGGCACCCTAGACCAACTACAGGCAGATATAAACTATCCATATATATGTGAGACTAAAGAACTCATTATTCAGAAACTGTTGCGGCATTATTCGATGTGACTTGAACTCACAGTATTTTGATTTTCGGCATCGTCCAACACTGTGAAGAGCATTCCTTACAACTGAGCCTCACCGTGTGAATGAGCTGATAAACTGACGACTCTTAAAAATGATTAGTATAAGTCGGTAAGCAGTCGATATCTCGATTGCTTACTGACCAGAGTGATGACGTACTTCGGTTAAGGAGATGTTTACTTGAATATACTCAAAGAGCTTCGGTTTCTCTGCACTCTGAACTCAATTTTCCGCGAAATTCCAACCGATACCTGAAATCCATTTTTCAGACAGAAAGGTAGTCAAACCCACACTACACAATACCCACACTTTGCGGCTGCCATCGACGACTTCTCGAACTATATCCCTGTGAGAGCAGCCAAAAGGATAATTACAGAACGGTCAAATATGTGCGAGCTGAGCTCGCAGATATAATATCTTCTTAGATACTGGCCTTGGTTCATTTCATTGATGTTACATGTAAAGTCCGATAATAATATTAAAGTGAAGATTATGTGGACGCACGCCTATACCTCTAACTCGTAGCAGCGAGAATGGTCCACTTCATCTTATTCTCTTTCCTTATTTTTTCTCTGACTTGCCGGGCTTTTTTCTTGGGTTCTTTCAGTTTTTTTCCTTTTCTCACTGCAGTCTCGTTTCACTTGGCTCCGTAGGGCAGCTCGGCTCACAGGAGCATTCTTCTGCTTTCCCCTCCTTATCGTTCAATATTTGAGGGTAAGTAGATTTTAATCGGTGTTAGTGAGGGAGGTTCCAGCCTCCCTCTGCTTTTCCTATTGCTCTTCATTGCTCCCTCAAATTAGGCCAAGCAGACCCAGATCGACAGTATTATTTTTTCTCATTCTGCTATTATGTCAACGTGTGAGTAATACGATTACCCTTCCTTTTCTTACTTCCTCTCTTTCTGTTTCCTTTTTACGCAGTGATAATCACCCGACGTAATTATTTTTTGTTTTTCTTTTATTTCATGCCTGTTCGTGAGACGCACGTTTCCTCACGCAAATACCGGTCACTCTGCGTGTAAGAGGCATTTTAATACTTACTAATGACGTTGCTTATCGCCAATTCATTAGTTCATCCGTTCACGCGTAACTGTTGTGAGAGGAAATTTGAGGTCCAGACCATAAGCTTGTAGTGCAGAACAAGAAAGGAAAGCTATTTCTAACAGTATTTCTGTCGATATTCGTCTGGTTTACCGAATGATCTAGTGCCCACTTATGAGGCATGGGGATTTTTCAAAGCTGCAAGCAGTGGAGATATGAGTAACCGCTGGAATAGCTTCTAGGGGCCTTCACTTTTGATAAAGGTTTTTTCGACACACTGGCTCTGATGAGGCACACTCCGCGTGAAGCTGATAGTGTGCTGTCACAACATCGGCATACGATATATGCCATTCTTCGACCGCAAGCCTTTCACACGCTTATCGGCGGAGAACATCTGTATCAGCAAGCACCGCATAGCAAGTGTATAACTTTCCTTCAAAGCTTTAAAAATTATCATTATCTGACATTTTATTTCTTCACGACCGCGTGTTGCGCATTCGTAAGGAAATTCAAAATCAAGAACATTCGAAGTTCGCCATACACTACCATGGAGGGATAACTCGCCGTGCACGCAGCGCTTTTGCTGCGACATAAGCTTGCATTCCTCGGCTGATACGGGGAGAAGCGTTTTCACATGGTTTTCTGTACGAGCCCCAAAGAAGCTTACGGAATATAAAACCGAATGGCGGACAACTTTGCATAGGAAAGGAGAAGAACACTGCTTAGTGTTGGGACGGTAGACGTGGAGAGAGACTGACTGCAGTTGCTTCGCCACGTTAGGAAGAAGGCGAGAACAACTAAAAGTTGAAGGGACAAAAAAGATGTTGGTAGGGTTCTCGGATGGACAAAGCCATGCGTCAGCTGAAGCAGAAACAGCGGAGATACATACCAAAGCCAACCAGCAAAGAAATGGAGAATGCACCGAGGGGCTACCGGTAACGGATGATGAAGGGGTGGTCTTGCAGTCATACGCCACTTTAGCAAGATCCTCGTTACGCTGAATAAGCGCAGCTATCCGGGCTCGGGATTGGTTAAGCTCGGCTTTGGTCTGTCCTACCGTCAGCGATAAATCTGCTATCCGTTGCTGTGCAGCTGAAAGAGCGGGGTCGTCCTGTGGCGCGGCGTGACCGGAGGGAACCGCACAAGACATGAGGGGGGCATTATCCCGACGAGGAGGCGGCGGAGGCTGGTAAGAACGACGGTTGGAAAGAGCATAGGTAGAATTTTGAACTGGCCTGTTCTTCCTCCTATTGGTTTGATTGATGACCGGAGCCGTACATTGGTAAGCCAGGTGCGAAGTTCTTCCGCAGTTATAGCCCGGTCGAATGGGTGCTCCCTGTTACGGCATTGTATTACCCTGAAAACGACGACGTTGGTTGTTATCAAAGCGTCGAAAATGTCTTTGAAACTTACCTGTTGTTGAACCTGTTAAACGGTTGGTTCCGACAACTTACCTCGCTGTCCAACGCGTTTACTGCAGGTACCTGCTGAGCTGGAGTGATGAGGCGCTCCGCAGTTGCTTCGCTAAGTAACTGCTCTACCATCTGTGCCTTGGTGACTGCCTGCTCGAAGGTAGACGGATTATCCAGCTTCACAAAGTACCTGATGTCACCTCGCAAACGGGCCACGAACTCCTCCAAGACGCGGTCTTTCTGAGTGGCAGCATCCTGCCCAGCTGTTGCTGCTCTTACTAGGTTAAGAATTCGGTTCGCGAAGGTGGCCGAGGACTCCCCTGGCTCCTGACAGCAGGAAGAGAGCTTCTGGCGAGCGACGTACTTTTGCTGCGGGCTCTCGAAAAATGTTCTCAGGTGACTGGCCACTGAATCGAAATTCTTACGTGCGCTCTCCGTGAGCTCCTCCACTTTCTCGCGGGCAACCCCGTCCAGATGTCCGATCAGAAAGTTGGCTTTCTGCTCCGAGTTGAATGGGGAAGGCCGCATCCGTATGACATCTTCGAGGCGGCGGAGCCACACTGAAAATTGCGCACCTTCCTCAGTAGATCCTGAAAAGGGGGAGATCCTGGGAGTCTGCGGATCTAACCCGAGCATCGCGACTGTAGGAAGAGCGTCGAGACGGCTGCCAACTGCTGTAAACGACTCATTGAATTTCCGCGATAAGGAAGTGTTACCTTCATTGATCTTCTGCGCTAAAGCAGATGTTTGCGACGTGGCCTCCTTCCATACCCTTGTAATCGCAGCCGAGGTGGCGTCGCGGAGCTGCTTCACGTCAGCCGCATGCAACACGGCGGAATCGTCGAGCTTAGAAAGGGACTCATCCAATGTGGCTGTAAGTGCAGTTGATCTGAAAGGATAAGTGGCGGATACCGGCGCACCGGTTCCCACATCCAAAGGTGCCACATGCTCTCGATTAGGGGCAGCAGCCCCGGTACCTGTCAGTGCAGGGGGAGACGGAGACGACGACGAAGATCCAGAATCCGACGAAGCGACAGGTACCAGCGAAGATTGACTACGAGTAGTCGGCATGAACGACGAAACGACGACAGTTGACGCAAGCTACTGCAGTGGACAGTAACAACAGAACGGACCGTCTCACCCGGCGGGGGATAGGGAGGGAAGGGGGTGGGGGCCAGAGGGGATAGGTAAAAGGGCATGACACATGACTGTGAGAAACAGGTGAAAAAGAGGCTGAGATTCCCATGATCAGTTTTAACTATGCGACAACAATCGAATGTTTATATTACGCGTTAGGCGGCAAGACACTATTTCACGGCGCCGTATCTTTAACGGGCGCCGCCAGGTATGATAACATACGTACTGGCATAGCGTGGCAGAGAGAGTGAGAGATGGAGAAAAACGATGAGACGCAGAGTGCAAGTCATAAACGTACGTCAATGGATCCATTCAAACGGAAGGCAATACTTACTGGACTATAATAACATGAATATCACGAATCGAAAAGGAAGAGCTCTTCCGATACCATTATTTAATCACTAATCAAGAGTTCCTTTTACCGTGATCAGGCCTGATTCAGATTTGCAAAATATTCTCTCCATTTCGCCAGTAAACGACGGGCTTCCATTACTGAGATGCGTCATAACTTGAACTCATTACGGTGCCTTCCTTACACAACGTGATCACGACACTAAAGAAAAAAAGGAACCTGCTCTCGTCGACGACCATCAGGCCCCGGGGAATGATTTAAATTCAAATAAGGAAGCGTCGAATTGAAAGTCGAGTGTTTTGAATTTCAAAGGAGGCTGATTGAAGAAAGAAACTGTAGGAGAAATGCTCTTCGATAAGGTCACGGCCCGCGAGTTAACAAAGAAGCTTTGAAATTAAGTTAAACAAGTCTGAGAAATAAGATGTATCATCATGCCCTTAATGGGAAGCCGCCTATGAACTCAATACGCATGACTCGTGTCATGGCAAAAAAATGATGGGAAAACATTCAAACGAATTCGAAAGGCAAAACACGAGAAAAGTGCAAATTCATGTGATTAATGCAAAAAGCGGGTGTGCTTGTGATAAAAAGGCATTGGCAATAAATCAGAATGTTTGACCTACCTATGTGAACTGCCCTCCGAAGTCGCTAAACCAAAAAAGGGGGGTTGATCAAAATCGATTTTAGCGGATCCGAACGAGAAATGATGGAGGCAGAAGGTTACAGGAGAGAAAAGATTCATTATGATGAGCCTGACAATAACTGTTGAGCTGTAGAAGCGAAAAGAGATGGCCAGACTCATCCTCGTGTACAAGCTCAACAGAGCCAGAATGAAACGGCAGAGCTAACTCGAGAAAACCAAAGGTGAACTGACTCGCCTTCCTCGGAGTCGGACTCGCTGCTACCAGTAATAGGAGCGGTCATCCCGCTCAGCAGACTGCGCGACCAAGACATGAATAAATAATCAGTTTATTAGTATGATGGTGAATAAGTATCAGTCCAGTCGATGTCCTTGTCCGGAAGGTGGTGAGCCCAGAGGTGACTGCCGACGAAGGCCAGGAGTATATAGTGGCGACAGGCTTGATCCTCTCGTGTGCGGCCGTCGAGCCTCCATCCTCTCTCGATGTTGCCGTTCGCCAGCCTTAAGTACGAAACATGAGATGAGTCAGCTACCGTAACCTGACATGCTCTCTGCCCTCTCACCCTGTAAGCCTTATCCCAGTTGCAATCTCCCCACCAGGAATGAATGACAAAGAAATAATAAGGGGGTTCACTTAGATCTTCTACTCTCACATTCCGATGATCTTACAACCTCTTACAGCAGAGAGAACCCGAAAATCAAGTCATTTCTATTTCTCCAGATGCCTCCATGAAAGGACAATTCCCTTACACACATTACTTATGGTGGAACATGAACTCACATTCCTCAGCAGATTCGTGCAAATGCGATTCCAGATGGTCTCATAACGTGCTCCGAAAAAGCTAATAGAATAAGAGACAGAAGACAGAAGAGAACAACTACACCGAAGCCGGAGTAGGCTAACACTTAGTATTAGGACGGAACACATGCTCTGTGAGAAAACGTGGATAAATGGAAGTATTCGGGAATAAAGATGAACAATCACACGCATTCGGTACAAAAAATAAATTGGTGGGGGTCTCCGTTAGGCATAACTAGGAATCCGCTGAAGCGGAAGAACCTGCTATGGCGATTGTCAGGCGAGGAAAGACGGGTAGGAGAATATGAAGAATTACCGCCGAAAGCCGAATTAGCGAATTCCTCATTTCGTTTAGTTGTGGCTGCTATTCTAACTTATACTGGTTTAAACCGGACCAAAGCTTATACCGGTTTAAATTTTATCTTCTGTGAGAGAAAGATCACAAATGCGCTGCTGAACAGTGATTAAGGAAGATTCAGAAAGAGAAGATGAAGAAGTACTAGAAGCCATGAGTTGCGCGTTCACGCGCTGAGTTGAGAACCCTATTCTCATGTATCGAACGAAGTGTAAGCCTTTCTCCAGTCGGGCTCCGCTGGTGACGAGCAGTGAATAGACGATGACGGACTCCTTACGTTACCGTCTTTATTATTAGGCCCATTAAACACTTGGCTCCTACCCACAATACCTCTATCCAACGCATTCGCAGGCATTTCAAGATTCCAGGATTGATAAGTCCATCAGCTGTAGCTCATTAAGTAGTTGTTTCACCATCTGTGCCTCGTAACCTCCTGCTCAAGTGAATGGAAGGGGGAGGGATTATCCAGTCTGACGAAGCATCGAATATCTCCCCTAAGGCGGAATGCGCACTCTCCAACACCCTATCCTTGTGCGTAGTTGGGTCTTGGCTAGCCGTTGCAGACCGAACCAAATTCAGCACCCAATTGTCGAACGTTGCAGCTGTTTCCCCTGGCTCCTGCTTACAAATAGTGAGCTTTTGTCAGGCAACGTGTTGCGGGCTTCCGAAGAAGTTCCGAAGATGAGAAGTGACCGCATCGTCCAGTTGCTCCACCTTGTCCCGAGCAAATCCGTGCATGTTTCCGATAAGAAAGTTGGCCCTCTGCTCGTTGGCAAGTTCAGACGGACGCATGCGGATGACATTATTAACACGTTGACGACGAGAGCGTTTTTCGTTTGCGCGCCCACGGGACGAGACCGTTTGAAGGCGCTGACTAATCGTCGGTTACCATTGGCGGACCTCGTCCCACGGGACAGACACCTATTGAATTTGCTGTATTCATGAGTAATAAGATTCTAATTGTGTAAAACAAGTAAATACTAATGGAAACGAAAGAAGAACTTGTATCCTGTCAAGATTTGGGTGAATTCTCCAAAATCATGGGCTTTGTAGACCATCTCGGTGTATGAGGTTTTGAATCGTGAAAATTCATAGAAAGCTCTATTTAAACGTTCGGCGGGAACAAGATTAGAAGTAAGGCGCCAATTGTTGGAAGGAGTTCAAATTTTAATTGCTATCTGATATGATGTATGACTCCTGACTCGACACTTAATAATTCCATAAAAACATTAGATTTAGATGGATCATGGGTCGACGCTAAAGTTAGTGAGTAAATAAGTGAATGTAAAATATGAAACAAAAAACCTGAGAATTTCTTCATTTTGCTGACATACAGTACTGTCGGTCACCATTGACCGACATCGTCCCACGAGACAGACTGGCTGTCGGTCAGCATTGACCGACATTGTCGTCAACGTGTTAAATGAAGACTTTTGTAACATCCTCTAACGACCCAGTGAACGGAGCTGTTTATGGCGAAGGAAAGTCCTTGGCCAACATTGCATTGGTTGATAGATTTTCTCACGCACTCTTGCCCTTCAAACTACGGTCACTCCTCCACCTACAGACTCTTATATCAAGTTATAGGTTAGCTAGGCCTATACCTGAGTGTGCAGCGGACATAAGGGATGCTTCTGTAAACTCGTATATTTATTTACGTGTTTATTGCAAATACTCAATAAGACAGAGAGTAGGACAAAGGGGAGGGCTGGGGACAGGACGAATGGGCTTGACTGGCTACAACGAAGGGTCGTCGAATAGCCTGAATGCTAAGATGACATCCACGACGACGACGACGAGGATGCCAGCAAGCCGCTTGTATTGGGTTGTCCGAAAAGTTTCCGCCGATTTTTGATACCCCGCATTTATCAACCGTTGTACAAAAGATCAAGGACCCAACCTAATGAAGTTATATGTTTTCTGAAAGAGTAGATCCTCCTCTATATTCCTGTTGAGCTTCTGTCAACATTCGTCGAAGTTTCTCTGTATAGACTCGTATGAAAATGGAGAACCACTGCGAGCATTTTCGGCATCTGAAGTATTTCTCCTACCGCAAGGCCTAGAATGCGGCTCAAGCCGCATGAAAGATATATGACGTTTTAGTAGACCATGCCGTAGAGGAAAGTACAGTGCATGACTAGTTTGCGAAATCCGAACGGAGTGAATCCGCCTTCGAAGACCGGCAACCCTTAGGGAGACTACCATCAGTTTAAACGATCAACTCAAAATGTTAGCCGAAGCAAATCGGCACATCACTGCTCGTGGAGTAGGACAAGGGCTTAGTGTTTCGAAATTAACCATACATGGTCATCTGCAGACGCTTGGTTTTGTAAAGCGCCTTCATGTTCACATATCTCGCGAAAGGAGCGAGCGCAATGCGATGGACCGCGCCTCCATGTGCAACTCGTTGCTCGAACGAAATAAAAATGAGCCGTTTCTGAAACGCATGAGCATGAGGGACGAAGATCTGATTGTGTACAGCAATGAGGAGCGGAAACGATCGTGCAGCCCTCTAGTGAGCCGTCACAAACCGCTGCAAAAATCAAAATCCATGTGCGGATGACTATGCCGAGTTGCTGATGGGATTCCAGCGGAATCACCATGAGCTGTTGTCGCACAATCAAAAAATGACTTAGGAAAGGTACTATAGTAAGCTAGAAACTATAGAGGCAGCGATGGACCAAAAGCGACCCGAAGTGGCCAATAGTTAGGGCGTAATCTTCCAACAGGGTACCTCCAGACCACACGTATTTTTGGCCACTCGTCAAAAGCTGCTAAAGCTCGGGTGGGATGTCTTACCCCCCCCCCCATATAGTCCAGACATAGCACCATCAGAATACCACTTGTTTGGGTTTCTGCAAAATTCCTTGAATGCAAAATCGTTCAATTCGCTGGAGAACTGCAAAAAGCACTTGAGCGGGTTTTTCGATTTTAAGTCTGGAACCTTCTATGGAAGAGGGGAACTGGAACCTACAGGAAGATGACGAAGCCTTACTGAACAGAATGGAGGATAAATTCTTCAATCAATGGTTTTCTTCTTGTAGGGATTTTCATTCAAAGATGAATCAAAAATCGGCGGGAACTCTTCGGACAACCCAATATATCGTGGCTTGTGCATAGGCAGGATGCGTTCCTTATGAATGGCAGTGGCAGCTTCCTCGTAGGTGTGAGACTGACGAAATCCTAACACGGCTGTCTCGAGCTGACGCATGATTCGACACTTACAAACTCGATGGGTTACGTAAGGATGGCTAAAGAGATGCCCTTCACTCCTAAGTCGCACTTGCTATACTGGCAAGTATGCATTGCATTATTGTGTTCGGTAATCAAACCTGTTCGCATGAAATAGTGCTCATGAGAACAACCTGAGTGAATACGACATTACGACGCATCGGAATCCATACTATATATAAACCGCAAACGTCCGTTTGTTTGTACGTTTGTCTGTTTGTCTGAAACACTGCCTTATATCGTGCCGTTTGGAATTCAACTGGAACAGCTCAGACAGGTTGGAACAAGTGGGAAGTGAGCCTAACTCCTTGGGTACACGTGACTCAAGCTAGCTCCGCCCACCAGGGGCGGAGCGTCCTACTAGGGGCGGGGCGTGCGCGAAAACTGTAGTTCAGCGGAATCCCGTAACTCCTGTTCTCCTGGGCCTAGAGTACTCAAATTTGATAGAGATGTAGGCGGCAGGAAGGGAAAACTAACGGTAGGTGACAGGTGTAGACTCCGCCCACTGGGGGCGGGGCTTCCTCGAAAACGGTAATTTTGGACCTGGGGCGTTCAAAATTGACAGAGGTGTAGGAGGCAGGAAGGAAAAACTAACGATAGGTGACAGGTGTAGACCCCGCCCACTGGGGGCGGGGCTTCCTCGAAAACAGTAAATTTGGACCTGGGGCGTTCAAATTTGACAGAGATGTAGGCGGCAGAAAGGGAAAACTAATGGTAGGTGACAGGTGTAGACTCCGCCCACTGGGGGCGGGGCTTCCTCGAAAACAGTAAATTTGGACCTGGGGCGTTCAAATTTGGTAGAGATGTAGGCGGCAGAAAGGGAAAACTAATGGTAGGTGACAGGGTAGACTCCGCCCACTGGGGGTGGGGCTTCCTCAAAACAGTAAAATTGGACCTCGGGCGTTCAAATTTGGTAGAGATGTAGGCGGCAGAAAGGGAAAACTAATGGTAGGTGACAGGTGTAGACTCCGTCCAATGGGGGCGGGGCTTCCTCGAAAACAGTAAATTTGGACCTGGGGCGTTCAAATTTGGTAGAGATGTAGGCGGCAGAAAGGGAAAACTAATGGTAGGTGACAGGTGTAGACTCCGCCCACTGGGGGCGGGGCTTCCTCGAAAACAGTAAATTTGGACCTGGGGCGTTCAAATTTGACAGAGATGTAGGCGGCAGAAAGGGAAAACTAATGGTAGGTGACAGGTGTAGACTTCGCCCACTGGGGGCGGGGCTTCCTCGAAAACAGTAAAATTGGACGTGGGGCGTTCAAATTTGGTAGAGATGTAGGCGGCAGAAAGGGAAAACTAATGGTAGGTGACAGGTGTAGACTCCGCCCACTGGGGGCGGGGCTTCCTCGAAAACAGTAAATTTGGACCTGGGGCGTTCAAATTTGACAGAGATGTAGGCGGCAGAAAGGGAAAACTAATGGTAGGTGACAGGTGTAGACTCCGCCCACTGGGGGCGGGGCTTCCTCGAAAACAGTAAATTTGGACCTGGGGCGTTCAAATTTGACAGAGATGTAGGCGGCAGGAAGGGAAAACTAACGGTAGGTGACAGGTGTAGACTCCGCCCACTGGGGGCGGGGCTTCCTCAAAACAGTAAAATTGGACCTCGGGCGTTCAAATTTGGTAGAGATGTAAGCGACAGAAAGGGAAAACTAATGGTAGGTGACAGGTGTAGACTCCGCCCACTGGGGGCGGGTCTTCCTCGAAAACAGTAAATTTGGACCTGGAGGCTTCAAATTTGGTAGAGACGTAGGCGGCAGAAAGGGGAAACTAATGGCAGGTGACTCTACTCACCGGGGCGGTGTTTGCGCGAAAATAGTAAATGTGGACCTGTCTACCATGATTTTTGCATGAAATTTCATCGAACAATGTATTGGCCTCAAGATCGTCGATATATAGCTATCAAATGCCTGCTGCGACGGGTGGGGATAGATTTCAAAGTGTAAATAAACTCCCATTTCATCTCCAGTGAAATAAAGGCATTCCACAATGGTAAGGGGTAAACAAGAGATTAATGATGGTCTTTTTTGATTTTTTGTGTTGTCTCAGTCAGTATATAGATAAAAGAGTGTGAATGGTTGCCAAATGCAGTTTGCTAGAAATGTGCGCTCCCAATAAACGGCTTATGACGCTGTTATTTGGGGTGGAAGAACGGTGCTGTCCATTTTTGGAAGAGGGTGGTAACTGAGTTACCAAGACGATTACGCTTCAGGTTATCTTCGAGGGAATTCATTTATGAGAAGCCATTGGACGGTATCGTGCGCAGCCCAACTGCTTTCCTAAAAAGACTCAGATAAGTTAAGCAGAAATAAACTCATGATGGGCGAGGTGCAAACGGAGTGTTTGCAGTATGCATGTGGGTGTGTGTGTGGACTTGGCCAAAATTATTACCTCCTGTTCAACTGTATCAGAGCATCCAAATTTGGAGGAAATGTAGGCGGCAGGGTAGTTTTGCTCTGGAAGGAGGAGCTCCAGACGTAAAGTAGTCGGCCGGGCGTAAAGTAAAGTCTACAATAACCCTGGCCACACAGATTCATAGCCCGTAGAGAGATCTAAATCTCTACAACTACCCAAAGGGGCTTTCCTTCAAAAGATAGTGTTCATGGCTACACACAGCCCAAACTACACAGGGTTTCTTCGATTATATGGACTGCCGAGGTATTTGGTTCGGATCTGTTCAAAGTGCATTGGAATACTCTTCATGGCCAGACAAGCCCCATTTCACATCCCAAAAAATGATGGCCGCTACAGAAGTGTCAGGAAAGAGGCTCATGATGAAGATCTATAATGAAAATCAAAAGCTCGTGTGGTTCCGTCAATCATGGCCAGACCCCCTAGCGCACGCAAGAGCGTGCATAGCTGCCTGGTCAAATATAAATTGAGGTAAAGTTACGGTAGTTGCTCACTGTACGCAATGGCAGACTGTTACCGTGAGTGAAATAAATAGCACCATGACCGCGTACATTATTGCCATACGTTGAGCTCATATCATTTTCACACAGTGTGTATCGTTTTCATAAGTTCCCCGCTCGTGGTTTGATTTTTTGGCCTGCATGGTTATCGCTGAGCCTTGAGTTTACAACCGTTTTAATAAAAACTTTCATATATCTCAGCCAAAATGTCACATCGAGGAGGTGGCGATACTTCATCAAATACATCCAATGAGCCCCAATCAGATCCACCGAACCCAGCTAAAGAAAACGAAATGACAGGCGAAGTAAGATGCGGTCAATTTTTAACAACTATTTAAAAAACAGTAACAGTGGTTTGAACAGCAGCTTTTATCATGAAAGTTTCATTACAAAGTGGAGAAGTTATTGATTGGAAATATGCTTTTATTTCAGGACTTATTTCGTATAAAAAGCGCTGTGACGAGTTCGACAGGTTCGTTTCATTATTTGAAATTCTATTATTATTCCTTTACAAAGTTCTCTTTAGTATATTTCTGCTGGTATCTATCAGTATTTGTGAGAGCAATTATTTGCCATTACTGGTTATTGTTTGCTGATATTTTTGTTTTCTATCATTTCTCTGTTTTAACGTTCTTGTCAATAGGCGCAAGCGAAATTGCGGATCAGTCAGTTATATCACTTGCGGATTCAGCGAGCAATTTTGATGAGCATGTCGGGGAAGAATTTGACGAGGTCGAAACAGCAGAAACTGGGAGTATTGACTTGCAGGTAGTTTGTTGTTCCTGTTCACGATTATTTTTCTTGATCGGAAACTTTTGCTTTCTTCTTTCTCAAATTTCAAGAAAGCTCAATATTCATGGTTAGTTTCCCTAGTCCTCATCCCCAAGTTATGGGAGTCATGATTGTTTAGTCTCTAGATAGAAATGTAATATAGACGGTGGTTAAAAGACACAAAACACCGAATACATATTTTTGAATAACAAGTTGGTCATGGATATCATCTTACCTCTGACTTCATTTCATTTCTCGCCTGTTTGTCCGTTCAAACAAGTGACCTCCATTGCTTTTTCAGAGTCGAATATTTAATGGCTGGATGTTCGATCGCAAACGTCCGTCAAATGTGCAACTTCCGCCAGATACTGGTGAGCTGCTGCACTCATTGTTAGTTAGGCAGCCGAATTGTGAATTCTGAACTTCAGTTACCGTTCTGAAATATCCCAAGAATTTGCCTATTCCGCCATGTCCTGATGGTATAAACGAATCGAGTTGGGAAGAAGCGTTCGAGGAAGCGTCGGTTTACTTGATTGGTACAGCTCATTTCAGGTGCTTTCAAACTATTAGTCCAAGTTTTATAGCGTAATTCAACGATTTCCTTGTGTTTACAGTAAAGAGTCTCAAGATGACGTTGTGAAGACAATCGCTATTACGCAGCCTGATTTGGTTATGGTAGAGCTTTGCCCGAGTAGGATTTCGATTTTGTCAATGGATGAACAGACCTTGCTAAAGGAAGCTAGCGATCTCAATACACAGAAAATACTGACGACCATTAAGCAGGTAATGTGCAACTAAATGTATTGTGTTTCGTGTGCACTGCATATTGTGTATGTACGGAGTCTTTACTGGTTTTCTTTGCTCTGCCTTTCGGTTAGTGTCATCACAATGTTTAATCAATAGCTGCTCTGTATCCTATGTTTGCCATTTCTATCACATGATTTTCCTGCAGCTCCAACATTCACTTGCGACTATATTTGCTCTTAGCCACCACTTTTTTGGCAGCCTTACTTTTTATCGTTCGAGAGTGCCACTTTAATGTCCTCCCTGAACAACTGTAAATTATGTCTGCGGCTAAATGATTGTGTGATTGAATAGAATATATTATCCATCGATGCAGCATTTTGCCAAAAAGCAGAAAAAGGTTCAGAAAGTTCAGTAGAAAGGGAATTATTTGGCTTTGTTTGAGTATGTGAGGTCCGAATTTATGGGCGAAAATGGTAGAGGGCTTTTAACTGTTGTGATCCTTCAGAGTGGTATTGTGCAAGGAATTCTGCATGTACTCCTGCTCTCTATGTCAGCTCATATAACAAGAGAATTATCTATGGCTCCTGGTGGTGAATTTCGTGCAGCCCATAAAGCTGTTATGCAGACTCAGGTAGTTAAGAGAACTTTAATTCTGTTTTCTTTCCGAACTAGAAATTTTCCTTTCTTAACACTTCAGGATTATAATTTTAGATCCACTTTAACTTAATCCTTTTCCAGCTCTGTCGTCTTGTTTTGGGAGATCGTCCGATTCATGTTACACTCCAGAGAGCACTCGGATCACTCAATTTTTGGCAGAAAATCAAATTTTTTTGGCACGTAGCCTTATCCCATAGTGCATCAATAACTCCCGAAGAGGTAATTCAATTAGCACCATGGATCGCAGCTTAGAAATTAATTCATGCGGCTTTTTATATTGTGACTGTGACTCATTAATCAGTAAATTAATGAGCAGTGCGAAACAGTATCAGGAAATATTTATTTTTCGTTTAATTACTTGCATGCACATGTCATAGGGAAATGAGTGATTTAACAAATGAATTCTTCGCACCAGTAAGGGTGAATGCGTAGCTTCCTTCAGTTTCTTAAAATTATTCTATCATTGGGATTGGCCACCATTTCCGTTTGGTACCATTGTTTTTCACGGGGGTCGGATTTCTTGGTAATTGTGATATACATCGAATTCCCCAAAAAAATAAACAACTTAAGGTTTAGGTCGAAAAATGTAAGCAGCGTGACCTGTTGGAGCAGCTTTTGGCTGAAATGGCTGGGGATTTCCCCAAGCTGACCAAGGTGCGTTCCTTTATCTTGCATTTGCTTATATAGTCACTGTAATCCATTTTTTCCAGATTTTTGTTGACGAACGGGATGCTTACATGACTCACGCTCTTCATTCTTTGTTGCAAAAGAATACGATTGAGAAAAGGCTGTCTTGGGAGCGTACCGATGTGGAATGGCAGCCGTTGCGAGTATGTTCATCATTGCCAATATAAAAAGTTCTCATATGTCGGCGCATCTCCTATATAGCGTACATGTTTTCATTTTTAGGTAGTAGCCGTCGTAGGAATCGGCCACACACCTGGAATTGTTGCTCATTGGGACAATCCAGTAGATATTGCACCACTACTCCATATTCCTCCTCCTTCTACCTCTACCAAAGTGAGTGTTGTTTCCTTGTATCGTTGCGGTTTTTTTTTTGGAAGACCGAAAATTCCAATTAAGCGCGCTAATTTCCAAGAAAAGGTGACGGATTTTCTTCATCAGTAGCGACCCTCGAAATCTGGACACGCCATTCCCGTACCTCTAAGCACTTGAAAGCAAGCAGATTCCACTAACATTTTAAACAATTTCACACCATTTTCGGGTACCCTCTGTATGCAGTTTGATTGACCTTGAACCACATTTTTCCTTTATTTACATTTTTTGAGGGCGGTAAACGTGGCTAATGACTCTTACTAATGGATATGTCTCAATATTGATTCCCCGATTCATTTTTACATCTAGCGCTGCAACCTTTAGCTTTTTTGTCTACAACTCGGGGGCGAATTGTTACCATCTTCCTGAAGAATCCTCCGTGTTGAAAGTGTGAACACTCTTTCTCTCATTGCTCTAGCTCTTGTTTTTGTCCAAAATAGAGCATTTTACGCCATCTTCTAATTATAGCTATTTGCAGCTAGACATCTTTTCAGGTGATTAAGTTCGCAATCCGAGCTGCCTTTTGGGGTGCTGTTGGATTTATGCTATATCGTGGTGGTGTCAGGATAGCGAGAAGGTTCCGTTAGTATCTCTTATCCTTGCATGGGTTGTGCTCGTGCTACCAATTTTGGTACTATCACTTCTTTTCTCCCAAATTAATCGGATCCATTGTGGGTAAGGAAAGGTTTAATCTTTTGTTCTAATATTTCTCGTACAGTGAATGAACTTCACTCGATAACGTATGCCTTATTTTGAATGACACAATGTGAGTCCTCTGTGCCCTATTGTCAGTCTTGTCGCCATTCAAAAGGTTGCCGCATAGGGTCGCATTGGGGCTTCAACTCTTACTATCATCGTGATGTCCTCATAAGTGTTCCAGTAACATGAAATTGTAGTTTGAAATTGTAGAGTACTCTCTTTATCTTTCACTTAATGACAAAGGTATCCTGTTAATTAATTGACAATTTCCAAATTTCATCTTTATGGGTTTCTATGTGAGTACCTGATTAAAATAAAGAGTTTTATATCGTTTCCCTATGAATAAGATTTGTTCAAAGCAGCCAAGTACTCAGTATTCATGTTATCTTCTAGCATTTCATTGAAAGCTCTAGCGGAAACTAGGGTAGTTTTTGGCTTTGTTTCTTCACCAATTTTGATCTTTCTCTGTCTTAATAGTCGTCACCGATGTCTTTATGTGTCTTTATTTATTAGTATAAATATGTAAGGTAAATGTGATGTGTTCTATCGCTTCTTGGGTAAATAGTTGGTTCAGGGTTCACAGTAATGAAACAAAAGTGGTTAATCAACACCGATCTTGTATTCCAGGTGAGCTATATGCTTCGAATTCCTTACTACCAATTACGATACTTTACTTTTATGATTTACAGAACTATCGTAACCTTCGATCATGGAGTGATGAGAGTTCTCAAATCGGCGGACTCGTATTTGGTAGGCCAACGCGCAAGGAAATCGTTCTTGTTATTTTTATTCCATCAGAGGCTGTCACGCTCTCCACTGTGCAATTTATGCTGAGTTGCATGAGTGCAGGTTTGATTAGAATTCATTGTTTAACTTCTTCATTCAGCGCTCCGCAACGAAAAAGTTAAACGCTGTATTTTAGATGTCCATCTCGTGGGAAATGTTTGTGTAGATGGAAATGAAGTCACTACCATTGGAGATGGGTTTACGCTAACAACAACCAAAGACATATTGGAAGCCGCTGATGCAACTACTTTTCTTACACATAATGATATTCTGAGGCATAGCACCGTCATACCTGAAGGGTTATCTGTCAGAGTCCAAGTTAGTAATCTTTTGAATCACAGCTGAAACAAAGTCTTTCCTTGAAGAAAGAATAACTTTGAAGGTCGGTTTTTCTTGTGCGTTGCGAAGCGGCGTTGAAGCTGAAGATCTTCAAAATGGAATGGAAAAGTTCATAACAAGACTAGACCAATTGTCTTTTGCCAGTGTGGAAAGAGATATTCTTCTTCGGAAAGACATGAGCAAAGAGTTGATTGACAAGCAACGTCACATCTTTGATGATCTTTCGCGCAGTGCCTTACAGTATAAGGTATGCTTCAATTGACACTTTACCTAAACAGCACTCATAATTTTTTATAAACATGCCCCAGTATCTTTGCGGAGAATTTAGGCTTTACGGTTTCTGTATGTTTCAGGATTATGTGGAACTTTCTACATACCGTTGTTTAGCGTTAACGGGCAAAGACGATTCTGAAGATCAGAAAATGGTACCAATTGTTCGAATAACTCGTGGTTGGTTTTATTCAAGATTCATCTGTTTAAATAGTGTTATAGCTGCTAACAAAAATGCATATCTTAGATGGTACGGAATACAAGCGTTTCACTGCCAATCTGACTGCCACGGTTCCGGTCGTTTTTGGTGACTGTCCCAGTATTCTTTACAATTGCTTACTCGAAGGAATTCGACGACGAGTCTATAGCATGGTTTATGTGGTGAATAATGGGCTACACTGTGTTAAGGTTCTACTGCTTTTCTCTGTTGGACAACATCTGAGCAATAGCGAAGCGTTCCTGATTGGATACATGAAACAAATTGCATCCATTTTTTATCAAGGCAGAATGGAATAAGTTCATATGTATACTCTCAAGGACATGTTATTCCTTTCCTAGAAACCCCAGGTCCTAGAAACCCCAGGTAGGAGCTGGGCGTTCGCAGCTCCCCAGTCGTGTATGAGTAGTCAAATAGCCATTCGGAAATGCTTCAGGTTAAAAACCTTTTGTCTTGGGTTAATCCTTCGTAATACAATCAAAATCAAAATGTCTAAAAGCGGTAGTTGGTAGCTAACAGTTACTCTTCGGGATTTCACTTGCTGTAGCCGTTTTCGAAGGGCACATTTCCGCAGTAGTTATGCTCGTGAGGAGGGACTTTTGTGGGAAGATCTTTTGTCCCACTGCAGTTTAAATCTTGGAACTCCTATTGAATGGAGCCTCATTTCAAGGCCATCATAAATTTTAACTCTTACTTATTTTTAGCTTCCGGTTTCAGTCTTCACAAAGGCCTATGATCTGCATTTTCTTTCAGAGAAATGTAGCTCCTACGATATCGCAAGTTTTCCTACCTGCTGGGTGGTCATCTTTTCTCCACATTCAGTGCCCAGTTGATGACGGCGTAGAACAACGTCTGTTCACTTTTTCCACGTTTTCGTGGAACATTTTCGCTACCTTCTAGTACTTGTCCATTTCAGAATCGTTTCGTGTCGAGCTTCACAAACTGTTCAATCTTCCACTCAATGTGCCATGTCTCCGACCTGCGCAAGCCGTAACCTTCGCTCCATCAAAGCTGTTACGATCGCCTCATCTATATATAAGTAATTGTAGGTTGTTCTACCTGCAGAAATACTTTGAGCGAATTTCAAATTTTACCATAACAGAGGCAAATATCGCTTTTCGATGTTGTGAGGTCACCCTCGAATTCCGTATCTCTAGAAAACTTGGACTTCCAAAGAATTTAGGCTCGGATTCGAGTCCCGTTAAAAACCATGCGTCGTCTTTTCAGCCTTTGAGTAGAATTCCGTTCACTGAGCAATCCCATTATTTCCCTAACCAATTTTTTCTAGATCTCTTAATAAGTTGCTAGCGTGCAAGTTCAAATATGATCAAAAAAAGGAACAAATAAGGTTTTCAAAAGCGTAAAAATGAGCCTAAGCAAAAACGCATCTGGTCAAATGATGTCTTCATAGTTTCGACACTACTATTCTACTGTATATAACTCGCTAACGTCGTGGTTTTTGTGTGTATGTATGCGTGTATGTGTTTATGTGTGTGTACGTGTGTGTGTCTGACCGCCAATTCATAACTCCTGCCCCCTGAAACATGAGCGTTCAAATTTGATAGGAGTACAGGCGGCAAGATCGGAACGTACGGTAGGTGAAAGGACCGGATTTCGCCTGGGCGCGCGCGATAGAAATTCTGTGCTGCAAACTCATAACTCATGTTCCCGTGGACCTAAAGCGTGTAATTTTGTAAAAGTACAGGCGGCAGGATGGAAACACTCACGGCAGGTAGCACACTCTGCCCACAGAGGACGGTTTTTTCCGCGAAATAAAGGTCTGCGCAAAAATCCGGAATTCTTGACCCTGTGGACTTGGAGAGCAAAATCAGTAGGAGTAGAAGAGGAGGGATGGGAACGCTGACGATAAAGGAATTGTTAAAGAACAAGATCCACTCACAATTAAATCCTAGCGTCGTTGATATTCACGATCTAGCTTTGACTCTTTGATATGTTTCACTCGACATTAAAGGAAACTGCAGTGATAGGAACCGATTGTAAGGAGATGAAAGTTGGTTCACTTTTTGAAAAGGAGCTACATTTTGAAAGACATTTGATAATGACACTATCATGATTCGTCAACATTTGTGAGCACCATTCAAGGCTTTTGATGCCTACCCCTTGAACGTTTGATCGGTCATTATTTTTAAGATGAGCGTCAACTCAATGGACGTAGAGAAAAGGAGCTACATTTCCAAAGACGATAATGATAATGACACTATTATGATTCGTCGACGACGGGGGAGTCGGTCTGCCGATTAACAACTATTTCATAAGAAGCAGGGAAACCCAGTATTAGGCGGGGGACCCGACTGGTATTGAATATTTTGAAATATCTTCATCATTTTTTACTTCTAAAACGTTTTTTCTCCTTCATTTAAAAAAAACTATACATATAAAGCGGTGCTATATCTAATGTATAGTTGGCAAGTTCGAAATACAAAAAGCCTAGGATGAGGGATAATATGGCTAGAATTGAATTGGGATTAGAGACTACCAAGGAATATACGTAGTACGATGCTGGATGAATTCAGAATCGAATCAGAAATCAGAATGACAGTTATTCATATCTTTATAGATAAACAGCGAGGTGTCGTCTCCGTAGTGAAGGGCGATTACCACTACCACCATTACATGCAAGATGGAATAGATGATGCTGGTTTGTTTATTAAGGTACAATTTCCATACTTAGGCAAATTTAACAATGATTCCGCAAAACACTGTGTTTTCATTCTCTTCTTTCTCGCTTCCTAATTTACCCCAAGTGGTGCGTGTCTGGTATTGGGGGTGTATTCGAAATTGCATCTGTCGAAATTCATGAATGTAGCAGTTTCCTTGTGATCAGCTCTCACTCTTCCAAGAGTCGAATACTTCAATTTTTAATGATTTTTAGTCGAGATATGTTTTAAACAAAGTTGATAATTGATACTTTCCACAGATTTTTGATGTGGTGGGTGCAGGTAGTACTTATACGAAACTAATCCTGTGATGGAAAAGTTACTCACTAGGCAACGTTTCCATTACCTGAATTTTATTACGAAATCGCAGCATCAGAAGTAACGCAGAGTACTCACTAACAAACTTTTCAGCCTTTTGAGAAGCAATCAAATCCAACTAAGGACACCTGGTCGTATTTGTTTATTTTTCACATCCACCCCAGAGACCAGTTGGGCTACGCACGCGCTATCATGAACGTTCACATAAAATCAGGCTGGAACTTAACCGTAAGAACTAGCGCACAGAGATGTAATGAAAGCAGCCAGATTGTTTGATGACGCCTGACACTGGCTAATGCCATTGTAGATTTTTTTTCTAGCTCCTCTCTTTTCGGAATGTTTGATCACCCTGTGATTGAAAAAAACAATGTCTATACTGCGACAAAAGGAGGGACTTTATGATTCCTATCCAATGGCATCACAAAATAATCCGTTTTGGTTAGTGGTTCAGTACAAACAGTATCAATAGACTTTCTTTTTTGGCTGTAATGAGAACACCGAAGATAAAATCATCTGTGGGTGTGCAGTACATAGAACTACTGCTATTTTTTTAAAACCTGATTATCCACTTCAACTTGTGCATCGAACGCTATCTTATCCTATTCAATACCTTTTCAAATCACGTTTCGAGTTGCTGTGATTGTATGCTTCCTGGAAAGATGAACGCCATTACTTTCTAGGTTGGGGATGTGCTTATCGCAGCTTGCAGTCTATTTGGAGTTGGTTCGTCCTCAACGGCTTCACGGATAAGCCGGTGCCCAGTCATGTGGAAATTCAGCGGGTGATGATTTGTTGATATTAATTCGTGTTTTATTGATGTTGGTGTTTTTCGATTTACTCAAAGGCATAGTTCACGATAAAAGTGGTTTCTGAGTTTTCAACCAATACTGACCTGTGCCCACCCCCTTCCCCCACCATGGATAGTACATGGTATACTGTCGGACCGAGAAACGGCTTACAATTAGACGGGACGTAATGAGGGCTCTGAAATCGGTTTGGTCGATCAAAATACTGGAGAGGGACCATGCGGTGACAGTCTTGTCAAGCATGCACCATCCAAACGAGGCGTTAGGACGCCGAGAATAGTGCCGCGCATGTGGGGAGACACTCAGATGCTTACAGACCGCGAATCGTTTGAACGGAACCTGTAACTCTACTCTCCTTTTTCAAGGGAACAGTTTTTTAAGCTACGAACTGTGTCGTCGGCATCATGGATGCGCCACATGAACATTTTGCCATTTTTGACTTCTTAGCCAGCTCCTTGCGCTATTGCGGCATTTCATCTTCTGAATAGCCCCTCCTCCCTCCCTCCCTCCCTTGTCACTTCTGTCGCCCACTACTTGTTCCCGTTCTACTGAAACTTGGATTGTCGTACTTTGTGCTTCTAACCATCCTATGATCTTTTTATACGACCGTGAATCCTCTGATTTCCGAAACACAATTATGTACCAGAAAGAAATCGTCTAAGCATGCCTAATAATGTTGAAATATATTGAAAAGGTTGACCATATTTTCTTTTCATTATATGGAACGGTGGGGGTTTGCTGGTGATCTCTTTGTGTTCTATACTGTTGAATAAAAATTAGCATTGAATACTCGATATTTATAGTGTTTGGTGGATATCGGTGACAAGGAAGAAAAGTTTGTGGGCAGTCGACAGTGGATAGGCAGCACAGAGATAGGCTTTGCTCTTGATCACTTGCTTGGTAGATTTGAGTTTTCAATAAAATCCACGGTTTGCGGCATATTTTCTTGAACCTTGACTTTCCAGGAATCGAATCACGCTTCATCGTTACCAATTCTGGGGCCGAAGTTGCTGAAAGAGCGCGCGAATTGGCACTACACTTCCAAACAGTTGGTACTCCTGTGATGATAGGTTAGTGAAATGCTTCTAAGTTGATGCCCTGTCTTGGATACTTGAGGATACATAGCGACATACATCCTGATGCGAAATGAAAATTCGTGGACACTGTGTCTCTGGTCGATGCAACGCTAGCGGGGTTGGTAATTCCGACAGTCAAATTCTTCAGAGTTATTGAAAGGAACGGTTATCTGCGTAACGCAGGTGGTCACGAAACGGAATGATCATCATATCTTAGTCTATTTGCCTAGTAACTGCTCACGTTTTCTTCCTCAAAGTAGTATGATGCTGAACTTGTACGGAGTTCTCACGCGTTTTCTAGCATTTCTCTCGCATTTCTTTATTTGTGCTGTTTTCACGTGTTTTCCATATAGGTTTTTCCATTTTCCGATCAAAGAGCCAGTAGAGCAAACCCTTAAATGTTTTTGTTTTCAGGTGGAGGGCAGCTGGCCCATACCATTCTCGGTGTAGACTTCGACGAAAATTCCGGTGACTGCGCCTTCCTAGTACTCGATCCACACTACACGGGATCAGAGGATCTCAAAGTGGTGCTGAGCAAGGGTTGGTGTGGATGGAAACCGCCCACATTCTGGAATCCTGAATTCTTTTATAATATAGTGCTACCTCAACCTCCAAAGAATACTCTGTGAAAGAATCGAATGTGATTGACGCGGTTTTCTTTATTATTTAATTCAAATCTGGTCCTCAAATCAAGGCGCAGTTTGGTAAATGCTGTTGCCGTTCATTTCACCAAAGTTCGTTCACCTCCTCGCGTCAACTGGCTGTCGGAAATCGTGACGGAATCCTCCTCCGTTGTAATCACATTGCGCGGTGACTCAGTTTTGCAGAGGTGACAGCAACAGCCGCAAATACCGCACATACCGACCCGGTATATGTTACCGTCACGTAACCGGAACTGAGTAGGTGCTCTCATTTTCAGCACCCTTTTTGAAGCCATATAAGCGGAGTGCGACGTCGCTCGATGCTTTCCAAAGTTGGGCTGCCGCAGATGCTCTTCGGTATCCCAGAGGTCGGCGATTGATGCCGCTTTTGCACTCTTCTTGAGCGTTTCAAATGCTCTGCCCCCTTCTTTCGCCTCCTTAATTCTAACGTTTATTGCTTCATAGTTTCGTATAGTATGCCCTTGCTTTTCATGTTTTCAATGCTTTCTCACTTGTTTTCAACAACGTCAACGTTTTCAAACAACAACAATGCTCTAACGCAGAGACTGCCAGGGCGGCTGTTGAAAGAATGTCGCTGAATCGGGGGGCGGTCGTTTGGCACGGCCCGTCACGCCACCCATTCGACGCGGTTTCTGATCTGGACAACTCGTCCAGGTCGGTACATATAAATGCGATCCTCAACGCTCAACGCTCTACTCTGCAAGCAACCTGTCAAGGGAATTCAAAGAGTGGGGATAGATTTGTTGGTGTAAATGAGGCGCTAATACAGCTACGTGATGCGACGAGGCAGCTCATAAGGACTGGCCTCGCGCTCGCGCGAGTTTCCGAAATTTGAGTTTTTTGGGCTTCAACCATACCGACCTGCATGTTCCACCTTCGTTCCTTGTTTTTCTTCCTAAATTCTTCCCTTTTTTCATATGTGATGTGAATGATTCAATCATTGACTCTTATCTGTGTTCTAGCTCGCTAAAATACGCTCTATTTTCAATATTTTTTGTACACACTATATTTTGTAGAAGTATTTGTCTCTGCATCATATTATCTTCACTTTTCTTGAGTACTCTTTGTGAATTTCTGATGATGTGGGTGATGTGACGAGTTTTTCCATTTCAACACTTTCCTAAATACGATTTGTGTTTTAGGTTAAATAAATTTACTATTTTCTTTTTTTGCTTGAAGGCTCAAACCTTTGGTTTAAGTACGCGAAAGAGGGGTCGTTTCAATACGTTAGATTTTATAATGCTTTCCCTCTTGAAGGTAGCTTCTTCAATATGTAACATTTAACGTTGCTGACTACTTTTACTCAGTTTTTCAATCCTTCAAGATTTTATGAAATTTAATTTTGGCGGAAGTTGCTCGAAGTTTATGCGCACCGCTCAAAGAGCGCGTTTTCGGCTACATTCAGAGTTCAACGACCGACCGAGCGGCGCTGGCCATATGTTGACAACTCTGGTCAGATTGCGTTCAAGCCACATGGCTCGTGAGGGCGAGTGATTAGGTGCTAAGTGGGTTGGGGGGGACCACGCGGCGCGGCTGCGGCGCGGCCCACTGCGCTCTCCAAGCCCGAAACGGTGTTTAGAGATGTTTCATAGTTTTTTATGTTGTAACTGTGTACTTTTCACCTATTTTGGGAAGGGGGGGGGGGCTCCGGGGTGGGCGAGCCAATTGGACGTTCAACTTTTATCTCATCTCAGCTTCTTGCACGAGACAACCATCTCACCCACCCCGGAGCCCTTCCCCTGCTTAAAAAATAGGTTTTGTCGGCTCAGAAGAAGTGTATCCATTATATGCAAGCATATTGTTTGTTCTGAATCACGAAACACATGAGTACAACCTTACCATTCCTTCCCAGACTCAGGCCCAGTACTGTCTTGCTGGAGAGCGCAGTGGGCCGCGCCGCAGCCGCGCCGCGTGGTCCCCCCCAACCCACTTAGCACCAGTGATTAATTGGTATCCTGCGTTGTCAACACGTGGCCAGTGGAGCCACAATCGGTCAGTCGGTCGGTCGTTGAAGTCTGAAAGCAGCCTCTTGTCTCTTGCCCTCTTCGGAATTTTCGTCCTAGGATGTGGCTTCCATTGGGCATTCGCTAGGTGTGACTTCCGCGAATAAAGTACACCGATCATTGAATTGACAGTCAAGAACATCAATCAATACCAGCTCTTCCATTCACATATAATACGTAAGAGATACCTATTAAAACTTCTTGGCTGCCGGCTTGAAGGAGCTTGAACACGCTTTGGTTGGTCACAAGTCACTTGACACCACGTTCCGTAAATGTGAGCTTTGCATGAGATCCCACTCAATATGTGGAGTAGCAAACAGGCACTAACCTTTTCAGGTGTGATTTTCATTTCAAAGGCGGTTGCACTTACGGTATCTGGTTATCGAATGACTTGTTTAAAGAACATAGACGACGGTTCGCAAAAATATCTCGGGCAATACTGTGCAGTAGTAAGTCACTGAGTGTGTTGCGCCCTAGGTGCTCGAGCCGGTACCCGTAGCCGGGCTAATGGTTGGAGCGAATGTAGCTTGGTATTTGTTTGTGTGGGGTGCGCTTCGTTGCGCGCTTCCGTCGAAACTAGGTCAAGCCGCAGCCGTCGCATGCGAGGGTCAGCCCACGATACTTGACGAACGTCGCAGTTGTCAGTGGGGCATACGATTTGCGCTTTGGTCCACGGCAGTCAGCCAAAGAGAAGATAACACGGACGAATGCAAATCGTTCGCTCCACTGACACTTAGTGGTACTGTAATGTCATAGAAACCTCAGCAGGGTGCGCCGCGCGTGAAGTGGGCGGGGTGACCTACTTTCAACGGACGCGCGCAACGGACTTTCTCCGTTTGTGTGGCATCCAAGTTCTGCAAGACAGCATACTCTTGTTCATCACAGTTGCACCCCCACAAGCAAATTCGATTCATGAATTAAAGTGGATTTTAAGGCTCATTTCTTGGATTACTCAATAAACAGAAGAGTGAGTATATTGCTTCGCACTTCATTCTCAAAAGTGTAAGAGCTTACGCTCACAGCCACGGGACTAGCGGCGATAAGAAAATGAATCAGCAAAGTTCGCTGACGACACTCACGCAGTTCCGTGGTGACATGGCGAGCGATGATTTGAGGAAAGCTGAGGACGTGGAGAGTATTGAGAAGAGACTCGCCAGGCCGGCTGGCCTTGGACCTGGTACACTTTTAAGGCTTTACACCGCCCCTTCGTGAAATCTCGTCATTCTAATCTTATAACTAAATCAGATCCTAAATAATTGTGTGCTCGTGCAGCCATAACTCTCAGAATCCGCAAACGGTTTTTAAATCCAGGGTCGAGCCTAGACTTGAGTGGAAAACTGTGAAGACAAGCGAATCGTTCAGCAACACTTGAACGAGGCTACAAACTCCCCATTTTGATGCATACGCCGAACGATGCTCGCCTGTTCCGTGTTATCGGTTACCAAATAAGGCGCCTCACATATCAAAATAAAGGAACGAAAGAATGTTATACAGTGTAGCGAACAATGAGAAGATAAATTCTTTCCCACATTCAAATTTCACTATAAAGTTGTGCAACGTGACTGTCGCCTAACAGGGAAAAGACAGTAGAATTCTTTATAGTTTGTCAGTTTACCATCACCGTCTTCGGTTAACAATGGAATCATAATCGTCAGTGAAATTTCCGAAACCGTAAAAAGTGAATGTAAATACAGATGGTCTTAGATTATTCTAAAACAAAGCCCTCGGAATATCGTTGACTTATGTGACTTATGTGTCCGATTGTGAAGTATTTACAGTCAGTCTACCTGGCCAGGTAATATATAACGAAGAAGACGAATAGAGCGAACAACACCAGGTAACACATCAGATTTTTGCCTGAAAATAAAAATAAGTGAGCGGGTAGGAGCTAGCGAATTTAGCACTCATTATTTGAAAAAGCTTTGTCAATATGATCAACAAAATAATTGCTTCCTTCATCTCCCGACAACCGCATGACTAAAAAGGAGGGAACTAAATAATCGAACGACCTCTGGGGCGCCAGTATACCCTTTAATGGATCCACAGGAGAACAAGTTAAATCGTTTGATTAAAACTCGTACTCCCCAATCCCTCTGTTCGAACGGCCATATTCCTTCCAACATTGGTGTCTATTTCATCAAACAGCTTCGTTTTTTCGCATATCATACTCCACAGTTATCCACCTATAAGTTGTCTTATGCTTAACGAGATTATAAAATCATCACATTTTTGAGTTGACCTAATTTGTGCTCAATTAAGTGCTGATCACAAACTCTGTTGGAGTCAACAACTGCTAAAATGACGGAGACTGTTCCCTTCATTTAACAGAAACCAATAACAATTTCATAGGGAAGAGTCAATGATAGAGCAGGGCTGAAGAAGCGGAACGAAAAAAAGTGAACCAACCTCCAGCCTTACTAACAATACCAAGGCGCTTCATCGTTGACGTCAGTAATCCTTTCGAAGAGTCAAAATCATCATCCATGCTGTTTAACAAACGGTTCTGTTCTCTAACATCTTCTCCAATTGATATCGTCACCTGAAATCCATTCAAAAATACAAAATTGATTCCTTCGAAGGAGAGTAAGGTAGGTAGGTTAGGTGTGATTTTCCCCTGTTAGTGGCTCCTGCCAACTAAGGAAGTTACTATGTTGAAATCAAGTAATGTGATGTGATATACAGCTCCCTGAACGACCATGAACACGGAATTTCCTTTAATTTATCGCTATTATGACACTTGCAGATGTGATGGTAAAAGAGGAGTAGTGATGTGAAGTGAGGTGATATTGAGTAGAGCAAATCATTGTCTCAGTTCTCACATAACATTATCGGAGGAATTCAGAACTCCTAATGAAAACTTGTTAAAAACCCATACCTTGGCCCAGACCATATGCAGCTACCAACACTATAATTCGTCATCGTCCTCTGGCTGAATCAGCCGGAGGATGACCACGATCAGATGCGATTAAAGGAAAAGAAAAATAGATTTTAAAAAAATTACCTTCTTCAGCGCTGCAACCTTCGTCGATAATTCATCAACTAGACTGTCGTTGTGCCGCTCTAGATAACTGCCATCATATGTGTTACTGGTGCTAGGACCTTAATATGTGAACAATCATAATTATCTCGTAAATGAGAAGACAACGTAAAACAAGACCTCCTCTCGTACCACGAAAAGCCATAGGTCAAGAGATGGACTCCGTGAGGAAAGAGCAGAGCTAGGGAAGCAATCTGAAAAGGAAGAAACATATAAATGGAGTGTGAGAAAAAAGAATTGTGGAAAACGCGAACAATCTGATAGGAAGGGATAATGAATAGCACTGCTCCTTCACGATGAGATTCATGCCACCATTTGTCGGTAAGGCTTACCCTCACACTGCCATGAAAATCTACCAAACCACTTCTGCATGAGTTATGTAAATATGCAAGTATTACTTCTCGTGACGTGATTGTGTTCGATGGAAACATTCCGTCGTAAATATAAACATGCCAAGTCACTGAGTACGATGTGAAGCGATGGCGCAGCTGGTATGCAGGTGGGTCATAGGGTGCCCTCAGAGTTCAACGATGTAGCGAACAACCGATCGACCGAAGGCGTTGCTGGACACGTGTTGACAACGCTGGACCAATGGATACCGCTCGGCCTGAACGCAATCTGTGCTGCGTGATCAACACGTGGCCAGCATCATGATAGGTCGTCGGTCGCCGAAACAATGCACGTCGTTGAACTCTATTAGCTCCCATAGATGCGATTTAGTTCTTCAATGGATCTGCATTCTTTAACATCGAACGTTCAGAGGACAGCTTTGTGTCCATTTAATTCGCAGCACTCGTTCACCCAGAGGATTAGTGGGAACCCGCTCACGTTTCTCAAGTGGACAGCGCTGCACTGCAGATGATCAAGGGATACAACTTATTAGAAAAAACAAACCGAGTTCAATAAGAAATATGATAACCCCACCGCATCTGCCAGACTACCATCCTATCAACTGCGTCATCGCTTCACATCGGTCACATTTGACTTAATACATTCTTTCGTTAACAAAGCCTCGCCTTTATAGGTGTCCTCCCTAGCAATCACTGATAAGATCCAAAACTCTTTTTTTTTTCTTGCGGTAGAGGCACATTTTGTTACCCTGCATTTTCCTGTGCAACCAAGTGAGGGACCAAATAATCATCGAAATATTTTTGAAGTGAGTTTGGAGGTTTTCCGCCGAGCCATGACAATAGCCTCAAAGGCTCCCACTGGAGATGCTTCGAAAATATCGTAACAAACTGGGATTAGGTCACGAATAAGGACAAAGTCACGTCATCACGTCATTAACTGATTTTGTAAGAATATCCAGTGAGAAATAAATTACACGATGCCAATCTTGTTTGCCAAATACTCAGCACGTGGGAGAATTAATTGATTCCGATTGACTGATTTTGTCACCTCAACCTTCCACTTGGCATGCCGAAGAAACGAAAATACGGTTGAATCCTCATACTTTTTGTAGGGCAGATAAAAACCTTTCCCTGATTTGGAAAAAGGAATCTTAAGACAGAAATTTCAGCTCGAAAAAAAGAACCACGCACAAACCATTTTCTTCCAAAATGAGATAACCCTTATGACGAAAAAAAGAAGCTATTCCCAACACACAATTGCTGGAGTCAATGCATTTGAGCTGAAGCAAACAACCGATGGCTAATGAGACATCAGGAATAGAGCTACACCGGGCTATCTTTGAGGCCCTTTTGAAAAGTTATGAAGTTCTGCGTAAAATATACAGAAAAGGCGAGATAGACCTGAAGAGACTCACCATAGAGAAGTAGCGTAGTATAACGTGCTCGAATTGCAAACCACGTCATCAACTTGATTAGGCCTGCGGACTACTTGAACACGATTCCTTTAATTGTAGCGACCACGCCTATTTTTCTGCTTTCGTCTGCTGCCCTCCCGTTACTCATCATCTCTAATTGCTCTGCTTGACTGACCAATATGACTTTAATTACCAGTCCCTGAAGTGTCACCCATGTTAATTTTCTGTGCGCTCTAACATTTTGCTGTTAGGGACGCAGAGAAAGTTTAAGTAGTCACGTAAAAGTTCGAATTTGAGGTAACTAGACAGTTTCCACAGCATCTCTGCTAAACGTTTTCTGTTCATCGCCACATCGTCATGTTGGTGATGTTTTTATCGGTTCAGATCTACTCCCATAACACCGATCTTCTATTTGTTCTTTTGCAATTATGTGTTTTGTATTCTACTGACTCTAGACCACAGTCTTATGTTGTCCGTTAACTCATACTTCTCATTATCTCTATCTTCTGTTCTTTTGGTTTGTATTTGAAATCGATGTTTTTACACCGTCGGTCAAGTCTTGTGGTATGCAATGATTCATACAGTGCTCTCATTACGTGGATCCTCTCCTGCTCCGTTATGCTCGTAGTTGATTCTTCCTAAGCTACAACAAGCATAGTTCACTGGTTCTGTGCATAGGTTCATTGGTTATAGATGACGTAATATTAACTGACAAGTGCCAAACGTTGACAGTACTTATGAATCGTTCTAATTTTCTCCACTGTCTTAAGGTAAAGATGTTTTCCTGGACGCAGACCTTCGAATGATTGGGGACGTTATTATAATTCTCATGAACGCTTTTGTTGAACTATCAAATGGTCATAAGAAGCTGGTGGTTGAATTGGGAGGGAGAACGTGAATCCTAAACTTGGACATTGCTACTAAAAGGAGGCCGCGCAGTGGCCTTAAGAGCGGTCGTGTTTATTCATAGGACCGTATGCGTAATGGGAGCACGTTATTTCTGGATGGCTGCTGAGTGGTTACCCATTATTCGTATGTGAAAAGAAAGCTGTGAGGTGGTAAAGAATTGAGTTCAAACAGTAAGTTTCACAGTTTGTATTCAAATGCTGGACGAAAGATAGTCGGCACACAGGAAGCACCTTGATTGGAGGGATTTCAACGTCACATGGGGTCTGAGGTAGTAACTCCCCTGGTCCCCCCCCCCCCAGATCTGTGGGTTTCACCCAGGATACCCTTCTGATGCGTCGTATACAGTAGCGCTCAAAAGTCTTCGGTGAAATGCTTTGACGCTTTTTCGTTCATAACTTTTTTCTCAGTAGACCAAATCGCGCGAAATTTGGATATGTTTAACTAGAGCATATTTCACCCTACCCCATATTATTTGACTGCGAAGCTGCAATATCCACAGATAGAGCAAGGTGTTTGTTGCGGTAGCAGATTTTGCTAAAAGTAAAGTCGTTGACGTCTGCACTTATTCGCACCTTATGTGCGTTTTTCTCATCTATTGTGTTCGGCATTACCGCTCGTACACTTCTGACATGACAAAAAGGAAAGAGATTCGAAAAGGATCATCATCTGTATTTTCAGTCGATTTTGAGTCCATGCTCTTTGGAACATCTGGAACATGATGAGATTGCAGGTTAATAGTGGTAAATATTCACGATACACTCACGCTCCGAATAAAGAAGTTTTGCTTTATTAGTTCCAGTATGAAAGAAGTTACGACTGAAAAGTTCCCCTGAAGAGCCATTTCACCGATGACTTTTGAGCGCTACTGTATGTTACGGTGTTTGGAAGCGCTTGAGTGTGTCTTCGGGATACTGGTAACACATTCGCGGTACTGTGAAATCCGACTTGAGTCTTGAGGCGTTGCTCTCACGATGAAATTTTTTAAAAAAAAAGGTGAAAAGTTTTCATCGTAGACATCGAGATCCCTCGAAACAAGGCGCTTTCTTCTCCAGTGGTTTTCAGTAATCGATAAGCAGGGAAAACTGGTTGTTGGAACGGGTTGCGCCTTTATATTCTCACATCACACCAAAAGTGGCGCTTTTTATTTCATCCTACCACATTAGTAGTACAGCCACTGCTGCAAATCATGTTTTCTCATTTCCTAGTCATCGGTCGTAGGTGTGTTGAACTTATTGCTTTTCTCGCTCACCATGACACTTCAGGAGGGTATTTTTCTGTTGCAGAAAGGCCCCACAACGACTCTTACGACTACGACCGTTGTCTTGTGCTTTTTCCCAATCTACAAAACCTACACCACTCCCCCAAACTGTTCAAGGAAATAGCGTTTTCGCGTTTTCTTTCTTTCTTCATAAATTAATTGGTAATCACCTTTCCTAAAAACTATTTGTAGATACGGATTCTCTGTCCTGTGTCCCGTGTATGTCCCCCTGCGATTGCTTACGCGGTTTTGGTATACTGTTACTTCCTTTTTCTTTGTATCGTATATGAGGCAGGTAGTTAGAGGCTTCATAAAGTTCGCTGTTTGTGAGGTGATGAAATCGCGGCGCACGCGGGAGAATGGCTGCTTTTATAGTCCGCGATTCGGCCCGCGAGCGAGCGATGGCGCTTGCCCCTTGTTTACAACTGAATTTTGGTTGATATCGCCGGACGAGTAGTCCCTCGGCATTCGTAGAATTGTATTTTCTCGAAACCGATTACGTTCGGAACTTTGTGGGGAAGCGTGGCAAAAATTATCTTCGGAAAACCAGAGGATATGCTCCTATTCACGAGAAGATTTAAAATGCCACCTCGAAAGAAAGCTGAACCTGCTGAGATCGCGCCGACAGTCGTCCCAATAACCACATTTCATCGCAGCAGATGCTATTCCACCAGCACGTCATGTGGTTATTGGGACAAATGAAGTTGATGATGGTATGGCTGCAGTGCTCAATCTTTTAGGTTGGAAGGAAAGTCCTGCGACACAATGAAGGTCTTCTTCAAACCGTTCCTGAAATTTTCCAGGCCAATCAATTTTCGGAAATATTTTTACCAAAGAGGTCAACAACCTTCTATTATCCTTTGAGTAAATCACTGATGCCTTTTATCCAGCTGTGAGGAAGCTGTGACTCAAAGAAGTAATTGACTGCCGTTTTAGGATCACATTAAGTTACGAATTTTTTTTTTCAACAACGGGATACAAGATGGCGGAGCGCATGGTAGGTAAAAGGGGCAACACTTGGGGAGTACGACTGATGAACAACCTGGAACCAGCTGGAATCGTGGAACTTTTGGTGCGTGTTTAAAACGAAATTTCGACGTGCGTTTTCTGTAGGGACCTGATTTACGGTTTTTATCATCTTTCTGTAATCCCACTGGCCAAATTCCGGGGTTCATAGGGGTAACCGATAGCTGTGTCCACCTAGTCCGCGTTTAGCAACTCATAGTGGATGGATCCCTCCACCTCCATTGAATCAAGGGGCGATGCTTGCGTTACTTCGAAGGCTAGTATCTCCTCCAGTGAAGCGGTCCAACCGATTGTTGACCGTCGATCGGTGAGCATTGCCAGCACTGAATAAGTTGCTGTTAATTTGAACTGCTACACCCTTCTTTTTCCCTTGGCGTGCTTAGAAGAAGGTGATGGTACGAATCGGGTGTTCTCCATTTATTGACCGCAATGCTGCTAAAGCTCACACGCGTGCCCTTATTTACCAATGTGTTGACTGCTTGAAGAATGTCCTACAAGTTTATCACTCTTGCTACCGTGTTCACACTGTTGATACAAATTGCTGACGCTTCAAATTTTTTGTCGCAGTACTTTCCTTCCAACCTAATAGGACCATCATTTGCGATAACACCGAGGATCAACAACCAAGTAGTTGACGCTGCGCTTTGTGGAGTACATCAATTCGCCTATCAGTTACGCTGGAGAACACATCGTGGACCCACCGTACTTGACCAGCAGGCGACTTTAATGTCACTGATGCCATTAAAAGGAAAGTATATAAGAATACCACCATCTTCACGTGAAATGGACTCTTAAAATTGCGAACCTCGAGCACGGAATTCGACGAGTTTATCGAACCGCGATGAGTGAGCCTTATCGCAGTAATCTGACCCCAGCTGAACGCGGAGGGGTGAAAAAACTGCTGCAAGCGAAGGAGGTATTGAGGTACACCGTTGGAGACAAGTGCGGCTCCTTCGTAGTGATGCCACAAACGATGGACAAGGCTATCACCAACAAAGTGCTCTCAGACGACGCCCTGTACGAAGAAAGCCTTTTGTCCGCGTTTGAGTCAGTGTGCAAGAGGGTGAAGAACGTGATTTCGATTGTGAAGAAACGAATAAGTCCTGAAATGGCGAGACGACTCTACGATACGGTCCCAACAGTGCCCACGCTCCACAACCTGGTGAAGACGCACAAAATTCCGGCGAGAACGGACACAATGACCCTCCCATTGACTGAAATCAAGACGAGACCGGTTATCGCGTCTTGTGGTGGGCCGGCAGACGGATTAAGTTGGCTCTTAGTTCGTTTGCGCTCGCCACTTTTGCGTTACGTGGGAGCACACATTGTGATTGTTGAAGAATTCTTTTTGGCGCTTCACCAATGTCCAGTAGCGACGGGTATCTTCTACGGGGCTTTGACGTAGTATCCTTATACACGAACGTGAATAACGCGGGAGCAGTGCAAGCTCTTATCTCTCACCGAGGATAACAAAGACCATACACGATGATGGGATTTTCCCGCAGCGAAGTTAAGGATCTCATCGAAGCAGCACTGGAATGCAAGCAGCAATGGAACGTCTTGTACGGGACTCAGACCCGTACTTGTGCTTTCCAGGCAATATTCTCACTATTTACAAACCTCAAATGTCCTTATGTCTAGTGGTCTGTTGGTCGTTTGTCTCTTTGTCCCCATCTTACATGACGCCTTCCTCAAATTGAATTGGAACAGATTAGCCAGGTTGAATTGAGTGGGAAATGGGCGGAGTTTCTTGCGAACACGTCATATAAGCTCGACTCCACACATAGTGGGCGGGGCGTGCCCTAGTGAAAAAAAATGTATGAAAAAAAATGTATGCCTAACCCTCCGTGTGTGGAGCCTAGCTCAGATCTTGCTTTCTGTGCAGCAACGGAAATAAATCATTCCTGTTCCGAGCGTTCAAAAATGGAAGGGATACAGGCGGCAGTGTAGAACAGCAGTAGCAGGTATCGGTGCAGACTCCTTCCATTGGGAGAGGGTCGTGATCCTTAAAACGGAACGTTCAAAACTAGAAGGGATATAGATGGCAGGACTGGACTTCCGCGGGAGCGTGGAATCTGAGGCCTGCAACACTGACTAAAAGCTTTTCAGATTTTGCACCATTAATTGACAGCTTTTCTCCCTTCTACATTTTCCTATATCTGCCTGTGGTGTTACCGACCGATTAATACACCTCTTTCTTACCCTTTGGTCTTACAGTTTTCTAACTCCTCAGCGGTCGATAATGGCAACCGATTTTGACCAGTTTCGATTTGTGCTACTCAGTATGAGGTGGCTACTCACTACTCATTTTTTCGAGAAGAGGGAATGATAGACGTGTGTGGGTCGGTATACATGTATCGTGTGTGTTTGTGTTTGTTTGTCTGTCGGCGTATTTTGATAGAAAGGAAGGACAGTGGACCTAGAGTGGCCAAATTCGGTCGGAGCACAGGGTTGAAAATTATAAATTTGGACCTAGATCATACAAGCTTGATAGAGGTACAGGCAGCAGCATGGGATTCGCAGGTCCGTGCCATGGGTTAGGCTCCACAGTTTAGAGGATGGCTTTCCAAGTTGATTGGGATACTGCGGCAGTAGGAGGATGCTGATGATATGTGACAGGATTGAAATCAAAGGAGAGGGGAATGGACGAAGTTAGTCAAACAAACATGTGTAAGGGTCCCTACCAGGGACTACACTGAGCGGGTGATTTGCTCTGAGTGTGCTACAACACGAGAAAAGAATAGTTTATTAACAAAAGGACAAAAACTCCGTACACAAATGCAATACTAATGCGAAAAACCGAAATCAAGAATACAATACAACCCAAAAGTCCCCCGAGGGTCAGGGCAGAGAGAATGCAGGGGGTCCCACGAAAGAGAAATCGGCCACTAAGGCCTTCCTGAAGTCCCCCTCGCGAACCACAAAGGTTCACCTAAGGGCAGTCACTGGAATCCAAGGGCACGGAGCCAAAACTCCGTGGGGGTACTGGCGGCGGGCGCAGGAGGAAAAACAAAAGACGACCTTTCCCTCACAAGGTTCCCCCTTTATACGGCCTTTCCCGCGCCTTTTCTTTACCCAGGCATGTTTACTGCTTCTAGCCTCCTACTCCTGATCACTACTGATCACCTACAGTATTCTTGACCACCCTCGACTCCTCGGTATTTGGTCTTACGGGCATTTCCTCTTTGGCGGGTCCCCACCGGTACGGTTCTCTCTGTCCCGCCCTGACACATGAGTTCAGCAGGATTCTGCTCATTACGGGCAAAACGCTCACAATGTGACCGCAGCTTTCCTTTTCTTAAGCAGTTTTGGTGGGTATTGAATATTCGTAGCTTTTTGCCGAAACAAAACCTTCGGGAGCGGTAAAAGGTGAGAACAATCTGAGTGGTGACAGTTGGAATACTAAAAACCTTGTGAAAGCGATCTGATTCTGCTGGTATTGTCTCTTCGTTGCCCTTCCTGTTATCTAATTCGATGTAATAGATTCTCTTTATTATATGTTAGCTCCCATATTTGTCATAGTCCGATTCGTATTTTCATGTTATTGTATTTTTCAAAATGGAATGTCATCGCTTAAAAGTGGTCGAATCAGAGTCAATGCGCAGCTCTTCATCAATAAGTTTATTTGGCGTCAACATTCAAGATCAACTTGAATAACAAAACCCTTGGGCGGTCTTATTCCGCATTTTGTCTCGTAGAGTCGCTTGCTACTCTCTGCTCGTATTTCTAAAACATGTGGTGTGGACCATCTGATGTTTTTTACTCTTTAGTTTCAGGCGAATCGGCTACTCTTGACTGATGACGCAATGGTCTACATAGATTCTAGTAAGTGAGCTTTACGAACTGTTGAATCAATTTCCTTTGGGAGTTCATTACGTCGGATCTGGCGTAGCCATCGAATCTCTTCAAATGAAAATTTCAAGCAGTACCAATCAAATAAATAAATCAAAAAATTGTACAGAATAAATACCTTCCCGAACATTGCTTGGAGGCACCAGAGGCGAAACCGGAAGACTTCCACGTCCTGTTTTCCCTAAATCACTGATGTCGTCTGGATTTCCTTTTAACACAGCAACATACTCCTGCTAGTGTTCCACGAGGCCACTCTGCATTTCGACAGATTTCGCTTGAGGGGACGGGCAAAAGTTTTGGCGACCAATGATAAAAGGCTCTCCAGGAGTTCTGGTTTAGTTTTTCGGAAGCGGGCGTCGTACTACCCTTCATCGACGTGATGGCCAGCCGAATTTCGGAAGCGAGAACATAAGGAGCGACACTTCGTCTCGCCTAAGGTGGTATGTACGCAGTTACGCAGTGGCTGTCGTAGCGATCCGAGTGAATGGCATGGATGATCTTCTCCATTGCCCTTTAAGATGCAGTAACTGTTTCGTAAGGACAACGAAGGGAGGCATCTTGGTATTTCTCGAAGCTTCGGCGGGCTTTGCAAATGTTCTCTTCCTGGCATACGTGCTGCTCTCTATCTATCAGATCTTCCTTTATCGCTTCTCAGTATGGCTTTGCAATTTCGAACGTCACGCCGAGCTCGTGCGATTACACGCTAGCGTATCAATTCAAGAGTCTCAAAGGAGACGTCTCTTGGCAACCTGTACGCTCACTGCTGTCTAGCAGTATTGCGAAGATGTTCGGCGAGCCGCCAATATTCCTCATCATGTTGTCGATAACGGATCTTCCCAGTGACTCGCATGAGAAGCAAAGCGATTCCAATTCGTAGCTTTCTTGGAACTCCGCTCCCAATATTCAGCAGCTCTCTCTACACGTAAAAAGAGAATCTAGCGCGAAGAAGACGGCGGCGCGACCCCATGTAGAACTTCGATAGACAGCGACGTCGTTCACGCAAAGCTTTCGATTGAAGATCATGCAGTCTTTGTTAGTTAGTGCTTCTGTGCTGACCAGTTTTTCAATGGTGGAGCCTTTATTCGCCTGACGTTTCGACTAACTCGTCGTTATCGAAGGCCTGAAAGCGTATCGCAACTTTAGAGTGTTACCCATCACGCTTGACGTAGACCAGCTCTTAACTAGTTGCAACTCAGGCTGATGAACTTACAATTAATAAGAAACTCCGACAAATCACCCACGTCAATTCCACCAATACCGAACAGTTGCTCAATTTCCGCGACGATAGAGCAATTGAGACAGCCCAGTCAACCACGACATATTTATTCATTGCTCAATTGCTCTATCGTCGCGAAAATTGAGCAACTGTTCGGTATTGGTTGAATTGACGTGAGTGAATTGGCCGAGTTTCTTATTAGTTGTATATTCATCAGCCACTAGTTAAGAGCTGGTCTACCTCAAGCGTGATAGGTAACACTCCAAAGTTGCGATACGCTTTCAGGCCTTCGATAACGACGAGTTAGTCGAACGTCAGGCGAATAAAGATTCCACCATTATAAACCTGGTCGGCATAGAAGCACTAATTAATAACAGTAAAAATGCCCAAGTTTCAAGAAAGGCGAACATGAAGATCATGCAGTCTATTTCATTATGGAACTCTCCATTAGGTGACTCCCATGCTATAGCAAATGAGAAGGCTCCTGGGGTGCGAGTCACTATGGATAGTGTGGTACGGCATAATTAGCCCGGGCAGTCTTTACCCTGTTCACTCCATGCGATTCCGTGAGTCCCGGTGTGAAATGTTCAGCCGTTTCTCTGGAGCTGATCTTGGCGTCGAAATCACCGACGATGCGTTGACCATTGGCGATCGCGCCTTTTGAGTGTGTCTGGCATGTGGGACCGCTTTTCGTGGGGCCGTTGCTGTAGGCTTAGGCTTAGGGTCGTAAAACAATATCCACTCTATATCACACGGTCCTAAGAGCAACACGATATCTTACGCGCCTGTTCTTTAAGGTAAAAGTCCAGTGAAATACCACAGAAAAAGTGATAAGTCATCCACAAAAGTACGTGCTACTTTGGGAATGACACGTCACTTCTTCTATGACATTTTAGTGAAACTTTACCTCGAAGAAGGGTTCGTAATAAGCTCTGTTAAGGGAACTGCTCCACACATCTCTAAGCCTTCGTGGCTTGTGGGATGCAGACCCAACGAAATGTCATAAAAATTCGTCCAGACACGAAGGATTAATTTTGCTTCCAAATCCCTGATGATATGGTTAGAAGCAGATAGCAATAACAAATGCAAGTATTCATGCATTGTAAGTACAGTTTGACATCCCAGTCCCTTTTTGGGAGTCTGTTCTAAATCTGAGATTTCAGTAGCTTCTCCTAAGCTTCTCCCAATGCTGCCGTTTTGGGGGCTTTCTCAGGTTCACAAAAAAGAAACCCATTCATAATACTATTACTGAGGGGAACCACGAGTTGCTTGACAGGCTCTGACGTAGCCGATATCCACTCATTGAATAGCCACCGCCCTGCGTATGTAGGCTATCTGATATAGTGGGTGGGTAGACTTCAAGTACCTAATCAGGCTATCTACAAGTAGGCAGGATGCTTAGTAGTTGTAGGTGGCCCCGAGTCGCCTCCCGGCTAACTTCTCAGTTCCTCGAACGAAAACTTGGGCCGGAGCCCATGCGTAGCTTACGAACTGCGTCTGCAAACTCTCCTAACTCGTATGCAGATACACTTGGGAAAAGAAGGGAGATACAAATCGTCTCAGCACAGCAGCAACAAAGAGTTCATACTCACCCCACCTGCTTCTATGCATAAGCACGATCCCTCCGGGGCCATCTACAACAACTAAGCCCCCTGCGGTTCACTCTCCTTCTGTCACCTGGGGTCGCGCCATGTAGCCTCGTCACCAATCTCCAGTGAGAGATAATCTCCAGTGAAGTAGATCCTTTTTGACTGACTATCAGACTGTCATACTAATTTTTCTGTTCGCGTAGTTCGTGAATTTTGCCGTTTCCTGACAAGTATTTTTGCAGATTGTTGAGGAAAAGGCATGCGACCTGGCTATTACGATACTAAGGCATGCATTGTAACAGATGCTTTTCCCAACAGCTTCGCCCATAACAACGTTCTTCTTGCCTCTGTTACAATGCATGCCTTAGTATCGTAATAGCCAGGTCGCATGCCTTTTCCTGCCTAGGTTACTTCTCACTAAAGCAGTTGAAATTCTCATATTTTGAGAAGGTTGTTCAGAACTCAAATTGTTTCAGTGTAATTGTGAAAATTTTATGCCTCATGTGTCACAAAATATAAGAGAAAGCCTTAATGAATAGACGATACGATCTGTAAACAAAGTTACGAAAGCGTATGCTTCGTGTCTACCTGTATTCCGTTGGATATATTATTCGTGAAATATATTTGGAAAGTTTGTCCTAAAATTCGATATCCCCTGAGAAAGCACTTGGAAAGGTCGGGTCAAGTTCGGCATGAGCTTGACCTAAGCCAAAATTTCTAACCCATGAGGGGCTACAGCGGAAAGGGCGATGCTAGTTGCAAAACTTTCTGATTTAATTCAAGAAAGTGAAGAGATTAAAAAAAAAATAGAGCAAAAGCGAGGAGCGAGACAAAAGAAACCCACCCGCGGTGAGCAGAGCATACTTGAAGTAGACGAAACGTAGCGTAAATGATGAAACGAACAATATGTTTATTATACTTGGCATATCTAAACTATTTGAAATTCAGTAGGCAGCACTTTCCATTCGATGGCACGCTCCGCCTACGATCAATTCTTAGCTAGCTTTCGAATTTAGAATACTGCTTACGAAAGTCCTTAGCTCTCTTAGAAAATGTTCTAGAATTCAGAAACAAGTCGTTAGAGGCTATCGAAGTGAGGTAGTCTTACATGCTGGGCGAAGGTGCGTGAGGAGGGCGAACTACGAACTACCTGCCTTACATTGATCAAAAACGTTCTTTGTTGTTGTAGACGGGCTAGCGGGGTTTAATGATTAATGAGACTCAATCAGAGTTTACTTCAAGCATTGAGTTTGTTTACAGAAAAACCTCAAATGTATGAGAAGGGATCTGTCCGATCTGTTTATTATTCATGCATTTCTGCGGAAATGTGTCTTAACTCACAAACTAACCTCCTTTTCTCTTTAGGTGGAAATGTGTGCGAGAATCGGAGTTCCATCTTTTCGTACATTCTATCATTCTTCTCGTTTATTATACTCTTGTAAGTTTTTCTGCTATAATTCTTTGTTCGTGCAGATATTGGTGTAAAAACATATTAATTTTGAAGAAATAATTTATAACTATTGTTTTTATTTGTGCGAAGGATTAGACTAAGGGGTTAGTAGTCCCAAGCGGCACAGCCACTAGAGATGTTTGATGATGCGTTAGTCCAATCCTGAATCGGTAACTCTCCAGGCTCCAGAGCCCTTCACTATCTTTGACTGGGATCAAGTTCAGGAGGAATAAAAACGCTAATTTGTGCATTGTATAAAGTCTTCGTGTCTTCAATTAGGCCAAATATGCATTCAAGCGCTGCTACGCTTTTAAGCAGAAGTAGAATTCCTGAGAGCATCGCAGAACGGAAATGATCAGCACCTGAACATCTTTTATCTTTGCTCAGTATTTTTGACCTATGGCAGCCATCGATGACAGTGGTGTGAGTACAGTTCTTGCCAAAATTTACGCAAAAGTTCTTACGAATGAACATCTCTTTCGCCTCTCCTTAGTAAAAATCTTTATTTTTGCAGCTTCAAGTCCTTATTCGGGCTAGGCAGTGGAGCAGATGATAAAGCGAGCAGAGATCATCTTCGAAGATCGAATGGAGGTGGAGGTGGTCGATGGCCTGGTAGCGGAGGACCTGGAGGTCCTGGAAGAAACGGTGAGACTTCATTTACTTCTTGACCTACTTCACTGGTTCAGATCAGGGAAGGAGTGGTATCATGGAGCTCGGAATCAGCCTCGTGTTGTAAATCACTCAGGGTGCTGATCAACTGGTCTTTGACAATACAACTGCTGGGAATGCTTGCTCGCCGTTCCTCTTTCCAGATCAGACGCAACATTTCTGATTACAAAATTTTCGAGGGGAGTACCTGAAACCACTCAACCACCGCCAATTTGACCCAGGGCTCGAAATTAGGAAGTTTTGGCATACAGTAGCGCTCAAAAGTCTTCGGTGAAATGGTTCTTCAGCCGTACTTTTCAGTTGTAACTCCTTTCCTACTGGATCTAATCATGCAAAATTTCGATATTTGGAGCGTGGGTGTATAGTGAATGTTTACCCGTATTACCCTCCAATCTGATCATGTTTCAGATACTCAAAAGAACATGAACTTAAAATCGACTGAAAATACAGATGATGGACCTTCTAAAATCTCCTTCCTTTTTGTCATGTCAAAAGTGTATGAATGGTAATGCCGATCGCAATAGATGAGAAAAACGCACACAAGGTGCGAATAAGTGCAGACGTCAACAACTTTAGTTTTAGCAAAATGTGCTACCGCAAAAACACCTTACTCCACCTGTGGATATTGCAGCTTTGCAGTGAAATAGGGTTGGGTAGGGTGAAATATGCTCTAGTTAGACATATCCAAATTTCGTGTCATTCGGTCTACTAAGAAAAAAGTTATGAACGAAAAAGCGTCAAAGCATTTCACCGAAGACTTTTGAGCGCTACTGTAAATAGAGTAGTGCTGCTAAAGATGTGATGACGCTCTCACTTATGATTATCAGCTGTTGACCTGCTCCTCATGGTCTTAACAGGGACCACTTTTCGAGGACTCAATTCCTCCTTTTTCGGAAAGGGCTCAGTCCTCGAAGAGTTATTCCTTCAACGGACGCGGCAACTTTGCTGTCAACTGCTTCTGACTTATAGCTGTGTACTCCCACGGCTTAGCTTGTAAATATTTAATCACGGCGAATAGCATGAGCGCCAAGTACAATGAACTTTTTTCATGTCAAAACACTAGAGATATTCTACTATACAGCAGTCACTGTTTGGGGCAGGTAAATTACCTGGCGCATGTTGGTGTGTTTGAGTAATTGATATACTTTTTGTCGTGTTTTCGGAAAACTGTAGATGCTTCTCTTAGAAATTGCTACAACTGAGGATAAGGAAGGGTGTCGTAGATTTTCTCTGAGGCAAAAAACAGCCTCAAAGGCGATTTTTTTTACTCATAAGAGAAGGCTGGTAGGTCAGAGCAATCATTCAGAATGACGATCATGATGGTATTCAACATGGTTTCTCTCTTCTGTTGCGTGTCGATCTGAAAGTGTATTTTGAATCTGGGAAGCGATTCTGTAAGCAAGGTGTTGGAGAGTCTCTCTGATAAGATCTTGTTAAAGAAATTTGCGTTCTGCAGTATTTCCCATAAATTATCTCGGAAGGTCAAGGAGATGCTCAAGATTTTACAAAACCATCTCGCAGGGGTGGTGGAGAATAATTCTGGAGTTCAAAAAAAGGCCAGGACGGACTCGGCGTTTCTCAGGGGTGAGGGCTGCATATGGTCAGTATGACCTATAAATGCAAGCGCTAAGTACTATTTCATAAAAAAAAGAGTAGATACATCAGCGATGCGAACCTTCTTAACACTTCAATTATTCCACCGGCACTCTTTCTGAGCCTTCGCTGCATATGTTCAAGAGTGGTTACCTAGTCGATAAGGCAAGCTTCAATTTTTTATCAGCTCGCCGCAATCGTTGATTATAGGGAGGGATACGCTTTTACAACCGTGTTCGTAGAGTAGTTTCACACATTGCTGTCAGCGTTCAAATACACATGGGGCGATGTACATCTTTAAAGTTTCTCCTACCTGGTGCCCTCCCCTTGCCAATAGGTTGCAGTTGTTCGAGACACTGCTCCCCTGTGATACTCCTTTCACCAGAGACGAAATGTGGCATTTAATGGCGAAAGCTGACAGATAGTTGCCCCTTGGCGCAGCGGCCGGGTCGCCTTGAAGCTATCGTGGTTGTGGTTGTGCATTCCAACTCATAACCAAAACTCTTATTGTCAAAATCTCGCTTGTAATACCCGTAGTCCGGCTTTTCATCTCAGTATCAGAAGCCTTTTTCGAGGAAGAGAGTGAACGATCAAAAAACCGTGCCTATGTTGCCGAGCTTGAAAGTGTACTCAAAAAAAGTGATCACCTCTACATAAAACCTCCATATATCGGATCGCTTTAGGGATGATAGCAGATCATATGAGACGTAAGGCTGCGACTAATGTGCACACTTCTGGTCCGAGATGTTTCAGTGAGCATTGTTGTGTTTGTGGCTAACGTAACCAGTCGTTAAAAAAGAGGAGGGAATGGGGGAGGGGATGGAGTTGTATCTGAGAAGGAAGACTTGCCTTCAATCGAGCACGATTAAGCATTCCTGCCCAATGCGGAACGTAATCGTGAAATATAGCTACCAATCGGGTCTCATAAAACTGAGTTATTGGACAGAGTGGAAATGATATGACTGAGGTGGAGTCATCGAAGTCATGTCGCTGAAAGAAATGTAATTTATTAGTTCAAAGTGCTCCAGACAGTCAGTGAAGTCATGCCTATTTTAACTTTTACCATTAAAATTTAAATTTAAAATGCTCCAGACAGAGAGGCAAAACATTCATCTCCCTTCCTTTGTGGCATATTCTTCGAAAAAGGATAAATACGGAAACCCACAAAATGCTGAAACAGAAAGAGAGGATTCTCTAATCGTTGAACACGGTCATGTCAGGACTATTTATGTGCTGTCGCAGTGGCCTAGACTACATAACTATGACAAAGGTAAGATTGAAACACATATGGGATTGGTAAGTAAAAGAGGTTGCCTTTCTAAGTGGACGGAACTCAGAGGCGAGCGCTTTTAAAGGCCCGGGTTAAATACGATTGTATGTGTGTCTATGAGCTGACTACATACAGTTTCTTTGAACCCTCCCATTTTTATTCTCCACATCGTGAAACTCTTATTATTATAACACATAATCAAGCCTTTTCGAAAGGATCGAGATAATACTTGATGAGACCAATAGCTAATGAAACGGTCGTTTTGATAAACACATTTTTAGGAGGATTCCGTCGCAACATAGGTGGTTTACCTCGTTCAAGCGGTATGTCGTGTCCGCCAATGGCAGGGGGAGGATGAGGCAGGTGAGGATCTTTTTCTACTTGTTCGGCCTTGACGGGCACGATATTTTATTTCGTTTTATTGATAGTCTCTGCTTCTTAAAACTTCGTTGTCTCGTTTTTTTTTTGCACTAAATGATTTTATTTCAGCTAAATGTCTGGGTAGCGCCCAGACAGACAGTGGCATGGGATGCGGTTTCGCCGATTTTTCACTTATTTGCTTTCAAATGTGCTTAATTGGGCTCGGCTTCCTCACAGTCCATTGCCACGCCTCCTCATTATGGGCGGTGCTTCGTGACGCCTTCACGCTAAATCACTACGACGCGTGTTCGCTGATGCTCCGCTTCCGTAATGGGAGTCTCACCTTCCTCTCAACGATTCCAGCTACTATTGCCTTTCTTGAGCGATGAGGATGAGCCACCGAGAATTCTAGTCCTTGGTAGGCCCATTCATCTTTGCTACTCGATTCAGTATAATGAGTAATTCCTTTCTATGTGTGATATATTACGATAAGTTTGTCATTAGCTATGTATAAAAAAAGTTGTTGCGGTGGCGGATTAATGAAGTTGCACTTTAACTGTTCTTTCAATCACCCTTACAGTACGCCCGGAAGCAGTGAATCATTCAGTCAGAGTGACTATTTAAACTGGATTATGGTTGCGTGAAAGCTTTCGCTTTTTCCTGTTCTGGTGTTCCTGATTATTAGTTGTGATTAGAGCATGTGGTGTAGAACTCATTGTTGTCTTCGAAACCTTTCCGATATAACCTCGAAAATGAGCAACTTGTGGAGTACTTGTATACGTAAATGAAGTTCTAAGTGGTTGAACGTGTGTGGAATGCCTGTGATTGGCTTCTGCTTACAAATCTACCGTTAGAAACACAGTATTGGTAATGTTCCAACCAACACGCAGTCGAAAAGCGAAGATTCCACTTAGGCTTTGGAGAGAGAACGCGATTCGGGTTTATTCACCCTGGGATAGCGTTTCTACTTGGGCAAGAATAGCAGTAGTGCCCAAGCTCAGAGTATGGAAGAGTCTACGTGATCCGCTGAAATATAACTAGTTATCAGTTAAAGCGATAAGTAATGTCAACTAGTGGCAATTCAGAAAAGGTTCGGTATATCTGTAGATAGATGGATTTCCTTATAAGACTTCTGAATGACTATTAGTATTGTATTAGTATGGGCTTGGTGTTCGTTCAAAAAGACGCTTTGGTTGTGGGTTCCTACCCTTACAGGTGAGATACAACGTATGAGGCATGAGAGTCAGGAAAGGGGAGCACACAGTGTTGACTGTTGAAACGTCTCCCTTCACGCTGTTGCTATGCTTTATCCGTTGTAATCATCGCCATTGTGCAGATTGATTCGCGTTACCTCCTGCTGCTTCCTTCGAAAGGCGCATCGTAACGTTCTTCCCCGTTGATATTTACGGTCATCAACATGCTGTATTCACCTCCCCTTCAATTCAGTGAGTATAACAACACTTCCCGTGAAAGATTATTTCGAGTGGAATTTGGTTTTCAGTTGTTTCCCTTATTGAAACCCGGTATAACCCCTGAAGATAGGCTCCCGAGACTTTCTCCGAATGATTCCCTTTCATTGGAAAGAACTGGAAAAATCGCAACCTTTCTCAAATTCCCTGTAGAAGTTTCCAGAGGTCATTTTCAGTGCTGCCTCGTAGTGGTAGTCCATTTTGAAGTCCATTCTATGTCGCACTTCATACGAACTTTGAACGGGCACATTAACCTTCGATGCTTTTTAGTGCAGCCAACCTCAATCATTCCCTTCTAGGTTACCAGAGACTCAATAAGAAGTTTCATTCGCGGGGTGGTCCTGCTACTTTGGTATGATCTCATACGCTTCCTTTTGCTTATATGACGTCGTAAACAACTCTGTAACCTTCCACTCGTGGATGCTGTTTATAACCTCTCCGAGAAGGAACCCTCATTGCTGTCTTTCTGTCAAAACCTTTTCGAAGTCGATTTACGGGAAAATTCCAATCCATAAACAACGATCAAGGCTGCATCTGACTATCAACAGCAAAATTTACCGATCCAGCAGTTTCAAACCGATCTTGCTGCTCGTATTCTCTCTCGCAGTATATTTCTTATTTTCCTCGAGTGTACTGTACTGAATAGACTATGAGAGGATGTACCGAATCACCCGGACTGGTTAAGGTGGATTGTTCATGAATTTGACTGGTAATCACTCTAGAAGGAAAAGAGTGAATTAATATTGTTCAGTGTATCTGCGGAACACATGGCGTGACCAGATTCAATCCATCCGGCTAGGGAACCCAAAATTCCACTTTAGTATTTTTGTCACTTTTCCAACAAAGAAATAATGAAATTCTCAAACTTCGAATTAGAAATGAGTCAATATTATGAAGTATCTTTGGGTTAATCGATTTCATTTCTGGGGTGCGCCCAGCAATCGACTTCTATTCGAAGTTGTAAAGGCGCATTGAGTGTGGGGTCTATACAATGGCAATCAGTAGCTAGCCGATGTATGTACATACAGGCCAGTCCTTTCATCTTCCCAGGCGAATCTCGTGCCAAATAACCCAGTGCAGACAAAAGAAAGACTCGGTGGCCGAGGGCGAGTATCGATCCGGGATTCGATTCAAAAATGGTAAACGTGAGAATGTAGGCCACTTGAGATGAGAACTGTGGTAGTGTAGGAGATACGTGTGTGGTAAACATGGGGTTTCTCATGGTGACACGGGTTCCCGCAGTATCATATCGCTTCTGTGTAGGCGATTCAAAATCACTGAGTCAAGCTTATTTGCCTGTTTTTGAAGTGATTCATTCAATAGAAAAAGTCAAAGTTCATCTGAGACGCCAGTAAGAGGAAACGAAGTTTGCTTGTCTGCTCGCCATCTATGTCGAATCACTTGGCTACTGAGGGGCAGATGAAAACCGTGAATGAAGGTCGAATCAGATTCTTTGCGTTCTAGGAAGGAACACGTTCATTTTCATCACAAATTCGATTGGCGACTGATTATCTGATATTTAAGGGGCTGATCTGTGTAAAGCTCGGTCATATAATGCCTACATAACTTTTGTAGAACGGGCTACATAAGACATCCTTATCTATGAAGCTTCCCTGTGGGGACCCTATAAGGAGCTATAAACAGCTTTCATTCGCGTTTTCGAGTGATAGGCAGGGAAACTTCCATGTACAGATTGCTAATGTTATTGAGCATGGAGAAGAGCTTCCAAGTGGTTCCTGATGCTTGGCCCCGCCTTCATCCATTACCATCTTCTGAAAGTGACTGTTCCAAGTCTCATTCTTTTTGGAAAATTTCAGGATAATGGGGATCAAAATCCAGAAACTTCCAAGGCAGAAATAATTTAATAATTTCACTTCATTATCTTTCAATTAGCTCCATGTGTAGGTTCTCTGCAATGGGTATTGTTACTGAAGTGAGACTTCCAACATCCCCAAGATGGTGAAGGCTCATTCAATGCCACTTGCAATCATTCGTGGCAGGAGGCGGAGGGCTCGATGAAATGTCTTGTAGTTCCAACAGTGACTGAACAGAAGACTCCTGAATGATATAGAGAGGCGAATCAATCAAAGGCAAAGCTGGAAGGGGTAGAAAAGCCAGGGTTTGCGCCGATCATGAGATCGGCATCGCTGCAGGACTTATCGAAGTTGTCCAAAGGGCGGTTGTCAAGCAGGAGCTTCGTTGCCATACCTATCGTTTGCAGAAATGCCGCTTTACTGCTGATCTCAACAGAAAGTGTAGTGTTAGGAAATGGAGAAGGTTGCTAATTCACTGTCATTTGAATGGAAACGCGTATCCCTTCATGGTTTTCTCTGACAAGATAGTTTTCATGACAACAAATAGAGCAATGGCGTTCTGGTTTGAAGCATCGGAAGTGGCAACGAGAAAATTGCATTAAGAGCAGCAAAATGATGTTTGTTGAAGGAGTTTCTAGCAGTGGTCAGACGCCTGTGGTTTCGTCGGCGCCGTTGTGGAAATCAACAAAAACGTGGAGGGGTGTAGTGCGTTAGGAACGAAATGGTCGCGTCGCGGTGGGAGGGGCGTCGCGCGCGAAGGAGTGTAGCAGGATGCAGCAGTAGGTAAGAAATACAGGAACAAAAGTACTAATAGTAGAATTATGCATAAAATAATTATCGCATATCGATTGAGCTGTATGAAGAACGCTAGAGCTGCAATAACGGCGAATGAGTGGTCCGCGACAGCCGCGTGCGGCGAATCGATTACCCAGAATCGTTCCTAACGCGCGTCTCCCAGACGTGTAGCATTGGTCTGATTCCGACTGCTGAAGAAGCCAGGAGCTCTTCTGGTAGGACAGTGCTCCAGCCCACAGAGCTAAGCTAGTCCAAAAGTGGGTGCCGACGTCAGCTGTCCGACTTCATTAGCATAGAGAATGTTCGTCCTGCTCACCAAATCATAACCCACTGGACTTCTTCATGTGGTCCCTGATTAGATGAGAATCTGTCGAGTCTGTGATCTTAGTTTGGAGCCCTCACAAGCAGGCTCAAGAACGGCTGGGAACTGATGGAGGAGGGATACCCATACGCAGCGAATGAGAAATTCGGGTACAGCCTTGGGTATCTATCCGTGTTAATGGGGATATTTTGAAGTGGGACTATAGTTTGTTGTTGCACAAAGTGTGAGCAAATGTGCACATAGATTGCTTTGTCATTCTCGGTCCAAAAGCTTCGAATAAAATGCACAATTTATGTAAGTGCCCAGAATTTCAGAGCTCCCTGTAGAACTTCGATGCTCACCTTTTTCATGTCGAAATGGGGTGAAGAAGGGGTTTTCAAAGCTTGTTTCAGTCAAAGTCTAGTTATACGGTATTCATTTCAATATTTTTGATTTCTTTCCAATTTTTAGGCTGCCTTGGAAGTGGAAAGACAACGCTTTGCCGGCAATTAAAGTGAGTAGTTTTTGTACTGTAAAATATTCGTGTATTCATTTCCTCGTTGGATTTTCGTCTAAGACAGAACTCATTCCGAAGCTGCCCCAAAGCCTCGGTCTCATGATAATGAGCCTGCTACCATGCCACAGTCGCAGTGAAGTGAATAAGATAAGAGTGGATATACAGTAGCGCTCAAAAGTGTTCGGCGAAATGCTTTTTCAGTTATTTTCAGTCATAACTCCTTTCCTACTGGTTCTAATCGAGCGAAATTTCAATATGTGTAGCATTGGTGTAGCGTGAAAAGTCACCACTATTAACTTGCGATCTGATCATGTTCCAGATATTCCAAAGAGCATGAATTCAAAATCGACTGGAAATACAGTTGATGGCCCTTCTAGAATCTCTTTCCTTTTTGCCATGTCTTAGCTAATGCCGAACCCAGAACAGAAGAAAAACGTACACATGGTCCGAATTACTGCAGACGCCACAAACTTGCATTCAGCATAGTATACAAACCCCCTTCCCTTAGTTGTGTGGACATTGCTGCTTTGCAGTCAAATAGAGTTGAGTAGTTTGAAATATGCTTCAGCTAAACATATCAAAATTTGATACGATGTGCTCCACTGAGACAAAAGTTAAGGCGAGTTAAATGGCCGAATACTTTTGAGCGCTACTGTCAGTGATCCTTGGTGTTTGTTGGGACAACTTTTTCGACACCATAGTAACATAATTTTGTTGAATTCTGAATTATTTTTGAGACCTTCTCAGTGAGAATGTTGTCTGGGGAGTGCATGGACATCATATGGGAGAAACGACGAATATCCAAGCGACATGCGATAAAGCGTTGGATGCAGATACAAAACCAGTAAATAGGTTACGTGCTTTTATCAGGTTACGGAGACATTTCAAAGATTAATTGTTTCTCGCCAACCAATTACAGGAGATTCATGTCCGCTACAACTTCATAATAGATAAATACCCGTAATAACTAAGAGTCTACAGCTTGAAAGAATAAATCCTTCGGGCTTTGATCGATCCCGTCTGAGGGATGTGCACCGCACTTGACTTCCATTTGGAATCGTAATGGCGTATTGAATGCATATGTGGTCTGTGCAATAATCCATGGTGACCAGCCGATTTATAAGTTAACGCTTTTGTCCTCCCAGTCGAGTCTGGTGCCAATTAGACGAACCCGGAGGATGAAGGGCTCGGTTGGTCCATGCAGATTTCGATCCAAGATTCGAACCAGGGACCCTCGTGTATGATAATAAGTCACATGGCACTGTACCACCTCCAACCACGATAACTGAGGGTAGGTCCGCTGTTCTTTTGAGTTGTAAATGTAAGAAAAATTTCAGCTTGAGTAGCTTATCAACTTTCACGATTGAGCGCCCAAGTTAACAGCGGGAGCAAGAACATCTATAAGAAAGTACTCAAGGTTCATAGAGTTTGTAGTAGCCCAGTTTGTTAAACAGCTATGGAGGGCCATATTGTACCTCTCCATTGCTCTACATCTATTTTGCCATCAGAACGACGCAGGGTAGAGAAATAATAATACTACTGCTTAACACCTTTTATAGCTGTCAAATCGATCGCAACCTCGACTTTACCAAGTAAGGGAATTTTCTTGAGTACTGGATGATGACCGTGCCATTTTCTGTAGGCTAACGTAGTCATGCTTGGAAAAAACTGGAATGCTCAAGGACAACAGAGTTACATAAAACGGGAAGGGCTTTCTTGAGAAGTTCCAGGGGATTACTCGGTGCTTGATTGTCATTGTGGAAGTTTCTGAACTTTCTGCATTCAAGGTTTCTCTCACGTTTTCGAAGAATCACAGGGGTTGCTATTATTTTCATGACATATACCGGGGACATCGATATTACGGTTTCTATTCAAGCAACTTCAGAGCTTAAAGCCTGAATGATCAGGCACATGGATTTTTTGTTGCCCTTACATACGTACCACTTTGAGAATTGTTAATCTTAGGCAGAGAACGCTGATGCTTATCCTGGGTGGCACAGGCGAGCTTTCTCCAATGTGCACATAGTAGCCTTACAACCCACTTGGATTTTGAGAAATAAATTCGCCACTCAATCCTTTGACTCGCTCAATCTCACACTGTAGGACGCTCCTAGATCTCGTGTACATATCGGTTTTCCTAGTCGAACTCGTTCCCCATTCCCCTCTACGATATGATTTCCGTCAGAGTCTGAAACTAGTCATCAGCTGCCCCTTCTCGTCATTATTCCACTCTCTGGCAATCCTCTGCGAACTTCAGTCGTGTTCTACATATGGTATCCTTAAGTTTCCTTTCGTTTGCCCGATCTCTCTCAATCTGAAGGCATTTTCCATATCGCTCTCCTTGTTCATTTTATTCTCTTGTCTTTTTGTCGACAACATTTCTGGCACACCATCAAAGGCACAGCTCACGATAATTTGAGGTACCCCTTTTAAGTCGAAAAGCGGAAGCGTAGGATGGGATAGTATATCGGTAGTGAAGAAGGTGAGAGAATTCGCCAATTTCGAGAAGAATATGGTACCCCAAAGGAAGGGGAAAATAAAGGTTGGACGAGATTGCCATGACGGAAATAACATGGAAGGGGTATTCAGACGAGATTTCAGTTATTGAAATTGTACGAAGAGCTGACTACATCAAGCCAGAACTGATCACAACTGTCTTTCACTGTCGCTATGGGTCATGACAAGTTGTTTAAACTTCCTACATAGGTTCCCTTGTGATCAGTGCAGCCCCTACAATGCCGGTGAAATTCGTCCGAGGTTACACACGAGTCAATATTTGAGCCTTTATAACTCCCTAACTAGACCGATTTCCGGCATAATAGTGCCAGTTATGGTATACGCGGGGGACTCAAGTTCATCCTGAACGGAATCTCAGAAACCATTTTTATCGTAAACTGTGCCTTTAATTTGAACAGTTTGCAGACTGCACTGAAAGTGCCCTGATTGAAGCTGTATAGATTAGTAAGGGTAATTAAGTTACCGTATACTCAGTCAAGATACCTAATTATGCTCATACACTTCTTGAGCAATTGATTTTTTTTCTGATCGTGCCATGTAATAAAAGACTCCCTGAAATTCAATGAAACGTGACAAAATACGGTAATTTCATGTTGTCTCGGAATGTAATCAAATAAATGGGTGCATCCGAAGGCATCGAGCTGAAGCGGTTGTAAGATAAAGCGCATATTGTGTGAAAGCTCGAATCTCTACGGGTTCCCACGGTTGTTCCGCTGCTCTCCGAAGTCGTTTTGTCAAGTCTCATGCGTAATATATCTACGCTTAAAAGTAGCATGAATTCATCACGCGTGTGAACTTTATCATGAAAGAACTACAAAAAAGAGAAAAGTCTCATCTACTCGAAGAGAGAGAAAACATAGAAAATATTATTCCATGTGATATTTTCCTTGGTATCGATCAAAAACATTTTGGCAAAAACGTGTGTTCCACTTAGAATTGGCATTTCTGGTCAGAATTCCTGACATAAAAGACGAGCTTTGTCGCAATTATGGGAAAAGTCATGCAGACGGTGCCCATGAATGACCATGCGGGCATTTGAGGATGTAGATTGTCGACCCCATCATAGCGCCCTCCAATATGAGAGGGATGGACTTCTTAGGCATGGGAGAGTTGAGTGGCTTGAATAGGATCTGATGCCAAACAATCTCTACCAGCTCTCGTTTTCTGCATAAACGAAAGACGTAATCCACTATGTCAACAAATAGGTTCATACAACTTCTATGAGGTCATTACGCTTTACAGTTACCTTTCCCTGCAACTGATTGGGTCCGGGAACTTCTCCCCTAACACGGCGTCGCACACGCCGCACCCGCCGCCTATTGCAGGATTGCGATGGAAGATTGGAGCGCGCAATTTGTGAGGTAGGGAGTCCTTTAATTATTTGAATTGGCTGGCCGCTCTTTTCAAGTCCAATGCGATCTTGATCGTCGTTTATAAGGGAGGAGTCATTTCAATTGATTAAGTCTAATTAACATGAAAACTAAAAAGAAACAGAAGAAAAAACGATAAAATCCAATGAAAAAGCAAGCCAGTCAAGGAAAAATATCGCGTCCTATCGATTGGCGGGAGACGGGGTAAGTACGGTAACTGCAGTGACATTTGCCGTTACCCCAACTGATTGGTTATCTGGAATATTTGCTACTCGGTACCATGTCTCGAATTATATTCCCCATTTCAGCCGTCAAACGCGTTCTTCAACTCCTGTGGTTGAATTCTACGCCCATAATATTCAAAATAATGTACTCAATGTATGGAAATCGCTGAAAATCGCATGCGATGAATTGGAAATCAATTACAGTAACTTGAAGGTAAACGGTTCTATACTTACTATTATTACTAGTATTAGTTTTGACTTGATATTTTGTTAAGGGCTGATTTAACGCCGCAGTACGCGAAGCGAAAGTCTCACAAAATTGGCGATTTGTGGGCAAAACTCTAGTCTACGGGATTCGAACCCGTACTTGTGCTTTCCGGGCACCGTGCTCTATCCCTTACGCTTCCGAGACCTCGCTCGCCCTAGCCTTCGTAACCGAAACTCGGGGTCCGGAAAAAACAAGTACGGGCTCGAGCCCCATCCGAGACTGGAGTTTTGCCCACAATCGCCAATCTTGTAAGATTAGTATAGTGTCATTGTTAGGGTTTGACAATTACTGATTGATAAAGAGTGAAACTGTCATGGACCGGGCACCGTTAGTTCCTCCTGAAAAGATCACACAAATGCAGAGAACGAGGTTCCTTGAAGAAGATTGTAAGTAAAGCATGGGTTCCAATTTTCTCATAAGGGATCGAAGAATCAGCCGGAACACTCACCAGGTATTTCACTAACAACGACTGCAGAAAATGGGTTTTTTCTGAACTTTTTGAAATATTCTGAAAACTTAAGGTATTCTGTGTTGCTGTAGTAGAGTGGTCTTTGGATGTAGTCAGTCAGTCATAGGCTATTTAAAATTAATCAGTGGGAGATTTATATTTATATGCAAGCCATTACTCACGTGGAAAATATCTCTTTGTTCTTTTACGTAATAATGACTTAATCGAGCGAATGCCAGATTCTGACCGCATTTAAAGAGACGCAAGAATTCATTTCGAAATAGAAGTTCTGATTTCAAATGCACCTAGCAACGAAAGCTACACCCGGTTGTATCTTGCTGTGAACATCGCTTCACACGGATGCGATGCTAAATAAATATCAATTAGTGTACCGTAATTGGTTTGTGGAAACCCAGTTCACACGATTTATGAATTTCTCGAAGTGCAAAGCCTAAGGACGAGAAATACAGAGAAACTGAGCAAATTAATGCAACTAAGCATATTAAGCAAATTAACATAATCGGGAATATAATTATGGCCATAGCGATAATTAGCCATACTGTAGCACTTCTTCCTGTGAACGGTGCAAACTGCATCGGCCTATGTCACTCGACAGGGATAAAGTTTGGGTATCAGGCTCTCGGCGTTATTCAATCTCGTTTTTGAGATGCCCTCCCACCCCTGGTATTCGACCTACATTTAGCGCGAAAGTTCAGCAAGGAGACCTAGTCCTAGCCCTGTGACCAAGAATAGCCCTTCACGAATTCCTCCGATTCTTCATCTAAATAGCAGATTTCTTTGGAGGCCGCAGTCAATATTAGTTGCTTACGTGGAGCTTCGATTGCCTATGAGAGAAGCGTCTTCTGCTGACAAACAGGGCTCGACCTGCTGCGAATCTCCTAGCCAAGTTGCAATTCTCATACCTGAATGCTACAAAGAGAGGAGCAGGTCGAGTTCCTACATCCTCCAATAGTTCCGCCATTATTCTTACTATCATCAGCGCTATGTGAATTATTTCAATTCGTCGTTGGCAAGGTTGATGGGAAATTAATGAATGAGCGAGTTTGAGAAAGGATGTAGTTTACTGATTGCTTTTTGCAGAACCGTCTGCGCCTTCTCGAACCATTCCCTTTGTGAGCACGAAAGACGTCTTTTGACTGGATGTCTCTGCTCTTTGACTTTGATTTTCGACTTTTGTCTTTCGAAAATGGTTACTACATAAATCTGCGGATAACTGCTGTAAATGGGTTTGCAGCGAAGCATGTTCTCTTTGAAATCCGTCGAAACCAATGTTCAGTCAACAAATTCTGCCCGCATAGTCACGGAATCGTTAAGAGAAAAAAGGCATTTTTGCGGTCATGCAAATTGCACCGATTCAAACCGTGATTTTCGAAGAATTTGGAGATCAAACGGACTCTAAGCTCTCTTCTCTACGTCGCATGATTGAGTCCTCTTAATTAGCATCGGTTGCTATGCTCGAAGCAGTCTTTGATGTACAACATCGTTTTGTCGTACAGGTTGTATATAATAGACAATTATAGACAACTATAGATATGAGGCCAGCATAAAGAACCACAGCTCAGTGACGTTATGTCTGTCAATCTCACCCATTGCTTCTTCTATCTGCAACAGGAAGTGGTGGTAAATTGCATGAGGACGAGCTGTTAATACCGAATCAGAAATACAGAGCAACAGTGGTATTGAAGAAAGCGACTGCATTGTTACTATTCTCGTTTTACCGAACTTGCGGTGGTCAGCTGAAGTCCAAGTAACACGCTCAAGTACGCCTAACAATTCCTTCCCACGTTGTCGACAACATTGGAGAGTTCTTCCCTTTAGGGACCGTAAGGTATGCTCTCCCGAACAGGGTAGGGTCCCCTTCCCGGTAAGGTATGCTCTCGGGGAGAGCAGAGAAATAGATGCTCTCGGGGAGAGCAGAGAAAGAGACTCGAATCGGGGCGTCCCAGCCCCAAACAGGAGAGCATACCTTACGGCCCCAGGCTTTTCTTCTCCCAGACCCAGCCACTGTACAATGCAAGGTATTATATTTGCAATACAATTACGATATTCAGTTCAGAGTTTGACGGAGCTCGTTCATCGAAAGTTCTAATTTCAAAACAGACCATGTCTAAGATCTGAATTCTAAGGTGGGGTTCTAGCGGGACCTTGGAGAGCCAGTTTTATGAACTGGTCTTTTAGAACTCATGATGTATGCCTGTTAGAAGATAAAGTGGAAGTCTTCAAGGTTCATCAAATCCGCTCCTGGGATCCGCCCTACATTGGCATTTTATTCAAAATCGTTGAGGTTTGAATGCGTATGTTACCTACCAAATGACCTGCGGTGTTCGCTGAAGTCCTCGCGAATACTAATCTGGGTCTATGTTACTCATCCATTCAAAATACTATTACGCTTTGAACGAACACCGGGTATCAAGTGGGGCACCTCAAAGCATGATTGCTGATCGTCGACAAACCGTGTTATTGTTTGTTCCGTTAAGACTAGCCTAGCCCTAGCATTCCCTTTGAATGTCAGGAATGCTCTGCATTCAAACAATCATCAGCCTGTCGTCAAGGAATGCCTTGCACAATTGTTAGAAGGAAGATATCGAGGATACAGAACGGGGGAATGACTGTGTCATGCTCAGGCAATTGTCGCCCACGATCTGGTTTTTTGGCACTCCATAACTTTCTCATTTCTGGGTAATGACGCAGCAACTAATCAAAACCTTCGACTATATGCATTGAAACAGAATGGGCATACTTCGATGAGAAACTAACGCCATACACTTTCTTCAATCAGTTTGATTCTCACAACTGCGGCCGCGGTAATAACAACAGTAATTACTTTCTAGTTCTCGTAAAGGATTCGCATCAAGTACCTACCCAATGCATGCAAGTTCTGGGATAGACTATCTGAGCATGTTCTCCCTGGCAGTTTCACAGAACCATTTAAGGAACAAAAACCATTGAATAGGGATTTTCAGTCATTAAAAGCATTAATACCCTATCAGGGTACCTTTCAATTAGAACTCAATGAAAAGCCTTCCGTGAACGGCGTGATGGCTCGTTGCTAGGCAATTTTATGCTAGTAAATGATGAGGCAGATTGACTGATGCACTTCATAGTGTCCATTAAAAACGAAGGGACAATGCTGACTGTAAAATGTTTTTGTTCAGGACGATTTCAAAGTGCTCTACGATTTCAAGCATCGTGAAAAGCTCAGTGATAAAGTGGTCGCCAGTCTGCTGGCCGTTTCTCGCACTTCATTACTCGAAGAGTGCCAGCGGAAGAAACGTATCCTCCCGATGCCTTACAACTACAAATAGTGAGTGTAATCTCCAACTTCTCTCTTGTTTTAACCTCGGCATCGTTGTTTACGTTGTTAGAATGCCGTACGAGGTTTTTAGGTGGAACATTTATTAACTTACATCTTTACATCTCGAATTGCGTTTAGGCCTCTGAAGACGACGATTACGTCGAAACGTTAGGCCGTTAAGTTAATAAATGTTCCACCTAAAAACCTCGTACGGCAGAAGAATTCTAACAACGTAAACAGTGAGTGTATATTCTTCATACAAAACGAAAATGTCGACGGCGACTTAAGGGCGAGTGGAAGTAAGTCTAAAAATCACGTGCCTTCCTCAGCTGCTCTGATTTTTTACACTGACTCTCCCATACCTTTTATGTTTTCTTTCCATGAGGAGCCAGGCGGATATGAAAAACCAAACAATCCTCTCTAGAACTGCTCAGAATGGGTATGCCCTAGAGGGGTAGGAATACGACGAGGGTGCCTTAACGGTGTCGGAAGCTTTCTAAACTTAAGCAGGTGATTCTTATACCTGGAATGGGTCTATGAATGCTGCAGGTTGATTCATTAATCATTCACTCCCCTGGCTGAGCAGCTTTGCAAGCAGCTCCCAAAAAGCGTAGCGGTTACAAGCTTTTTTGAAAACGCTCGCAAATCTTCAATTTAAGAATGAAGAAATCAAGGAATGAAGTTCTCAAAAGCTGAAGAAGCAAAATATTGTCAAGACTATTGGGAGATTTCTAAAGAGAGGCGTTGCTGGTCTGGAATACAGGTGGAGAACAAAATGAAGTGCAAATTCAGCAAAAAACCATCATAAACTTCACCGTTTGAATTCTTTTTTTGTACTTACCACTATACACATGAAGAAGCACATACTGGGTATGAGTGTGTCTAGTATCTGACAAACCAATAGCGACTTATTTTGAAATGACTTATCCAAAAATAACCTATGCAGTTTAAACGTATAAATGATTTATTGTATAGAAATTTCTTTTAGAAATGCTGCACAGCTCCAATCTACCTTTCAAAGAAAGAGTTTGTGAAGTAGGTACTACTGCGACCCGGCGTAGTATTGTTATCCAGTTTTTGGGCTGCGCTCCATCATTCGACTTCCATTCAGTCCTGTAGCAATAGACCGTTCCCCGAAGGAACGGATAGTTGGATGGCCTCGACAAGCATTCGATTCGATCCTCCTATGTGTGCGATAGGATACCATTTGCCACTGTACCACCTCTACCATTAGATTATGTTCTGTAAGTATGTGGTAAATCCGATCGATACACTAGACGGTAGAAGTTTTTCAGAGAGAAAAGTCAATGACTCCATGGATCTGAGTTGTAACCCAACCCGCTTTCCATGATTTGCTTGTGATTCTAACCATTTTATCACTGGTGAAAGGGATTCATACTCATATCTGTCACCCCGTCACCTCTGTGCAGCTTTATTCCAATCTAGAATGTTTCTACTAAAACGCCATCACCCACTCTAGCTGATACTTCGCTCTTGTAGTCCCTACGAAGTCAACTATCGATTTTCAATCGATCTTGACCTGGAATAGTTAGCTCACGTGAATGTAACCATTCACTCAGTTATATTTCAAAACACGAAAAGAATACCTGAAAAGTGTCGGATGGCTAGGGACGACTGGTCTCAGGCAATGGTGCTCGGTGCACTTGTGGCAACGGGGAAGATTCGAAACTCACCCGGGAGTGATTATTACTTTTTGCATCAAAGTTTTGCGGTAGAGACAAATTTGTTGCCATGTGTTTAGATTATACTTCAAATGATTATTCCAATCTGGACGGATAAAAGCGCTGACTTGGGCATCAGCTGGCCATGGCGATCATTGTACAGGCCACATAGGTATTCAAAAGCTACGAAGATTTTGATGAAGTTGAATGCGGAAGCCTATCTCGGAAACGGGACCGGTTGAAGTAGCGTCTTTAGCTAGCCCGAAGCAACTTAGAAATCTTCAGAATACCCGCTAGTCACTCACCTTCCAACCGCTTTTATGGGCGAGTTTTATGGTAGCAGATGAGTCAGTGACGTTAATATACATATATTATCTGCCTCTTTAGGAAAGATATTCATTAAAACTGATTCATGTTGAAGGAATAAAATATGGACCGAATGGTCTACTGAAAACGGTAATGGATAGTGTACAAGTTCGACTCTCAGTGAATCTTGGCACTCTTCCTGCATTCCTCTTTGTTTGTCACTTTTACTTCTTAAGCTGTACATCTAAGAATTTCAAGCAGTTCAATGGTCAACCTATATTTGGCTGACGTTCCTGTTTAAACTTATAATTTATTAAAGTCACACTTCACGATAATTTTGGGAGTAATTAATTTCGGACTAATTATGATAGTGACTGCATAGGATAGTGCAAAAGTGGTGAACAAAACGCGAAAATAAAAAGATGCAAGGCTTCAGAAAAAGTAATAAATTTGGGTTTGGGCAAGAATGTGACGACAAAAATTGCATGGAAGGGGTTGAGATGTCGAAATGGGTGCGTCACTGCGTGCCGGTGGCTGCAGTGGCTATTTCATAGTCCGCCAGCCGGTGTGCGAACGCGCGAGGGCGCGCCGGCGGGGGGACTACTCGGCGTGCGGACTATGAAAGCAGCCAGAAAGCTGGGCGTCCTGAGCGGATGGAACCTCTACAGCCTCTTCAAAACTGTAAAAACTCTTACGCCATGAGTGTGCACGCCGGCTAAGCCGGCTGTGATACCCCTATTTAGACTGTTTTTCGACCCGACCCTAGGGAGAAATCTTAGAAACCACTTTCACCGCAAACTGAGCCTTGTATGGCCCTGTGGATCCTGGAAGACGAAAACCACTTGAGAAGCTAAACGTTTCCAACTCACAGGAGAAATCAATCGAGGTCATGAATCACAAGTAGGAAGTCTTGAATTGCAGGATTAACAAACCTTCAGAATAGTCGAACTTTGTGTTCTCCTGCTCAACCCAAGGTGGATTATGGATATTTTCGCAAGCCTGACGGGATCAGCTTTTAAGAGGTTGAGGCATAATTAATGCGGATTTTTTCGCGGCTTCTTTACTCTCGATGCAATTTAAACTTCGGATTCGAGATTTTCTTTAAAATAATCTTCTCGTTTTCCTTAACGAAATATGTCTAGAAGGTCATTTTCATATTCGCCACATTATGCTCAATTACTTCGGAGAAGGTTGGAAGGTGGCTGACGTCATTTCGTGACCTCAGCGAACTTTTTGGGGATGGAACAGTCAACCAAAGCCAAGTAAAGAATGGAATCTGTTTCTGCGTACATCCGTCCTATCCACCAACAGAAACTACTATGGATTATGACGTCAATCATCCGTTGAAAAATTGGCCAGCGATCGGAACTTACGACGAAATGGATGACTTAGTGGCCAACATCAAGGGGTGGATCGCCTAAAATAATCGAAAATTCTTCGCCTGTGGAATCCGACTGCCCAGCAAATGGGAAGCGGCGTTTGACGTAGATGGTGGATATGTTTGGAAATACTAATTTAACATATCTTTGTTAAATATTGTCATCAATTTTAAGCAAAAATTGTTAGAAAAAGTCCGAAATAGTTATGCATCAGTTACTGGTGGTAGGCATGCAGGGACTTTTAGGATAGTGGGCTCAATTGGCAAGCCTCTGCCCTAACTTACAAACTGTCTCGTTACCTGGCAGAGCAATACTCCTATAATCTCTGATGTTCACCATCTCCCACGCTCTTTTGGCATTCGCTCATCTTCATATTCACTGCTGGTGAGCCTAGACAGTAGCTCGAGTTTAGAGCCAGTAGTAAGCACCATCTCTTTAATGAATGCATCGGAGCTTTCCCAATTATTTTGAAAATTTAGCTTCTCAGTCAGCAACTTTCATCGGAAGCAACTTCTGAGGCTGTCAGGTTATTAAGTGGGGTATCTTTAGAAGGCTAGTACTTTCTGAAAACTGATCAGAGCATGTCCAGCCTCAAAACATCACACACCTGTTAATTTGAGCCTTCTCGTCTATACAGTTCTAACGACTAATTATAATGTAAGAGCCAATTAGACACACGTGGCTTAAGTGCGTGCTAAATCAATCGCTTCAAATAGCGCCTGTCAATTAAATCTTCGCCAACGGCAGGAACAATTTTTATAATAATAGGGAAGGTCTCTGGGAATCAGTGACTATTTATTATAGAATATTGTAATGCTGGGCGGAGGTGGTGTAGTGGCAAGTGGCGCACTATATCACACGCACGGTCAGGGGTTCGAATCCCGGATCGATGCCCGCCTAGGCCGACCAAGCCTTCCATCCCTCCGGGGTCGGTGAATTGGTACCAGACTCGTCTGGGAGGATAAAAGCACTGACTTGTACATCGGCTGGCCACCGCAAGTCATTGTATAGGCCACATACGCACTCATTACGCCACTACGATTCTGAATGGAAGTCGAGTGCGGGGGCGCATCCCTCAGACGGGATTGATTAACGCCAAAAACATTATTATTATTATTATTGTAATGCTGTTATTGCAGTTTCGTCCAGCACACAAATCGAATGATAGCCGATGGCTATCTGCCGACTGAAGCCGATATTCTCTACTCGTACACACCAACAATCGGTCTAGACGGGCATGTGATTCGATTGGGAAAAAGCAGATACGAGTAAAGTGGTCAGGAATCCGACAACAAGGGTAGCCCGAATCGTAAACAGTCTTGTTTAGAGTATTTGAAAGGCTGAAATGGTCACAAAAACTCTCACTACTCCTACATAGTACCTAGTTGCGCTGAGTTAGCCAAAAGGGCGACATGTTATGCTGACCTATGTTTCGGTGGGTCAAGATGATAGCGCGCACGTTGACGCTTGAATCTAGGATTTATCACGGGAGCTCGATCTCTTTGTTCATCCTCCCCCCTCCCCGCTTTCCCCCATACGATTTTGTTTCTTGTCATCCTCGCTGAAATGCAAAACAATCACTTGGCTTGATCCCTCTCCATCTTCTCTCCTTGTCCGAAGCCGTCTTTCCGTGCGTCGCATACGCGACGAGATCGAATTTAGGTATTCAAAGAGGTCATGCCAAAGATTGAGACATGTCGTTCGTGAGGTTTTGCGTCCTCTGCTTTTTATTCCATATGAGGTTGCCGGGTGTGGTGCGTTAGGAACGAAATGGTCGCGTCGCGGTGAGAGGGACGTCTTGCGCGAAAGAATGGAGCAGGATGCAGCAGTAGGTAAGAAATACAAGAACAAAAGTACTAATAGTAGGATTGTGCATAAAATAATGATCGCATATCGATTGAGCTGTATGAAGAACGCTAGAGCTGTAATAATGGCGAATGAGTGGTCCGCGACAGCCGCGGTGCGACGAATCGATTACCCAAAATCGTTCCTAACGCCCGTCTCCCGAGGTTGCCGTATGAGCCAGGTTTTCAGGCTGACATTTCGTGCCAGTGACATTCTGTAAGCATAGGATTTTGGGTTGGGAACGATTGTAGGAAAATGGAGTATACACCGCAAAACGTAGTATTGTTTCCATGATAATAACTTCACTTGGTCTGATTGGCAAGTTAAGGGTACGTGTGAAATTATGTAGCTTTCTTAAAATGTATTAGCACCTTATTTAATCTTCGGAATTTTTCTATTTTAGTAATCACATTGAGTACTTCACGCGCTCTTCATAAAACTATACTACATTTTTAAGTGTGCTTGAGCTGCCGGGACATAGGATTTTTCCGACGACGATGGAGCGACTTCTTCCGAAATACCTCTGTCGTCGTATTCCTGATCGATCTTTGCGAACTGTGCGATAATGCCTTCTATACGGTGAGTACAGTACTTCGTACTTCTTACTAGAGGACCCAAACTTCAGACTGCACTTTTCCACTTTTCCTCCTGACTCTCCGGTTTGTACCCTGACGAGCAAGAGCTGGAAACATTGTTTTTCAAATTTCTTTGAGGTCTACAAAACAATCTTTTTTGCAGAATTCTGAGGCTCATATTTTTTTGAAATTTGTCAAAGTGACCTAAAAATTGTGAGAATCTTCTCATCTGAACGATGAATGTTAAGTTATTCCAAAAAAATGCACGTTCTCCAAATCTGATCTCTTATTCAGAACCTTTTAGGGTCATCTCAAAAACAAAACGATCAACATCTTCGAGAGGCTGGTGCAAAATGAACTCCTTAATCGTGTTGGATTTATTCTTCTCTTCAATAAAAAGGGACGCCATTCGAAGATATGGCCCGTGGATTTGACTTCAAGCAACTATCTTCGAATGTAAGTTCGTAGGAAACTGCCCTGTGGAAGTGGTGTAGTGATAGAGGAGCACAATCATAGCGGCATTGGCAGGATCGAGTCCCAGATTGAAGGCAGGCGAACTAATGTCTCCCATCCTCACTGGGTCAATTAATTTCTACCAGATCTTTCTGCGAGGAGTATGGAGCTGTACAGATACAAATGCATACGGAATGTCACTAGGATTCCTTACAGAGGTCGAATGCGGGGCGCTTTCTGAAAGCATGATTGTAAATAATAGAAGAGTTACTACTCAAGTCTGGGTAGTTTTTCAAGAATATATGCTCGGAAATTATTGAAAAAGAGAGATATGAGAAATCTCGAGTAGCTTCCCCTGCGAACCCTGTATTAGATTTATGATGTTTTGCCCAATCAAAACAGCATGGGTTAAGCAAAAATGCATTTGTTGGGGGTGATTTGACGCTATAATTTATTTATGATCAGCTTTTTGAGCTTCCCCCGGTATACCGACTAACACAAACAAATTTCAGCTTCGATCTCCACAAGATGCCCTTAGCTACTACAGAACAGTGTTCATGGCTGCCTCACCTCCGAAACGTTCGTACCATCATGTCATCTCACTTATCAATGCTCCAAACCTTGGCTTAACCTTGGGCGACTCTTTATCACGGATATTCAAACACAACACCCAGGCCACCACGATCACCTGATTTTTTCTGGTAATGAAACGGCAGCCATTGGCTGTCTATGAGACTGCTTCACTTGTGCACTCTTCATGCCTATCACTGATTGATCTTACAGAATTATTCCAAATTTTGTCATTTGCCTTGCTCTATTATGGTGATTACTACTGTACAAATAATTCACATCAATCGCTTTATAAACGAGACTTTAATTTGACGATATTGAGAAGAAACCCGTGACTGTGGCTTCTCTTGGTATGATCGTTCAGTAAATGCTTCGGGTAAGCGTGAGTCTAGTAACCCAGCAAAACTTGTAAGCACAATCGAGCCAAGCTGAATATCAAGTGCTTCTTTTAGAATTTGAGTTTACTAAAGCACAGAAGGATGTCGTCTCAGGTAGAACTCGTCCAGTGAAAAACAATGAGAGCTGCTCGCTTTTTCTCTACATTCTGCAAAATACTGGGCAACCTTTCAAGTCACTGGTTGCTATATTAGGCTTTCATAAGATTTCTGTCAAAATTTTCGCTGTAGTCCAAATTATCTCGGGAATGTTCTGAAACTTTCCATTAGATTTTTGTACAAGGAGATTATTCACTTGTATGTCGATAGCACAGCTGACTCACTACTTTCTGCTTACATAATCCTGTATTGGCAACACTGTCCTACTATATATAACGCGCTAATCTGTGTGAGGAGATCTGCGCGAAATAAATGTCTGAGCGGAAAGTCATAACTTCTGTCTCTTTGGGCCGAGGGCGTTCAAACTTCAAACTCGGTAGGAGGACAGGCGGCAGGATGGGATCACCTATGGTAGGTTGGAAGACCGGATCCCGCCCATGGGAAGGGAGTTTGCGCAAAATTTTCAGTTTGGCTCTAGGGCGTTCAAGCATGTTAGGAGGACCGACGGTAGTATGGGTAAGTGAGTAATAGTGCCGGACACCGCCCTCAGGAGGCGGGTTTTCCGCGAAACAAATGTCTGGGCGAAAACCCATAACTCCTGGTCCCGTGGAAATGGAGAGCAAAGTGAACGTGAGGATGCAAATGAGAATACTGCCGATAGAAGAGGCCACAGAAAACATTTGACTCTCTGCTGTGCTTCATTCAACAAGAAGTAAGTGCAGTGATAAGGGCCGTTCATAAAAAGATGAAATTCGGTTCCCTTCATACTATTTAATTACGACCGCTTCTAACAAAGTTTGCGATTCATTCAAGGATCATGGTTTCTCTCTTCTTTGATATCACTTTTGGCAAAACTTATCCGACCGCTAATAATCTTGGATTCTTAATGATGTATCCGTAGAGAAAAGGGGCTACATTTATAAAGACATTTGATAATGATTCTATAATGACTCGACAACATTTGTGAGCACCTTTCAAGGCTTTGGATGCCTACCAGTTAAACGTCCAATGGGTCATTATTTTAAAGATGAACAGCAACAAATCGAGACTTCTAATCAAAGACATAAGCATCGGCACATTTTGAACATCGTTTGCATGCCCTATTACACTTTTATCGAATTCATGTTCCGAAAAGTACCATTTGTTCCAAAGAAGGAGCGAGCTGTTTACCGATTATCACAAATCTATCATAAGAATGAGGGAAGCCGGGCGACCCGCTAATGCCGGGAAGACTCGAATCTGTCTACCCCGCTACTTAAACCTATATGTAGTGCTTGTATAGAGCATCTTGAAGCTCGCACACGTTCCAAGAAACAGGAAGGCCGAAATAAACCTCGACCCGGTCGACGGACCACGGTGTCATGAAATTTCTGAATAAGTTATGCGCATACAAGTGAGTAGTGCCTTTTTGAAGTCTTCCCATGAAGGTTTTCGGAACGTTCCAGAAAAAATTTTAACTCCTGTGATGTTTTTGTCAGATATGCCTGAACATCCTAAGAAGTGACCGGTCGCACTCCTACAAATAGAGATGGTGCACATCATACCCTAGAATCAACCGTCGACAAAATGCAACATCATAGCACAAACAAAAAACAGAAACAAAGGCTCTTCAGCATTCGGATGAAATGGGTGCTAGGCTCATTCTAAAGCCTTGCTGAGCAGACACGACACAAAAGGTAACAACAATGGATAACTGTGAAAGGGCAAAAAACAGACGCATGAGTAAAGTGAAGTGCTGCTCAAATAGGAAAACTATTCTAAAAACTAACAAATAACTAACAAATCCTAGCTATAGGCACCAGTGACGGAGCAGTGGGACTGACTGACCACTCTTCCTTGTACTCCAAACTGCTTTCTCAGTCATTCAACTATACAACGCTCGAGTATGTGTTTCAACTTCTCTTCTTTATACATGGCTCCAAGCCGTTGAATTACGTCGTCCAACGCTTCCCCACCACGTAAAAACTCGGCCACATTTGTTACCTGAAAGAATAAATCACAATATTGGGGAGAAGGGAATCTTGGGGGACGGTACATTCGTGCGATTCGAGCTGCGCGCGGCAAAGTGCGCGGCGAAGTTCGTGGTCATTCGAACGGCCCTGGTGCCTCTTATTGGGGCACAAACTTGAAGTAGAGTACATTAGTATGGTCAGCTAATCCTACTGATCTATTTTACTGCGAATTTAGGCCCCAATAACAGGCACTAAAGTCGTCAGAGTCGCTATGAATTTCGCCGTGTAAACTGCCGCGCGCAGGTCGAATCGTACGAATGTACATACACACACCCATCGCCACACACCCTTGGGCGAGCTGGCTGCAATGTGTGCCATTGCGTACAACTGGTTAGAAATAAAAGGGTATGGGTACATTCACCCAGAACTGGATGGACGCGGCAAATCGCGGGGCGAAATTCGTGGCGATTCAAACGGCTTTAGCGCCTATTATTGGGGTCCAAATTTGAAGTAGAGCTAATTAGTACGATTATTTAACCATACTAATGTACTCCTCTTCAAGTTTGTTCCCCAATGATAGGTGCCAAAATCGTCTCGAACGCCACGAATCTCGCCGCGACATTTGCCGCGTCCATCCAGTTTTGGGTGAATGTTCCGTCCCCCGAAACAAAATGGATCAGCATTCTTTAGAACAATGTCTAGCAATGGTATTGGCGAAGGTAGAAACGATGCGAAGACATACGGAAGAAATTGTTGTCAAAAAAGTACAACAGAAACATTCGAAATCGCTAGCATAAGTCAACAAAGCGGGGTGAACAGCAAAAATGGTTCATCTTATCATCTTGTACGGTAAAAAAAATCAGAAGAAAGACAGCAGCAGCAAAAAGAATAAAAAAACAACAGAAGAACGTGTGGGCCCTGGTGCAAATATTGCAGCCTGTATCGCCTCTACACCTCGCCTGACATAACATCAGCTCGATCTGCGGGGAAGCCGACCAATCCGGTAATAAGACTCCTATTATCCCCTATTTCTTCAGTTTTTGGGTTAAACGGTGCCCTTTTTGGAACCCTTGGGGACCGGTGGGTCATCCTAGGGAGCAATCTTAATGCCCATTTTTATCGTAAACTGGGCCTTTAAATATGTCGCTTCCAAAAACGCAGTAACTGTTGTTCAACAAATATTCGCTAGGATATTAGACAGGGGAGGAGGTATTGAGCTGTGTAAAATTTTTGCCTAATTACTTTTCAGCTAGAATAGAACAGAACTTGGTCATCTACATTATCATAAAGTTAGTCGTTGCACGCTTCACCTCAAGAGCAATTCAACGATTCCCTTCTTCCAGAACAGGAGACGTGGGGAGTCGAAGAAATTGCTGGCCACCTCTTTTCGCAACCTCCTTGGAACATTTTTCCTTAGCAAGAACTTTGCTAAAAGGCAAAATGAGCTATTCAGAGGGGACACTGTCAGAGAATCAGGATGGGTGGGGACCCGTTTTCTGCCATCCAACTTTTTATGGGTTTCTTCAGCTGTATGGAGCTTACTATTAGAATTATCTTTGAAAATAGGAATACGACCTTCTTTCTAGCACAATTTCATAGTTACAAGCAGTATTATCCATTGGGTCCTGGGGTTAAACTTCGAGTAATTGTCTCCGACGAATGGTAGCGTTCAGCGATTACTCTGCTGATTCCACATAAAAGTGGAAACTTGAAAACCATGCGATATTTCCTCGCTTGCATGCTAGGGATACGACGCTTCACGATTATTCTTGTATGGACGTTCACTTGCTATAACTTAGATGAGCAGAACCCCGTCCCTAATCTGAAACAGCTTTCGCAAGATTCTGGAGCGTGAATGTTACGGCTTTTGATGTATCCTTGTGGCAACATACCTTGACAGTACCAAATGCAGCCAAGTGGACACATACTGAGACGGAGCTCACGTTAGCCCAGTGACGACCGATCATCTCCTCAGAGGGAGCCACCCAGCAGGTTGTGTGTTAGAGTCTGGTAGAGCTCAACAATTCTGTTCAGTATAAGATTTTTTAGAGGGTCCTTTCGATGCGACAGAGACGATAAGACTGAGAAATATGTCCGTGAAAGCCCTGCATCATCGGTCATTATAGGAGGGATGGATCAAGTCAGCTGCTTTCTAGCATTGTGTGGAGGCGACTGAAGGCCGCTTTACATGGTTACACCAGAGTCGTCACAAGACGACCGGTGCTAAAATCCGAATTAAAGTTTGATAGTGGGGATGATAGTGGTGTTTTCAGGACGGTGGCCACTGCTCCCGTATCACGATGTCATCTATAGAAGATGATCGCTCGAAGATGCTCTTTTGTAATAGGCATGATCAAAGTCAGGGAAGGCAACTCCGCCATATACATAGAATCTATTGCAGAGGACTGCGAGTGTTTTCAACTCCACATGGGTAATCGTGGGTAGCGAAAATTAAACGAAATTTCTGGAACTTTCGGAAAATAGGAATACGACCTTCTTTCTAGCACAATTTCATAGTTACAAGCAGTATTATCCATTGGGTCCTGGGGTTAAACTTCGAGTAATTGTCTCAGACGAATGGTAGCGTTCAGCGATTACTCTGCTGATTCCAACATAAAAGTGGAAAAACAACCTTGAAAACCATGCAATATTTCCTCGCTTACATTCCAGGAATACGACGCTCCACGATTATCCTTGTACGGACATTCCTTGCTATAGATCATGACCAAATTCTCGAAAAAAAAAAGAAGCCGGAAGCTATGAGCAAGAAATTGATGAAGCTTCTCGAATGCGACAGAGCAATGTCGTTAGGCACCTTAACGTCCTCGTTTACAGGAAAGTTCTTGCTCGACGCCTTCGCTCCATCTCACCAAAATCTCCCTCACCCACAACGGGAAGATGTTTGTGCGGAATCTGGTGACGAGGATCTCAAAGTGTAGCCTAACTCGAAACAGCACCTAGAAAGAGCTTTGCTGTACTGCTCTCAGGATTCAATGGAAATGCTGTACCAAGAGTTACTCCCTCAAGGCCAGACACAGCCGCCAAAAACAACCATTAGCAGCAGGAACTCCCTCCTGCAGCCAAAGAATATCGACCGAGATGGGTTTCCGTCAATTCACTACAGAGTAGCGTTTGGCCTCACGTAACAATGACCACATTGAAAAGGAGTAGGATGGGCACCGCTTTCCACCTCCTTATTCCTCTGACTTCGTCCCTTCTGGCTATCACTCCTATAGACATACCAAGGAGTTCCAGGTCAAGACGAGGTTTGCCGATTCTGGTGAACTGGTATATGCTGTGACTGACTCTTTGACTTTTTTCGGTAAAAAGGGAATAGCCGCTTGAACCCTTGTGCAGTAAGCGTCGTAGATAACAGGGGTGATTGCATGATTTAGTGTGGGGAAAATCAAATAGAACTGTGAATGAATTTGTAACGTGCATCCCAGTGTCTCAAAACTTTTACATCATTTTGAATCGTAATCTGCCAGAGGTAGTTCTATACTTATGTACCAGGAACTCAGAGTACGTGGAGAAGTGTTAGAGCACATGTTTCATGGAGTACTTCATAAAAATAACGAATGATGATAGAGGTTAGGCGAACTCTATAAATAATGTTTCCGTTCGAACTTGATACCCGCGTCTAAAAATAGGTGCTTACGTTTTAGTTTCATAACCCTCGCAAGAAAAGCATTAAAAGTAAATGGACCAATAGCTCATGGGTATTCATCACATTACACAACTGCATTAAATCATGAGTATAATTAATATTTATGGGAATTGATTTACTAATGGAATTGTCATATGCGGTCCCCAGGTCATACATCGGTGACCTGACATGAAAAGTAGTGAGTTACTTCACCCGAGCAGCCAGTAAAAACTTGGCAATCGAAAACTATGTTTTGTGGGCCTTCCTCCTAATAGGGTTCACAGTTCCACCGGTTAGAGAAGTTCCACAATTCTAGCTTTCTCGTGTTTCCTTATTGAATAGGGTCGTCCAAGATGATAACAAAAATAAACTCTGAGCGATGACCAGTTTTCACACAGAAATTTACACCGCTGAGCAAGGACTCGATAAAAGCGAAGAGAAGCACGAAAATAGGGGCGTGAGGTAGGGCTTTCGAAATTCTACCTGTAATTGTAGTCGGTGGTCAGTCACCCTGTCATGTTGGAAGTTGTAGGTGCGGATCTTTTCAGCTCGAGCTTTCGAACCAACCTGTAAAGAACATTCTCTAAATGCCTTCCTAGACACTGGCAAAGTTTGCTTGTTTTACAGCTGATAGCATCGTGCCTGGAGAACTTCACCGTAGCAGTAAAACGCTCATAAATGCCTGCAGCTTAAAAGGCTATGAACTCTAAGAGGAACTTATTGTTGCAGGAGCTATCCGTTGACCAGAAAGTGTCTGCGTAGAGGTGAAACTCAGCCGAATAAGGCAGAAACGGTAAACAGCAAATGGTACTTGTAATTACCCTTAGATGAACCACAAGAAGGTTCCCAAAACATTTTTCTAACAGTTCATCCTTTCATGTGAATCAACATTTCGCCATATTATTCATTGGAATCCTATTATGTATGCGACAATACATGTTGATCTCCGGGAGCCTTCATTGCCTCATTCACCTCATCGTCTGTCTGTCGTCTCTACTCGATCATCGATGTGATCGAGCGACCGCCAATAAAGGTATGCTTTGTGTTCCTCCGGCGAGGAGAAGAGTTTCTACTGGGGTACATTAGCGGGAGCGCGAGCGGGTTGGAAGGTTTAGTTGGCTTAGCATTCGCCGATCCGGAATTTGATCCCTGGACCATGCATGTGTGATGGTGCCCCACTTTCTTCCACGCCACAACCGCCCCGTTGGCTTCAGTGTATACTACTGTTCAGTGTATGTACTGTATACATAGTGTATATACTACTTCCCAACACGAACCATACATATTTTTCTTGAATAAGCGGCCCGGTACATTCTTTCTAAGCAATCGCTTACTTATCACAAGGCCTTACCTCCAGCGTACAACCTCTAGTATGAACTCCAAAATCATCTACGTATAAGGTTTTACTGAATTGTAATTAAGCAAAACTGAGATTGTATTTAGACACCTATATTGCTGAGGAACGCCGACGTCACTAGAACGCAGAAGCGGCAATTAGTGTGAAAACAACTGTGAATGGGTTTAATTGATACTCTCTCAAAGCTAATCACCATTTTGTCAATAATTTCAGGAGTCAAGAAAAAAATTGTCAGATTCAGTGCGTCAATTTATACATGGGAGATAATCATTAAAAGCTGCTCGGCATAAACAAAAAGATGTACTAATGAATAGTTTTCCATATTGGTTTCCTATAATGGGAGTAAGACCGCACAGGTTACTTTTCGAGTGCCAATGCCATACTACTGTGCAGTAGTACTGCGGCTCAGAGCCACTATCTCAGTGAAAAGAAGTCAAAGAATCGGGAAAGCATGGGAAGTGAATATTCAAAACCGTGAAAGTATTATGTGCTCACGACCACGGCACTCGAATACTTTTTTCAACGAGAAACGTATGACTGGTAAATTAAAAAGAGTGAAGAAGAGATAAGTGAAAGCGAACAACTCCTTCCATTAGTAATCATCCTTATGAGGTGAAGGAGACGATAGTCACTAACTTCTTTCTTTCTCCTTGGAGCTATTGTAATCACAGAAAAATGGAGCCGAAATTCAACGGCTGCTACTATTGGATCCACTGATCATTCCCAAGCTAACTGATCAAGTCACATATTAGTTCGGGGCACATTAGTTGACCCTAACCCAAGCGTTAAAAAACCTAATAGAGCATCTCCTCTACCTCCCAATACAGAACAAAGATCGAACTTCTATCTAACCACTCCATGGTTCTGGGGGAAGACGAACGCATGCTAGGCCCCAGAAAGGAAGGGATGATTTAGTTGAAGGTGACTCTGGTTAATTCCATTTTTCCAACTCATCTCACTGGTTGGGCATAGGTGGTGCAGAAACGGCGCACCATCACACACGCAGGGAACCGGATTCAAATCCTGGATCGATATCCGCCTGGCCCAACCAGGCCTTCCATCCCTCGGGGGTCGATTAATTGGTACCAGACCTGTCTGGGAGGATAAAAATATTAACTCGTATATCGGCTAGTCATAGCAAGTCATCGTGTAGGCCACATACGCATTCAACACTTCACTACGATTCTGAATGGAAGCCGAATGCAGGGGTGCATCCCTCAACAGATTGTTCTAGTCTCAAAGTCTAGAGATGGTATGAGTTCATACTTATTTCACTGGTTTTCTACGAATTCCAGTGAATTAGCAACTTCCACTCACTTCACTCCTTTCTGACAAGTCACTCGGGGCACAGTCCTCCACTCATTCAACAAATCCTATGGAACTCAGTAGTAAATTTGCAGCACACTAAATAAGCGCCTCTTGAAGCATTGTGAGCTGGCATTCTGAGGAGGGAAGAACCTGCTCTGCTACCAAATGCTGTTTCGGTTTTCTCGATATCTTCCCAGTTGAGGTGCCAGTTTCTTTTTTTTTCAGAAAATTCAGAAACTCTATTTTACTGTGTTGGAAATGTTGTTCTATCGAAGTTTTTTGGAAAGAAACTCAGTGAATTCTTATCCAAACGATATCGAAGTTCGATATTTGCATACTTGCAGAAAATTGATCTAATACCTGTAACTTTCGGTCCGATGAGAACTTGTCACTTATTTCATCCACTTTTTGCTGCAGAATGATTGCAGCTAATCGTTTGAAAGCAATCTGCAAAAGGGATTCAATTGAAAGATATAAATGAGTAGAGAGGAAAGCCGTACCTGCAAATTGAGATGTTGGAAACGTTCGTCCATACAGTGTACTACGACGCCTGTTTCCTTATGTGTGAGGCGTACTGCAGTTGATCGCTTGTTGACGTTCTGCCCTCCAGGACCCGAAGCTCGCATTGTCTCTATTTTCACCGAGTCAGTTGGTACCACTACCGAGACCTGTACAGAAAGCTAGCTTTTGACAGGAATAACAAAATATTATAAAAGGGAGGTGCGTCTGTTCGAAAATCGGCGGGGAAAATATAGGTGGATAAAGGGTGAATATCAGGTCATCTCGTTTGAAGATTTGCAAACTTTCTCAAGAATCGACCAGCAGATGTGACAGAATGCTGATATTCTGGTGTTCAATCAAGTAGGCTCTATCGGTGCCAGCGATAGCAGCCGGACATTGATGGCTCTTTTACTTCAACAAGTGTGGACAAGACGCCGTTTGTGTTGAAAAGTGTGCTGTTTAGTCTGCATTGACAACTGATCGGCTTTCAAAGTGAGTGGTACTGACAGGAATCCTCAAATGACCAAAAACTCGAGATCGCACGCTAGTAAGTCGAGCAAATGCGACGGTTGAATCCAGGTTTCGATATCTTTTCATCCAAAAACTGCCGCACGATTTGAGCTACTTGGGGTTTGGCATGGTCATAAACGAAGATGGTGTCCTCGTAAATGTGTGCTGCCATCCTGCTGATACCATTTTCGAGAGACTGGTGGTACAGTCCAGCAGGGATGGTCTCTTTGTGTAATAGGTATGCTAAATCTTCACGCTCTTAAGCTCTACAGCCGTTCTACAGCCGAACACTTCTAAGACTTCAGTTTGACGACTTTTATAAGACAACCAGCCTTCTTATGAACACATTTTGCATTGCGCAATTTTCCTTTTTTTCGCAGACACACGTATTGCCCCATATCCGGCATCTTGTAAAGGCTTGTAGAGGAAGGAACAAACGCTGAGAGACTTCCAATGCAAAGAGCGTTGCAGATTTACGCCCAACTAAAACTGGAAATTATGGGTCAATCAGCAAAGTGGTTTTTGATTTCTTGACAACTTGCCTAAACAGTTCCGCTCTTCTACCCAGAAGAGCGAAACTCATAAACTAATCCGACTGAATTCTTGATGTGTCGTGGCTTCCGCCCGACTTATTAAAGGGCTACGCCTGGTTGGGCGCGCAGGGGTCCCGGCGCCTGCGCGTCGGCTATACTCGACGCGTGCTCTGGCCTAATGCCAGCCGGCAGTGTGTCTCCATCGATCGTCGTAGCCGGCCGCCACTGCCCGTGTCCTGTCGTCGTACCGCTCGAGCCTGGAAGTGTGATGCAGTCCGGTGGAATGTGATGTGATCGACTTGGGCATGGAAGCCCAAAGGTGCCGAGCGGTCCCGAGCCACGTCGCCTCCCCTCGTGAGATTAACGTACTGGGTTCGTACCACCTGAGACGTAGGTTGCTGGTTTTTATCGTAGTTCAATTGCTGACGTATTTCATATTCTTTTCTTATGTATATATGTATATGACAGGCATTTCCTTTTTACCAATTCTTTTCATTGTTGTATTAACATTTCCTTTTTATTGGCGTATCCATGAAGACTGCGTATAGTATTGTGTTAGTGGTTAAGATCGTAGACGGTGATGCCGTGAAGGCCATGTCTGGTTTGAACGTTGAGGTTAGGCTGTGGTAGGTCATCCCGGGTCATAGGAAGTAGCACGTGTAGGGTAAAGGTAGGAGTGCAGGGACAGCGTAGGGGCCGCTAGGGCCAAAGTAATATCCCGCGTGGCAAATGGGGCGAGAGCGAGCGCAGCGTAAGACCCCGATCAGGCAATCACGCCGACGGCGACGCCGCTCCTAGGCGGCGAATACCGATGCCAACGTATAGCGAGGAGCAAGGCGTCATCGCCGGCGCGACACGATGTATCTGATACGGTTCAAGGTTTTGACCTCGAATGACAAATTCTCCTGAGCGGATGCACGGGTAACATACCTCTTCTGGCTCGGGAAGAACTGCAATGCTCGCGGTGCTTGTATGCATTCGCGACTTGTCTGTCAGAGGAATCCGTTGCACTCGATGAACGCCAGCTTCGAATCTATAACGAACGTCGATTTCAAGGGCTATACCTTCAAAATCCTCCCGGTTGGAAGCCACCTATACCTCAAGGAAGCGTAAGTATTGTCACCCCTCTACTGCAAAAATGGCGGAGCGCACTCCATCGAGATCGGATTTCTGAAGTTGAAGCGGAGCCCACTTCCACCCTCGCCATTCGGCATATTTGGCATACATATCAACGAGTTCTCCAGTAAAGAGCATCGCTTCTTGGCCGCCTGCACCACTGAAACGCTTCTTTCACTACTTCAAAATTAATAATGGTTTAAACATGGAAAACTAATGAAAAAGAGGAATAGAGCCGAAGCGATGGTAGCACGAAGCACTTTGGTCGCCTTCACTAAAACTCTCATCACTGCTCATGTCATATACAGGGTGCGCCATAAATAAGGTAACACCTTTCGGGCGTCAGTAACCTCCTTGTTTGGAGGGTTACTCAAAATTTGCACATCCCCTTATGTTTATGAATACCTTAGCCCACATGTCTACTTCGGTATTCTCAACTCCTAAGATTTCTAGAAACGGTGGAGCCCCGCACACATCCACCGACCGTTCCGCCTTTGCGCGCATTTGATGAGTCTTTTTCCGGGTTCGTTCCTCGTTTCAACATTTTCCACATGACAGTCTCTTGAAGCGCTCTGCGTAGACAGATCAATAACAAACCTCAATACGGTTGTCTTGTCTCACATACGACCACTTTTCCGAATGCAATCGATTGGGAAGGAGTTCGCTTCGGAACCTGCAGGAACCCAAGAAAAAATGACAGCTGATTTGTTTGTATGTTCTGATCCGATGGGAAGAGCCTACCCAGAGTGAATATGTACAACTGTATTCAAATAAGATTCTAAAGCCATATAAGCTTTTTTGACGAGAAGAAGTCGAAGAGAAAAAACAAATGCCGTACGCTACTTGCGCGCGGCACGCGCTTCGACAAGCCTTTTTTGATTAAAGTGTGTTCAGCGTGAAAGAAATGTTGAGATCCCATAGTATGCCTATATTTCACATTACTAGTGCTGAAACCCTCGAGAAGAGTCGGATCGCCTCGCAAAGCCATTTTTCCTTTTTCATGATAGTTTGGGCTAGAATCTCTACCTTCAGAGCGATATCGCAAATTTCAGTCGAGAAAAGTACAAAATTTATTCCGAACCTCATAAAGAAGGGGTTTTCTGAAAGTGAGCAGCTGAGGGTCAGAGATTTTTCTAGGCATCCGAATTGAAGACTACGGCGCACTTGCTCACGAATGGGAAAAAGCGAGACTGGTGCTGAAGAAATGCTCGCGACTACTACGAATATTGGACCTACCTTCCAATCTTTCTACGAATTTCCCGGACCTCAATAAGATGGGTTGCTCGATCTAGTCCATACTGGAGAGGAAAACCTACGCCTAAAAACACACACACCACTGTTGCTGCTCCTAAAAATTATTGAAAACAGTCTGGGCTAGAGTTTCTCAAGAAAAAGAAACTCTGCGTGTCACCGTCGATGAGTAGCGAAGCGTCTCCGAGCTATAATTAGTACAGGAGACGGTTCTATAACATGACAGTGTGTTCGTTTCGTAGATGCGATGCATGGTAAATATTTCACTTAAATTCGCTATGTGTCAAAATGAACTGTTTTTGTAGCCAAATTATTTTGTTACCATTGTTATGGTGCACCCTGTAGAACACAGAGATTGAGTTGATGACTGGGGTGTTTTTGTTGACTTCGCGAGCTTGAGTTTCATTCTATCTGATGATTATTTTTGGAGCATGAACAGAACATGCTATAGTGAACATGAACCTTCTGAATAAAGCGACGTGATCTGAAATCACTGAAACCCAGAGAAAAAGTGTCTCACCACGAAAAAAATAGAAATAATTACTCATGCAACAAGCTGATAGATACTCAGTGAAGGGTCAAAGAAGGCAAACCTAGTGAATTCAACTTGACATTTGCGCAGTACATCAATCTCGGTCACAGGTACAATACTGTCCACCAGATCCTGCTCTGCAGAAGCTAATGATGCTTCTGTTATCAGACGCTCTTCTTCAGCCATAGCGTGTAACTCAGCATCCGAAGACTCTGAACGGAACTCCTCGAGGGAAAGAATATGAGTTCGAACAGAGTGAACCGACCAGCTGCGAGAGCACGAATCTGTTCTACTTCACTCCGTTTCTGTGCAACAAATTGAGCAGCTCGACGAATGCCGTCCCAATAGGCTGCATGTCGTTCCCCGTCCACGGCAGCCCCAGACCGGTGAGCCGCTAACCGTTTATTCACAGTATCCAGGAACGTCGTCGCTTTCTCTCCGGTCAAAAGAGTACGGACGGTTGAAAACACGGAACGTGAAAGCCGCATGGTCTAAAACGAGAGCGTGGTTAACAACGCGAAAATCGGCAAACAGAAAACATGCAAAATTCCTGGCCATCTTCTGTGACCTTTTCGCAACGACTCTGTTGGGCATTCCGCGATTTTGGACTGATATAAGTTCAGGGTCAAAACGGTCTTCGCATTCAGCAGTGTTGGGCAGCGCAGCTACTACATCCAATAGTTATCCATCGCGCGGCAACATCTTTGATCATACGCTCCACTCTTATGCAATCTTCCGAAAGATGTGAACGTGAATTTCAATGAGGTTCATGCTGTACCAACTCATTGTGCGAATAACTTGGAAAATTGAAATTTTTTTTTATGAAACCAGTTGCCAGTGATGTTCAACTTGTACGACATCCTATCTTGGGCCACTTTGCACAGATATCCTCGTCCCCAATCACACCCTTTCATTCTGAGTTTCCCATAAAGTTGAATGAATTATCTATATTGAGCAGAAGCACCAAAGTCTGAATGTGTCATATCAAATGGATTTCTGCACCACCGTGTATACTTTCATTACGTGCTGACGTATGCGAAGACAGTAATCTGGGCCGTCAAATAGAAATGTCTGTTGATAAAATATTGCTCACCAGTGTCGAAGTACCATTACAGTACAGTAGAGATCACTATTTGAATCATCCACCTCACTTCATATTACTCACTTCACTCCGCAGTGCTCACTTTACTCCATTAGCCTACCCACAAAGTGACTGCTTTTTATATAAGAAGAATAAGTTTTCCATATCACTACCTTTATCATAATCACAAAGTAACCCGGACGGACAGACCGACATACCGACATACCGACATACAGACATACCGACATACCGACAAACCGACAAACCAAGTTACTGCTTTATATATAAGAAGGATATCAAACATCTAACTTTCGCACATGGTATATGTAGCTTTCTCACGATTGCAATCAATCTTTCCGTTTGCTGACCCTGAACGGCTACCGAAACGTGCACGTACAAGACAATTGCTTCCAAGGTATCTCCATAGTGATCCCGAAATACTGCTCTTCGGACTCGAAAACCAAGTCTCCCCTCTCGTTTTGGAATCTACTACAGAGATTACTTGTGGTATTCCGGCGATGAGGGTTCCTTTCGATAAAAAAATTATGATCTGACCGAACAAACATTCTGGAGTGATTACTCATTAAAATTGAGACACAGAGCACAGGAACCCAATACAGTTAAATCAGCACATAGGCAACCGGAATTTTTTTCAAATATTCCCTATGGAGGGGATAATTGACTTCTATTTATGAATGGTTACCCACGGATCTCCTTCAACCTCCGGAGTACTACTTTCTCGTTGAGTGATCTCTTGCCCGTTGAACACGGGGCTACGTGACGCGACGCCAGATGGCGTATAAGGTTGTTAGTCGTAGACCGAAAGTCACTGGTACTTTTCCAGAGATGCAGCTGATTCAGGGGATGAATACATGTTTCTGCCATGCTAGGATAATCAATCTTCTGTAACCTCACAGGTGTACCCATGCGTACGTATGTGAATGGTCTGCGGGTGCGGATGGTATCCTGCCCATCGGCTCTGTCGAAAGCTTGCATCCGAGTGACTGACGAGGAACCGGGAGGAGATCTGGAGATGCCTCCCCTTAAACCTGAGGGAGCCTCTGATACGGCACTGTTGGATAGGAACACTCGAGTCTGCTGAAAGCTCAAAGCCCCACTAGGCTGCCTAAACGGGAAGGACTGAAATGACCATATGCACTTTCAATGTGTGATCGCTTGCGTCAGAAGTATTTATCGAACTCTTAGATCTAGAGATGCAAGCTAGGAAGGCACGACGTCATCTGACAGATCGAGACGAAGAGACGTTGCCCGCTGCAGGCATTTCTAGAATAGTCAATACGCACCTGGCCATGAAAATAGATTCGTATAAGAGCTTGACAAGTCAAACAGAAAGTTTGGAATGAAAAGATGTGGCTCAACCCCAGCTCTTGAATAAAATCTTTGTTGCCTACATACGGACATGAGGCTACCACTAAGAGAAGGAGGTGTGAGCACTTGTTTGGACCTGGAAAGGCACTTCAGAAAAGAGCACACTCCCTTCAAGGTCATAGGCGGTGATTTTAACGCCAAGATTGGCTAGAGCTTCACATCGATACTCACGAAATGGAATAGAATGGAATGAACAGGGTGGAAGACTTCCGGAGTTTGTCATGTTGACCAGCACTACCCACGAAAAATTGTAGTTCACAGTGCCCTCTCCTGCCCTGTTATGGACATGAGACTTACCAAGTAGATAGTTCAGTAATGAAATAGACTACACTATTTCAATCGAAAGCCTTGCCTGACTGACATCGCTGTTGCTCCGTAGTTCTATATGGGATCGGATCCTCATCGTCTCCCTAGTAGGTTCTGTTCTTAGTGCGTGGAGGGAGAGCTGCAAACTTCAGGAAAGGAAGCTTCTAAGATCACCTCGTTTCCTCTTCGAGTTTCTGAGAAGATTCCGTTGTCGACAAATATTGATAAAGATTACAAATTACTTGTCGAACTATTGATAGTGCTAGGAAAGTTTTCACAAGTAGTCAAGAGACGTATTCCTTCAATGACAATCGAACTGATACGCAAGCGTGGAACCGTGCGAGCTACTGGCAATCATCAGAAACCATTCGAACTTGCGCAGCTATGCAGAGAAGCGATAAAGAAAGATCTGAAAGAGAAAAGGGCAGCAGTTTAAGCTGAGGCCGATCATCTACAACTCCTACTCGAATCCTTCCATTCTCTCTTCAGGAATTCGACATGCCATGACGAAGTGTTGTATGGCGCCGATCCCTATAGGATCAAACCAAGCCCACATGGTACCTCTCAAAATGCAAAGTGCCTACGTCTTGGAAAACTAGCAAGACTGTGTTGCTGTATGAGGAAGGAAGATCCAGAAGTAGTAGCAACAACATTCCAATCTGTCTGCTAACTTTAACCTGCAAACTTTTCACATTTGCCATCCTCAATAGGATTAACAGAACATTACATGAAGGATAGCAATGCAAGCAAGCTGGATTTCAGAGGGTTCATTACAATCGACTACATCCACAATGTTACAAGACTCACTGAAGTGTAGCAAGAATACAGGATGCAGTTACGCCCGACGTTCATCGATTTGAAGAAGGCCTTCGATACGAAACCAGGGTGGCTTACTCAATATGTAGGGATGCTTCGTGTGCTTTACAGCAACTCCATGACCAGTACCTCGCCCTTCTATAGAGAATACATTAACGTAAAGAGGGGTTTTGCAGGGCTATATCATTTCGCCCAAACTTTTCGGGGCCGCTTTCGAGAACATCATGCGTCATATGGCATAGGAAGACTTGGGTCGACGAAAGCTACTCACATCACCTCTGCTTTGCAGACGACTTCGTGCTTATAAAACCGAACATCGAGCGGGCGGAATGAATGCTGGAATGCGAGAACGCCTGTGTAAACGTCGGCTTAAGTCTGAACATAGCGAAGACGATGTTCATGAGAAACGAATTGGTACCTGATGCTGCCTTTACGCATGACGGAGCGGATATCTCTGGATGCTCTATCTACGTGTATCCATGTCGAGAAGTCAACATCATGAACGACTTAGATTTGGAGCTGAGCATAAGGAAACGCGCAGCGTGGGGAGCATTCAAGATTATCGAGGGAGCAGCAACGAAGGCAAAGACAACGCAACATCCGGCTCCAGGCTCGCCTTTCCGATACTGTGGTCCTTCCTGCTTTCTCAGAGACTTGGTTATGAAAGAAGGATGAACATGTAGTCAGCGTGATCCACGCTGTGGAAAGGATGATGCTTGGAATTTTTCTATACACGCGAGTGCAGAAGGGAATTAGGAAATCCTAACTCCGTCACTGAAAACTAAGGACGCTGTTGCTTGAGCTTACTGGATCACTCGCGATGTCAAACGATCCCTAAAACGGGACCTAGCGTGTGAGTTTTTACAAAAAACTCTGAAGGAATGGAATGCTATGCTTCGCAACCCTCGAGCTAGGACGACTCATTGAGGCACAGTGGACTGCGACATGGACGTTACTAGCGCCCGCTCGGGGAAGCCGATCATAAAGGGTGACCGAACTAATTCCTCTCGGCCTGCGGCATTGAGTCCGCGGCGACTCTCCGTATCCTTCCTTCCACTGGGGATTCGAACGCGCGATCGCGTGCAGCGAGCAGGACACGCCGTCCGGGAAGAAGATAACACACCCAATCATAAATGAAGCGTCATTCCAAAGAGCGGCTCTGAAAGGTTTCGGCGAGATTGTGTTGCCCTGCCAAACCCATCTCTTCACGTTCACAGTGGCTTTTTTACAGTATGGCGAAATCCTGGTCGTGAAGTTGTCGTAAAGCTAACGAAGCGTCCTTATGCGTTGAGTAGAAACACCGTCGTTGCCTAGGGCTTCAATTACTGCTTCTATCTCGACAGTATCAGGGGCCCTCTTCAAATGAATGGACGTAAAATACAACATACATTTTGCACTCTCGCAATATTTCAATGAGTCTTGTGGATATCCGCACTCTTGCAAGATAGTGCAACTAAGAAATAATTTTGAAAAATAGTTCATGGTTGTATTTAACCCCTCACAATATTATGGAAGCAATGAGAACTGCCTTTTTTCGCTGTTGGCCGCCAATTGACACAATTATTAGACTCTGTGACAGTTTTACGACGTCCATGACATACCAGCTCGCCGCCATGTCTTTTAGGAAACGTTGAATTCCACCTTTTATCTTGTCAGCAGTAACAGCAGTTACAAAAGAATCGCCAGTAAGACAAATTTCTTTCTGACTAGGAAACGACCAATGAGGAATACCACGCTTAAAAGAAAAGGTGCACTACCGTGAGGGCAGTTATGGCCGGATTTCAGCCTATTGGGTAATAAAGAAAGTCTCAGAGGGATTGCTCAGAACCCATTAAAGGTAGGTAAAGGTCCTACTCCGTCAAATAGGTGGAAGATGAGGTGCCACCCTATTCTCAAGGCCATGGCGACATGCTTCTATGGCATCGGTATGGTGTGACCGCCATATCATCCGAAAATTCCTCAATAAGAATGAAAAATTCGTATTTGACCATCAGGTGAACGATCAGCTGTGTTTCCCACAATACTCAACCAATGGCATAGGCTTAGCTACGAACTAACAAGTGCGGCATACATGATGACAATCCAATTCAAATCGTGTAAAGAAAACAAACAAATGACAACAGTCACTGGATATCGGCAGCACACACAGTTACTTGCCCCTCTCCTCCCGGGTCCCGTGTGATGTTCAAATCTTGCTGCCGACTTGGTTGTATCTTGTTCTAATGACAGTAGAGTAAAAGGTCCACCTTCAAGGGGTAAGGAACTCCTCCCCGATTGCGGCATTCTCCCTTGCGGCATGGGGCAAATGTTAATGCGATTACCGTACTCACCCCGCCTCCCGATAATCGATAGGACGCAATATTTTTCGTTGATCGCCTTTCTTTTTTATTAGATTCGATCGTTTTTCTCTGTTTCTTTTTCGTTTTTATGTTCAATGACTTACTTAATTAGAATGACTTCTCCTATAACAGCGACGATCTAGACCGCATTGGAATTGAAGGGAGCGGCCAGCCAATTCAAATAATCAAAGGACTTCCTAGCTTACAAATTGCGCGCTCCAAACTTTCATCGCAATCCTGCGGTGCGCGGCGGCTACGCCGTTTTCGGGGAGAAGATCCCGGACCCGCGTACAAACGACGTTTGTGAAGCTTAATCAGGAATCCGGTGGGAGATGAGCGTGATCGTGTTTTCGCTTTTTTCAAACGTTAAGAATCTCTACGTCAGGCTCAGGTAGTCTTCTACCAAAACAAAATGGCATTCTGAACTGCAATTACTTACGCGGATGGGGTTCTGCGAAGAATAGTTTGGAACTAATTTCTCACTGCCAAATCACTGCTCCATGCGTAACAACAATAATAATTTAACTTAATCCAATGGCGAAATACGGAATTCGATTGGTATCCTGAACGTAAAAACCAATCCAATCCCGATGAATATCGGATTCAGGCAGAGGTGATGTAGTGAGAAGTAGCGTACACTACTAATCGATCAGGAATCGAATCTTAGCTTAATACCCACCGAGACCAACCAAAGCTCCCTACCCTTCTTACAAGATGGATTTGTACAAGACACTTCTAAGAGGACAAAAGCACTGACTTGCACAAATTCTATAGTTTTCCAGTGAAGTGAATCTTGGTCATAATACGTCAGCCGATGCACTCTTCGTCAACGCTTTTGAGCTGAAACTAATAAGAAACGCTTGCAAAAGCTAAATTTTCCCCTGGAATACGGCAATGCCTCACCAAAAAAAGAGTATTAGAACAATTCATCTCTGGAAATGAAAACAGACTGGTTTTGTACCATAGATAATAAAGGAATAAAACGGTATACAAATTTATTTATAATTGCACTTGGAAATGGTGCCTACTGCGATCGTATCGCCAATGGAAAGATCAAAGCACAGAGCTGTCGGTGTCAGGAATCTGAAGAAGCACCAATTACGCGGACAGAATCAGAAGATCGCATGAGAGAAGTATCAGAGTGTAAGAAGGCAAAGAGAAGAGGATCTTTGAAGGACAAAGGAAGACACAACGAAAGTCATCGACCTGCTCGGAGTGATGAGCTTCACAAAGTCATACAACAATATCAGGAACAAGTCGAATGATGTTAATACAGTAAATGCTATGACAACAGAAATCAAAACAAAGCTTTGCAGTGAAAGGGCAGACATGGAAAGGCAGAACCCTACAAGGGCCTCGTAACAATATGGCAGTGTAACGAGAATTATGACTAAAGGCAGTAATTTAGCTTAAACATCGCAGTTGGCAAAGAATTCTGTGCTAGCGTGTATGTCCTTGGTGACCTGCTCCAGACGAGAATTCAACTCGTCCAGTGTTCGTTGGTAGTCATCGAGCCGCACATCCGAAGCATCCTTCGTCAACACTAAAATCATATTTTCAACCACTCAGCAATCTAATTCTAATAATAAGCTCTCCATAAAAAAGACCGAGGGCAATACAGTCTTGAACTGTTTTGAGCATTTGGATGACGCCTGATGCCGCTTGGAGGGGCACACCATCAGTGAAACTTTACTTACCGCTGATATCATCATTACTTCGTTGTGCCTTGTAGAGCAGTTTCGAAGCTCTTTGACGCAGTGCTTCGGCCCGTTTCTGAGGAGCTTCATTACCCTGTGTCCTCTCCGATAAAAGCCGTTTCGCTTCTTCGATATCCATCTATAAATAACGTAATGTTGAAGTGGAAGTCAGGCAGGAGTGATGATGAGAGCACAACTTACCGTCATCTGCTTATTTCCATGCTCAGCAGTTTTTGCCGCTTGCAAGGCTTTGTCAACCAAGTTGAAAGCGTTTTTGGCGTCATCGGCTATTTGCAAGTACTGCACCTTGACCTTCTTCATTTCGCCTTCGAGTGAAGAAAGGCTGCTGTTGACTTCTTTAGCACGAGCTTCTGTAGCATCAGCCTCCGCCTTGGCAGCATCAAGGTGCTCTCTAGAACATACCGATTTTGCTACTTAGACAGGAGCAACAGGAAGCCAAATTTTTCACATCAAACGAGCTAAAAAGAGAGCAGAAAGCTAAATGCATCCTCACCTAGCAAGCTTCATCACTTCCTCAGCAGACTTGATCGCTTCAGTAGCAGCCTTCTGTGCTTCCTCAGCAACATCAATCGCTTCTCTAACGGTATCTGTAGTATTTTTAATAGCTGCAGCGCGTGCTCCTGCTTCCAGTGCCTAAGAACACATTCAATAACATCGATAAACTGTCGTGCAAACAGACAACAAATATCCACCTTTGCTTCAAGATTAGTCGCCAACGTCTTGTTTCCACGCGTTTCTGCGAGAATAGCACCGATATTGCTAATTTTCGTGAGGGAATCACGAATCTTCAAAAAATATAAATGAATTAGAAGAATGAAGAAGATGACAATGAACGTAAATAATAAATATTCTAGAACTAAAAAATAACAAATCAAAGGAAGGAACCTTCGCAGTCAGATCCGCCACTTGTTCTGGTGTAAGGCTGATTTTCTTGGCAAGCACTTCTTCTGCGAGAGCTCTTATCTGCTCGGGTGAGCTCCTAAGAAAAAAAAAACTATGAAAAATGATGGCAAATGAATTTAACGGTATTGAGGCCACCTCGAGCTTTTCAAGAAAGTATTCATTTGGTCAACGATCTGATCCAGTTCCGCACGCGAAGAGTTCGTTTGTTGAGCTGCTTTTCTTGCAACTTCCAAGGCGGCTAGGGCATCCTTCTTAGCGGCAGCCGTCGAATGAAGTACGTCTCGGACCAGAGTCAGCACCTAACACGTTTCGATAAATAAAGATTACTTGATGCTAATAAAAAGAAAGGAAACTAAATATGAATTTACTTCTTCCGCCTCTTTCTGCTTCTCATTGAGCTTCAGATCAGCTTCAAGAGAAAAACTCCTTGCTTGGTCTGCTTTACTGACTGCACCCTCTAAACACGACTGACCACCGCAAAAGCCGCAAGATCCAGGCCCTGTAACTTCGTAAGGTAGTACATTGACATATCACGACTCTACTCAGAGACAAAATGAAATAAGGAAGCAAGTATCGACAAAAGGAAAAAATCACCGCCACAGAGAGCATCACAGGGGGCAGAGGCAGCTCCACACACTTCCGCGTTCAAAGTTGGTAATGCGGCTTCCAGCATGTGCAACTAAGTAAAAATCATACACGTGGAAACTCATAACTCTTAAAGGATGTTGGCTCACTTTCTGCTCACTCTCGGCCAAGGCTGCTTCGTTTTCTGCATACTGCTTCTCGAAGTCATCGCGGTTCTTTTCGAGCAAAGCCTCTGCATCTCGCGCTTCGCTTTCCGCTTCGGCTAACTTGCCGATTGCAGCATCGGTTCGTCTTTGAGCATCCAACGATCGGGCGGCAGATTCTTTCGTTATGTTATATGCACCCTGCAAATAAGATCCTTGCAAAGACCCTAATAGAAACTTCAGCGTTTAATTGCCTATCTTAAGAGTTTACCTGAACATCAGCTTCCTTGATTTTATTTGTCTTCTCACGCAAATCGTCAGCGGCTTCGGTGAGGCGGACAGCGTCTGATTGCAGTTGTTTGAGATCTTCTTGAGCAAAATCTACAGCCTGAGTTGCGTTAGAAACACGAGCTTCAATATCTTCCAACTTTTCGCGAGCGGTGCCAACCTGGAAATTAAGATTTCACCCACAAACAGCGATTCGCACCTAGTGAGAGAACCAACCTCCTTCTTGAGTTTTTCGACCTCATTTTCTAGTTGCTCTATGTGTTCTTTACTTATGTTGGCGTCTGCGAGTTTCTTCTTGGTTTCTTCCAACGTGGCCTCCATTTTTTCAAACTCCTCGTCATAAGCGGAAGCCACTCCAGTGTCTTCAATATTGGCAGCAGTGTCAATAAGGGTGTCCACTTGCTTTTTCAAGTCTTGTATGATAGAATCCCACTGATGGAAACATTCGCCACATGGCTGACAGAAAGGCCATGTTCCAGTATAGCCACGAGCACATTCGTTGCACAGGTCGCCTGATTTGAGTTTCATTATATATCGTTATTTATTTATTTATTTAGCAATCATAAGCAGATTATTTGTAGGATTATAACGTACCTCCAGATCCAGGAAGACAAACACATGTACCATTATTTCGATGACACTGTAAGCTCTCGGAACCAGTCGGATTGCATTCGCACCTCTTACAACCCTCTGCCGTAGTTGGATCACCCCAGAAATAGTCTTCACATTCAGAACATGTTCGACCTAAAACGTACATAAAATGAAGCCGCTACGCCAGAGAACACCAGATTGCCATACCGGGATTCTCCCTATATGCAAGGGGCTAGGAATCTTACATACGCATATATTAGGTTGAGTCATAAGTCCTCGGACAAAATGATAGTGATGACTTCTAGCGATCATAACTCTTGAAAGATTTGACGAAAATGAACGTGCGAGGCATTGTTAGATAGAGTATGGAAAGCTCTTCCGAACGCATACTTTAGAAGGCACCTAACTGTTTCCTTTCCAGCAACTATGGCTTATGATTTCAAGCCGTCGCAACTCCACATCCGCAACCCCTTCATATTTATTTTTTTATCTGGCCATGAACCTGCGGCAATCGATAGAGGTATGAAGGACGTCCACAAGCAGGAGGTGTAAAATTTACGAGTTGCATCAGAAGTTCACATCGGGCGACTATTCCGTCGAAAATGAAGACCGTCCGGGACGCTCAATGAAGTTGGATTTGGAGGTGCTGCGGAGCCAGGTGGAAGCCGATCCGTATCAAACTACTCGTGAACTGGCAGTCACCCTTGGGGAGTCAGTCCACAGTTCTTCGTGAATTGAAGTCAATCGACAAGGTGCGAAAGCTCAGTCCATAAATGCCTCATGCTTTGAAGCAGTATGACATAGACCGCCGCGACGACGTGGCACTTTCTCTCCTCACGCTCAAGGGCACCACACGTGGCTGAAGTACCTAGTCACCAGGGGTGCGAAGTCAACCCTCTACTCTGACGTTCACCGGCGTGCTCAATGGATTGACAAAGGTGCGCATGCAGAAGACTCCCCCAAAAACAACGTACACGCCAAGGTGGTTATGCTCTGATTCTGGTGGAGCGCTCTCCGTGTCGAATAATGGGAGCTGCTAGACGAAGGATGCACAGTGACCGCACACGTCTACATTACGCAACTGAGGAATTTGAAGGCGAATCCCGAAGCTACACGTCCACAGCAGCACAAAGTTCACTTCCAGCACGACAACGCTCGCCCTCACATTGCAAGAACGACCAAAATTGAACTGACGAATTTCGGCAGGACAAGTTTACCACACCAACCATGTTCCTCAGACTTGGATCCCTCGGATTACCACCTTTTTCCCCATCTTCAACGTCATCTGGAAGGTCAGGACTTTCAAACCCGCGACGACATCAAAATGGTACTGGTGCAGTTCTCCAAGGGCCAGCTCCCAGCGTTCTAAAGCAAGGGCATCTACGATTTGCTCAAGCATTGGCAGAAGACTATCGATGCCAATGGGGCATATTTCAAATGATTCGCTATTGTCGTTCAAAAATTGTAAGATAAATATTATCATTGCCAATTTGTCCGAGGACTTATGACTCAACCTAATATGTTTGATGGCCCGTCCCCTCTCAATCACAAAATTCATTGCTCTGCTCCTTCCGAAACAGAGCATTCAAATTATGAAGAAGAAGTAATATGATGGAACTGAGGAGCTGTACACATAAGTCTCTCGACACCGATCACCTTCGACTTAACAGTTGACTGGGCAGTTCTTTTGAACCTAGAGCGCTCAACTATTGAGAAGTAAAGAAGATATGATGAAAAGTTCGCTGCAACTGTGACGACCAACACTGCTTATTTGATACCAGTCAATATCGATTTGGGTAAGCAGAGTAGAAGACAATGCTTTAGCTAAACACTGTCATTTATCTTTGAAAAGAGGGAGCCAGTGTGGACGAACAGAATGCTAAAGCTAATAGGACTGTAATTTTACTTTTTCTTGGGTTCGTGGCTACACTTCATGGTGTTTCGATTGCGTAGAATGTTGCAGACAGCGCAACTAAATCGCGGAGGAAATTCTCTGACACTCCCGCATAAACATTATGAACTGCCTTAATCTCTAGTTAATTGACAGCAACAGGGGAAACTAATTCAAATGAATTCCGATACAATAACTCATCTAACGAATCTACGACTGCAGTGTTCGCGCCTTTTTATAGACAAAGCATCGAGCTCACCTCCTCGTCCAACTTTGCAATGACATCTTCCATCAAACTGGTTGCATTGCAGCTCAGGCGATCCATGCGCATCGAGTGCAACACCGTTCGGATCGCAATTACATGCAGCACACCCCTAAAGAGATAATATTCAAGTAGGGTCTACATCATCATAGATGGCGTCTTAAAACCAGACTATATAATTTAGCACTACCACTAAATCCAAATTTAAAAAAAAACGATATGCTTTTGCATGAACTTGGCGGCGCTAGCACATTGAATTGATATCATTGGCACTTACTTGCCCACTGCTAAGATCGTAGTGATTCTCGGCGCACTGATCGCACTGCATTCCGACAACATTTGGATAGCAAGGGCACTGGCCGGTCACTCTATCACAAGTTCCAGCACTTGAGTTGGTACCGAGATTATTGCAAACACATCTGAAATAAAAATTACAATCGACTACGCAATCGTAAATGATTTTTTTGAGAAAAGACTCATTTACTCATTTGAAATACATAAACGTACGCGCCATTCCATGAAGTGAACGTAGAACAATCAAGCTAGGGAAAAATAACTAACGAAGGAGTTCAAGGTTCACAGAACACATAAACAAGAAGTTCAATGGAGAATAAGAACAACAATCATAACGCTTTTTCGGATAAAATCTTTTGAAGTTCGGATGCAACTCACGAATACGAGTAACTTCATGCTATGAGGTTGCTAGCAACAAACCAAGACCAACCTTTGACAACTCTTGAGCTTCGCATCACCGTAGAATCCATCAACGCAATTCTCACACATCACACCTTCAGTGTTGTGAAGACACTTCAGACATTCACCAGTCGCCGAATCACAGCTACCCTCTACCTGTTAGAAGAAAAGAATGAATCGTATCTCGAAACTTGTAAATAGTAACAAACTCACTGCCATGTCTATGTTGCCGTTACAATCACATCTTTCACATGAGCCGCCTACTTCCGTTGGATTTCCCCAGTAGTTCATCGCACATTCAGCGCAACGCTCCCCTGTGTAACCGGATCTGAAACAATCATATTTCCACCACATATTGGCTTTCAGGAAAATATTAATAATATCAAATTAAAACGGTTGACTTACCGACAATTACACACAACGTCTTGCGTATTATTTGCTTGCTGTAAGTAGCAAGTATCCGCGTGTTGGAAACCACTAGTTGGTCCACCAGGACATGGACACGGTTTACAAGGGAGACCCACACCAAGCCTAAACAGATTGAATTTCCCCCTTCTTTTCGAGACTCACAAAGATTTTCCTCACCGAGGATCTCCGTAGTATCCGTCCTGGCAACGGTCGCAATAGTGACCAGATGTAAGATCACGACACTCGATACAAGCTCCGGTTTGCTGATCACAAATGTTTGCGTGGTCATTGCATTGACATACCTACAATCATAACAACATAAACAATTAAACCATATATGCCCACAATACTACCATGAAAGTGGATTCAGTCCAGTATGTACTGCTAGATTTGGCAACACCCGACGCTGCATTAACTCAAAAACAATCACATAAACTAGCATCCGACAGTTTTGTCACTTTCACAACTGCATTTGAGTTCACGGGATGAACCATCGCTCCTTTTCAACTCACTGTACTGAACCTGATAACTTCGATCAATACTAGTTAATCGACTCGCGCCCACTCAATCACCTTAAAGCTAAAAGAAAAAATATTCGGCAAGGGATGCAAAAAACGATACCCACGTGTCGGCGATAAATAAGGACCAAAACCCCGAGCTAAGCCCACCCATCTACCTTTAGAACTATGTATATTCTTTGTCAGTTTGACCTGTGTCTGAAGTGAGGCATTTCGATTTTGCTGTCGGGAAATGATTATTCATGAATTACCCGACAGCAAAACTGATTAATCGCTCATACACGAAAGTGATTCTCTCAAGAAAGATTCCAAATATTCAAATCAACACTGCGGCTCCAAAGAAAGCATAAAAATTAACGAAACGAACCCGACAATCTGGGAAACTCCAGAAACCAGGTTGGCACTGGTTACACTGACGACCGTATATGCCTTTTTCGCGACATACACATTGTCCGCTCTGTTTATCACATCGATTATGAAGAGATCCAACGGAGTCGCAAGCGCACTCCGTACAACCTGACCTTCCAAAACCATATGTTCCTACAGCGCACTGGTCACACCTGGAAGAGGAAGATAGGTCCTCAGTGTGTAAGAAAGGTAGTGCTCCAAATTCCTACCGTCTTCCAATCACATTTGGTTTACATTCACATTGACCTCCTTTGACGCTACATATTCCAGAAACAGAACCTGTAGGGTCACAATCACATGAGCTTGTCCGGTTGAGCACTGCAGCGGCGACGGGACAAATATAGCGTCACAAGTCTGCAGAAGAAATCAGTGAGCATCAGGGATTAATGGGAATTCACAACAGCAGGAAGGCTTGACGTGCTTAACTTTCACTTGAAATGGCTTACTTCGCTCAACATTTCCGTTGGAGTAAGAGACAAAATGAGATTTCGGCATTGGTAGCGATCATACTCAGTTTTGTGCTGTAAAGCACGATCAGATCCTTGGAAAATAAGCAGAGAGTCGGTTGGTGGTGCCAACACCAACGAGTCTATCAGCACCCATGCCCCTCTGAATAAAGATCTCGATAATGACCATGGTAAGAGCAAAATAACAGCTTGCAATAATGTTACGCTTACCGATCTTGAACGCCGGTACGCTTTTCTCCAAATTGCACGCGGATCTCATAGTCTAAATTTGCTTCCAGACATACAGCAGGGTGAACTTCCACATAACGACCACCTTGAAATACTCTATTTATGTTCACATTCAAAATCGATTTTTTGACTAAAATTACCAGGATGAAGACGTGCTATTAGGAAGTCATCAGATGGATCACTGTCTTTACATTCTCCACTAGGCTCACTAGGCCGAACAACGGTGACTTGCATATTTTCCCAACCGATTGGGTCCTGAACAAATCCAGTTACATTCAGCATTCGGCTTCCGCGATTCGTAAAAAAAATCAATCTCAAACTTCTTTCAAGGCAGCGAATTTAACAGCAAACCAGAGCAGATGCACAATATTCAACAGAGGAGTAGCAGCGGGAACAAACGTGAATAAAACAAACCCGGCCGGCATCGTAGCGCAGTATTATGTTGTACTTTTGGCTGACTTGGATGTTGTCTACTTTGAAAACTGATGGCGCTTCTTTCGTTAGCTCTCACATATCCCAAACCGGTCCACACCATCGAAGTTTCTCTAGAAGGAGTTTCTTTTTCTTCGATTTCAGCCTGAAAGGTTTGAATAGCAGTAATGAGTAAACGAAAAAAGGCTAGCTTGTTAGTGAAATTACGTTTGTCAGTCCAGCATCTTCTGCTTCATAAGTGAAATGATCAATGTTGGCACAGTAGTAGCTCGAATCCGCAGTGTCACATCTAAACAATGAGCGGTGATAAAAGCCCATGGCATAGCCTCTCATGAAGGTGTACTAAAAGAGATTACCTTCGTCCACTGAATCCTTCTCTACAGGAACATTGTCCAGTGACTAGATCGCAATTATTGTTCAGGGATCCTCCAATGTCACAGTCACATGCCTTGCACCCGTCGACATCCTCAGACAGTCCATAATGTTCCGGCTTAAATTTAGAAAATGGGTACACTGAACATATACAACACCACTCGAGTCACACGGCTCTTGTCGGGTTCTCTTCGTTGTTATGACTGAGGCGGAATGTCTGGCTGAACCTTGGATTTACTCCTCGGAAAAGGGGTTAAGTGTAGCCGTTCTACGACATAACAACTACAACTTTTCCGAGGAATAACAAGTTGCTACCTATTAATTATACAGCCCTCTACTCCATTGAGGTTCAACAGACTGCCAGAAGGGATTGGATTATTGAATCAACGAACAGCTATTGGGCCAGCAGGGCGGCTACGAAGAGGATGCACAACTCTAACACATGAAGTTCCGATTCTCAACGCTCACCCACATGAATATTTGTTGAGGAGAGATTACTGAGCGAGGGAATCAGCCGCGTCAATTAGGAATCCATAACAGTAGCTAGCAGTAGCAATCAGACTTACCAAGCATTGGTCACAATTTTCTCCAGTGACAAGACGTTTACACGTGCAGTGGCCTGTCATTTTGTCGCATCCTTCATTGTTATATGTTCCAAGAAGATGGCAAGAGCAAGTGGTACATCCATCAGGATTTGATGCCTGCAGATTCCAGAACCCATTTTTGCATCGATCACATCTGGAACAAAATCAGGGCTCAAAATCATACATTTCTCGTGTAGATCAACTGGGTTTTCACCCTTGTTCTTGATTTTTAAGAAAGGTGAAAACATACAGACCTCTATAAATGTCTCGAAAGCCAAACAACGTCAAAAGCATAAATTATAAGTAATAAGAAATGTATAGTGCATACATATATTTGAAAAATATAATAAAAACCGAAGAGGCTGAAGGCGAAGCTCAGCGCGAGTTTGAGCAGGTGGCCTCTGCATGTCCGATTTCAGCGAAATCAAAATTACAAACAGAGCGGCGCCTCCAGTTCCAAAAATGTGCTTGCGAAAATGTAGAAATGCATATGAATGTCCTTTTCGATTTCATAGGGTTCGACTTTTAAAAAGAGAAAATGCACAAAATTCGGAAAGATCCTCACCTTGGTCCATCTACGTTCGGCTTGCAGTAGCCATTTACCAGCTACAAGGCCACGCTCGGGATCCTCCTCACCTTCACAAATGCCCTGAAATACGTGTTCGTGGAAACATGTTCGACTTTTCATAGAAAAATGAAACTTCGAAAGACTTACATCATCTTGCGATCCTGCCTTGTCACAATTGCAAGGAAGACAAACGTATGGATCAGTTATAGGACGCTGAGGATCTCGATAGGAAGAAGGGCTTACACGTTCACAGTTTTTCCCTGAGTATTATGTTGACAGTCATCGCAAACTCCTCCCGATTGGAAACCTGGGAGTTGTCATTGAATTACAGCAAATGGGAAATGCAATGCAGGAATATGAAATGAATACTTCAAAGACAATCTTCGGAACTCACCACTGGCTTGATATACCGCTCGGTCGAAATGGCACCGTGCAGCGTGTCCGTTACATTCACACCTTCTACACTCATTCGTGTCCTCTCCAATTGCAGGACGCCACGGTAGATCATTATAAAAATCACGACACTTTTCACAATTGAGACCTTCCGTATTATGCATACACTCGCAGCGACCATGTACCTAGAAATACCATTGTAAGGACCATCGCAGCACACGTACACAGCATCTGGTCCCAACCTTTCAGCAAAACCTTACAAAAAGGGAAAGTACTGTCTCTACTATCTTCTAAGCCTGTATAGCCTCGATTGAGAAAGCTCAACATGAAAATAGCACTCACAATATCAGCTCGAGACAAAGCTTGTGGATCATTGTTGTTATCGATTGGAATACAGCGTGAAGCGTGGCCATAACATGAACACGATCCACGGACCACAATTTCGTAAATGGCATAGTAATACTTTTCTTCAATTTCTGGTCTAAACAAATGTTGAATGTAAGAAATATTCCCAACGGTCACAAGTGGTCAAACTTACCTATAATCTAGAAGATCGTCTCCAAGAGTATGCAACTTTGTAAAATTGAATCGAAGGTTAGTTATTTTGAGCAGGTTAGCGATCTCATCAGCATAGGGATTCTCGGTTGCAATATGTGGCGAAATAACTTTGTAAACTAACTGAAACAAACAAATTAGACGATGAATTGACATTAAAGCATATGGGAAATGTGTTGTGGGAAGTTCACCCACCTCTCCTCCAGTTGAAGGAGCAACGTCAGAATAAGCACGAGTACAAATAACATCCGTGTGCTTCTTCGGTGGTCCTTCCGGGATCCCAGGAAACGTTCCTGCACAATCGTATGCAAAGTATCGATATACCTGCCTTTAAGATACAAAGATCGCTACATTTCTAGAGAAAATCAGAATTGCGACTCAGATATTACCATGTTTTTCCGAAATCAGCTGATCTCTCAATGATCATCGCCGCGGGTCGAAACGACTTGAACGTCATTATGAGATGGGTGAAATGGAATTCGGCTTCGAGATCGAGTTGCACGGTGACATTTTGTACGCCGTTTTCTGACTGCCACCAATTGCGATTCTTGTCTTCGTAGCCATCGGAAACAACATTTTCTATCCTGAAATGATATGAATTTCGTAGAAACAAACGTGGGCACCCAAATGATGACGATTATTGAAGAGACGCATCAATATCGAGCAACGCCGATAATGATGCTGTCAGCGGGCCTGGCGAGCCATAAAAATTACATCGAAACCGAGACGGGCCATTACGACTACACCGGTAATGGCTCTTCTTATGCGCTATATTCTATCTGACCAGAATATGAACTGCTCAAGCCAAGAAATCGTACACTGCCCACTACGGTTGATCAAAAAAAAGCGAAATTCTCATAAAGGAGTAACGCGAAAACCATAGAAAAGTTTGAAGAAAAGGCAGAAATTGGCACTTTCTTGAATACATTAGCATTACCTGTGACTCAATCTGTAAGGCTCTCTGTAAGGTCTCCATTCTGTCCGTGAATCACAGTAGAAACACTTCGTCTGCTCCTCCAAATGAGAAACGATGCAGAATCTGAAAGCGGATGGATGATCAGCGACATTTGCCGACACATATGGTGTTTGTACCGCAGCCGTAAACATCTGCCGTAAGTGCTCCGAAAGTAAACCCCCATCTTCATCCAAAATGTCCTGGGCCTTCATGGGTGGGTTGGTAAACCGAGGAAGTCGAGTGAATCGAAAGCTTATGAGGTAAAGTTGGGAAACAATTGAAATGGCTCCTGTCAACTCCTGACCATGCAATTTAGGAATCTTTGAGGTAATCCTCGAAAAAGAAATTTATTGGGGCATTGGGCTCCCGCTGCATCACCATTTCCATCACATTCCTGACAAAGGCAGTTGGAGAAACAGGCTACTGTGAACGTCATCCGCCCGCATACTAATCAAAGAGAAACGAGATATAATTTGACAATCAAGGGGATCCCTCCTTTTCTAAGGCCTATCGTTCCTTTTAAGGGTATTTAGAGGCAGTTTGCTATGGAATGTAACCTTTAAAGAGAAGAATCTTCCAATAAAAACGAGACGCGAGGGTAACGGATTGAATAATACGTGGGTAAAGGAAGTTGGCAAGATTTACGAGGGATAAGAAGGGGATCTCACCTTTCCCTGCCCCTTGACCCGCAGGTGGACGATGATTTCAGACGATGTTTTCGTCCTATCAAAAGATTTCCAGTGATCGGATAACATGAGCGATCTTTACAGCGATCTTCCGTGTGTTGTTGAGCACTGGTCAGGATACCCGCTACAGCGAGCACCGCAACCGGAAGCGCCAAATGCATCCTGAAACGCCCAGAGGTCTCAGATGGTGGGAACGGGTTCCAGAGCTGGAAGGATGTAAACTTACGCAGCGCCCGTTCAGCAGAAGCGACGATGTGGGCGCTTTGATGACGTACACCTAAGAAATCATTAGTCATACGACGAGAACGACAATTCATGAAATTACAGAACGAACTGGGAGTTGTGTTTGAGCCCAAAGAACTCGAATAGCCACTAGCCGAGGTGTGAGAGACGGTCTGATAAGGATGAACGAGATAGGAGAGCCGAAAAAAGAGCAGATTCAGAAGAACTCACGAATCGCACGTGTGATCTCACCATAAAAGTTTTTACTTCAAATCTAACAAGTACGAAGTCGTCTACGACCGGAATCAGAGGTGAAGTAATACATGGAATGGGAGATACAATCCCAGGGGACTGGGTGGATGAGTACAAGTGACTAGGCAATCAATGGCATGTAATAAGGGAGAGTTTCGCGCGGTCATTGCGGTACAGGTCGGGTCGGTCGGGTCATTTGGCTACGAGATGAGGGGGGAACCACCCCACCACAGCAGTAGCGGTAGGTAGGGGAAGGCCGGCGCCGATAAGCGACGACACTCTGTCTCCTGCTCCGGGAAATAACGCCTATCGATCAGTGTTCGGAAAAGAAAGGGTCCGAATCAGCGCACTTTCGTGTTTTACACACTTTGTAGCCTCTCTGCTGAATTCTCGTATGCTCCGGCTAGTCATCGAGGAAAATGAATTCATTCCCTCCAAAGGGGATCCCCAAACGAATCAAGGAAGCTGCCCAGTTCATTGACCAGTCATCACTTCATATCACCGCTCTATCCATCAAATTGTGCGAAGAAAAATTGCAGCGCTGTCCAGAGGAATTCACAAAGCATTCATTCATTCCCCTTAATGGTTTCCAGGATGATGTAATTGGGAAGAGGCGCGACATTTCGTGCTCCCACAGTCCAGAGCACTACCCAGAGGATCACCGACCTCTAGTTCGGATGCTTAACACTATAATTCGTATGGACTGAACGTCCCCCAAACACCTCTACAATGGCTGAATCAACTACAGGGCGTACAAAATGACCTCTCGAAAGATTGATCACCGTCAAGCAAAATTTTCACCTAAAAAGTTCGGAAACCAAAAAAATTCGTGGCAAAACCAGGAGTCACCAGTGATAAACAGCTCGAAACTGCACTAAAAGGTGGTCCATCTGGGAAAACTCGATCTCTCTGTACGTAATCCGAAGAGTAAAAGTACCTACGCCCCTATTGTTGATCTTCGAGGATACTCTGCAAACTAAACGTTAACCCAAACATTCGAGGGGTACTCGACGACGTGAGAGACAATATGCACGACACATCTTGCGTGGACGAATTTCATTAAAAAAATGGAATCTCAAAAAAAAAGTTGTATCGGCAAATATGAAAAGAATCGGCAAAAGATGAGAGTGTTGCAAAAAAAAAAGTAGTAAGAAAGAGAGAACATTGATAGAGACAAGGACACGAGGACTCGAGCGGATACAGTTTGATAATGATAGGTATGAGTGGCTGAATGAGGGAAGAATGAGACAGTGCGAGGGAGGGAGGTTGCTGGTAAAGGAAATTCCAAGTCTCACACCTTTACATTACGTCTATGGAACGGGGAAACGGGGTAATGAGGTGTTGCGCTAAGTAGATCGGTGAGAAATGGAAAGTGCTGATGGCAGTGAATGAGAATGGGAATGATTACAACGTTAGTGGGTTGCCGTAGATTGAATTGGCCGAGATAAATTCCGAATAATCAATGTGGGGCCCCAAAAGACAAAAAAGATATTTGGTGGGACTCGATAAAGTGTCCGCGATGCGCCATGCATTCAACTTACATTCGGATCGACAGACCCATATCAGCGGCCCGTCTACAGAAACCCAGACATTTTATCTACAACTGAATGATCTACTTTCATGTTTTCTGAAATGTCTGGGATCACCCTGTTGACCCTACTCTCCCGGGTGGTCCGGTCACACTGGAACCCCGCCCTGGACAGGTATAGATGGGGTAATGGGTGTCTAAGTGCTGTTTTCGTTCCATCAGGAATGATAAGTTCGCTGATTACCAAAAAAAGTGTTGCAAAAAAGGGGACGATTCCAGTGATTTGTTAGATATGAGTACCTGTGAGGTAATGGCTACCAGAGCCTTCATAAAAGTCCTAAGGTAGTTGAGTAGGTAGGACTTTTCACACTTGTATAATTGAAGGGTGATAGATCAGAGTAGGCTGATTAGGTACGATAAATCATCCAAAAAATGAAAAAGGCGGTTCCACTACTCTCGAAGAATGTCTTGAAAAACTTAATGGCGTATGTCGAAGTGGTCGCACTGAGACTGTAAGAAGTTCGACCCGATATGCCACAGGAAATAGCCTGAGAAAAAAATTGGTGAAAACAAGGAGAACGGTTGAAGGACCTCAAACATGCATTGCTTTAAAGGTACAGTTCACAGTAATTTTGAGGCACCCTTTTATAGGTTAAAAAGCGGAAGTATTGATGTAGAGGAGTACATCGGTGGCGAAGAAAGCGACAAAATCCGCTTACTTCAAGCTATTTAAAAGTAGTGGAAGTAGAGGTTGTACGAGATCACGGCGACAGGAATGGCATGTGAGGGGTTTTTGGACGAGATTTAATTTGCTTCCCATCGGACAAAAAGCTAACTAAATCAAGCCATACTGCCCAGAATTGTCTTTCACTATCGATATGGGTCGTGGACAGGTTATTTGAACTTCCTACATTGGTTCTCTTGTGAATGGTGCAGCCTCAACCAAGGCCGTTGAAACTCGTCCACTGGGGGTGTGGGATTCACACGATACAATCTCTGGTTCCTTATTGTGCTTTATTCAGGAAGTTTTCGCCCTTGAACGACAGGTATGGTATAAGGTGGAGCCTCGAATTTACTACAGGGGAATCCCAGGAGCCATTTGTATCGTAAGCTATGCCTTTAAGTCATATTTTATCTTCCCTAAGGGTGTACGAAGAGAGTTCGAATAGATCAGCAAATAACTTGGAACCCTATATCCAGCCCCCAATTCGACTGTCGAAATTGTCTAATATTGTTGTAGTAAAAGTAGTGACCATATGGGAGACTGAGTAGAAAAAGGAGCCTTTTTTGTCGAACAATCCGTTTCTGAGGTTTACCCAACCATTTGACTACCAACCGAAATCGCAGAGCGATTGAGTGGGTACGGGGTCTGAGCAATGACTACTTGGGACAGCCGATCTTCATGACAGTGGTTTTATCTCTCAAGACAAGCCTGGCATCACCTAATCGATCCTGGAGAGATAGCCTGGGCGGATGTTCGATATCCCGGCTCGTACACGTGCATCACTTGGCACCACCCCACATACGTGATCATCTACTCTACAATATAATAGATGAGAGCGCTGGCGGGTAATAAACAAATCTTCCCACATCCAGAGATTTCTATCCCATGTTACCGTAATCTCTTTTCGCGATCCCTCGTCGGTGACCGATCGGATTTCGATCTCACTCCCTCGCCGCTCAATCTTTTTGATTCAACTTGATTACTTCAAGTCTGATCCCTTGTGATTGATGAAATGAAGAGAAATACAAGAAGAAACCAGGATTTGTCTTACTATTTTCTTCATTAAGCAGGAGTTTGGAATGGTTTCTTGACAAAGCACTCAGATAAGCGCTCGTCAGAAATGGGCTCATTTTGCGAAATCGTGTTCGGAAAAGGGATTTGGGGTTATGTTCGATCAAAATAGAAGAGCGTCCTCTTGACGGGCGAAATTATTTTTGAATATGAACATGAAAACGATCTTACACAATCCGACATGCTTCCTCTTGGATGAATCACATCGGGATCAAAGTGCCTTTTGAACCTCGAGAGAGAGAGAGGTAACATGTGCTCAAGATTAAGACAGGGGAACAAATGGCTACGAGAGTTCATCCCCATTGTTCTCTCTGAAGAGGATTGAAGACCCTTTGAACAAGCTGTTGCAATCATGCAGTGGAGAAGAAGGGAACTTAATTATTTTCATAGGATCCATTCCAAAGAGACTGGGATCGAGGTAGAAGTGGGAGAAAGCAATGGCGATGACCGCTAGGTTTCCCTAGCTATATCTCTAGAGGAGACCAATATAATAGAGAACCTATTAGAAACTTCAGGAGAGTGAACATCTGCAACTGATTTGAATTGAAAATTGTTTTATTTAAAGCTCCATGGAACAGTTGCAAACCAGTTCTTCGTTGTATGGGAATCCGTAAAGGAAAATGGAAGCAGCTGGGCGAGAAAAAGAAGCAAAACCGTTAAGAAAATGTTGTGAAGGAAAGGACAGCTGAATTCACACGTGTGCCATCAGCGCCAGATTGTTTGGTTGCAGTCTACGGAGAATGCACTAAACCGAATGTCGCGTTGCGCTGGAAGAAATGTGAAAAACTAGTGGATCTAAGCAACTATACGGAAAAGCTGCAACCCGTAAGTACAACAGCTCGATCACTATTTGCTCATGAGGTCTCAACTGAAGGTAGTCACTTATTTGTGTGTGGGTAGGTGTCTAATTGCAACAAAGGGCGTAACTGGGCGAGTCTAAGAAGAGTGCATTGAAGCTTTTGCTCTCAACAGACTTCAAGAGCCTCCTTTTTCCCTTCCCTTGTGTTAGCTATATGAAAAAGAATAAAAATTCGGAAACATAAAGGTAGAAGTCCAGAACTTATCGGAATTCGTATAAACTAAGGTCATCGCCTCGTAAACGCTCTAAACAGAACTCATCACAGTTAGTGCCCATTTTCCGGTTCAGGCGGAACCGATCCCTGTGCTCCATCATTATTTCAATTAGTCATCGAAGTCTAGATGGAAGCAGAATGTCCTAGTCACGATCAATACCTCAACTTTTGTATCGAGGATATCGAATAGCTGCGAAAGTGTGAAGGCTGCACTACAATGGGCTGAGAGGTCGAACGCGAAGGCAACTACGTGCTAGCGGAGAGGACTGTGAGTATGGGCGTGAGACTCTCAGCTAAGGCTTGTTGCATGTTTGCCCTGAGAATGAGTGTCCAAATCAAACACAATCTACAATCAATAGTCAATGGCTGAGAGGATGCCCTTCGAAGCAGCGAACTCTGGCATCAACCGACACAGAGGGCATCCGATCGTTGGAAGCGACGAGAGCGAAAGGTCAGCCAAGTGATACGTGAGCTGCGGCAGGCACCACTCTCGATGGTTGCTGCTGGCCGCCGACGCCACCACCGCCATTGCCTTCACCATTGCAAAGCACACGCCTGTTCACCCGATGGCACAGCTATGACTCAGGACTTGAAAAAACTCCGTGGTGATCGGCCAGATGCTTTCCGTCGACGGATCGCGACTACTTTACGGAGCTCCAGCCTACAAGGTCATTCTGGGTGCTTTCACCTAGTGTCGCTTTTCGGTCCCATGAGGTCATGATCGCTGGTGCAATCTTCGGTTGGATCCGATTCCAGGCATCGGTCAACACCTCGCAGATGATCTGTTTGAGAATTGGTTGTGTATCATCTACTCTGCTAAGCCCTGCACTTAGCCGAGATCACTTGATTGCTTGGATTTTACGAAACTACATTCCCAGCCTTTTGCTTACTAAAGTTAGTTCCGAAAGCAAACCAATCATTCATCCTGAAGTGATGTGGGGTGCGACCATCAACAACTGAGCGTGATTTGGTCTAGGATCATGAAAAACAAACGCCTTCGGTACGTTGCAGTCAGTCATCAATTTGTCGAGACCACAAAGGTCCCCATCCTAAATAAGCTTTTTTGGAAGGAAACGATAGTGTTGGTTTTTTTCGATTTCGTTCAAAAAAAGCTTGACATCTATTGACTGGAGCAGAATCGGGTGGGTGGCTAATCGACGACAATAGAAAAGAAAGCTTCCTGGAAAACAACTTGATGGGGAAGGTCACAGAGCATTTCTCGAGAATGTCGGAAGTGAGCATCGTGAGAGCTAGCTAATACTTTTGATTCAAGCAAAGTTCAACCCAGTTCTAAAGAAGCTTGTCAACTATTTTCAATAACGTCGATAAATCGAAGATGTGATTGAAAAAAATAATTATTTTGCTCTATGGCAGGCCTCGTAGGAACACGCTATATCACCCATGAAAAATAAAAAATGAGTAGCCATGCAATTATTGCACCTGATAAGGAATTGAGGTGGATGTATTTTCGAAATTAATCGGTAGAATTGGAAAAAATTACTGGCAATTAAAAGTAAAGCAAGACAGTGGGAGTATGCTAGTAGGAAAGGAAAAAGTTATGTGAATTCCTCTGATAGATGAGACCGGTACAAGACAGTTTCAGGGGAGTAGTTCTGCAAAGTAAGCGAAAGAAATGAAGCCCATCAGATGTATATCGCTGCATAAGGATGATGGAGAACGGACTGCGAGGAACGGAAGAGAATATAAAAGAAGCATACTCGAAGAACGGACATCAAGTAAGGGAACTCGAAAGTTGCAAAAGCGAGTCACGAAGCGAACCCACGACGACCTCGGTTAAGCCCTTTGAAGATATTATATCAAGAAGAAAATAGATGTGAAGAGGGCGAGGCAGGAATATGTAAAGGGCAGGAGGAAGAGAGACAGGGGGCTAGGCAGATTTTAGCAGAGGCAAAGAAGAGATGGAATATTAAAAGAAGGGAAGAAATTAGAAAAGGAGGAACACGCTTGAAGAAAACGAAGACATAGAGAGCGTGGAAAAAAACTGGAGCGTGGTATGCATAAAATGTCAAAAAGAAGAGAGATGTACACATGCAACTAGCATAAGGGAAATGAAAAAGTGGAAGGAGGTGAGAAATCAAGGCAGGGGCTGATCATTAGAGGAAGCAAACGACAAAAACAGAAGCAAACAAGAAAACAATCACTTCAAAAATGGGAATTAGGTCTCAACCGTTGCGAATATTCTGGTTCTATACTATGCTCTCAAGCCGCAGCGGGAATGATCATAAAACGTCTGAAAATCGGAAAGTGCTCGCATGAATGGTTCAAACTTTGTGAAAGGCTAGACGAAACTGCAGGCGCCGTCAAGTTTCAGACATATACATATCACGTATATGTCTGATACTGTATATACATATCTGTCTGTATATCAAAACTCTTAGGAAGTGTAGTCAGTGAAGTAAGAAAAACGCCTAAGGCTCTGAAAACGCTCCATCTGGATCATGTGGTGAGACTAGATGAAACCTCCCAGTGTGGAATAGATACAACAACCAAGCGATGACACTCCTTGATTATAGTTTACTTTTTTTTTCAAGATGAGGGATGGACACTTGACACTCTAAAACTCAATGTATTTGACCTTTCTATTGCATAAGAAATGGCGGAAAGGTGACGTAGTGGCAAGTTGCTCACTATCACACTCACGGTCACTGGTTCAATTCTCCACTATTCTGTCAACCAAGCCTTCCTACCCCAGGGGTCGCTTGACCGATACCAAACTCGCCTGGGAGGATTAAGATACTGGCTTGTATAATGACTGGTCACCACAATTCATTGTATAGGCCACATAGGCATTCAATGCGTCACTACGATTCTGAATGGGAGTCGAATGTGGGGCACATCTCTCAGACGGGATTGATCAACGTCAAAAATCTTTGGCTTTATTAGATGAGTCTTTCATTAAGAAGACACGTGAAGTCATAGCTGACAGAAAGCACTGCAGTAGTTCACTCATTCGGTTCAATATTGAAATGATTTTATTTCTGCATAGAAAGAGTGCACAAGATGTCACTGCGAAACCATAAAATATCCGTCGACCACCTTTGCAGTATGGCGTTTAAACTCGTGCCACAGATATAATAACCATCTCGTACACTCATATTCATTCTGCCAGATTGTACGAATAGTAGCCTAGTTACTTGAGTGTCAACCCAACAACTGCGGTCAGAATGAATATATTCTATGTTGTGTTCATATTTGTTATAGCATATGATGTAATCTAGACATGGACAGCTTTCCCAGCTCCCCGAACTTGCATAGCATATGATGTAATCTAGACATGGACAGCTTTCCCAGCTCCCCGAACTTTTTCATTGCCAGTAAGAGCCTTGGAATGGAAGCACAATCACGGGCTCACTCTTCCGCAAGTTATTCTGACAACTTTGAATAGATTTTTCATTCTCAAGTTGTCCAACCACAAATCCTTCAAGTTTTGTCGCTGGTACGACTTTTCCTTCAAGTCAACACTTTCGAAAAGTCATTCTCTGCACCTTGGTTCCGATGAGGCTCCTTCTCGATTAAAAGCGGCAAATATTCACTGCGGAATTGCACTGAGTGAAATTGTGAAAGTGCTTCTATTAGGATGGAAGATAAGTCGTGCTACATAGTACAAATTTTTGAATTTTATATTTCTTCATTAAACAAAACCTTCAATCTACAATATAATCAACAATCATCAAATCACGACGATCATAAAATTTTTTGTCGCTTAGATGATGAGAATATTCCAATTTCCACTTTATACTCTACTGTAGCAAACATGGATCTAACATCTGGTATATTTATTCTGGCCGCTAGCAGCTCTCTTGAGATTAATTAGCGGTGAAGGGCTACAAGAAAAAACGCCTTGTAACAATTCATCCTCAGTCCGTTCAAAAACGCGGCATGTGAGAGCCCAGGAAATGGGTCATGTCCAAATCAGCTCATTTGCTGTAAAATGAGTCGAAAGTGGTTATTTTCATATACTCAGCCTCTCATACGTATAATTATTGTGTATAATAGAAAGGTCAAATAGACTGATGTTTAGTATGTTGAGAGCCCATCACTCATCCCTGAAAAAAGGTAGATTGTAATCAAGAAACATCATTGTCAGTTTTGCGTCATTGGCAATAGCATAGTACTGCTGGGCGAACACCTTTGAATTCTTTCTCCCATTCACTTTTTAAAACTTCGAAGCGATAGACATAAGCATTGATTATGATCGATGGAAACGGGAGCTGTTTTCCAGGCAGCGCAAGGGCCGGGAAACAGCTCCTAAGGAATATTCGTGAGTAAAGTTTTCGTGTTTCTCGGTCCTCCTTCACTCGTTACTATGCCGCAACTGTTCCGAATCTCATTTGCCAGCATGCCGTCAATATACTTCTTTCTCTGTACTATTTCATGATGGTGTCGTTCATATGAGCAAATCACCCGCGATAAGTGGTCAGTACACCGCTATCCGAGATCGTAGGTCGCAGGTCCACTGTTGCCACAATTACTTTCCGAAGCATGTCCTTGGGAGTAGGCCAATACACTGGAGTCGGAGAAGAATGGGTAGAACCTACATCTAAGGAGTCGTTCTGTCTGTGGGAGTAGGCCAATACACTGGAGTCGGAGAAGAATGGGTAGAACCTACATCTAAGGAGTCGTTCTGTCTGTAAGATCGTTTTGCTTCCTTGAATTCCTTCACTTCCTCCCGTTCTGTTACTGTTACTCACATAGTAGAACACCCAAATCGAGTGCAACTTCCTTTTCTTCTTGTTACTTCGCTACCCTTACCTTTCGTTGTTTACCGTTACGAGAATTTTAGGTTGTGACCATTTGTACTTTGCTTTTATGTTTCCTATGGGCCCAGAATAGTTTTGTTTTGGGGTAGTAGTCATACGAACACAGTGGTGTAAAGAATCGAGTTGAAATCATAAAGAATCATACATATTACGCAAGATGGAAAATATTTGAAATGATTTCCATCTTGCGTAAGATGTATGTCGTGATCAAAGCAGCCAGGCGTGGAGAATAGGTAGGCTGCTCACAATCAGAGCCTGCCCAACTGGAGGATTCACTTTTCTGACTTTCTTGCCTTGCGTTGTGATGAGGAACAGGACTTTGTGATTTTTCGTTGCTCATAGTGATATCGCCCACCTAATGTCCACATCAGCTAGGCGACCTGATTATTTAGAGTCAACAGTCGTAATAAACGTTTTCTAGTACTACTAAATTCGCAGCACCTTTTGCTACTATATATTTAGTCATGGATGTAAAGCTGTTGATCATCCTTAATCTTCGTATTTATCAAATAGTGTTTGGTCATTCGTGCTTGGATTGGATTTCTAAACATTTCTTCCAATTGTGTCTAAGCGTAGCCTGCATAGCTTTCATTTGGAGCGATGATTAATATGACGTTCCACGTAAATGAAATTAATATTTTTTCGTTCTTTAAATTTATGCGGACTCATTTAGATTACGAGTTCACTGAGCTAGAACACGTAGCTATGCATAAATCGTTCTACCATACCGAAAAGTGACGAGGTGTGGAGTTCCCACGGGTAATGAGTCGTTCCAATACATACTGCTAATGTGGATACTGGTTATCTAATTTTATACGGGTTGGCAAGGAAGACTTGGATCACCATGCCATTGTGCTTTTGAATTCTTTTGACGACCACACATGTTGCATTCCCGCGCGTTGACATGTCATGACATGCACATCACCACGGACGCGGTATATAAGGCCGCAACGCCGGGGCTGGGCTCTCTTTTGGCTTTTTTGCTCTTTCGTTTTTTTAGTAGGTTCGTGCTGTTCAGGATTCGTCCCCCCCCCATCTTGGTTTCACTCTCCCGTTGCATAGCGAATTGTGTTTTGGTGCTGGTATTTCTTTTTTATGAAAGTTGTCATTGCTTCACAGTTGACCAGGAGTATTTTTTTCCTTGTTTGGTTCTGGCGCATAATTTTTTTTGTGCGTAATTCATTATTTGTTTCTCTCTGGCGCATAATTTTTTTTTGTGCGTAATTCATTATTTGTTTCTCTAATAAAGAGAATTGTTTCCGCCTTTGTTGTCTGGAGAGCCCGGTACATACCGGCCGAACTATTTACTCTTGCGCCAGAAATTTCGAAATGTGACAATCTTGCGAAATCAGACTGAACGCGTTAGCCAGAGTGACGACCTGTTAGAATGCACTTATAAAAATCAATACATGACTATATAGGGAAACGCCCAAGAGCTTACGGTAGGTATCGAAAATAATCATTCAGCACCAACTATCTTCTACAAGTGGGGTCAAGAGAAAAGCGCACGTGAAGCGGCTGATGCCTTTAACAACCCAGTGGGTGAAGGCGCTGTTCACCGTTCAACGATCAGTCGTTGACACAATCGCTTCGCTTTAGGAGATACCGGCTTGACGATAAGGTACACAGGGACGAGCACGAAGCATCGTTGAAGATGGTTTATTACGTGCTGTCACAGCCACTGTCACTGTTGGCCGCTGGCAGGACTGTCACAGCTACCATTTATATCAATCAGCTCCGGCACTTGGTCGGTGCGTTCGAGAAAAATGTACAAGACGAACGGTCGAAAGTGTACCTACAGCATGACAACGTGCGTCCACATGTTGCATCTGAGATTCGCCAAAAAGTCGCTGAGCTTGGCTGGCATCCAGCTGCTCACTCAACGTACTCCTCGGACCTTGATCTTCCGATTACCAATGTTCCAGCCACTCAAGTGTTACTTGCAAGGAACAGAGTTCAGAACTTACAGTGATTTGAAATTAGTAATAAATGATTTTTTTGAGTCGCAGTCTCCTGACTTCTAGGCAAAGGGCATCAGTGATTTGCCCAAAAGATGAAAGAAGGTTATTGATTGCTGTGGCGAATATATTGTTGATATTTGATGTTCAGAAGATTTTATAGTTCAATGAATGAATGAATGAAATACCTTTTCTGTCACAGGATTTTCTTGCCAATCTAATTATTGCACCATTACCATTATTTTTGTTGGTATCTTATCATTGCTTGCATATACTTTGTTAGGTTGCGTGTATTTCTTTGTCATTATTTCGTTGGAAGCCGTTGTTGTTTCCCTGCTAATATCTATTTCGACTCTGGAACGAAAGCTCAATTTTGCTTCTGCTAACACGTTCGAAGAAAAGGCTTTATTTCTGCTCGGTTAAGTGGAACGATTACTTATGTTGGTCACGTCATATGCTATCTGAGCTCCATATACACATTTCGTTAGTAAACAAAGAAAAAAGGGGCATGAAAATATGAATAACGCCTGAGCTTACCGTCAGGAACGTCCATGCACGTGGACTAATCTATTGTAAGAGTGATAGGAATATCTCCAAAGCAATATCAGTATCGAAGCCGCCAATTTGCCATGTATGCGGAAGAGATCTGTCGAAACCTTCGACCATGAAATTCCGGACTAGGGTTGACGAAATCTTTAGCATATCTGAATAGCAATAAGTAAAATGCATGAAATGGATAACCCCAAGGAGTTTCACCTCAAGTCGGAGTATGTTCTAAGTAGTGGAGCATTGACAGGGCAGGTTCGTGAATTCAGTGGCAGGTTCGTGAATTCGTCCCATAGTGTTTCATGTATAATAGTGACTTTGAATGCGTTGCCGTTGTGCCTATTTTCAACTGCCCCTGGATTCGATATAAACAGACTCCAAGTTCTTGAAAAAAAAATTGAGGGATCCCATTTCCCCCGACAGGTCGATTAGCAGAGAATAGTCCGAAGATTTATTAGTCCAATAAACAACTGGCGAAGTGATGAGAGAACTGATGGCTGTTTAGTGGATTTATGTACCGAGATTTTGGCGCGAAAAAAAGATCAGTGCGTAGTGATCTCCATAATCTGTTCATACCTACATTTACGCATCAAATGGGGGATGAAAAGGTTTTGGAGCTTTCTCAAATGTGACCTGGGATAGAAAAGGAGGACGTGAAGATTCGAATTGATTTCAGCAGTCGAGTAAGCAGACATAGTGCCCTGGGGGAGAGTTCGTGGCCGATTCGCTCAAAATCAGAGGTAATCTTTCTTTCCTTTCATTGCGAGCTGTTGCGATTGTTTCTGACCATGCTGTCCACTTGGGGCCTAAAATGGCGACACTAAATAATGAGGAGGGGGTAGGCAATGTGGTAGCAGAAATCAGCCGGAATGTTCATAGCTGCGTCACGCTTCCTAAGAGCTGCGTAGCCTGTTACGCCCTCGCTATACCGTGATCTTCGCGCTTCACGTGCTTGGCTTTAACGAAACACCCTCTATCAACTCGTTAGCATACGCGAAACACTGTCTCTGAAACTATTATACGCAAAACTCCAGCGCTATTAGAGAAACAAATTTTCGCGAAAATGGAATCGAAATTGACGCAAGGGGAACTTGATGTACATACAATGCGTTGCATAATTATAAGGTCACCCTCAATTTTTGCACTCTCAAAAAAAGTAATCATTGAGGATTTTTTTCTAGCATCATGAACAGATTCCCCAGCACGAATAACCTAGGTATCCGTTGCTTAGCCGCTGCTGCATTCTTCTGAACTTTTTTAGAACAGTTTATCGGTTTTTGCAGCGTTTCATAATTATAAGGTCACCCTGAGAAAGTGAACAATTATTAACGAAAGAGAGGAAATTTCGTGATTGAAGATACTTGTAAAGGTAATCATGTGTAGCAAAGGCATTTCTAAACCTGACTGTCAACATGGCTCGTGGTCATCTGCTTTCCTCTGATGAGAAGGCTCATCATGAAGGTGGGCTCCGTACTCGAGCCATTTCCAGGCAAATAGAGAGATCCCCTTGGTCCATTCGGAGATTTCTAGAGAGGCCTCATGTCGTTAGATATAACACCGACTGTGGACACCCATGAAAGATTACTACCCGTGGAAGAACGGAAAATTCTGAGGACTGTTTCCAACAGTACGTTCTCCTTGAACCAGATCCGATCAGAATTAAACCTCTCTGTGTCGAAAACTACAGTCTGGAGAGCAGTGAGAAGATGCGAGAACATCACCAGGCAAGCAATGGAGAAGGTGCCACGAATCACCGATCGTCGCAAAGAGGCTCGACTCGAATTTGCAAAGATGAACCTAGGGAGAGATTGGGCAAAGGTAGATCTGCATCGAAATCTCACCATAGAGCTGAATAATTCCTACTCAGGTCGTCTTTTCGGATGAAATGAAATTCAATCTGACGGAAACAAGCGGTACTAGTGCGACTTGAGGAAGGAACCAGTCTACTTCAGCCGTCGCAGTTTTCGGTGGAGGAAGCCTATGGTGCGGGGTGCGTTCTGCAATGATGTCGTGTTGTCGTGAGCTGCAGTATGGATTTCAAGGATTACCAGAAAGTCTTGGAGCATCATCTAGTACCTTTTCTATGCCATCGCCGTCACCTCAACTGTCTTTCAACAAGATAACGCCTACAATCATGTGAGCCGTGCAACGGCTGAGTGGCTGCAATGCCAATAAATAAGCGTCCTACCATGGCCAGCCTGCAGTCCCGACCTCAGTCGGATGGAAAATATCTGGGACATAATATTCAGACAGGTTTATGCGAATAACCGTCAGTTCCAGGGCGAAGAAGAGCTGAAGCGAGCACTTATCGAAGCATGGAGAGCAACCGATGAGGGAACATCTTCGAAACCTAGTTTCTAGTATGCCACACAGGCTCTTTGATGTTGCTCCTAAACAAGGAGGAGCTATAGATTATTAACTGTTGTACATATGCCATTAACATTGATAAATCATTTACTTCCTCAGGGTGACCTTATAATTATGAAACGGTGCAAAAGCCGACACTATCTTTAAAAAATTCGTAAAAATTTTGAGGTGAAAGATATTGCGACCAAATTTTGACTACGGAGGTACATTGTGACGAGGAATTTACCAGTGTTCGCCAAAAAGTTCCGTTCTGGCTGCTTTCTCCGAAATCGCAAAAATCTGGGGTGACCTTATAATTATGAAACGCACTGTATATGATGGCTTATTAGTTGAGTTACTCTGATAACTCCAATATTTCTTCAGTTGTTGTAAAAGATTCTTAGAACATCCTTCACAGACTCCGTCTGAGCCGCTTGATTATACATCTTGGATTTGTGTTTCTCATAACTTATCAAATGTCCCAATGCTTTAGTCGCCTGCAAAATGCCGAGATATTCTCGCGCAAAGCAAGACGTTCTCTCAGATAATCCGGTAAGCATGGTTGCACCTACAGGCTTGAATCTGAAGTATTTGACGCATCTGTTGGTATTGTGAAGTTATCACGAAAATCATGGTTAAGAACACGTAAAAGTGTCTTGGTGAAAAAGAGAAAAATGAGGGTTCGGTCGTATCACGCAGATATAGTCTACAATACACCACGCAAGAGTCAGCAACTTTCATCTGAATGTACAACAGCCTCAAGTTTGGGTAACTAACCCAACAAAAATGTAAATCATATACAAGCAACAAGTCGCCCATTCAGCCTACAATTAAAATTTCGATGAGAAGGAACAGAGCCCTTACTTCACACATCAACAGACAAGTAGTCTCTCGCCTACATAATGGTGTGAGATAAAGAACAAGTATATGGGTAACAAACAGGAGGATGATGGCAAACAGAAGAAATAAGTAGAAAGTAGATTGATGAAATAGTATCATAGTTGTGAATCACCCTACAGTTCATACGTGAAGACGCCGGCTCCTGCTCTGATGAGACAAGAAATGAGATGCGAGACAGCATCCTCATCATTCGAGACTCAAAGCTTATTAATTGAATAATAGACCCTTTAATCGCGGTTTTCCATGAAACTTCGTACCCTCCTCTTCCTTTCTTTCTGAAGTTTCCATCTAAACGGAGCTTTTACCTGCTGGATATTTCGCTGCTCAACTTCATCAGTTAGTGCACGATTCTCTCCATACACTTCTGGTGGAATGACCAAATGCATCGAGGCTAAGTCCCTACCAGCCTCATTCTGTCCTTCGACGGGGGACTTCTGCTTTCCAGGAAAGCATTTCTGATCAATAACGCTTTGACCTCCCTTCCTTCTGTAATATCAAACGATATCGCTCTTCCAAAAATTATGACATGACCAAACCAGGTCATTCCCTCACAAGGCTATCAAGCGAGGTAAAACCCTGTCAGCTAAAAATCTGACCTCACATTAGCAAAGGAGACACGTCACTCTTTCTCTACTAGCCCAAGTCAGCCCGTCATCCAAGTAAATTGCTATTCCTAGCCCTTTAGATCTCCTTTTTTTCAAAAAGTAGTGAAGAGCGCTGCAGGTCCTCAAATTTCACATGCCCTTTCGTGAGAAATTAATCAAACCTAACAAGTCTAATATGAAGCGTGATTACTTGCAGTGTTCCGCAAAGTGCCCAAACACCCGTGGCCCATGGCCTCTAACGAGGCGCCTCTTCCCACAAGGCGACTCTCTACTCTGTAACTATCGAAATGTCTTGACGTTCCATCCTTGAGACAAGTACTAGTGAGGTACGGGAGCCCGCTCACTGGCACCGAAATTGAGTATTGGTCTTTAGGTAGGTACCGAACCAGGTACGCATCCATGCCGTCGATTTCTTTTTCGTCTCCTTTTCCGTCTAACTCGAAACTTCGGTTTAGACTGCAGTCTGTGATCAAATAGAAAGAGGCTCAGACTACACGACACAGTCATGGGGGCGCGCGATTCACGCGTGACACCATTAGAGCTCTTCGCGCACGTAGCTTCGTTTCAGTACCTTCTGTTGAGATGGACCAAATAAATTTGCAGTAGCCCAAGGCTTCACCATGAATAGAGCAAATCTCTTTACTATGGCAAAAAAACCCTTCGAGATTAAGAATTCGCCTCATAGGTCAACAATTTACTTGTCAAAACGTTCAAAAATTAGAATAACTTCAAATTCTTCGATCCTAGAAGATGCAATCCTTCTGCAAACGTGCATAGTTGGCCTCATTTTTTTTTACTTGTCCTACTTATAAGTCCTTATTTCTTCCGTTATGATGGTAGGCTTGATGTTTTAGCGTGTTTTGTCCGATGACCTCATTTTATCGACGCGTGAATCGCACCACACCCCACAGTCATAGCCATAACTTTCTGGCTAATATTTCGTCTCGTTTTTGACTATAGCTCACAGCCTCATTGTAGTATCCATGCTATCGACTGAGTGTAACTCTTCGTTTGAATTAAAATGTTTAGCTCACCTGATTCATCTGTGCCATAGCAAAACTGAAGACAGGTAGTAGAAAAGTTTTAGCAATAATACGAGTAGAGTAATATGTAGACTCAATCTTGGATTTTCGAAACGATTTCACGGTTTTTTCAAGCAGATGAGCTCGAACGTTCTCTTCTCTTTTGCAACCATTTGAGGTGTAGTGGATAAGGGTGGTGTAGAATCATAGGTTGCCTTTCATATTCCGGATTTAGTGAACAAAAATAAGTGGTGTTTTTGAACTATTGTGACATTGGTACGGGTACAGGGATCATATGGGGTACCGTACCACCCGAGGTCACGTGCATTTCGCAATGCCGTGACCTCTGATGCCAGAGGCATGTGATCCCTGTATATAAGAGGGCCAAGATGAGGAGTCATCATCCAGGCTATTGGCGTAAGCCGTGAGCGGTGTGTTTTCTCTTCTCCTGCCGGATCGTCAGATATCGTCAGATATGTCGACAAGTGGTGGAGATATTCCTGCGAACCAAGATGCCGACGACTCAGCAGCGACGGTACAGGCGGAAGAGCATGCAGAAGAATTAGCTGAAACTGTTATTCGTCTCGACCCTAGAGACCTCAACTCAATTATTCAAGCTGTGAAGGCGGAAACACCTTCGACGTCTCAGGTGCCGACTGCCACTCATGCGTTCAAGAGGGAAGGTTTTGCCCGTCAGTTTGATTTTAATAATGATATTATACGGAAGTTAACACCGTTGCAGAACTTTGAAGGGGTCAGTCTTGTAATCCTTGAGGTAATTCAAGATCTGACCGTCAGAAACGAAACGCTTAAAGTTGCGGATTCCTATCCGCAAGTTTTCCAGTTCCTAGATATAAAGAAGAAGTCGGAAGCCCTAAAAAGCATGGACTCGAAGCTAGGAGAATTCATGGATATCATAAGGAAGGACCAGGAGAGCACTAGGAAGAGGAAACAGACTTCGGCCATGCCCTTTCGAGGCAGGGAAACAGCGTGGCGACCTGTTTCCTTCGCTACCCGCACGCCAAACAGCTACATTTCCAACTGGAGCAGAGCGCCCACGGATCGTCGCCCCTATTCGTATTCGAGACGTGACCTACTACCCTCGCGTGATTCAAGGGAGTATCGCAACTACTACAAAGAAGAGGAGAATAGAAGAAAAACGTCATGCAATCTGTGCGGAAGAGAAGGCCACTGGGCCAAAGAGTGTCCAGGAAGTCAATAGTGAGTTTTTAATTGGTTCAATACATAACTTTCATGAAGTATGGCTGGCTCTCGAGCCATCGAAGCTGGTCTCGACCACAATTTTACAAGGGTACTCGTTGCCCTTTCATTCTACTCCATCTAAGCCAGTAGACTCAGGCAATAGAAAATCAGCTCTCATGCACAGAGAATTCGTTAATAAAGAGATTTTAGAGCTCCTCTCGACCGGAGGCAATTCGCGAAGTCCACGGCGATTCGCATGACCTTCATTTCATCCGCTATCGGTGGCAAAAGGTAAAAACTCAGATTGGTTCTCGACCTATCCCATTTGAACAAATTTCTACATGTGCCAAAAATCAAATTCGATGATATGAGTACCGTTCTACACGTGCTTCCAGAGCAAGGTTTCATGGCCACTTTCGATCTTAAAAGCGGTTATCATCATGTGCGAATTTCAGAAGAGCACACAAGATATTTAGGGTTTAAATGGGAAGGTCGAATGTTCAAATTTCTTTGTTTACCTTTCGGACTAGCCTCTGCACCTTACATATTCACCAAGCTGTTACGTAGCTTTATAAAGTTTGGAGAACTCAAGGAAGAGGAATAGCTATTTATATTGACGATGGCATTATTTTCGAAAGGTCTATGGAAGCATGTTTAGAAACCGTATCTATTATCAGGGCCGATCTCAATCGGGCAGGCTGGTTCTTCGCTCAAGAAAAGTGCAAATGGTCGCCTTCACAAACATGTCAATGGTTAGGTTTTGATATTAATTTATCATGTATGATATTATCTGTCTCGACAGAGAGATTGTCTAGAGCGGTGCAAATACTGAAAGAGTTCACCGAAAACAACAGGCCCTCCCCTACATGACAGATTGCGTTGGAGTGGAATAACATCATCTTTACATCTCCTTTTGAACTACGTGGATAAACGTAAATACAAGGGCAGTTTCTCGCGAGATAGCAGTGGCCCAATCAGAAAATTGTAGGACTTTCCGAAAGATGGCCTAAAACGGGGGAAGAACTCGGTGAATTACGTTACTGGACACTCAGATTGCGGGGTGGTCTCCAGGTGTCTTTAAGACCTAGTCTTAACAACAGCACGTATGCCCACATACTGGATGTAGACGCATCAAACCATTCAGTAGGAGCGATACTGCGGGACGCAAAGGGGTACGTTATTTCGCGTACTTTTCGTGAACTTCCACGGCATCTAAAAGAGGGATCAAGTGCATTACGTGAGCTATTTGCGATTCATTTTGCAATAGAGGCTTTTAAGGACAGTATCCACACTGTTTTAGTCAACACTGACAGTCAAAGCGCAGTGGTCATATACAACAAGGGAAGTTTAGGGTTGGAATTACACCGAATGGCGCAAAGCATCTGGAATCTGGAGCAAGATTATGATATTCGCGCAACAGTAAGATGGGTCCCCAGAGAGTATAATCAAGAGGCAGATAGGGCTAGTCGTATGATAGACTATGATGATTGGAGAATATCAGACCGCATTTTTTGAAAGCCATCTCGTGCAAGTGGGGAAAGCCTAAGTGTGATATGTTCGCTAATGATAGAAATACGAAGTGCGATATGTTTTTTTCCAGATACCAGTGCCCCGGCACATCAGGAATTGACGCATTCGTCCACTCAGAACCGTGGAGGCATGGACTTCTTTGGTTAGTTCCTCCAGTTAACATGGTTACCAAAACCCTCAAGTGGGCCAAGCTACAAGGTTCTCGGTGCATAATAGGATGCCCTCTCTGGAAGTCTCAACCGTTTTACCCACTGCTATGCACCCGGTATGGACTATGGACCGATTTTGTTTTGGACAGCATAAGTTTCCAGTGGGGACCAAACTATTCAAAGAACCACAGATTCCGGGAGCATTCGGGTCAGAGTTTTCACAAATCACCTTTCAGCTTCTTTCTCATGGATTTCAGCGGGGTCAGACATTAAGACTTCAAACTAGTGTCCCCCGGCTTTGCAGTTCCAACCCCTGTTGAACATGTAATCAATAGTTCAAAACTGTATTTATACCAAGTTTACGGAGGTATAAGTGGTGTTTTGAACTATTGTGACATTGGTACGGTACAGGGATCATATGGGGTACCGTACCACCGAGGTCACGTTGCATTTCGCAATGCCGTGACCTCTGATGCCAGAGGCATGTGATCCCTGTATATAAGAGGGCCAAGATGAGGAGTCCATCATCCAGGCTATTGCGTAAGCCGTGAGCGGTGTGCCCGCCCACCTACCCAAGTAATGTCTTATGATATAATTTTACAGCTCCGCGATTCAAGGAAGCGGCCTCCTTGGGTGTCAAGGCAGAGCAGTTGGGACTTATGCGCATCAGCGACGTCCATTATAGATGCAATCAATTCGGACAGAGCACCGTCTACTATCAGAACATACACATCCGAAATGGAAAAATTCCGAGAGTGGCGGAATGGTCCATATATGCGTAATATTCCTACGCCACAAGCTAGGAATCTTTACTTGGCCAAATGTTCTGCAGAGGCTAGGTACAAATCGATGCCAACCGTTATAGCAGCTCTTAGCTACTTCTGTGGGCCGCTGCAGGGAGTGGATAAGGAGATTCAAGACTCCCTTCTGTAAGCAGTTAAGCGATTGCTTCCACCCCCTCAGCATCGTACTAAAACGGCCAGAGCAGATGGGAAAGATCATCAAAGTAGGGAGCACAGATAGCGACCCAAAGGTTATACAAGCAGCGGCATTAGCCTTAATTCAGTTTAAGGCGCTTCTCAGAATCAGCGAGGCCCAAGCCCTGCGCGTATCCGATGTCAAAAAACACTCATAACGATGTTTGGCACGTTAGCATCCCAAAATCCAAGACAGATCAGCATGCCAAGGGGGCAGTGGTCGCCATACGCTTTAATGCCCAAGAGCGCGCTTTATGGAATAAGTATCTTTCGACCCTGGGAAATGCGACATTTCTTTTTCAGTCAGGATCCACGGGGCTCCCACTGGCACTTTCAACCCTAAGGGACAGGCTTAGGAATATTTTAAGCAAGGCCAACCTCCAGTGGTCTAATATAACATCGCACTCTTTCAGAGGGGTGCAGCCACGCAAGCGCTCAGTATGGGAGCTCATCAAATGGATGTTATGCAAGCGGGGCGTTGGAGGACACTAAGAGGGTTTCAGAATTATATCGGCGCCCCAAAATTTTACCCGTAACTTCATCATTTAATTCGTGATGTATTGTCGATTTACTAGTTGATTATCTCCCTGACATTACGATCTCTCTGCACACTTTGAATTGCAATATGTATAGACTCAATTGATAATTTTTTGTTTTCAAGTGATTCGTGATATTATTCCCATACCTCATTCTCTTGCAACGTGGCACATGTATCCAAATCCGAACTATTCGCTAGCCTGTATACTCATCAATTATACCTACTTCCGAAATTTACTAGTAATCGTTCCTTCAGATAACTCGCATGTATTATAATTACACACGCAGCATCAAATCTTTATGTAATCATACATTAATTCGTCATCTAATTGTACAGTATTACCGCTCATACATGGCGCAATAAACCTACATTCCTAACCCCTGTTGAACATGTAATCAATAGTTCAAAACTGTATTTATACCAGAGTTTACGGAGGTATAAATGTATCGCTTTACTGCCTTTAAAATATTCCCCATTAAGATCTATACACTTCTGCATGCGTTCGCATCAATTGTCAAAGCACTTTTGCCTCTCTGATTGAGGTAACTCTAAAACATGCATTCTGTACGCATCAACGGCTTCTTCAGGTGTAGAAAAACGTTGACCTCTCATTTTAATTTTGCATGCGGAATAAGAAGAAGTCACCCGGGGATCATATGGCTGTTAACTCATCAAATCGTTGTTTTGAGTGCTCAAAATGCAGATATTTGAGCCGATGTAGGGAGCTCGCATTGTCGTGGTAAAGAATGATCCGTCTTCGGCAGTTGGTTTTCCCTAATTTTTTGGAAGGCAATTGGCAAACAAATGGTTGTATACCACTCAGAATTGACTGTTCTGCGCTGTTCTAGTGGTATTGTTGCGAAATGTTCAGTTTTTCCCAAAGAGCAGGGGACCACTTGCTTGGAAGTGCTTCGTGCGCGGATAGCTTTTGTTGGATTTGGCTCATTCTGAAATACTCATTACGGCCGACTGCTGTTTACTTTCGGGGCCCCATACGCGTGAACCCAGGATCCATCACCTGCCGCGATGTCATAAAACGTGTTTCGGAGCACCCGCGATCGTATTTTTGTGCATTTCTTTCGACCGATGACACGAACCTTTTTCTTGAGGCGATTGACAAATTTTGTGGGATCCAATGTGAAACAATTTTTTGACATTCAAAATGTTTTATGCAATATTGAGTGTATGCTGGTCCCTTTAATGCCTAAGGCCCATTTAAGCCCAATCTCACGATAGGTCACACAACGATCTTGCAATATCAGTATGCGCATAGCATCGGGAACAAAAACTGATTTTGGAGACCTCCACGAAATTGGTTTTGGAGTGAAAATACGACCTCGGTTAAATTCACCATATTATCGATAAGCACTGGTCCAAGATTATTAGCGCCGATTTATAGCAATACATTTGAAACTTCTTCAGCTGAGAAAGACGATGGAATTTCTATGTATGCTAGCTAACACTATGTGCTACCACATGCTACCAGTCCGCATTTCAAAATATCCCTCATGAGTCCATAGATGGATAGAAGTCAAAGTTTGCTCTCCACTTGATCGCATGTGGCACGCAGGTATCCTTCTCCATTTCTTTCCAGCCCGTTCTTCAGCCTTTGCTTTCTAGGACTCCAAACTGGGATTGCAAACTCGACAGGTCCTCTTCTGATCAGGAACCATTCGTGGGAGTCAAACTGATTCATGTTTTGGAAAATAGGATGACCATTCCTCTTCACCAATTGAAGTCGGGCAGCGGTCGTCGGCACAACTCGCGTGCAAGCTTGGCTCTGTGGGCTAGAGTAGCGCCCTGCTGGAAGGACTACGAGATGTTTCAGAAGACGTAGTCGGATCAATGATTTATTACTTCCATCAGTACGCTGTTTGAGCCCTGGTCTTGGTCAATTTTTCACGTCGGTACCGAAGAAACCACGAGAGTCTCCACCCTTGCCCAAAGATTTTTTAAAAAAACATCATTTTGCTGTTCTTATAGCGAACTATTTGTGAGAGATTGCAAGCCAGATGTTTCTTTCCGGAACGCGAACGTTTTGGTTGTTGAGGGATAGTTTTTACGTGAAAAATTTTTTGGCCAGAGAAAACGACAAAGAGTTGCGTGTTTATCACTCTAGTGGGTCTGCGACTTTCTGCATTTTTTGGCCCTGCAGTGCCTTTTGAGATCGGAATTGACGCGAAATTTCTGCATACAATAGGAATGGCAGTGGAGCTTCTGCATGACATTCTTCCATCACGATAACTCCTGTAAGCCATGTCCGTTGACTTCCTTCTGATGGGTCACCCCAGAATCCTGACCGATTCGCAGACGGACCATTTCAGTAGCCCTATTCTCAGAAACATTCTACCTTTCTAACCTTTCCTGGTTTGTCTCTGATTCAGTCTTCTTTTCTATATCGTTTAATAGCCTCCTATATGGTTATTATAAAATCCCCAAGAAATTCATTATGCCCTTCCACCTCTCGTGTGTCAATGATTGCAAGTGGCATTGAACGAGCCTCCTCCATCTGAAAGATATTGGGAGTTCCACATCAGTAACCATGCATATTCCAAAGAGACCTTCTTATGCAACTAATAAATAGCAGGTAATGTAAATTTGATTAAATATTTCTACCTTAGAAATTTCTGAATTTTTGCGCCAGTAATTTTGGGACACCCCTGTAGAAGGCAACCCTCGTACGCCTTGAGGCTTAGTTTCGAGCGGAATGAGCATGAAATCAACGTCTTTCAGCTAGTTAGCTGTGGAAATGATAATGCTCGGAGCATACAAAAACAGAGGATCAAAAAACGAACGAAGAGGCAACTATTGTAAATATATCGATGATTACCTCGCCGTTCGTTGAGCATTATCATCTCCACAGCATGTAAAACGACGCTCACTTGATGCTCATCCCGTTCAAAGCTTCAACGAACGAATTTTAGGGACGACATTACTTACGCTGATCAAATCGAAGAGCAGGTAGGCCTACTGTCATGTGATTTTGTGATAAACATTGGAACAGGGGTGTAACGGATCCTTCGCATGTCAACGACCATCGCAACGTCTACCAACGCGATAGATAAACTTCATCACAAAAATGTTGTACGAAAAGAACGGTGCCAACATGTCACTCGATTCCGCCCCGCTGCAACTTTATGGCTTAGCCTCTGCCACCATCGGCGGACCCACTGGACCTACACTAAATTGCCATAGGGACAAATTTTCACATTATTAGCGCTCGCTTAAGCAAATCGATGATCAAGGGGACGGCAGATGATACAGAACTAGGAAAGCCATAACGTTGCAGCAGGGAGGAAGCCCTTATTATGTACGGTAATACTCTGCCAGCAACGGAGCTTGTACTTCAGTTATATTAATGTACATAAATTGATTACTTGGTTTGTGGGCTGAGGTTGTTATGGAAAAACAAGGGTGAGTGGCCATGGCTATGCCTATGCCTTGCAATGAGTAGTTGAAAAATCGGATTGATACCGGAATTTTTGCAAGATATAGCAGCACCGCTCCATTTACTGGAGGCTGAGAAACTGCGATGTGGGGTATGAAAAACTCAAGAGAGACAATCGTTTATACGGCTAAAATATGATGACACCCGTTGAATTCAACAAATTACATAAATCACATGAATTCGAAAATGCACATCTCCAAACCAAACACGTGGCTCTGATCGCTTGCTTCAGTAGGTTCCGTACGTCATGATCACTAAGGAATGGGTGATGAGAAACGCCAGCAACCATAACAACTAAGCGCGACATAAAACACATGAAGAAAAGTGAATGCAGAACCTGAATGCAAGAAAAAACATCTTTCATTCAGACACTGCCATATGTTCAAAAAATGTTCGAGCTTAACTACTGATGACCTTAGTGATTCCAGAAAGATACGGGAGGATTGGTGCTGAACAGCACGCTAACATCGAAGGGATTAAAAAAACGCAGAAACCCATCGTTCTGAAACTCTCGCAGACTTCAAAAAACCTCTTTCGATGGGCAAGTCAAGGAAGCATTGCAACTTCAGAGCCACTGTACGAATTCCCTCGAACGATTGGCCACTACTTTTTGTCGCTATATTCACGCGATGTCTTAGAATGGGCAAATGCAAAGAGGGCTTTCGGTTCTGTATTTTTTTTTTCACATTTCTTCAAAACTTTGTAACCCTTTTTCCCATTTCTTCGGAACTTTTATTACCCTTCTTCCGACCAAAAAACAAGTATACAGCTTTTGTTGTGCAAAAGTTTTGTCTTGGAGGGTAGTTTGCAAGACAAGTATCACGCTGTCGGGTTAGTCGGGTAACGGAACTTCTCCCCTATCGCCGCATTCTCCCTTGCGGTATGCGGCAAATGTCAGTGCAATTACCCGTACTCACCCCGCCTCCCGCCAATCGATAGGACGCGATATTTTTCCCTGACTGGCTTGCTTTTTTCATTGCATTTTATCGTTTTTTCTTCTGTTTCTTTTTAGTTTTCATGTTTATTAGACTTGATTAATTAAAATGACTCCTCTTGTATAAACGACGATCAGGATCGCATTGGAACTGAAGAGAGCGGCGGGCCAATTCAAATGTTTAAGACTCCCCACCTCACAAATTGCGCGCTCCAATCTTCCATCGCAATCCTGCGATAGGCGGCGTGTGCGACGCCGTGTTAGGGAGAAGTTCCTGGACCAGGGTAAGTCTGCACATTTTGCAACCTCTAAAAATTTTCCCTCACAACAAGTGACGTTTAATAAATATATGCACGATCATTATCGACAACATATTGCCATTCATTTGGGCCAGAACATGTCATCAAAAGCTTTGAAGTTTTTTTGTTTCTTGCGCAGTTTACGGTTTTCTTCGCATTGAATGGGTGAACCTTATCGTTGTGGGGAAAGAAGGCGCTCGAAAGCTTCGAGGGAACATCGTCCAGCACAGCCGCAAACTATTGAATGATCTTCTGAACGAACGAAGCAGCAACGTCCGATGCTGGTGGCAACCAAGGGAATATATCAATGCGATTTAACATTGCGCAATTATTCACATTCAAAGGTGCTTGCACTAGCTTCAATGGTATAATCAGTATAGATACAGTAGCGCTCAAATGTCTTTGGTCAAATGCTTCTTCAGTTGTACTTTTCAATCGTAACTCCTTTATTACTTGATGTAATCATGCGAAATTTTAATATGTGCAGCGCAGGTGTATTGTGAATATTTTACCACTATCAATCTGCAACCTGATCATGTTCCAGATATACCAAAGGGCTTGAACTCAAAACCAACGGGAAATACGAATGATGGCCCTTCTGAATCTTTCCTTCTGGCCGTGTCTAAAGTGCACGAGCGCTAATGCTGGACACAGAGGAGAAGAAAACGCACATAAAGTGCGAAGAACTGCAGATGTCAATAACTTTGCCTTTTAGCGTAAGCTGCTGCCGCAACAAACACCTTCCATTAGTTAGGTGGATATTGCTGCTCCGCAGTCAAATAGTGTTTGATAAGTGTGGAAAATGCTTCAATAGTCTAACCAGAGTTTTCGCGCGATTTGCTACATTAGAAAAACGATATGAGCGAAGAAGCGTAAGAGCGTTTTCGCCGAAGACTTTTGAGCGCTACTGTAGTATTCTGTCGAGGGTTGAACAGCAAATAACATATTGGAGAGTCTCGGAGCTCCCTGCGTAGCTCCCTGCATCTTTTCCAAGGAAAGAAGCAAAAACTTACAACTGCGCTTCAAGAGGCTTTCCATGGCTGTCAGGTTCTTGAATTTAATGTGGCCTTCACGTCACTCAAAAAACAGGAACCCATCTTGAACCTAAAAATTTGGATTGATACGAAAGTAACTTTCTCTTTCGAATCTGTCAGAATGTGTTCAATGCTTTATTGTTTACTGACATATAGATTCATTCCTACAGCCTTACTTTTATTATGAATCAACAAATACACGAGCCGTCCTTTTAAAAGGAACGCACAAAAAAAATAGAACACTGCCCACAGTCTCACAAGGTTGGGCGATTTATGGACAAAACTTCAGTCTAGGACGGGACTCGAACCCGTACTTGTCCTTTCCGGGACCGTGCTCTTATTCCCTTACACTACCGAGACCCCGCTTGGCCCTCGCCTTCTTAAATGGCTTATATGCCATAGCTTATCAGCACTCACACGTACAACGTGTTGAGCGGTCGGCCAATATCAGCACAAGAACCGTTAAGCTGTAAGCTTACAGGTTAGTACTTGTTTTGACTTGATGTTTTGTTAACTGCTGTTTTAACGCCGCAGTAACGCGAAGCGAAAGTCTCACAAGGTTGGCGATTTATGGACAAAACTTCAGTCTCGGACGGGATAAGAGCACGGTCCCCGGACAAGGACAAGTACGGGTTCGAGTCCCGTCCGAGACTGAAGTTTTGTCCATAAATCGCCAACCTTGTGAGACTTTCGCTTCGCGTACTGCGGCGTTAAAACAGCAGTTAACAAAACATCAAGTCAAAACAAGTACTAACCTGTAAGCTTACAGCTTAACGGTTCTGTGCTGATATTGGCCGACCGGCTCAACACGTTGTACGTGTGAGTGCTGATAAGCTATGGCATATAAGCCATTAAGAAGGCGAGGGCAAGCGGGGTCTCGGTAGTGTAAGGGATAAGAGCACGGTCCCCGGAAAGGACAAGTACGGGTTCGAGTCCCGTCCGAGACTGAAGTTTTGTCCATAAATCGCCAACCTTGTGAGACTTTCGCTTCGCGTAACTGCGGCGTTAAAAACAGCAGTTAACAAAACATCAAGTCAAAACTGCCCACAGTACTTGTGGCACACTTTCATACTTCCTCTTGTTCCCTTAAACCGGCCTTCCGCAGATTAGCCTCACAGCGATATAACCTTAACTTTCACTTTGCAGCAGATTTCATCTTCTCAGAAGATAAAAAGAAGCCACAAAGTGAGAATCAAGGTGATTCCGCTATGAGCTAGTCCGCTTTTGATAAATCGCGATGCTCATCAAATGTGAGCATTTACCCTGATCAGAATGTGTCACGTGGGGGAAAGAACAGTTAACTCTTGAAAAGCTGGGTTCGGTAAGAAAAAAGATAGCAAAGACTAAAGGACACACCACGATGATTAATGAGACTCTGAGTTTTCGCGGACCGTCATTGCTCGTAAGCGGTCGGGTCTCCTGCTCCGTTATTGATAATAATGTTCTATTGTCAGCTATACTTCACCTCTTTGATTCGCCTCTACTCTAGCAGATATTGGAGCTGCCACCAACTTTGAGAACTACAAAGCTTCAGCAATACCAAAAACTGAACACAATTATTCGCTAGAGAATAACTAAACGTAAGAGAATGCATTCTTTGCCATTCCTTGTTTGCCATCTCCCCTTTCTTTAAAAAATTAATTAAGAATTCCGCATACACGCCAACATAAAACGATACTGTAAATCACAGCTCTCACTGGCAACCAGAACCCAACGTTCATGCCTGCTCAGCAACCTTGAAGAATCGATGCTATTCGGTGATACTGTAAATTATCTTTGCTTAATCATTTGTTCAAGTGTTGCTGCGGCAATACGAGATGACAAGTTTTCAGGTGAGCCTGTGTGCGCCGAAATTTCGCATTACCTGGTACAGTTTATAATGGTTTCAAAGAACATCCCATGCTTCTTACTCTATCATCACTGCATAACGGGCCGATGAAGATGATGGGGCAGTTCCAAATAGGGATTGTAGTATTTTTATAGGACGCTCTCATCCTCCGGATTTTTACGGACTCGGGGAGAAGATGGAACTAGTTCAAAATGGAATAGGTAGAAAATAAAAAAAAGAGTGCACTTACAAATGAAAGAAATCGAGAACCAAAAAAGAGCAGAAACCATGGAAGAAAAACGTTGAATGCGCTCCACCTCACCATTACCAAACGAATGAATAAACCTGCAAATGAATTATGAAGATTCCTAATCGAATCGCTGATTTGAACTTTGGATGAAACCACTAAAGAATACAGCATATATTTCTTCTAAGCAATAAAAACCAATTCTACTTATAGCTGTTAGCCATCTGGTACAAAGAAGAGTACCGAGTTAGAAAAAAAGGGAAAATCAAGATGCAAGAAAGAGGGTGAATAAGAGGAATCTGTTGGCTCATGCTTAAACGCACTTTTATCCCTAGCATTACAAAAGGAGATCTGCCCCAATCACAACTCCGAATAGCTCTTCATAAAAATATACCACACTGATCACGAAGAATACCCATTGAGCACTCATTCTTCTTTTTCACCTCATCTTTTTAAAACCTAACACATGATGCGCGGCATTTCTTCTAAGTCACAGATTGGACAATAGAAAAAATTACCATATAGAAGGCTTAAAGGAATATCCATTTGTCTTATTTTGGATAAAAGCTGGTTCGTTGGAGAGGGTCGATTCGAACTCAACGTCGGAATACCTGAATGAGATATCAACAATGAACAAAATTATTAGAAAAAATTGAGATCCAATGCCCATATCTTACAACTCTCTGTAAGATCATCTCTTCTAAAGCGAGACTCCTGCAGTTTGTTATAGGAAAGCCCCCTCAACTAATCACGTTCCATGTAGACAATAAAACCAGAGAGGTTCATCTGGTGAGCTTTACATCATACACCATTAATCAATATCTTGGCCAGACGATATCGGTATGGTTACAATTATAACAGCCTAAGACAGGTCTTTCCCACTATCACTCACACTCGTACGAGTAGTAGAAGATCTTTGGCCTCCTATCAAGTTTTACAACGAATAATTAACTTACTGGGAGTAGATTCAGTCTCTTCCTCCTCTTGCTTTTCTTCGCCGTTGGATAGAAGAGGAAACTTATACTCTCCTCCCTCCAACATTGGGGGCAATCGTTGTTCACCTGCAACCGAGATTATGAGTTTCAGCAACAGCCGCTAACTCCCTTTCGTTAACTGAGATAATTTTCCTTTTAATCTCATTTCAGCTCCACTACGAAATCGCTACTTGTTTATGGAAGAGTAAAGGGAAGAAGCCCTAGTTACTATTCGAAACTCTTGTATAGCGGGTAACAGCGCGTCTCAGCGTGACGACAGATTTTCGAAGATGGAGGTCTTACGAGATACGAGTTCATCATTTTGTCACCTCAAGCAGGAGTTCGAAAGAAATAAAATGCAAGAGATAATCATCAGAAAGTATGTAGCAAAAATGCAGAAGAAAATCTGTATAGCACTACAGTTCTGGGTTTGCGCTGCTCAGCGGGAAATGACGTCATGGCGGACTGGAAGGGATAACAATACTGTTTCTTCGAACGAAAAATCAACTTTTCAGCGTGTGGATTACCCAAGAAAATATCTACAACAAGACACTGCAAGCTTGAAGTTGCCAGATAGGCTTATGAAACCAGCTCGTTCGAATTTTGCGCCTCGTGCGATTGTTGGTCCCACTATTTGAGGGAATCCACGGAAGCAGAAGTTTATAGTTGCAATTGCCGTATCACAGCTGATGTAGGTACTGAATAGCGCATAGAGACGCTCGCACATCAAAAAACGGTATGCATATTGCCTTGCCGACGCTTCCAACTGAAACTTCAAACCCGAAGCTGCCTAGAAGGGTCCCTCTAACCCCTTCCGTTCCAGTAGTTTTTAAATTATTAATAAAAAAAAACAGCTGACAACCTATGCCATATAAGAAATTAAGGAGGCGAGTGGGGTCTCGGTAGTGTAAGGGATAAGAACACGGTGCCCAGAAGGCACATGTACGGGTTCCAGTCCCGTCCAGACTGAAGTTTTGTCCATAACTCGCCAATCTCGTGAGACTTTCGGATCGCGTACTGCGACGAACGGATTAACAAAACATCAAGTCAAAAAAAAAAACAATTCCTACCTCCATCTGGACCAGACAATATTTTCTTGATCCTGTTTTCACCATCTCCAAGAATACGATTCAAACGACGTTCACGTCGCTCGGCCGCAGTAAGCGGTGCTTTAGAATCCGCCATTTCTGGTTACCTTAACTGTATTTAGCTCACAATTAACACATAAAATCACGGCGATGCTTGGAAGTGATACATGGAAAAAAATCAAGAATAGCTTCGCCTTCCAGTCACACAGAGAACATTAGAGAGACGTAACATTTATTGAAATGATCCGGTTATTTCGGGATGGTACCACTGTGGCATTCCAGGCGAATGATAATGTGCATGGCCATAGAGAAAGGAACTACGAAGAAAAAAGTTGGCATGAAGAGTGCATTTTTTCAGGTTCCAGAAAGAGAAACGACAACCACTTCATAAACAAAGGGACAAAAATTGCAAACAATATGTACACATCAGTGATTAGCTTTGAAAGACTTTGAAGAGTAGGAAACGAAAATTCGCACAGACACTCGGCTCCTACAGTAATCTGGCTGGCGTAACCCTATTATACGACGCGTTGTTGTGGCAAGCTGGGAGGGGGGGGGGGGGGTTACAGTAGGGAACGGATGCCCGCACTGGTTCTTCGTTTCCGCTGTACGAATTGACTGTTCTTCCATTTGTTCATCTAAAGCAAACTTACCCCAGCTCTACGCTGGAATACGAGGGCCCAAAAATGTTTGAAAATTTCTACTATTATACTTGCTTGTTATGCTCATGCAATCGCAACATGAAGTCCTAAATACGTATCTTCCTTCAGCTCTGAAGCCAATTCTTTATGGGAGCATTGAAATTTCGCTCGGCCGTCTACGATAATACCTCAATTCGATTTGAAAAGAGGAACACAAGAATAGGTGCGGAACAACGGGCTCAGGCTTTTGAAACTCTATAAGGAGAGACACTGTGAAAATGGAAATGGAAGAATAGTTGGGAAGTGAGGGCGCGTATCGGTCGATCGACACAACACGTGGCCGGCTGCTCCTCTTCGCCTTTGAGACTGTAAACATGGCTACTCTGCTCTACTCATTTTCGGACATCATCTGATTACAGTTTGGTCGTTGATTGCTTGGTAGATGGCGGTTAGCAACGGAGTGGAACAAACATGTTGGAAGCGCTGAAGGTACTTAATCCCAACGTGAGCCTTAAGGATCATAGATCACACTTATGTCGTACTATGCCTGTCGCGTTTCCCCGTCAGTTAAGGATTAGTGTGAAGTCAACTACTGTGTGAATCTACAGTACCACCGAGGCTAAGGCACTGTGAAATCAGTCACGAAACGAAGGTTCGGTAAGGGTACTCGGCCCATACAGTAACCCCCCAGCTTCGCGACCGCTCACCTCCCAAGGCCCCTTTTCGACGCTTCGTATATGTGACAAGTGAGGATTTGCGTATTAAAAGTGTTATGCCCCGCCGGATTACTGTAAGAGCCGAGTGCCCCTGCTGAATTTTCGTTTCTGTGAAATGAGTTTTGCTGGTGAATGACGTTGAAAAACTTGCACATCATCTGATCGGCACTAATAACGCATGTGGAGGTTTAGACATGAGAAACTCAAAGCCAAACTCGAAAGTCAGGGGATTTAAGAAGTTGGGCCCAATCTGCATAGAGCCCAAGTCAACAACCTAAACATGGAACGCGGAAAGAATGCTACAATGTTGTGATTCTGACTTTCACTAGCGACCTTGTACATATGAGAGAGGTGGTCGTATTCCTTCCATCACATTAGTTCACCTCAGGATAGGATAGAAAAAGTAGAATATTCAAACGATAGCGACAGATTACTTAAGAGAGGAGCTCTGCGTCGGTCGGAGCGCAACTTCGCTAGCCGGCACATTCTTATTGAAAGTTTGATCATGACCGTGTCATTTTTGACATAAATTGTAAGGTAGTTCTCAGAGTGCTACTGGCTCTCAGTACTCTCTATTAGCTATCCAATCTCAAACTATTCCTTTCTCCTACCGAACCCAATCAAACACAACCGAAGAATGCTTTGGTGGAAGAGCAAAGTCGGCTGAATCCTTCCTCGAAACTATATTGGAACCAAAAATTGATCCCACCCGAGATAGATTCAGCATGAATTGAAATCGAGTTGCACATAAATGTCACGATGTGTTAGAAAATGGCACAATACGAGATATGACTTTATAAAACGGTTAGAGCCGGTCCCACAGTCATCAGATTCAAGAAGAGGTCCAAAATCGCTCAACGGCTCGTTTTGATGAAAACTGGAATATAGAGAAACACATAAAACAACTTAATCAAGAATATCAAAAATCGTCGGGAACGCGAATGCATAATTTAAAGGGCAACCTCTTATGCGCTGGCATTGGTCCCAACGCATGTCGTACTGTACCGAGGTCGCGGTTGGCATCCTCAACTTGCTTTCTTGGCCTAAATTCGATGTTCTTTTCCTCTCCTTTGTTGAAGGATTCTGCCGTGGGTAGGGGAAGAACGGTCTATCCAAAAATCACTGTGTTCAAGGAGATTTTGCCACTTGCATCAAAAAATGTGAGCAATTCGAAAATCGGACGGCCGGCAGGTATGGCACTTTCCTATTTGCTTTCATTTTAATTATCGTGCATTTATTCTTGTGGTTTCTTTTTTAAGCTTTAATACTGATTTTGACATATTTTAGCGTCTTCTTGTACACAAGAGCTGCAGGCTCTCTTTGGGTGTTTGAAAAAATGGGAGTTTGATGACAAGCCATGTGAAAAACAACATGCTGCATACATGGATTGCGTTCACGAAGCGGAACGGGTTGCCAAGGAATACAAGGAGGCAGCAGCAAAGGTGTCTATTTGATTTCTTTTTCTTTTTTCTTTCTATGTTTACAGATATTTTTCATTCGTTTGTTTACATGCCCCCCCCCTACAGCTTTGTTTTCCGTGGGAAAATTGTCACACGAAACAGTGCCACTCGAAAATTTAGGGAGCTATGATAGTATAAGATGCAGCTCACTTTATTGCGAGTTGAAAGACTTACGCAATGAATTTTGCTTATGTGGTACACATTAAAAATTAAGAAAAAAAAGCGGCGCTGATTTAATGGCAGGGAATGTGTATTTTAGAAAGTTTTTTTTCTCAGCAGTTTCCTTGAGTTATAGTTAAAGCCTCGTTTGATTGCGAGTTTTAGTACTGGAGAAGCCTGTGAGCGAGGCCTTGGTTATCGCCTTAGAACGGTTTCTAATCGTTCGAATCAGCAGTGCTTGCAATTCACCTTAATTCTTCAACCCCAGAGCGGATGATTTGTTAAAGAAAAGAAATCTGTGTGTTACCTCACTATGGCAAGCATAATAAAAAAAGAATATTCAGGGTTCACTTATTATGGATTCACACCGAGCTTCAATTTCATTTACTGCAATATAAAATCTTGCTTTTGTAAATAAGATGGACTGGTGCTCCACACATCTCAGTAGAAGCTATTAACAGCTAACATAGTCGAAATTCAAAAAAAAAAAAAAATTGAGTGAGCAAGGCTAATACTTGTGAACTTTTGTGAAATGGCGTACGCTATCTTTGCTTTGCTTCTCTTCCCATTTTGAGGGGATGTTGTCCGTTGTAATAGAGAGAATCCAAGTTTTTCTGCATTCTTTGCACCATCCATCAACGGTCACAGTCCTGCACATCCGTATCCTCAGGCTTTGAGCTAGCGCGCGGCCTAAACTGCGCTTTGTCGGTGCCCTACCCCTTTGCTACTATGAAGTACGCCACGGGGTCCCGGTTGTTTCGTAATCACCTTCAATGCTCTAGTGTAGTGTTTTGTGTACTGCACTAATAATGTGAAGGTTATAATGACGTGAACAACCCTACCAGGTGACAACGTGTTGCTGTGGTTTCTTAAGTTCACTACAGTTTACTCTCATAGTTTGGTGGGAATTTTTGACTGTCGATCAGCATGACCTCAGAGTCAGCCTTCATCCATAAGCCATCTGTTTTTCAGCGATAAGGTTCTGAACATGTGCCTGTAAGTTTTACAACAAATGAGCAATTTTAATCGCGATTCGTGGTAGACGATCGTTGGCCACATTACGAACGGCTTGCTTTTCCATTCTCTGCTTTACAAACGTGTAATGGACAAACAATAATTCGATCTTACAATTAGCTATTCATCAGCGATTTTTCGGTCATGAGTTTGATCCCGCTTTGTGATTTCAAAAGCGTACATTGGCATTCCTCAGATAAACAATAAAAATGTCATATGCGCGGAGAAAGGTTTTCTTAATTCACAAATAGATACATAAAGCGAGGTAATTTTAGTGTAATTCCATGTTATTCCAGGGTACCCTTGGAGAAGGTGGACAAGGCAAATCTCTTACAACCGCGCAGTTCAACAAGTTGATGACAATGTTCCCTCAACCAGATTTGGGCCAACGACCATACCGCCAAATGAAACGATTGCCTACACAGTCATACGCCGAGGACATTTTCCATAGGAAACATTGGAAAGGTAAAGCTAGCTAGGCGCTGAATGTGTAGAGAAGTATGTGTTGTAACTATGTGTACAAATCCTAGATGTATATGAAAGCAGCCTTCTAATAAAGATTCAGACTTCATATTCTTGTTCCTGTTTGATAGTTGTTTTAAGACAGTGATTATTTTTACATTGACATGGTTTGATGTGAGTTATGCAAATTCGAAAGCGGTGTTTTTGTCCGTTTTCTGTTTATTTTGTATCGTTCTCTACTTTCTTCAAAGCAGTAGAGACAGTTTCATTTGTCTTTAAGGGTATGGCTGCCCTGAAAAAGTTCTTCATCAAGCAAAAGCTTGCTAAGAAGCAGAAACAGAACAGGCCAATGCCGCAATGGGCGCGAATGAAAACAGGAAACACGGTTGGTTCCATTTTCAGTCATTCCTTATTCCACCTCATATGCTCTAGTATAGTACGTGCTGTGCTCTGCTAATAATGTTGAGGTTATATAGGTGTGGGCAACCCTACTAGGTGACTCGTGTCACTGAAGTTTCTTAAGTTCACAACAAGCTACCCTCAGAAATCATGAGGAAATCAAGTTTCAAAAAACCTTGCTTTTATCCTTTTGCAGTTTACTCTAGAATATTTCAGATGAAGTACAATGCAAAGAGGCGCCACTGGAGACGTACCAAGCTGAAGCTGTAAATTTCCTGTGTATTGCTGTTTTTTTCGGGATGCTGCCGAGTTCTTGTTGATTTCGAAGTTATGCCGATAAATTTCGTTGTTGGATGTTGTGACCAATACCACCTAATTAGAAGTTTTGCGCTCTCTGGGGAAGTCGCATCGATCTGGCCGAAAGCCTTGAAATGGGCGATGTGCTCACTGTCGAAATTCTGTTGCAATCTATTTATTTTGCTGGTTTTACTTGCACGTTCGTCAAGTGCTGTACTTTGCTACAACTGTTTTTCTGATCTCGCCAACTCGACATGTTTGTTGCAGCCGCGAAGTTTCCCTTGGTCACATTGTGATGGCCAATGTCAGGTGAGATTTTGGGAATAGATATCGTTTCGTTACAACAATATTTCGGGTAACCATGAAACATGAATGGTATTTAGCGATAGGTAATTGCCTGAATGCTCAAGCATGAGGTATTACGTCATGTTCCTATTAGAGTGAATTGGTTGCCAGTGGCACTCAAGTCCCTTAATATGGAGAACTTGGAGATTTTGCTACTAAAATGTGTGAATAAGTATTTTCAAACTCCGAAATTTATAGTTGGGAATGTAGTTCAAAAGATATCCTAAATTTCCTTTGTTTGCCGCTTCAGTTGTCATTTACTGGCATGCCTCTTGTCTCTAACAGGAGAAATGTGAAGTTGTCCACCATTTGCCTAGATGTGATGTGACTTTGCAGTCACTTCATCCGGCACTCACTTAGCCGTTCGTTTGTTTTCGCCCGTAGTACTGAATTCGCAGGTGAATAAGGTGCAGTATCAAAGGGCGCATTATTAGCCGTACGCTGCGGACATCGAATTACGGGTTAATATCCATAGAGCCCAATCAAACCTTCAGGGCCGGTTAGTTGGTACGAGGCTTTAGTAGAAACACTGAGTAGAAAACACTGCTACATAGGATTGCCTGAGTGGGTGATTGTGCAGAACGCATACACATTCGAAGTGCCACTGGATTCTGAATGTACAGTAGCGCTCAAAAGTTACGGTGAAATGGTTCTTCAGCCGTACTTTTCAGTCGTAACTCCTTTCCTATTGGATCTAATCTTGCGAAATTCCTATATTTGGAGCGTGGGTGTATTGTGAATATTTACCACTATCAACCTGCAATCGAATCGTGTTCCAGATATTCCAGAGAGCTTGAACTCAAAATCGACTGAAAATACAGATGATGGCCCTTCTGAAATCTCTTTTCTTTTTGTCATGTCTAAAGTGTACGAGCGGAAATGCCGAACACAGCAGATGGGAAAAACGCACATAAGGTGCGAATGAGTGCAGACGTCAGCAACTTTACTTTTAGCAAAGCATTTCACCGAAGACTTTTGAGCGCTACTGTAGGTGAGGAGGAGAGGTTCTTATAAGGAAGTTCTGATTTGCACGTTCTTGTTCCAGCAGGATTCTTTGTACTTCGTCAAATAGGGAATGAGCGTAGACAAACTTCCCGTAGACTTTGACTGTGACTACTAGGGCGGCAGCGTAATGGGAAGTGGGGTCGAAGAGTCGAAAAAGTTCTCGAGGTATCATACAATCGTAATCTACAGCCGCAAATAACTTAGTTGACTGGCGATCCATTAATGTAACGATGCTTTCAAACATGTGGAATCAAAAGTTCCAAAAGCTAAGAGTTTATTCCCCCTTCGTAGGCGATTCAGAGGAATTTCAATTTTTATTAGAAGTGACACAAGCAAGTATGAAGATATATTAATAGCTGAGCACCGTGGCGGTTATGCGACCGCTGCTCAGACTCTTTCATCTCGATCTCCTGACTTCTTGGTGGTCGGAATAACACGCTGGCTGTAAATAATCGGTCTTTTGTTGTAGGGTGTCGAGCGCGGAGAGGTTTGCGACTGTGATGCATGGGCGGCTGGAGTGGTTGTAGTTAGGTGGTGGCGGCTAGTGGTGGCTTTAGTAGAATAGCACATAGTATAGGGGTGCGCTTCATTGCGCGCGTCCGTCGAAACTAGGTCAGGCCGCAGCCGCCACATGCGGCAGGTCAGCCCGCGATCTTTGACAAACGTCGCAGTTGTCAGCGGGGCATACGAATTGCGCTTGGTCCATGACAGTGAGCCAAAGAGAAGATAACACGGACAAATGCAAATTACTCGCTCCACCGACACGTGGTGGTACTGTAATGTCGTCTCGAAACCTCAGTGGTGTGCGCCGCTCGCGAAGTGGGCGGAGTGACCTACTTTCGACGGACGCGCGCAACGGACGTCCTCCATAGTATAGTAGGCATTTCGCCATTTTGGAAAGAGAAGGTGTCCTTGCAGGACACAAGGGAGCATTGCGAAGCTGGTGGCATATTCATTATAGAACCTATCAGCCGTGTATGTACTGGCTAAACTAGTGATGGAATTACGGTTTGCAGCGAGTTTATTTACTACTGTGCAGGTATAATAGGTGCGGTCGCACCGCTCAGCAGACTGAATGCGACTAATTTTAAGACGAGAATAATTAATCACTTTATTGACGCGCTGGTATTCGAATAACAGTCGAGTCGGTGTTTGAGCCTGGAAGGTGTTGGCCTTGGAGGTGATAAACAAGGAAGGCTAGGAGACCGTAGAAGCGACAAGTGCAGTCCTTCTGTACATGGCGATCGAGATACGTTCCTTCTAATGTGATCGTCTGCGAGTCTTAAGTACGAATCGTCAGATGAGTCAGCTACCGTAAACTGACACGCCTTCTGCCCTCTTATCCCGTAAGCCTCATCCAATTTGTAGTCCTCCACCAGGAATCAATGATGAGTAGATAATGTTACACCTCCCCACACCATAAGAAAAGTCCGTCCTCGAACCTGAAGAGTATAGGTAAGACAACATAGTTCACCTGGTAATGAGCGTAAACGAGTAGAAACCGTTTTAGTCGAGCAGATAGGGTAGCGCGGCTACCGCGTTTATTGCAGGACGGTAACGTGCCCTTTGAGGATATCGTGTCACTACAGGCCCATTAGTGACTGCTCGTGATCCAAGGCAAACTGGCCATACCGGCAGCGAGAAAGCGCAACGTTTAGGCTATTATCTGGGACTTCTCCGGTATGTCAGATGAGGTTCTTGGAGTGGGGGCAGCTCGCTGAGTTGTTGTAGTGGAATAAATCCTCTTAACTGGGGGCCACAGCCCCGGGTAACCAATACCAACGTGTGTGATGAGCAGGAATTCAATTAATTCAAGCGAAACCACCGAACAACAACAGAAGGTCCAAATCTCGAATGGAGAAATGACAGAAAATGGTCAGAAGGGGAACGAGTGGTCAACGAGGAAGCCGGTACTGAAGGGATAACTGCATTGTGATGAGCTTTTGTTGATCCCTTACCGTACACATCTGGAACCGCGAGTCGGACACGAGCTCGCTAACGTTGGGGAGAATAAGGCTGTGAAAGATCGTGCGCTTAAGGGAGAACGAAATGGAGTAGCAGGGCGAGAAGGAGGCTACCGATTGGACCTGATGCACAGGGACGGGGGTCGCATGGCCGCTCACAGAAAAACTGTTTGAAGTGGAGTTAGCCGATAAAACAAGTGGGGTAAAATTGGCGCAAACGATCATTTGCCCTCTACTGACAATGACTCCTGTAAAGGGGTTGAGAAAGGATCGATCCACTGCTAAAAAGAATCCGTAGCTGAGGATGTGCAAAGCAGGTCTGATTAAATGCTTGAAGGGTAATAGCTGAGGATGGATTCGTACGCAGCGGCGCTCCTGGACAAAACCGCTACCGAAATGCGTGGCAACCAGGTCGTTACGCTCAGAGAGTTTCCTCAGTGTAATGGTAAAATGGGTCTGAAGAGCAGCATGGAGAGCGACCACGAAAACGTTAGTTCCTGGTCTTGGACAGCGTGCACGAAAGAGGCTGATACCGCATCTTGCACAGAACTCTCGATTGCTAAGAGTTGTGTTGCGCGAGCAGTTCGGCGAACCACTGCGATGGCATCACCATGGTCAGTAATGGCTAGCTGTTTGAGGCAATCGTATACCACCTGACTCTTTTCAGACCATGAATCCCTTATTCGCTTATGCACGCATCGCCTAATGAGAAGCCTTTCATTTCAGTTACCAGAGTAAAGCGGCATTCTTCCTCATTATCCGGAGTCTCAAAACTACCGAGCCGTTAGACAGAATGCATGCGCCATCCTTATACCGGCAAGATCTCAAGTCGCCTGCGGCCAAATCAATTACCTCTTCTCCTTGACGAGTATGTACTGTCGTCTCCAACAGCTAACAGTTATGCACTTCTTGATCATGATCAACACAACTTTCAAAGGGGGCTGTAGAGTAATCAAAATCAAGGACATTCGGGATCTTTCATACGCTGCCATGGAGGGATAACCCGCCGTGCACCACACAGGGTTTATGTCGCGACATAAGTTTGCACTCCTCGACCTGCACGGGAATGGGTGGTTCCACATGATTCTCCGAACGTGCTCCGAAGAAACTAACGGAATATAAAATCAAATGGTGAACAGTTCCACACAAAAAGGCCGGGGTGGAGTACTGTTCCATGGTGGGGCGGAAAAATGGATAGAAACTGAATGCAGATGTTTCGTCACATTGGGAAGTGGTAGGGAGCTGTCGCGCCGTCGGAGCCGTCCCACCGAGGCCTTTCCGCATCGATGGTTGCTCGTCAGGGTGACTAGGGCGGCATGAGCCTGGTGACCAGGGATAAGCATTCCTTCGTCGCTTTGTGGCAACTTTGTAAACAATCATACGGACCAAACTGTTTAGTGAATACGAAGTCATCATGAACTTCTTCATCGCTGATCCATTAGTCTTCATTCTCGCTGTCTGATATTTATAACGTCTCACTTTCCGTATCAGATACGTTATCCGTAGGTAATACTGAGACGTTATTGTGGAAAAAATCTTTTCTCAAAGTCTCCTCTATATCGTTATCGGACTTGACTAATAGTCTTTCGAAGCAACTCACCTAGTCGTCTACAGCGGACTGATCAATTTTTGAATCTTTAAGCTATAGTATGCTTAAAACCAGGATTGATGAGGGAAGAAAACTGATTTCCTGTTTCAAACTGAATGATGAAAAGAACCTTGAGAAAAGTGAAAACAGCTTATCGCAGAAAAAAAAATCGTGGAACAGAGCGGCCCAACGTTGAACGGAAAGCTTCGAAACGCCCCTCGCGCTCCAGACACGCAAAAAGGCGCGCTGTCGTCAAAGAGTTAATGAATTTCATTGTTTTATAAGCAACTACATATGAAATCAATGTTGAATGCGAGTAAATGTGATTGACTAAGATTACAATGAATACTATGGAAAAAATGGAACTACGGACGGGATTCGATCCTGCCAACTCTCAAAACGGGCCATCCAATCATGCCGGCCTCCTTGCGGTACTGCTGCTCCTTGGTTCATCCTTAACTGCGGATCCTGTACATCTTCCTTGCAGGAGGTAGACTTAGAAGCAGTTGCACCAATTGAAGATGACTAGACAGTGGTGCTGCGAGATCTTCTGGAGCTGCGCCGATAGTGTTGATGTCGAGTGCGTAAGATGAGAAGGAAACGACAAGGCTGCTGCGACGATGTCGATGACGAATGTGAATGGTGCAATCGCCGCGTGATGGTGAGAGCAGCTTTCGTCCGTGGCTAAGCATGGCCACATGACGGCCTCATGCTCTCTGCAGCGTATTGTACCTTCCCGGCGGGACAGAGGTGCGCACCAAGCCTACGCCAGCCGACCTATGAAGTCGAACGGAAGGCACGACAGGAGCAGTTGAAAGCGGATGGAACAAAAAGATGTTCGTAGGGTTTTCGCAAGGGTAAAGCTTAGCTGAACCATCTGACACGCACGCTGAGGCCAAACAACTAAGAAATAGGGAGTGTACGCTGTGCTTAAAGTACCGGCTGATGAAGAGGGGTTTCTGCTGTCGTAAGCTTCTTAGCGGGTTCTCGTTACGCTGAATTGGGTCGGCTATCCAGGACCGGTGATCGGGTTCAGCCCAAGTCCGGCCCACTGTCAACGATAAATCAGCTGTGTTATCGAGCAGCGGATCAAGCGGAGCCATCCCGTGGCGCGGTGTGGGACTGAGGGGACCCCAATGTTCATCTGAGGGGCATTATCGCGACGAGAGGGTTACGGAGGCTGGTGAGAACGGCGATTGGAAAAAGCATAGGCGGAATTAGGAACCGTCCTGTTGTCCATCCTATTGAGTTGGTGCCATGCAGGCGAGGTGGATGGTCCTTCTACAATTATAGCACCTTTTCAACAGAGTACCTGATTCTAACCACTTCACTATCTAACGTGTTTACTGAAGGCACGCGGAGCTGCGTTGATGATGCGCCCCGCTGTCGCCTCGCTAAGTAACTGCTCTACCATCTGCGCCTTGATAAATGCTTACCAAAGTGGACTGTACAGCTTCAAGCAGTATCTAATATCGCCGCGCGAACGGGCCACGAATTCTTCCAGAACGCGAGCTCTGTGGGTAGCAGCGTCTTGGCTAGCTGTTGCCGCCCTGACTAGGTTAAGGACCCTGGTCGCAACGGTAACGAAGGACTCCCCAGGCTCCTGATGGCAGGAGTAGAGTTTCTGACTAGTGACATACTTCCGTTGCGGATTTTCGAATAAGGCTCTCACATGGCTAGCCACGGAATCAAAATCTTTAAACAGGGAATCAAAATTCTTAAATGCACGGTCAGCGAGCTCCTCCACTTTCTCGCGAGCCATGTGACGTCAGAGTGACTAATCAGGAAGTTGGCTCTCTGCTCAGTGGTAAGCGTGGAAGAACGCACTTGGTATAATCCCCTGAACGCCATACTAAATAGCTCGCTTTCCGTGAAAATGGAGTAATCCTGGGAGTTTGTGGCTCCAAACGGTGAAGTGTTACGATCATTGGTACGTGTTTGTAGTGTTCGTGTGTAGTGTTGCTAGGCCTTTTTCAGGCCCGGGTAATCGCTGCGGTGCCAGCGTTCTGAAGCTGCTTCGCATCTGCCGCGTGCAACACGCCCAAATCGACGAGCTGAAGAGGAACTCGTACAACGTAGCTGTGAGCGCAGCAGTACTGGAAGGATGAGTAGCGGATGCCGGCGCATCGGTTTCAACGTCCGGAGGTGCCGCATGCGCTAGGTCAGGGCATCTTGTCAACGCCGGGGAAATGGTGAGGTCGATGCTCATTCCGACTAGGAGGCAAGACCATTGCAGATTGGGTGCTAAAGGCTAGTCTCGCACGATGGCTCTTATATAGCGAAGGAGGGAGCGGGGAATGTCAGAGGGTTTTAGGTCAAAGGGCATGAATCACGAGGTTTGAGAAAGCGCTGTGGTTTCTATGATAAGATCTTAAATATGCCGTGACGGAGTGGAAACAATTGAACATTCTCCACTGTGCGACTGAGACGAGAGTAAATAATCAGTTTATTGACGTGCTAGCGTTTGAAAATATGAGGGAGGAAATGAACGGAGGTGATAACCAAGGAAGGCTTGGAGACCATCGACGCGACAGGCGCAGTCCTGTTGTACGTGGCAACGGAAATTGTGTCTCTCTAATTTTGTCGTCCGCGAGCTTTAAGTACGAAGCATCAGATGAGTCAGCTATACCTTTAAATATTTATGTATTGTTTCCACGTCGGAGTCTAGAGGCCTCGGATGGGTCGACGGTCCGTGTGAGTTTTTGCATGTGCTTTCTATCCTCGGTATTGAATTAATACTTCGTGTCATGGGCGCAACCGACTTCTTTACAGACTCAGTGGCTTCATTCATCCTCATTCTGTTTTGTGCATATACTGCATCTCCACGCAGCAGCGCGAGCCAAAACCTTTACTTCATTGCGAGCCACGGTCGCTGTTGATGACGTCAGTTTACACCCCTCCTTTTCGGGAGGCGAAAAACAGATGTGGGACCCTTGATAATATGAGCAATCGCTCGTGCCATATCCAGGCTACAATATTCCCGCTTAATTCAGTGCGCGTTTCTTTTGAATATGCACTTGAGAACCCCGTATTGACTTCTCAAAATCCGTCTGGCAGCAGCAGCATTGTAGTTTCTTTTTTCTGCGTCGTAACAACGAACAAGTCCAGCCATGAATTCACTTTGTGAACCGTGATCTTCGTTGTTCATTTCATTCAGTTGTCCGACTGGGAAAACTGTGCCACCATTATGCGGTAGACTGAGAAAAGTCATGGTGCAAAACGTGACTACGAAAAACATTATGACAACGATGCTTAAAAAGGTTACCACAAGTTCAACTCTCAGGGCAGGGTTGTTCGAGCAACTTGCTAGATTTTATTGCGACCACCCAACGATTGGGCTAATAACCACTAGCAGTTCGCAGTATGTTTCTCTCAACAGCAACCAATAATTGGACTTGCTTTAGTCGGTAGCTACCAGTTCGTTGCCGGGCTAACACTCGCTATTTTTGATTCTCCTGCTCTTTAGCCGTGTCGAGAATGATGCAGAGCTTTGCTATCAGCCGGTCCTTCTGAAATGTAGTGTATTGAACCCGTTTCTGTCCACTTATGTCCAAAGTGAACACCGCGAATAAGAGTATTTAATGGGAGAGAACAATAAAACAATAAAACACGAACACAAAAGAAAATAATTGTCGAATGGGCGAGGGGACCGGCGACGGGGGGTCTGAGGGTCTGGCGAAGACGAGAGGGCGACCTCCCAGGAAGCAACGCTTGCTTTTTCTAGTGAACTCCTGGCCCTTTTGATCTCCGGCGAGAAACCCTCGCGGTTCCTCGCGTGTGATCTTGTGATCCACAGAGGTGGCTAAACCCCCATGCAACGAAGATGAAGATGCAAGGATAAAAATTGCCCAATCTCAGGCAAGACAGCCACGGGGAAAACAAACTTTCATTCAAGATTACGATTGATCGCCATGATAACCACGATAAAAAAAGAAAACTAAGAATATATACAAAAGCGGCGGAGTACCGTAAGAATCTAATCTTCGAGAACAACGGCAGCAACTGATGATCGTATCGATTTGGCGCGCGATTAGCTCAAGTCGGCATACAGGTCAAAAAGATAACCAATACAGATCGAGAGGGTCAAACGTCTACACAAGCGCGACACAGAAAAGCTTTGGCGAGATAGTATTATCATGCTGTATCTCTCTCCTCTTCACCCTGACAATGACTTCTCGTAGAATGGCGAGATCGTGCTGGTGAAGTTTTGGCAGAGCTAACAAGCCATTCTTACACCTTCAGTACGAAAACCCTGATCGCCAGGGCTGCTATATCGGCCGCAACTTCGAATCGAGGACGTAAGACGTAACGGGATCCAGTAGTGCCGTGATAATTCGATAGCTCATGTGACGGTGTGGATGTAATCGGTCGTACTGAACCTCCCAAGCCCTGTGCGCTATGCCAATCCTGTTAAAAATCACTTAAGTGATTTGTGAAAAGTTTACAGACTACAGACAACAGAGAGATTGGGTAACAAATGCTAATAACGAATCTCTCTTCTTGAACAACAACACAGTCTTTCCAGTTCTGCATTCCGACAGACACCGCGTGAATACACCGTTCAACTTTTCAAGATGACCTTGTTTAATAATGGCAGCAAATTATTCTTCGTCGTGCTGGCATGTCGAATTTCGGAAGAATGAAACGAATGGATGTCATATCAATACAGCCTAAGGTGCAGGTGCCTGCAATTCGATATGGCTGTCAAAGGGGTCTGAATAGAATTCGTAGATAAATTTCCTCATCACCCTTCGAGGTACAGTTCTGTTCAGTTCGAGAAATTTTCCGTCAGGAAGCAAAAACGAGATCTTGTAATTTGATCTTATAATTGGCGAAGCTCCGGCGGGCATGCTAATACCCTTCCCAATCTCGATTTCTTTGGTCAGATGCTTTATTATGCTCTGAAGATTTAAGGGTGTTCCATAATAGTAGGTACCAAAATTAAGAAATTTCCAACGCATAGATAATTTTTCAAATTTAGGCTCTGAAGAAGCGATATCGCTGAAACTAGTCAGCTAATAGACTTTTATATCAACCCCGTGGGAGTTTCAAGCAAGATTAACGTCTTTTCGAATTCACTTCATCTGTTACAAATTGCACAGTTTACTTCTCCTCAGTTACTGAGGCGAGAATCCCAATATCTTCAAGAGGCTGAATGATCAACCAATCCAACATGCAGGAGGCGGGAGGGCAGAGTTAAATTTTCCCCCATTCCAATAATGACCGGACAGAGGACCACTTAACGATACAGGGAAGCAGAACCAGTTAAAGACCAAACCCGAATTAAGTTCCATGTACGGCTTTCTATGAACCTCGGCATAATTGTATCATTGAGTTTACTGTTTTCTTGAACTCTTCACGAAGTTTCCAAGTATGCTTCATTAAGCTGACGTTTCGGCGGAATCGCCTTCCTCAGAGCCTGAAAGGATCATAACAATCTGTGACTATCCGATCAAACGTCTCCACCAACCCCATCAAAGCTCGAGACCCCCAGGGCACGCAAGTGATCGAGGGAGAACCACTCACCGTAGCTTTGTGGATTCTTCGAAACCACCCAGCGAGTGATGATACCAACCGACCAGTGTCAGCTGGGGTATGTTCTCTTTGTAATCTCTGCGGGAAGGCCAGCCTTATATAAGGCCGTAGCTCACGCGTGATTGCGAAACATTCTTCCCTGCGATTCATTTTGGGACTGGTGACATGTATCCAAAATGCCTCGAGGGTTTTACGTGCGCACAATTGCGATTTCTGTGCTACGACCTCCACGGCGACCTCAAAAGCGCCTCCGTTATGCTTTTGAACTCGAGGGTTTAACGTGCGCTTTTGAGGTCGCCGTGGAGCACAGAAATCGCAATTGTGCGCACGTAAAACCCTCCAGACATTTCGGATACAGGTCACCAGTCCCAAAGTGAATCATAGGGAAGAATGTCCCGCAATCACGCGTGAGCTAAGGCTTTATATAAGGCTGGCCTTCCCGCAGAGATTTTAATGAGGACATACCCCAGCTGACACTGGTCGGTTGGTACCATTACTCGCTTGGCGGTTTCGAAGAATTCCACAAAGCTACGGTGAGGGTTCTCCTTTCAATCACTTGCATGCCCAGGGGGTCTCGAGCTTTAGTGGGGTTGGTGGAGACGTTTTGAAAGATAGGGCTAATAAAATAGCAAGTGCGCTAGTAGAGGGTGATTTTTGGTGACCGTCAAAAAGACGGCAACGGAGCAAGGCTCTCCGACGTCGCCCACGGGGCTGACTGCCAAGTAGACACTTCATTCTAGAGACCAACAAAAAAGAAGATCAAAAAGTGCGAAAGGCTGCTAACTCACTTGAGTGGAAACAGGCATCGTTTTCCCTGATGTTTTCATCGTTTTCCCTGACGAGAAAATTCTCCCGGTAAGGCGAATCCTCAGCAAGTATCAGGTTGTCAGAAAAGTGCGCATTTTACATTGTTTCTTTAATTTTATTACATTTTTTGCTTCACAACAACGAGCAAGTAGCGGATATATGCACCATCATTATTGATAACGTTGCCATTTATCAGGCAACTTGTCAACCCCGCTCGTATAGAAATCCTAAACTTTCGATGATAAAAACTCGCCTATGCACGTCTCGAGTTGGCTCGCATTACAGAACATCCTATTCTTCAAGTGATTCGGTAGTGACAGGAACAGGTGGTGATCTGTTGGGCCCGGATTCGGACAAAGTTGTGGGTGGATTAGAACATACCATCCCAAGCTTTGAAGTCTTCTTCGAGCCTCCTTCGCACTGCGCAGGCGAGCATTGTTCTAGAGAAGCTAGACTTTCCGCTGTTTCTCTCGTAGAACAGCAACGCGATCCAGCTGAGCACAATACACTTCGGCAGAGACAATAGGGTTCGGTGGCAACAACTCCCAGTGAACGATACCCTTCGAACCAAGCCAAACGCTGAGCACTGCCTGAATTTGGGGTTCTCTTTTGGAGGTCGGCATTCCATGCTCTGGCCACTGTGTCATGAGGTTCAATTAGAGAAACTCCTTTTCGTTGCCGATTTTTAGGTCGTCCAGCCATGCGAAGATGTTTTTGGAAGCCAACAAAATCTGGCATGTACTTCTCATTTGGAGCTGGTGAGCACTCAGTTCATGGGTATCCATACGTCGTATCTGCAAGGATTTTGAGACAATGCAAATGATCAGCTACTGTGTCGTGGTGGCTATTGAGCTCTTGTACTAGTTCGTGTGTGCTACACATGGAACACTCTGCAACTAGCTTCAGAAGGTGGTCGCCTTCCAATTCATTTGGTCTCCCAGGTCATATTTTTTTCGGACAAGTCAATGTGCCTACTTTCAAACTCGTGGTACCTATTTCTTGCCTTGCCACATGGTTTGGATTAAGGTTTTTTCTGGACTTTAAAGGAGGAGCAGTCTAACTTGCTTCGATTCGAAAGAGGTTCTGTCAGCCACAGTCGTTGCAAAATGGCGGCAGATGTAGGATGAAGGGTGCGTTGATCTGCACCTACAGTTGTTTCATAGTGAACGTCATAAGCCAAGTTTTCACAATATAAGAACAAAATGCCTCAATACCTCAATAACCTAATAAAACGTTCTGGCGAGAAATATTCAAAGTAGTTTATCTCACGAAAAAGTTATTATGAGAACAGCGAAATGAAGCTTCTCGAGAGAGTTTGAGCTGTAGTAAGGCGCAGGCGGATCGGTCGGTGCAGGCGTGAAAATAAACAGAGTCGCAACTTGAAGAGCTTGCTGATGGACTTACTTAAATACTGATCCGACTTCGCTTTCTGAACCAGTTCACTGTCAATCAGCAGGACGGTACACTCGTCCACAGACCCCAGCTCGGTCCAAGAGTGGTGCCGACGCCGGGTGCCTTACTTCATTAGCTTGGAGATCCACTTCATTAGCTTGGGGATCCACTTCATTAGCTTGGGGATTGGCCATCCTGCCCTTCAGATCTTGTTCCACATGACTCCTCCGTGACTCAAGTAGAGTAAGGAAGGAATGGAGGATGAATACACGCACGCAACATGCAGAGTTCAAAAACAGACTTTGAGCGCTGTTACACATAATGTGGGCAAATTTGCGTACAGATCCCATTGTCATTCTCAGCATAGCTTCAGAAACACTGCAATGAATAGATGTCCATACTTTGGGACACCCCGTACAAATTCGGACGTTAGTAGATGATTGCCCAACAGATTCCGTGTTGGACATCAGCTTGGAAGTCTTCGGGAAAGACGAGTTTTGGAACCTTGGAGACTCTCTGCCTCCCTAGTACTACCGTGAAGGTGTTCTACGGACCATTTAGATTCTTCACCAATGCCGTTGGTAAAAGAATCCTTCCATGAACTAACAAGGGAAACGAAGTGCTCCGGTAGATTCTCATGGAGCTTCGTTTCCTTAACTTCGCGATTCCCTATGCATGCACTGAAAAACATAATCCTTACTATATATAAACCGCAAACGTCCGTTTTTCTGTTTGTTTGTCTGTCTGTCTGTCTGTCTGTCTGTCTGTCTGTCTGTCTGTCTGTCTGTCTGTCTGTCTGTCTGTCTGTCTGTCTGTCTGTCTGTCTGTCTGTCTGTCTGTCTGTCTGTTTTTCCTTCCGAAAGTCATAGGCACGATGTAGATGTAAATATCACGTGAGCACGTTGAAGAAACAGTAATGAAATGGGAAGTCGGTGCACGCGTTAGCATGCGTGCGTGAGCAACTGGTATAGCATAAAAGAGACGATTGTCGGATTCCGTGTAGAGCTAAGAAACAACAGCGAAGAACTTTCGATTGAGGATGATGTGATCCATTTCGTTATGAAACTGTTCACCAGGTGACTACCAAGTCAATAGGCAATGAAAGAGCCAATTTCTGAATCAGCGAATCACCATGGATGGTATTTGTTGACATGATAAATTCTGGTAGTTCCACCTTACTCATTCCAATCTGTTCCGAAAGTCCCGTTGTGAAGCTTTTTAGCTTTCTCTCTGAGACCTCTTTTATTGTTGAAATTACTGAAGATGACCTTGAAAAAAGAGTGGCCTTCTCTGAAGGGAGCTTACAGGTGCATATAGAACACCTCCAGGTCTATTTCTTCATAGCTTGACTTTCGGAGCTGGGGTCGAGCCATCGCGAGTCTCTGATTCGGATTTTCAAGCCTTGTTACAAATCGATATTCATGGCAAGGTGCGTGTTGACGAGGCATCTACACCAACAACGCCTCCGCTCGTATTCCAACGAATAGTTGTTCATTAAACTTCAAAAAGGCGTGCAGCGCAATGTCTTCTCATCTCGGTCAATTCGATGACGTCGTACGTGATCTTCCCAGCTTAGATTCCTGCTCCTACCCGATGTTACCTTACGGGCAGGCTCCCTCATGTTCATGGAAATAAGATCCATTTATATTAATGTTTAGCGCAGGGGGTACATACTAGTAGTATTTCAGGCTGTTACATGGGCCTGGGGATTCTCCAAGTGGCTAACCAGACTATACCGGAGTGATAAGGGGCTTATTTATTGGACGCAGTCTCAACTCGACCCTCACTTACTTCCCAGTCACTCGAATAAAAGGTTTTAGTTATAATTGTTCTGCAGGAACGCACCCGCAAAACTCTCCGCATACGCACGCATGGATATTGCGAAAAGGAAAAATGCGTAACTCCACTTGACTCAGCAGAAATAGGGACACCCCCTCAGTTCTCAACGTCTCTATGCAAGTAACGTCGGCTATTGGTCCGCTTTCCATTAACACGTCTGTCACTTGGGGTAGCGCCACGAAGCTTCGTCACCAACCGGCTAGAGGGCTTTCAGTGAAAAAGGATTTTCGAGGGGGATATAAAGAGGAGTCGATAAGTTATAATGCCGGCGTGATGTCTGGCTATGCAGATTGAACGGAAACGACCTTGGTCACTCCATCAGACGACTGATCAAGTTCATTGGTATTACACAACTAAGCAAGGCTTCCTAAGTCATCCTGCGAGTCCCTCAAAAAGTTGCCTCATGACGAATTGATTCAGAAACCGTTTATGAATATGAAAACTTACTCGGAAACTGAAGCGTGGATCGAATTTATTTTTAGAGATCGTCTCTATTAAGTGAGAGCAGGAAACTTCTATTTAATTCTTCGTCTATCCAGTGGTGCTTACCCCTGGTGGAATACTCTTCCCCTTTTGTTTCTGATCCACTCTTTTCATTTACCCAAGTTTTGCCCGTTTCAATTGTACATCTGTTGTAAAAGCTATGCAAACGACTTCAAGGTTACATAACTTTAGAAAAGCCTGTACAAAGAGTATCACAGTATGTCTGGCTGACCATCGATTCCCTCGAGCCGGCGCCAATAACGTCTACATTCGTCTCTGCCGCGAGGGAAGCAGGTGTCCGTTGACTATACATCAATGCTCCAAAAATATATAGACTATGTGGACTGGTAATCTAATGAGTTGTTGCTTCTCCTAAGTCCTGAGAATGCTGGGAAAACTGTGTCATAAGTATCGGATGGGGTTGAAATGATTCATGGTCCGTACCAACACAGAGTTTGCCGTTGAAATCAGGAACCCAAAGATTTGGTAAGTGAGAAGTTCTTAATCGACGAGCATCACTGACAAAACTGCTATAAATGCTTGGTATTTCAAAATATATCATCTCTCCAAAGCTCTTCACTCAAAAACTATGACACTGATTTTAGAGCAAAAAAACGTGTGCCCTTTCCTATGCTAGGAAAACGAACCACCCCCTTACCTCCATAAAATAGGAAAAACAGATTATTTTTCAAGTTTGCGGTGAAATGGGCTGAACATCAGCTAACTTCATAGTCAAAGGAGCCAAAAGAGGAAGACAGCTTGGCTCACCTACAAATTAATTGAGCTGAAGAAATAAGTGTGATTCGGTGATGGATCCTTAGATAAGTGTTTGCAAATCTGATTTATAGAGTATAGGTTCGACAGCTTCTACAATAGAGCTATGACGAAATTCAACTAACTCATGAATCAGGACATTTGCAGCCGATCGCTTTTTGCTTTCAAAGAGATTAGTCTCGGGGCTTACTAAGATTGAAAGTTTCCTGAACCTGCTGAAATTATTGAATTGTCTTAACCTTTCTCATCTACTCTCATCGACCGGCCCCTTCACTGTTTTCTCTCGAAATATCTCTTCATCGCAGTTGTTCCTCATAACTATATGCGCTTCGTGGTTTCTGATTTGTCTTAAATTTTGTTGGTAATTGCCGTCACATTTGACGATTTCTAATCCTGGAATGCCTCGAATTGGGAATTAAAATGTCTGAAAAAACCACAATGTCTCAATTCCGCAGCGCTTACGTCAGAAATAAGCTCAGATGAACTAATTCTCTTTAAAAACATGCCGCACTTCCGTTGTTAAGTGTTCAAGGAGAGTTCATCCCCAAATCCTTCCAGCCGATCAGGAATTTTGTCGTTAACAAGTAATCGGTTTAGCTCGACGGCTTCGACTATGCTCGCTGTCATCGAGCTCTCACGCAAAGGAAATTGATGTGCGACACGCAAAGTCCACATATAACTAGTTGAACTACTTGTCTGTGCGAGGGTCTGATTGTATGTGAAAAAGAGCCTAACAGTTCTGAAGCAACCCATCAAATCTTCTGGGGCGTTATCACGCAGTTTCGCCAAGGAGTCAGCACGTTGATGATTCAGTCGGCATGATTTGTACATAAGTAGAGTCGCTCAGGCAGATCAGAGGGTTTGGGAAAAGGCAGATGGTTCGGATAAGGTCAGCGATTTCACAACACTTTAACCTTTCTCACTGCTCCACTAGAGCTTTCTTGCCTATAATTGATGAAAAGTGAAGCTGATCGGTTGCCGGGCAATGTGTTACCTTTGATGTAACAGCCCATAGACGATGAGTAAGGAATAGAAATCCTTTCGGAGTAAAAAATAAGTGAGATAACGAATACGCGATAAGTTCAGACACCAGAGATTGAACTGAGGCCAAATGTCGGTTATGCAAACAATAAGTTTACTCCTAAATTCTTAATGGCGATACTAGCACATGGGTGTTGAAGTGTTTCTTGCATTAGCATATGGTTCCTCCGGTTCCATTGAAGGTGGTTACCAAGAAACTTTGTTGTTGTTTTTATTGAGAGATCCTCAGAAAAGCGAATGTCATACGTTTTGTTCATATGAATTGTACTAGGTATGGCGATTGTACTCCGAGGCGGACTCGTCCATCTACATGTTCGAAAGATCCTGCTCGTCGCATTGCCGCAATGGCTGCACGCAACTGGCTGATATGGAACACCGCTTCGTTGGGTTTGTTTTGTTTTTCATAGCTTGTTTTGGTCAAATCCACTTACTTTTTACTTTTTTACAATGCTAATATTCAAAATAGTAAAATCGGCGAAGTTACACTGTTAACTGACATCAGAGGACCCTTAATAGGAAAGCTCCGTAATGGCGTCATCACTTAAATTTTTTGAGATAAAGAGACAATTTAAAAACAGCATTCACTCTATCCAGAGATTTGGAAGAGTACATCGAATGTCGGTGTGGATGACAGTTTGGGACCAAAGTTTACTCTTTCAGGTGCTCGTTCTGCTGTGACACCAACTTCTGCAATGCAATGATCTCCTCCATGTCCAAGCTCAGTTACAACGGTGGCATCGTCGCGTTTTTCGTCGCCAATGCCCACCAGCTGTTCGCATGACACGAAACGATGGCGGCCATCCTGCACTTGCAGGCGATTGCTGTTCGCGAGCCCATCGATGCGTCACCGACTGTCGCCGTTCGCTCAATTCTGTTTCCTATGTGTATATTGTGAAATTCTTTAATAACTATCGGATGGGTGTGCATTTTGAATTGTCGGTTGAGCCTACGTCGGTAAAATATGCGTATGTGCGAATGAGGGGAGGAGGCTGCAGAACCAGCTGCTACCAGGTTATGAATAGGTTGCTGTGGAATTGACTGGGAAAGATGAGTCGCAGAGATTCAGCAAAAACCTCCTGATGGATCCGGCGGATTGCATCGATTTCGTCTTGCTATGTGGATTAGCTCCAGACGCATCCCCTTGAGTTGCTCAGTTTCTTCTTAGGGAATGTTCGCTTGCTCCTACAATTAGGAAGGTGATCCATTTCTGTAGTTCTAAACTCTACGACAACTGTTTTTATTTACAGTCCACTTATTTCTTATTCAGTAAAAAAGTAATTTTGTTTGCTATTCATGAAGTTTCCCCCGAAATGACATATTTACATTAGCTTATAACTGCTTGTATGTTGGAAGATTAAAATTTTCTTGTTGACATGCCGTTGTACGGCTTAAACTCTAAGTGATTTTATAATTAATTCAACAGCCACAACACTTAGTTCAACCTTGCGCTATTCAATTCAGCAAAAACAGTAGATTCTGAAGGGCACAGGAAGCACAGTGGCCACTAGAGCTTCTTCGCATTCTCCTCCCTTTAATCGAAATCTTTTGCCTATTCGTGCCCCTTCAAAGGGCCCTCCAGAGCCCACTATTCATTTTGCTATCGACTGATCACTGTCTCGTATCTGGAACCCCCTTTTTCACTGAATGGCAGCTCATCACTGAGCTCGTCCAGGTGTTCCCCGTGCTGAGAGCTGATCGTCGTGGTATGCTCTCTGCGGACCCCTGAGAGATTTCAACGTGGACGTTGATCGATCGGATTTTAATGGCAGATCGTACTTTGAGCTATCGCATTGAAAAGTTGTTCATCGCATTCTGTTGTGTGGTAGCAGTTTTTTTTTTTACAAAACGTCGATCGTCGATTCGCCGTTGCTATGACATTACAAAATCCGATAAAAGTCCCATTAGTAGTATATAACCTATATGTGGTAACTTAGTTAAATCCTAGTATTCGGGCTGTCAACAGATTAGTCTGACAAGGTCATGTGTAACCGGACTAGCCGAAAAACGAAAAACAAACTAAGCCGATCACTGAGGCCTGTGGGTGAAAGCATAAGCCCCTGTTTTGAAGAAGGGGCACTTATCTACCCACGGAAACCGACAAAAAAGTGCTTGTCTGGGAGAGTTTTGTTCGAATATTCACTGACACTGGGGCTTCTGGGGGCTTTGTTCTTATAGTCATCGTAATCATTGCATCCAAGGATCAGGGTTAACCGGGGGACGTGCGATTCGTGCGATTCCGGGTGCGCGTGGCAAATTGCGCGGCGAAATTCGCGATGATTCAGACAACTCCTGCGCCTACTATTGGTGCACAAACTTGAAGCAGAGTAGACCAGTAGAATCAGCTGACCATACCCTACTATTCTACTTCAAGTTTTGTGCTGCAATAATAGGCGTCAGAGTCGTTCGAATCGCGCCGAATTTCGCCGCGCAATTCGCCGCGCGCACCCAGAATCGCACGAATCGGCCACCCACACCCGGGGTTAACCCTCTTTCACTGAACTTTAAACCAAGAATTATGGTGACAATTCTGGAGGTTGTATTTCCTTTTTTTATCCAACTGTTCGACTTTCGTTTATTTTGCAAACCTAACAAGAGCAATGGTAAGAGCCATTTGGTTGAATTGGGCGAGATTGATGCGGACCATTTTTCACGGTTTCCAAAAGATGTTAACTTTCAACTGCTGCGTTTTTGTGGCGAAGTAGGACTGCTGGCCAGTGCCGAACGATGTACGACGTAATGCTGGAGGTTTGTTCGGCGCGGGTTCTATTCCAATTTCTATTGTTAGCCGCTAAATGGGGAACAACCCCCTTTGCCCATTTCACCCATATCCACCACTTACCTTCCCCTCCAGTTTATAGATGGTAAACTTATAGTTGACTCCCAAAGGTTTTTTTGTTTGAACAGCTCATGGGCCTTGTTTGAACCGCTCATGGGCCTAAAGATAACCCCAGGGCTAATCGTGATCAAAAAGAAACCTACCACCCAGGTGTCTCCTATGGGTAGTCCCTCCACATGCAAACGCTGATCTCCTGTATCAATCCCTTTTGTAACAGCTTTGCTTATAGCCTCTACTCTTAAGAGGATCTGGTTTGCTGCGGATTTACATCAAGATAAAATGTCAAAGCATTGTCAACAATCCAGACAGAGCTATCTCTGCTTTTTTCGGCACTACTTTACCTTTTACATAATGCCAGAACTGCAGTAATATGTATCGCGAACGGCACGTGACATATTGTTCGGCGTGAAGAAACAAAAAGCGCTTTTGAAGATTAGCGGGAGGATTAACCATTACTCCTGATACATTCTTGAGCACTCAAGCTAACTTTTCCTGCTCCTTTCGTTGAGCTTTTCTCGAGCATGCTCTTCAATCGAGGATCTCATATTGATACTTCTCTGCAGACATTCTGCAAAGAACCTATGAAGAATGTCCGTTGAATTTGCGATCTGCTTTTAGAAAATAAAAAAGGCCATCGAACCCATCTAAGGATCGTCTAGGAACCTCATTGAAGGAGGAAATCAGTGGGACGAGCTTGTTTCAGCTCTTTTTAGCTCGCGCCCGAGATTCATTCATCATTAAGAAATAGCTTGTTTGTCGCTAGGATACGCGTACTCCAAGAGTAGTTGAAACAAATATTGATGCCAATCCTCTGCCAACATCAATCAACCTTTCTCACCACCTTCATCTTGGTAATAGACCTCGTGGTCTTGCTGCAAACTAGTAATGGCTATTTGGAGTTCTGTTCAAAATGCGTTCATCAAAAGAGGCGCTGTGTTTCCGTTATTCGTCCAAGGAGAAAGGGCCCGGTCCCATCCGGGGGCTACCGGTGCATAAAGAAGAATTCATCAGTGAATACCAATCTTTCGAAACCAGCGAGGGCGATCCATTCCAGATCTGTCATGACTTCAAATGTTGAGGTTTCCTTCATTCAGGGCTCTTGGTATTTTTGGTTTTTAAAACGAATTTGTTCAGTTTTAGAGAAACTTATATAAAAATATATGTATTATAGTAACGGAACCTTTCTATAAAAACGCTAGAGAAAGTGAATTGACTCTAATTGGTTACGGCGTTAAGCGATTTGACAAATTCAAGTCCTCCCTTGAGATACTGCTGCTTGAATCACTCTATCTTGTTGTGAATGACCGCTGCTTGGGGAAAGTAATAGTGTAAAAGTGTTCATAGCAAAAAAACCCTGAAATTGTCAACGTTTCCGAAAAGCTGATCGCCCTAGATCAAATATGTCTGTGGCTGACTTCGGAATATCAGATTTCTCTTTGAACAGTTTTGTGAATCGGTAGAGGTGGAAACACAGCGCATGTGGTTGAGCAGTTCACTCCTACGGGAGGTCGTGTCATCAAGTTTCTTTTTGTTCATGCTAGCATGATTTCATTCGAATGTGAAAGCCACTGAGAATATGAGGGCAAATAAGGTCTCGCTAGTGTTAGGAATAAGGAAAATGGTGTCCAGAAAGTAAAGTACAGATAGTTATTCGAGTTCCATCCTCGGCACAAGCTTTGCCACAACTTGCCATCTTTGTAAGACTTTCTAAGCGCAGGCTTCGGCCAAATAGCAGCACTTAACAAAAACAGAGAATCGTAAAATTATTGTATTCTTGTGCGAGATTTGTAGTGGTTTGTAGTTTCAAATTCAATAGCCCCTAATGGAAAAACCTTGCACAGCACAAGAATCTTATAACTGCTGACAACTATGCCGAGGAAAAAGCGAGACGGAAGTTGGGAGTGAGTTGTGATCTACTTATCTACAGCTGCGGCCTAGTTTTATCTACACTATACTCTATACTAGTTTCTTTTCATAGGCGAATTCTCTAGGGAAACATTTACAGATGAGGTTCCGTACAAACGAGCATAACTGTAACTGTGTGGAAGTCCTGTAGCAATACTCGTTTCAAAAACAGGACAACCCTACTGCATAGGAATGACTCAACATACATGCCCTCTTCATCTTTCCTTTTTGAATAGAAGATGATAACATCATGTAGCATGACCTTTTTGCGACCCACTGGAGAAGGTCGTTATGCCTCAAAACTTCCCTTGACTCCTTTCCAGCGATTTTAAAATGTTCACCCTTCCATGAATTCGGTCACACACGCTTAACTCTCCTCATTGTGCTATTGATGAGGGGATAACCGTCCAGGGGCCGTAAGTATGGCTCTCCTGTTCGAGGCTGGGACGCCCCGATTCTGGTCTCTCTCTCTCTGCTCTTCCCGAGAGCATCTATCTCTTTGCTCTCCCCGAGAGCATACCTTACCGGGAAGGGAACCCTCCCCTGTTCGGGGGAGCATACCGGCCCCAGGTTGCATGGAACCATTACAACAGTGGTATACACCACTCTCTCTATCGCCGTCTGTTTTGTTCTGTTTGATCACCTTCTAAAGTCTTATTTAAGCCCATTTGTTCCGTTTTCGATTGATACTGCGCGTTTTTGTATGAAAACTGATCGTTCTTATATTTATCAGGGACCATCTGATGCATGTGGTTACGACAAGCCGGGTCTTCCATGACTAGTCTGCTGTAGATAAAGGTGAGTACATTGCATGCATTTATACTCTGTCGCAAGGATAATCGTGGTGTTCTTCTTGTTTATTTATTTTTTTTTCGTTACCGATAACGAAATCAACACATGGTTGCCAACTACAATAATTGCATCTATGACTGCTCATTTATGATAAGGAATGTTACCTTTTGTTGAGGAGAGGGTGACTGAAAAAGAGGCGCTGAAGTTTCTTGAATGTTTCATGTCGGCAAACTTGATGATGTGTGTCAACGTGAAGCAAATGTATTGTTCAAGAAGTGCATCTTCATCTTTTCCCCTCTTGAGAAAAGGGAATTCGTGGCGGTGCATCACAGAAGAAGTTTCGCTGCCGACTCTGTCTAAAGTCGGCGATCGTTAGTGAGCGATGGTTGGGTTCTTGGCTATAGAATGTCCTGACCATTCTCTGCAACTACCACCTTTTTAGTTGAGCGATCAAGCTGAGATGGCATAAATTTTGAACAATAGCAGTTTGAGACTCAGCCAACATAAGCTGCAACATTCATTCTCATTATGGTCTCTCGATTCGCAAATCTTATGCCAAATCAACATAAAGGGTTAAATATCCAGGCGTCAGTCATCCCTTGACTGATACGAGTACGAGCCTTCAAATTTCATTTAATGTCAGAGTGGATGTGGCTTGGCATGCGTATGTGGTCCAATACCAGTGACTGACCAGCCGATGTACAGGGCAGTGCTGATCCGGGACTCGACCCCTGATCAACACATACCTGTTTGTGTAGTCGTGATTTATTAATAGGGAAGGATGTGTGATATCACTGGTGCTGATTAAACCATGGATGTCTTCGTAGAGTGGCATAGAAGGCTTGCAATTGAAGGTGTTCGACAAGTTAGCACTTGGAGACCATTGAGTGTGTAGTGCTCGGAGCATGATTACCACTCCTGATCACAGCGTAGCAGGTCATCGCCAAAACTGTTCTCATCAGTACTACATCATACCCCAGACAAACGGTTGCGTTGAGCCGGACTCATTTTGAGTTGAGGTCGAAATGATGAAGCGCTCGATTTCAAGGCACAGTTCATGATAATTTCGGGTTATCCAGATTATGACGAAAAATGAAAGGAAAGGGTGGGAAATAGTGCTGTGGAAATAGAAAGTGCATGTTACCAAAGTGAAAAGGGCTTTCAAAAAATCGCGAAAAAGGTGGCCTCTCAAGAATGAGTTCAAAAAAGTAAAGAGGAATGGGGCGTTTGAACGAGCTACATACTGTGCGTCATTGCGTACGTGTGGGTTCTGGTGCGAAGAGCTGACTATGGTAAGCAAAAATTCATCCATTTATGAGCATAAGTTAGCGAAAAAACCGTAGTACAAGCAAAAATAGCCAACTTTTTCAGTCCCTTGAGGTAGAGAGTTAGAATGAGGATCGCAGCAGCAAAGAGAATAACACAGGAAAAAGAGTGGGGAGAAAAACATCGCCTCATCACTCGGCGATCGCCTGATTGTGTGTGGGTCCTGGAGGCTCCTCTCTAGACCCTAATCGTCGAGTTTTTTGGGCGCGAGAGTGTCCTTCCTATTACCCTTGAGGGCTATTAGGAAATTCCTAAAAGAAGAACGCGGGAGCCATTTTTATCGTGAACTGTGTCTTTGCAGCCCGTTTTTTTGAAAGGGATCGCTATTGTGCTCGCAGTATAGGAACTACACCGCGCGCATCGGCTCAGCTGATATTGTCAGTACTGCTCATTCTTGACGCAGATTATCGAGGTCCGTGACCGAGTTCCGATGCGGCGATCGCGAAGGCGCATGCTCTGCATTTTTCAAAAAACTACCTGAGGCACCTCGTTGGTCAGAAGTTTTTGAAGAGGCTATAGAAAGGCGTCACACACATGCACGGCTTTTCTGTGGGAGTGGAAGGTTCATTGCCAGTCGGTATAGGCGGCACTAGCACAGCGACTAACATGATATATGGATTTCGATAACCCATAATACAATATATCTTTACATAAATAGTGTCGAGCAACCGAAATACATGTGCGTTATGTCACGCTCTTTAACTATTTCATATATGTAATTGAGCATCAGCATAGTAACTGACAATGCTTAAGAAAACCATACAATGTAAGCAGTAAATATAACACGTGGGCGCAAAGTAGGGTATAGCTACGGTTAGTCATGCAAAAAAGATCACAGTAATGGTATCCCCGTTATCCTAGGGTTAGACCGACTGTGCTGGGCGGATGCAGGCCTGAAAAAGCTTCAGAGGATTAACATCTCCCCATCTGTATGGATCTACCAAATCCTTGCTCCAAAGCCGTAGCCCCTCGAAAACTGTGGGTAGTATAGTTTTTATGACTAACCCTGCAATAAGGAACTGGCTGCTTTCATAGTCCACGATTTGGCCCGCGACCGGTCGCGAGATCGGCCGCTTGCCAAATCGTGGACTATGAAAGCAGCTACTGTTGCTGTAACCTTTCGAAGGAGTCGAGGGACTCAAGTCCGAGTAATAGATCCGGACGCGAAAAGGTAGCTGCTGCTGATACCTGCCGCGTACCTAATGTTTCTTTAGCACAGTATATGCATTTGCTAGAGGTGCCTTCTATTCTAATGCTTACGGCGACCCCCGTAAATATTGTGTAAGTATTAGGTTGAGTCATCGGGACAAATTGGCAATGATAATATTGATCTTACAATTTTTAAACGACAATAGCGAATTATTTGAAATATGCCCCATTCGCATCGATGGTCTTCTGCCAATGCTTGGGCAGATCGTAAATGCCCTTGCTTTAGAAACGCTGGGAGCTGGCCCTTGGAGAACTGCTCCAGTGCCATTTTGATGTCGTCGCGGGTTTGAAACTCCTGATCATCCAGATGACGTTGAAGATGGGGAAAAAAGTGGTAGTCCGAGGGATCCCGATCTGAGGAACATGGTTGGTGTGGTAAATTTGTCCTACCGAAATTCGTCACTTCAGTTTTGGTCGTTCTTGCAATGTGAAGGCGAGCGTTGTCGTGCTGGAAGTAAACTTTGTGCTGCTGTGGACGTGTAGTTTCGGGATTCGCCTTCAAATTCCTCAGTTGCGAAACGGAGAGAGACGTGTGCGGTCACGGCGCATCCTTCGTCTAGCATCTCCCATTATTCAACACACTGAACGCTCCTCCAGAACCAGTGAATAACCTCCTTCGCGTGTACGTTGGGTTTGGGGGAGTCTTCTGCATCCGCACCTTTGTCAATCCACAGCACAGCACACCGGTGAACGTTAGAGTAGAGGTTCGACTTCGCACCCCTGGTGACTAGGTACTCGAGCCACGTGTGGTGCCCTTGAGCGTGAGGAGAGAAAGTGCAACGTTGTCGCGGCGGTCTATGTCATAATGCTTCGAAGCATGAGAGCATGAGGCATCTAAGGACCGAGCTTTCGCACCTTGTCGATTGACTTCAATTCACGAAGAACTGTGGACTGACTCCCAAGGGTGGCTGCCCAGTTCAGAGTAGTTTGATACGGATAGGCTTCCACCTGGCTCCGCAGCACCTTCAAATCCAACTTCATTGAGCGTCCCGGACGGTCATCATTTTCGACGGAATAGTCGCCCGATGCGAACTTCTAGTGTCACTTGTAAATTGTACACGTCCTGTTTGTGAACTTCCTTCATACCTCTATCGATTGCCGCGGGTTCGTGGCCCGATAAAAAAATAAATATGATGGTGTTGCGGATGTGGAGTTGCGACTGCTTGAAATCATGTGGCACAGGTTGCGGGAAATAAAACAGTTGCGCGCGTTTTCCAGTATGCATTTGAAGAGCTGTTCCATACTCTATCTAACGATGCCTCTCGCGTTCATTTCGTCCACCTCTTTCCCGAGTTATGATCGCTAGAAGTCATCACTATCACATTGTCCGAGGACTTATGACACAACCCAATAGTATTCGCGCATATGAGCTTGTACTTCATCAAATTCGAGCTTCACTGAATAGTAGGAAGCCTCGAATAGTATGGCCAGTGAAATAGTTCATTGGATCTTCAGATTCCAATTCCACATGTACGATTTTATTATAGTTCTGCAGTGTTATCTTGTTTCTATAATTAATAGGAGCTCTATTTCGTACAACACTATCCAACAGAAATTTTTCCACTTCCTTATCTTCCTCCATGAAAATGATCATTGGTAGGGTGGGTAAGGGACAACCCGTTGACAGGAAGAAACCTAGGCTAGGAGCCCCCCGTGTGGACATACAAGACGGATTTTATAAGCTTGTGAATGTGTCACACAGTAACCCGAACACCCTCATGCTGTACCAGGGGGTTACTGTTCACAACCCTACGGGACGTTCTCGAAATTCTACCAATTCTGGACATCGCAAACATCGATGTCCTCATATAACCATTGAACATTAATCCCATCGTCATATGAGGTCTATTCGTCTCGTGAGGATGACGTTGTGAAATCCGTCTTCACGAAATACTGTATTGTCAAACGTATCCCTGTTATGAAATCTTTCCCCCTACTGTCGAGAAGCTGTACTTCACTGCATTTTTGAATTCACTGTATATTTGCGCACGATTCAAAAACGCAACGTCTCAGCAACTGTTTAAGACACGATAGGAATGAGATTGTTTTTTTTTTGTGATAGCTGTAATAGAATTCATATGACGTTCCATTTTTTTCCTATTTCGCTGCATTTTTTAAAATTTTTTTATAGAGACATTTTCTCAGAGCTTGATTAAATACCTCCCTTGGGAACATTTGCATTTCTTGGTTTCGCATTCTCTTAGATATGGTCTGAGTCTCTCCGTCGGAAGGGCAGTGTCACCTGTAACTTTACACGATGTTTTATGAACTCGACAAAATCAATCCATTCATTTGACTTCCATGAAAGTGTGAAAAAGAGCAAAATGTGATGAAGTGTACGTGAATATACGTCTTGATAGGGGTTTTTGAACAGGTTATTGAACAATATCTCGAAGGGGAAAAAACGAGGGAGAGGAGTGGGCAACAAGGGGGCAAGTGGCGAAGGGCTGCAGTATGGCTTGGTGAATATGCGGTGAATTAGGATTCGAAGAATTGGGTAAATTAGTAGAACATAAATCCTCAACTAATACGAAAACCTCATCATAATGGCAGCGGTTCAGTCGCCAAATTCGATGTTCGTTGATATTTTTGTCCTACAGAACTTTGCTATTCTTTACTCAAAGGTTGGCTACCTTCCAAGTAATTAAAAACTCTGTGTGATGGAGTTCAGATTTTCGAGGTCTTCCAATTTTTAAAATAACTCACTAGAAGTCGCATCTGATCAGCTGTGATGGGTCCATTTATGTCGTCGTGGAGCGAGAGTTTAGTAGTTGTAGTTCTGGTCCCGTGGACGGCTTGTGGCACTTCCTCTCCGCAGTGGTACCTTTGACCACACCCTTACCAGTCACGGGCGCTTGCCAACGTGGGCACACAAATGTTATGAGATCTCAGGCTTCGTTTCGGGGTTGGTAATGGGAATGTAAGTGTAGCAGTGGCGTTCGAATATTCAGCGTTTGTGCTACCGGAAGTCCACTTTCCCCGATGCGAAGTTCGGTGTTTTTAAGCTACCGCCCAAGTTCAGATCAGAATGACCTATTCCAGAAGGATGGGAAAGTCGGCGGTTTGACAGTGCAACAATCTGGGTTTTAGTTTCTCAACCTTGGGTGGGAGGCTCCTTTTTTAATGCCTTACTGTCTTCTGCAGTCAGGAAAATATCCAACTGAAACAAATCGAGTTGCACTGAAGAAGGAAGTGGCAAAGTATGTTGATCGGAATACCAAGCCACACCAGCTCATCCGCAACCAGTGAACATTCCGTTGCAATTGCGATTCCAGGACGACCACATGCCGGGATGGGACTCACGGTTATGATCCAAGTTTGCCGTATCGGTGATATGAACGGCTTTACGATATTACAGTGCCATGGATTGGAGCATACTATTGCGCGAGCAGTACTGGCAAGCCAGTGGCTGCCACGTCTCCCTTCTATCTACAATAGTATCGCACTGCCTTACAGCGGAGCCCTTCTGAAACAGGGATCCTGCAGTGAACAACAACAACGTCAAAAAGCAACTAGTTCCAGGTGTGCTCCAGTGTAAGTATAAGCTATAAGTGAGAATGTCGGACTTTTGAATAAACTCACGCCTTGGAGACAGGAGAGCTCTTGCTACTCATTTCAAAACTTCTCTTTGGTATGCGGCACTGCAGACTTGCGAGGCTCTTGGTCGAAATCGAATGACGTAACGGCACAAGTTCGAAATAAATTGCACAATTTTCGGCTGAGGAGGCCAACAGTTGCCTCAGAAAAATTTTAAGTCGCTTTCAGTTTTAAAGTGATCAGCAGAAAACTTGCTAGGTGGCCGTTTATGACTAACCATAAAGGTCTCTTTCTGTTCCAGACGAGCTGTGGATAGTAGCATCGCTAAGTGATCCTCTTCTTTGTAAGCATAAGGTGAGGAAGATATCTAGTATTCCCATTAGCTTATTCTCGCAGTTTTGCTGCAGCAGATCTTTCACGACATCAGTGTAACCCTGGTGAGTATGGTTTCTACGCTGTGAGGATACCTGTTGATTTTAAATACTATTAGGTTGATGCATAATTATTCTGGATTTTTTCGCGGCTTTTTTTTTCTCTCGATAGAATTTGAATATTGAGTTCGGGTTCTTCCTGAAAATGATCTACTTGATTTCCTCTACAAGAATATACTCAAAAAACCATCCGCATATCCTCGAAATTAGGCCTAACTACTTCGAGAAAGATTGGGAGGTGGCACAGTCATTCCGCGATCTCAGTAACTTTTCGGCGATCGAACAATCAGCCAAAGCCAACCAAGAAATGGGATCTGCCCCTAAATCTGCCATATTCACCAGCAGAAACTGCTATGGAATATCTCGTCAACCGCTAATCGGAAAAATGGCTAAAGAATAGAAGTTACGTCGATTTGGATGACTTGATGGCCGATGTCAAGGCGTGGATCGCCCGTGAGGATCAAAACTTCCTCGCTTTTGGGATCCGACTAACTAATCAATGGGAAGCAGTGCTTGGCGTAGATGGTGAATAAGTTTCGGAGTAATAATTTGAATATGTCTTTGCTTAGTGTTTCTATATCTTCCTTAAGTAAAACTTGCTGGAAAAAATCCGCAATAATTATGCTTCAACCTAATAGTTGTAATGCTGGGGTGCACTTTTAGTGCTTTGTAGGGTAGAATTCCGGTCTCGAAATGTAATAATTTCGAGACGACTTGAAAAGGTGACTACGTGAAAATGTTGGGCAGTGACAAACCAGGATTTTTTTACTGTAACCTCTCAAATCAGAGGAATATCAGAATTAATAAAAGTAATGAGATCACAGGTGGTGTAATGGCAAGTGATGCGCACTCACGCATCCAGGATGATCCAGGGTTGGATCTCCTGTTGGTGCTTCACTCAGCCTTCCATCCGTGCGGAGTGAGTTAGTTGCTACAAGACTCATATTGCTCATATAGGAGGCTAAAATTACTAACTCGCACATCAGCTGGCCAACATAAGTCATGGTTCAGGTACACAAGCACTACTATTTCAGTAAAAGTCGGATGTTAGTACTCATCTCAAAACGGTGTTGCCGAGCGTTGACAGATTAGCCCTTCAACGTGAATAATGTGTAGTCGATGTCAGATGCCTCCTCCATTTTCGCCAAAAACCTGGACGGATCTGACAATAGAACTCGTAAGAAAAGCAAATCCATCAGAACTTCTATTCCAAATCTGCCTTTGTTGGAGCTACTTTCAAGAGCATAGCTCAGTAGACCTGCATGCAGTAATAGCCTGCAGATCAGCATTTCTGGTAACTCGATGTTTAGGCTTCGGATTTATCAACCAACACAAAGCTGAGAGGGATTTTTTGATTTGCCGGTCTTCGTTAGGTTTACCAGTAGGTACGCCTTTCAGTGCTACCACTTGGTAGGCCAACTATCTGTTTTCGTTGGGTGTGGTATCTTCTCTCTCCCCCCCCCCCCCCCCCCCCCCCCCCCACCCACCCACTCTATCTGCTATGAAGCAGTTGAATGCTCAGTGGAAAGATACGGCAGACGCCGCGGAATCACTGCCGCTGGTTGTTGGAATTGGGTGAGAAGTTCCACCGCCCGTTTTTGTTAACCCTTCAATCAGTCCACCTGAGGGGACATTGTGTCTTGGATCCATCTCAATCAATTCTATATGCTTAATCAAACTATCCAGTGACTCCTTGCTCGGGATGCTTCCAGAAAAGAGTGGTTCGAAGTGTCATCATGGAGTCTTGAACATTAGAGCTTAACATAACTAATTCGCCTAGCGTTTTCGTTTCTATCAACAAGGGGAAAGTGATTATGCCGTTGTCGGCTTATGTCAGGTGAATTAAACGTAACAGCGGGTTCAGCGAAATAAATCCGATTATTAAGCACTATGGGTGACACACCCACTTCGTCTGTCTCTCCTTCGAGTCATCATTCGCTAAATCCACGTGCGTGGCTCGATCCGTGATGCGTCGGGTTACCAAATTCCTAGCGATACTTTTTGTGTTCAAATGTGAACTGTCGGCTAACAGTAGAGTGTTGGAAGCCTTTCATACTTCTGTTTGACAAAATCTCCCTATGAAAAGAATAATTGGGGAGTTGAGTGTTCATATCCGAACTCTCTCGGTGATCGAAGGGGTTCATTGTATTTCGCTCGCCAACCTACATTCAACTCTTCAGCCCTATCTTGAGCACGAATACATAATTATGCGAATAATGTTGTATGTTATAAAAGTGTTCCTTCAAAGCCATCTTCATCGCCAGTGATTGCTACGACTATCTGTGAAGCATCGTCGAGACCGGTAATTTTCGTCAGAGCGCTTAACCTTTCACTGCCATTGGGCTCGAGTGTATCTCAACCACAGCTTCCTTTTTCGATTCGCTGTTATGAGTAATATGAATATGCACACTTTCGAAGAAGTAATTTAGGGAGTGTGCTGCGCTTGTTTCATACCAAATTTCAGGGCGAACCTCCGTCTTGTGGAGGAGTAGTTTTTTCTCCTCAATTTCATAGCAGCCAAGCGGCATCGTGAAGTATAACACTTTTGCCAAGTTTTTATATTTTTACTGGGATGAAGTTTTTGCCGTGTCGCCTCGGTCAGGGCTAACACTTGAATTTTCTTATGCAACGACATTTTGGCCTGACCATATGGAGGTTAGACATGGGAATAACGATCTCCGTTGTTTCACAAACTGTTAAATGGTGAAAAGTACGTGATCTAGTCCCGTCCGACGCCGAAGTTTTGATCATGACTAGTCAACCTTGTGAGGTATCCAGCAATGCGGGAAGTTCATAAAGGAGCTTTTAGCATATAAAGCTTTTATATGCTGAAAGCTTAAAACAAGAAGGGTTTAGTAAGATTCATTCGCCCATACTAACAATATTAATAAAGGGCAACCAAGGGCTGATGCCCCACTTAACATAAATGTTGCATTAAGTAGGTAAATGCAATGAAATGAACTAGAAAGTCCAGGAACAGTGCAATTAAATAGACTTTCTCATTAATAAGCAAAATGAACAAAAAACAAATTATCCACTGAGCTTTTCAAAAAAGGACGAGCCCAATCGTATAACTTGTTGAACAAAATTGAACACTTGGCACGTCACTTAAAACTCATTCAGCCTTCATATATGCTCTCGAGTACTTTTTGAAAGTGTATTTCTTTCTTCACAGCGGTAGTACCGCACGAGTACCGGATCCGCTTGTTAGTGGTTGCAACTTTCCTCTACCTAAGTACCTGAGAAATTTTCCTTGGCCAGGTTCCATCTCTTCAATAGAGTTTCATGTGGGCGTATTCTTGCTCCAAACTGGAGTACTTCTATTACTGGTGATTTCGTGCCTTTCCAGTACGTGCCTAAAGCATCATCCATGCTCCCTCATCTTCAGCTGAACAGAGGCTATGTGCGTGACCGCCCTGGCATCTTACTTTCTGACCCATCGAGTTACTTCAAGCCTATCTCAACATTTTTATTCCTGTAGAAGGAAGTTCTTTTTATGATGGCTGCCTGCGGGACACTTTGGTTGCTCTATGATGCGCGTAGCTTACCACTACTCTTCCTACATAGCTTTCCTTTCAGTCTCTTGGAGCACAGTTTGTCGGAAAGGGTATCACAGACCTCTCTCTGTTCCATCTCTTGCTTCCAACTGTCACCAGCAACTAGCTTACTCTCTATGTTGAGAAAACCTCGTATTCTCTCGATGAACCCTCTCAGCGCACTCGCGGAGGACATGATCTAGTCAGTGCCCATTCTCCGCTAAGGCTCTTGCCGTTTCTGCAGATGTCCTATGGTTTTCCTCCGGAAAAGAGATATCATCAACCGGTGACCTCGCGGCGAGTCCATTTGTAATGGCAATAGGGAAAGGATCTGGCTCAGAACTGATTATTGGTGAGCTATAGTTGTAACACCTATTGCTTTTGACAGGCAGTGGCGAATATGCATATTATCATAGACTGTAAGATTGGCTATCTGGACCTGCAGGTTTCTCGATACTTCTTCATCACCCGTTTAACTGTGAAGGCTATATCCGTTTTAGACTTTCGAAGCGCAATTACCCATCATTCTGAGGTATTTATGTAGCTGCAATGAAATAGTGGGAGACATGGTGCAGAATAGCGCAAAAATGGCAAAACAAGCGCTAAAATCTGCTTGAAGAAATTCATACCTCGAGAAAAGTAGTATGAAGGTGGTTGTACGAGATCATGAGTCTGTAATCGTCTGGGTGTCTCTCACATGAGCATACTATTCGTCGTCGTAATAACGCTTCGGCGTGAATGGCACACCCTCAGCAAAGCCGTCGTGAAGTAAGGCTACCCTTTTGTGTGTGTACGTCGGCCAAGCCAGGTCTTGCGATGGATTCTTTGTTCAAAAGATTTTCGAAGCATTTTCCATCCGTAGTCAATCTAGCCCGGCTCCCTTAGGAGGGCGTCATCGTGGTTCCTTACGAGCTTCACTACTACATATGGTGTGTTGGGACACCAGGGCTAAGCTACCGGAAGAACAATATCCCTCGCTCTCGGTTGTTGCTCTCGTACGAGGGGTGTCCAGTTCCGTGATCTATATCCTCCTTGCAGCAGCCATGGCAAACCCCTCGCAATTTCTATAGAAAGCCAGGTGCCCTGTACATTCTCTGGTTTCATAGCATCTACTTTTGATACGCAATTTCTCTTACCACCGAACCATTTAAAACTAATATGATTTAGGATAAGGCTCCCTTTATGTGAATGCAAATACCTTCTGCGACTTTTTTCAGTGGAATCCAGGCATCCTCGCAGCAGTTTTCTGTTCGGACAGAGACAACTTCATGATGCTGGTAATTTACACTTACATCTTTTGTTTATGCTTTGATTCCCGTAAATTTTCTTCTGGTTGATTGATTGGGGACGCTGCTCCTCGATGGTGAACTCTACTATTAGATTTTAAAGTTTAGCTGAGCGGCACAATGGGATCAAAAGAGAGTGCTCCCGAAAACGAAACTTGGTTAGTACCAGCTATTAGATCTATCCATGATTGGGTTTCTTTTCGCACAATGAGGATTTTGCATATTTTTGGGTAGCACCACTAAGATTGTGCCGGACTAACAACTAGATCTTGCTCAACTTTTCTCTGACTTCTCATGAGTAGTGCAGATTCCAGTAATCGTGAGAATTTTTCGGAAAATTTATAAAAAACTCGATAATGAGAATGCTGGTCCACTGGAATCCCACGCAATCTTTGATGGACTCTCATCAATAACAGTTGAATTGTCGGAGAAGTTATAGGAGCAATTTATCTTGAGGAACTCCGTTATTCCAAGATTCACGAAAGTCTATGTAGCACCTTTGAAGAAAGTTTTGTTCCACCATCCTTTACTGAGATCCATCAATGTAAAGAAAGCTTATCTTCTGTCTTTTAATCTGCACAATATCCATTGCGCCAGTAGATTAGATATTGCTCACCTCCGGCAGGTGACAAGTCAAGTGGTTGTTTCTGGAGGTTGGTGTTGCCTGTTGAATGATCAGCTGTTTTCAGGATAATCGGCAGGGCTGAATAATGAGTTTTCCAATACTTTTCTGGCCGTTCTGCCACCGATATGTGTTAATCCTTTTTAATCCTCGAAGGCCACTCAATCACCTTCATCTGGGCCAATTGAGTGCCAAGAAAGACTGACATTTTGAAGGCGTGAAATCCTAATGGCCAAAGATATTACTTGAACTATAACATGATCACATGTTGCGGTTCATAAGTGAACGAGAATATAAATGCTATGTTGCGCTTGTAGGGATTCCCAGAATCTCGTTTCCATACAGTCCTTCTTCACTTTTCAATCTACAAGTGTCCTCTTGCAAATGACAGTTTTCCCACAAAACCTCATCCCTAAAGGGTAACGTTCAGAGGACACATCACTGTTGCCGTAGGTGTGTTCTACGGTTAACGTCTGAACGCAATTCTCCTGGAGGATTGACTTTGTTTACTTTTTTACAACACAATTTAAGACCATTTGATTCCGTGGTACCAATATTTGATTTTTAATTACACAGCCGGAGGTTGGACCAGTGCGGCTAGGTACCGCATGGTATAAAAAAATTACTCTTTTGTCATTCTCCTTTTTTCTGAGAACCATTTCAGATCTACTTTCTTTTTTCGTTGAAGGCAAACCTGGCCAAGGATAAAACGTGGTCCACTGCCGACCATTGAATTTCTTTATTGTAAGGTTTCACGCGCATACAGTTTTTTCTGAGGAATTTTCTTTTCGAGATCAAGGATAGGGGAACGAATATGGGCGTAAGTAGTTTTCAATACTGCTTCTGTAGAATTTTCTGAGAACTTCATCTCTGAGTCCATGTACTCCTCATAACAGTCGTTATAAAAAAGTCGGGGTTCGGAGCCGATTTTCAAAGCTAAGCTAAAATAGTGAAGTTGAGAAATTCCCTGCATTATGGCCCCACATACGGCCTTCTGCTCCCAGCATGTGCAACGAAGTGATAAGTGGTTCACAATCACAGCTATAGGCTGAAGAGCGATGCACGCCTAGCCAACTCAGCCATCGAGGTCGGTCTATAGCAAACAGACCCATCTGGGAAAATGAAAATATTGCCTTGTACATTAGTTGGCCACCGCAAGACATTAATAGCCACATGAGCATTCAAAAGGCCATTATAATTCTGAATGGAACATTAATGCAGTGCATTTGCCTGAACCCGAATGGCCAACATCGGGAGACTTTATTCATTTTCTTCGTTCAAAACACTGATAGGAGAGAGTCTGTTATAGAAATTTTCCAACAATCGAGAACTGCAGGGCGTAAAGGTAAACGTTAACTATTTGAAAAGCTTTTTATTGTCAGCCACACTGATCTTGACATTCTGCGCAGTCAGCGAATTGCGAAAGGGAATGAATTCTCTCTTTGAAGGCGGAATTTACTACAGAAATGGTTTCTGAGATTTCTCTCTAGGATGAACCTGTACCCCCGATGATAGTACAAGGATGCTGTCAGGTCAAAAAAGGACCTAGATAGGGCGTAATAGGGGAGCGACTCCAAAACTGACTCACTCAGCCGACGTACACACTTGAAGGCAGATCACGGCGCTGTAGACTGTAGAGACTGTAGAGGTTGTACGGGGACGGTACTTCTTCCCGATTTCCCACGACAAGTGGCAGTGGTTGCGCGGTTCATCGTATCCTGCGCTGAAAATTCGAACCCTTCCCTTCGGAACGCGCGACGATCGGCTCGCGACGCGGTTTTCGGGAAGAACATACCTCCCCCCCCCACATTTGCTCAGCTTGTCCAAATGCTATTCCCATGCAACTTTTGTTGTCACATTCTCGTCCGAGCCCTAATTTTGCTGCTTTTTTGAAAACTTAAATTTCTCTTGATAAGCAGATTTTTGCGTTTTCCTCACCCTTTTGCAATATTCTGGGCTTTCACTTCCGTCGCTCTTCCATACTGATCGTGGACTTTGCCTCTAAAAAGCTGTTTTTGAAAAACGTTCCATCTTGGATGGGGTGGCGAAGTCCGTTCCTCCAAGGGGTGCCACCGGGAACTGCCCACTCTGTGGGCTGAGCTGACCACGGACATTCGAATGCAGGCGACAGGCCCCGTGACAGGCCGGCCTACGAACACCCCAGTCACATCAAAAATGTTAATGTCACTTAAAGAAGTTCGATGTAATGCTACGGCGTCCGCGGGAGCCGACGCGCACTCGCAAGGCCCGGTGAGTGTGAAAAGTATGCGAGGGTCTCCGGTGCAAGGACGGCATCGGGGGGCAACTAAGCTAGTCCGAAAGCCACGCAACGTATGGAAGACCCGCGTTGCGACCTTAAATGTTGGCACATTAACGGGACGCTTGTACGAGTTAGCAGAAGCTCTAGAGCGTCGACGAATTGATTTCTGTGCCGTGCAGGAAACGAGGTGGTCCTGCTGCAAGTCCAGGGACATTGGCCTCGGCTTCAAAGCCGTTCTTTGTGGTGGCCCAAAAACCACCAACGGCGTCGGGATAATAGTCTCTGAACGGTTCCGTGACTCGATAGTAAGCGTGGAACGCTTCGATGACCGCCTAATGAAGATCGTGGTAGTCATCGAACGCCAAAAATACCATCTCTTCTCAGCTTATGCTCCGCAGACTGGATGCTCCGAGCAGTCCAAGGACAAGTTCTGGAACCTGCTAGATGAGAAGACAGCTGAAGTACCGTTACAAGAAGCCATAGTTGTCGCAGGTGACCTCAACGGTCACGTGGGCGCTACGAAAGACGGTTATAGCTGCCATGGGGGTTTCGGATATGGGTCACGTAACACTGATGGCGAGCGAATTCTCGAATATGCAGACTCGCATAATCTCGCCATTGTAAACACGAGATTTCGCAAACGTGACTCACATCTCATCACCTTCTATAGCGGTGAGAACAGAACGCAAATTGATTTTGTCCTTGTCAGGCACCGCGATCAGGGGCTCGTAACAGACGCAAAGGCAGTTCCCTATGAAACGGTCGCAACACAACACCGACCACTGATTTGTACGTTCAAGATCGCCCCGCCGAAACCGAAATTGGCAGAAAGGTGCGGGCCTGCGAGAATCAAGTGGTGGCGACTGAAGGAGAAAGAAGAGGCCGTCGTTTCCAGCATTCTGTTACCAGCGGTAACGACTGTCGACGAAACTTGGAAGGGAGCTGCGGAAGCGATAACCCGGGTCGCACGGTCGAAGCTCGGCGTGACCAAGCCTGGACGGCAGAAGCTCGATAAGCAAACATGGCTGTGGACCGACCATGTCAGGGATAAAGTCCGTGAGAAGAAAAAGCAGTACCACGCATTTCTTATCGAAAAGACGGCGGACAACTGGCAACGCTATCAGATAGCGAAGAAAGAGGCGAAGAAGGCTGTTGCTTCTCAGAAGGCAGCTCATTATGCCGATCTTAATAAGAAACTCGAGTCTCGGGATGGTGAGCGGTACGTTTACCGACTCGCAAAGACCCGCAACCGCCAGACCGAGGATATAGAAAAGTTCTTTGGCATAAATGACGAGAACGGTCGCCTCTTAACGGATCGCAGGCAGGTACTGAAACGATGGCGAGAGTACTTCGCAAACATCTCAACAGTCGAATTCGCTCATCCCGCCATCCCCTGCGCTCCGCCAGTACACGGTCCCGTTCAGAGAATAACCGTGAATGAGACCATTGCGGCTTTGAAGAAGATGAAGTCAGGCAAAGCAAGTGGTCCTGACGACGTCGCAGCGGACTTGTGGAAATCGAAAGGCTGGAATCCTGCAGGATGGTTGACGGAATTCTTCAACCAGGTCGTTGCAGAGAAGAAGGTGCCTGAGAGCTGGCAACACAACACGACGATTCCTATCTGGAAGAAAAAGGGCAGCCTTGGGGACTGCACTTGCTACCGTCCGATTCGCTTGCTCTCGCACAGCATGAAAATCTTTGAGCGGATTGTAGACAGTCGTATCCGGGATATCGTCGAGCTGACCACTAATCAGTGTGGTTTTGTAGCTGCTTGTAGCACCATCGACGCCATACACGCCGCTCGCCTCCTTCTAGAAAAGCATCGCGAAAAACGTAGACCGGTACATCTTGCCTTTCTAGACTTAGAGAAGGCTTTCGACCGCGTTCCACGTGACGTTATATGGTATGCCTTACGACAGCATGGCGTACCCGAAGAGCTCATTGAGTGGGTGCGCATCCTTTACACTAGCCCAAAGAGCCGAGTGCAAACGGCAGCGGGCACATCGGCGGAATTTCCCATTTCCGTCGGAGTACACCAAGGCTCTGCGTTATCCCCACTACTTTTTGTTGTCGTCATGGAACCATCACAAAGGACCTTCAGAAGCCGGCTCCGTGGACGCTTCTTTATGCCGATGATGTGATGCTCGCCAGCGAAGACAAAAGCGAGCTCGAGTCACAGGTGCAGACCTGGTCCGACCGTCTGGCTATGTTCGGGCTCAGGTTAAACGTCAAAAAGACTGAGTACTTGACCACTGATTCGAGCGAGCCAGGCTCTATCAAGATCAATGGCACTGAGCTCACACGGACAACAACCTTCAAGTACCTTGGATCGGCAATTGCGTCTGACGGCAGCCTGGGTTTTGAAACGAATTCTCGCGTGAATGCAGCGTGGTTGAAGTGGCGCTCAATGACTGGCGTACTCTGCGATAAGAACATCCCTGAGCGTCTTAAGTTCAAGATCTACAGAACCGTCATCCGGCCGGTCGCGATATACGGCGCTGAATGCTGGCCTGCAACCAAAGAGGTTGAAGCCCGTCTCAGCGTGATGGAGACCAAAATGCTGCGCTGGACAGCCGGAGTAACACGCTTAGACCGTATAAGTAATGACGCCATCAGGGAGCGATTCGGTGTTGCGCCCATTGTCGATAAAATGCGCGAAGCTCGTCTACGATGGTATGGTCATACCCTTCGCGCAAAGAATGACAGTGTCCGTAAGATTAGTCTCAACCTTGATGTGTCCGGAAAGCGGCCTAGAGGACGTCCAAAGCAGCGGTGGCTTGATACGTTGCACGAAGATCTTAAAGCGGTTAACATCCACCCCGATCAAGCGTTCAATCGGGAGAAGTGGCGTCAACATATCAGAAAAGCGGACCCCGCTTACAAGCGGGACAAACGCTAAAGAATAAGAAGAATAAGAAGAAGAAGTTCCATCTTGGATGGGATTCTATCTCAATTCTTATTCTGCCTTGCTTATGTGTAGTGTATAGCTTCAATGATCTGTGGTTAATTAACCAATATACTGTCGAGTAGATAAGCAGCTGAAAGCTATCACATGAAGCTATAGATGATAGATGATCACAGATACCATCGAACATAACCCAGACAATGAACACGTCTCACACCGACTTTCCGCTCGTCACCGGACGTTTTTTAGTTAGCTACAGTTATTGTTATTGCCAACGTTTACGAAGCGATTTTGTTTCTTCTCCAAGAAACGATGGCAAAAATGGAAAATACTAGAAAGCGGGCGGGCTAAAATTTCGGCAATTCTCTTGTCGGTTATCCCCGCAAGATCAATTGAATCTAACATCAAGCCTTCCTTCTGACCATGAACTATGTCCGGGAACATCTCGAGACAATTTCCTGATGTGATTTTGATGATCGATCCCCACATCAAGCATTTTGTGCATAGTAAGCCATCACCTTTTTACTCATGCTGGTTCTGTATCGTTGTAGTCGATGTGCATCGGTCGTTCTATGAGTAGCAATCTGTGAGGCCTCGTTTTTTGTTGAATTAGTGGGATTCTTTTTCACATCTTACTCAGTTTTACTCCTTTATTGGCCCTTCCGAGGTAGTAGGGCGTCCTTTAATTTTTGATGATCATTTCCGATTTCATTTTCAGATCTATTCAATATCAACACACGAGAACATAAACCAGCAATGTACTATGTAGTGCGCGCAACCTCTTTTTCCTTTGATCAGGCAGATAGACAACTCTGTTCCGAAATTCGGAAGAGTGCAGCTCAAAATCCTGTCGACACATTCCCACTCCTTTTCACGATGATAAGCGAGGCTATCAAAAACATGAAAACTACGTGGGGAAGTGTTTAGAGAATACGACGGATGAGGGACTCACTCAACCGTAGTCTCCCAATTTTTTTCATGGCAATGAAAGAATGTTATGGGAATGAGTAGCTGGTGAGTAAAGAGGGATCTGTGGGCCATTAGCCACAATTCCATTACCGGCACAATCTTAGTGGTGCTACCCAAAAATATGCAAAAAAAATTTGCCTGATACGTGCACAGCATAATTTCTGAAGAGAGTTTTCCCTTGAAAAAGCATAATTGTAGCATCAAGGTGTATTCTGGAGGTGACGGCTTTTCGTCCGGCGATTTGTCATACCGTAGTTTTTGCAAATGATGACTAGTCGTATCGTTGGCTTCCCAAAAGGTCATTTCAGATGATTTTCACACCTATTCCATTGATAGGCCTGTGCGGTATCGTACGCAAATTCTATATTGAATTGTTATTTGAAACCCCGGTTCTCTTGGTGCTTTGTTAAAATCTTTCTTCAAGTTTTGTTCACTTTTGATAGTACAAGTTTGCAATTATGGAGCCGCTGCATTTGGTCGACCTTTTCAACAAATCGACATCGTTTGAGACCGGGAATTAGTCTAATACTCAGTTGTGATCATTGAGAAGTTCTATCTACCAGCCATCGATGGTGCCTCATTGGTTTCCTTACTGAGTGGGACAACAACAACAGTGAAACTGCTGAAGGTTGTTTACATAGATAAGATCAAGCTGCGTTCGAGTTCCTGGGAGTCGTTCCAACTTTCCTAGTCCGTTTGGGCGTTTGATCGGGTGAGCCACCTATTGAATGCTTCAAGTTACGCTCAGATCCTTGCCGACGACGGTACATTTTATCAAATAAAGAGAATAAGCCATAACAAACCCTGCATGACTGAGTAGTGTAAAGCACTACGTAACGTGCCCAGGTTCCACGAAGACCCAAAGTATTCGTTTCCCACAAGTACTTAGCTTTTTTCACTCATTCTGGTTGTAATTGAAGAATTTAAGAAGTCCCCAATGGCTAGTTAGTTCTGTTACACTGACTTCATAGCGTTGTGAATGGTTTTTCAGGTACTTCAACGGAAATTCTTCAAATTTCGAGAATTTTCGAGTTTGGGAAAGAATGAGAGTGAAAAGCCTTCAGAAAAGCCTTCGCTATTTGATGTGCATGTCTTTCTCACAGCTAGGGCTAATCCTGCTCATCAACATGCCTCAGGAAAAATTTAATTTTAACTTCAATATCGTCCGTTCTATTTCGCAAACTACCGTTTCTACTGAATCTCTAGTCCTAACATTTTGGTTATTTTGATTTGAATCTAGTTGGGTGTCGAGAAAATCGCTACTCTCACTCCAGCAGCGTCGACCCGGAGGTATTTGTTGACGGGGAAATTCCGGAAAGGCTCTTTATGGCCCATTTTCTGGCTCCAAATGCTATTCCTTCTATGTCATTTAGCTGGGATGCCGATGAAGTAGCAGGAAATTGGACCAATTTCGGAAGCAGCTGAGAGTTACTCCGATTGCAAAAACTCATTCGACAGCGTCGCTTTCCGTTTCTGACACGCTTTTAGCTCTTACAGCTGCAACTAATTGCAAAAACATTTCTAAAAAAATCTCGCTATTGCTCATTACGTTGAAGTGGCTCTCATTAACATATGTGACTCGTATCCATGACTTCGAGTTAGCAGGATTACTAGTTGGTAATAAAATTATATTTGGAAAACATAAACATGTTGACTAGCTTACTTCCCCCGAGATACCACTGCAAGCTATTAGTCTTTCGTGATTTTAAGTGGCAACCAATTTCTCATGCTTAAGCGGCTTTTCATGTCGGCTCCTGCTAGTTGTGTTAGAATGTAAAGCTCATCATCACAAAAGCCGCAGCAGAATGAGGCTTCTGGGCGTTTTTACCCACTAGGTGATAGAACTGGTGGCAACAGCATTTGAAATGAACTCAGAGCGCCATAAACATTCGAAATCCTCGCAATTTAGCTGCAAAATGCCTAAAAATGTTTAATGGAAATGAAAGTCGGCCCATGAGTAAAGCGCTTGAATCGATGGATACCTTTGAGCTGAGGGTATGAGGATATGAGGTAGCTCATTTGTAGGGATTACGAAATTCGTAGATATTGCTGACACGTTGGAAGGACTTTATTGCCCACGGGCCCTCTCCAGGCAAAAAGTAGCACCTGAAAGTTTCCTGCCACAGGCGATGATAAACAGTTAAGTGTCCGAGAGTTTTGGTAAAATAAGAAAGCTTTTTTTTTTTGAGGAGTCTTTATTTTTGAATTGGCATTGATCGGGCGGAATTCGTGAGACCGTTATTCAAGTGCCAGCTGTTTGAGTGAATTCTGGATAAGGTTATTGGTTTCTGAAAGATTGAAACAATAACTAGTATAATTTGAACTGAGATATCGCCAATATCTCCCTAAGCGCAATGGACTAGGTCTTTGAACCTTAAAAGAAAGTTCAACTGCCCTCTGACGCTCCCATTGGTACAATTCAATTCATTAGTCGATTGTACTGCGTTAATTCTCACTACTTTGTTAAATTGTACAACGGACTTTTTCACAGCTGTTAAACAGTAATTGTAGTGTCAATGGGATTTTTTCTTTCTCAAAAGCAGTTTCCGTATTTTTGCAGAAATTGTCGTAGTTGATGTGAGCTCCCTGATTGCTCCTGCTAAATTTGAGGTCTTATTAACATCGCTAGTGACCCTGAAATCCCGAAATCCAAGAATTGAATGATTTCCACAAACTGTTGCAAAAACCACTCAGAGCTTTCTCTGAGAGAACCCAATGTGGGAACTTGAATCGAAAGTCGGCTCTCTAGCTTTCAGTTGAGTATACGTGTGTAGCTGCCGTGACGGCAAGTCTTGGCTAGTATCCAAATTCCGTCCTAACAGGGTTCCTTCTTTAATAAATTCTGACGCACAACGGGAGTCTTATCATGAAAACCATCTCATCAGATGTTTCCCGACTGTTGAAACACTCAATCCCACGGCAGAACAAAACACCGGTTCTGCTCAGTATCAACGAAGATCTTAAGTCATATACCTGTTCGTGTGTTGGTTTTTCTCAAGGTCTATATGAGTTTTGCTCCCGACCAATCATCTCAACATTCATTACTGCCTTTTAGTGCACCGTGTAAAGCATATAAAGCAATTCGTCTTGATAATGTTCTTCGGTCGAATTCGTTCGAGACATTGACCATAAAGGACCAGGTAATTCGGATCGTGGTTTTTGACAGTCGCTGGAATAGCTTCCTTACGCACCAATCATGCCCAGTCGTTGAAGAGTGAGGTAGAATTGTGTAGGAAGTCGTCTAAACAGCACAGGTGAACTGCCGAAAACTCCTTCTCGTTATTCGGTTTTTCTATGGGCATGCCTGTCATTTTGATTCGTGCTCCATATGTGCTTCGTACAAGTTTGTACTTAAAGTGTAGAGCACGTCACCCTTTGAGGGAGGGGGAGGGGGGGGGGGGGCATTAGAGGGGTGGGACGTATCAGAGCTTCATTATATTCCAAATTGGAGGTGAGAAGGCTAAGGAATTCGACTCACTGCTTGTTTGGCTTTTTTTTTCGAAGGAGAGGCTTGATGGGCTTACATAGATGATCTGTTGTGTGAAGGATTGAAAGTCGTACCCTCAATGTGTAAACCCAGCTCCTGCCATCATGATATGAAATCATGGCGGTACTCGAGGCATCAGATTGTTTTTCTCGTTCCATCTGCTCAGGATAAAATAGGGCTTAGTTGGAATTTTCTCATGCTTCTTCCCTCCTAAAATGGTCGGAAAACGAATTTTCCTTTTTTATTTTGGTTTTTCTGCTGCATTCTTTACACATAAACAGAACAAGCTGAAGAGGTTGCCCTTTGGTTCTAATTATAACGAACGTCGCCGACTACATAGTTGGTGTTCTCAGGTAGTTTTACTGATGGTGACCAAGGAGCTTATATCCCAAGCTTTGTGTGGATCTTGAGTGTCAATCTGTATGTCTTAATAGAGTAATTTTGAGAAAAGATTCCGTGCAACAAGGCGTGTTCGTGGGTACATCTGGCCTAACTGGCTTAACCCCATTTATAGGAGGGAAGCGCAGCCGAATTGCCTGAAACCTGCTGATCTGCGATCTTCCTAGGCCTGAGGTAAACTAGGCCCCTTGTGCCTGCAGCGGAGCCTGATCTACCTTAGAACCGAGAGAATTGCTGTTCTGAGGAGCTCTGGAAGCTTGGCACGTATTTGGAAAGAGTTTTACATTTCTCGGAATTTCTTTCGGGTTGACTCATCACTCTTGATTCTTTCACTTCAATTGGATCAAAGCGGGACAGTGGGATAGCTCGAGTTTGTGGAACTCTTTGCAAAATTTCTGTAACTCGAGTTGTGCTTGACATTGTGGACTTATTTATCAAACTGATAACCAAAGGTAAAGGTTTCGGGCGTCGATCAATCCCAGTCTCTCTGGATTTGACACCATTTCTACTTGTAGTAGCTGTTTTGAATGCTTATGTGACGCACAAAGTGAATTACGGCGGTTAGCCGGTGTACAAGTCAGTGCTTCATCTTCCCAGACAAGTCTGATCCCGATTAGCGGACCCAAAAGGTATGAAAGGTCTGTTCAGCCTGAGCTGGTATCGATCCAAGACCCTCGGACCAGGAGGGAGTGATCGTCCCGTAAGCCTTTACCTTTGAGTAAAAGGGTGGCGGCGCAACGCCTTTTCAATTTCAAGTAAAAACTTATTACTCCTCATAAATGGGATTAAAGTAATGTGTTGTCGATTCCCTTGTTGCACCGCCCATTTGCGCGTGTGCCTCCATCGATGGCTGTTTTTTGAGTGTTTTTCCATGTAATTTCCCTCTTATAGCGAAAAAATCTCTAATGGACATTGCCCTTTACGTTCTTTTGTCCATCTGCCGCTTCTTTTCTATATTCTTATCCCATACAACGATGAGCTTCCTCCTAACCTATACGCATCCAGTTGAGCATGGGTCCCTACCTCGGCTTCTTCCCATTAGCTCCTTGAAAGTGGCCGCCACACAATCGAGATCAGCACTACGACTGTATAAAACCGTTCACCTGACCATACCTCAGGTTCCTCATTACAATGATTGACTCGCCATTGCTCAGACTATTGTCATGAAGTGGTTTAGCGGTAGTGCATAACAGTTAGATTTGATGGGGGCATTTGGGAGTGAGCTTAGACCGACGGCACTCGAGTAGCTCTACCAGCTGATTTAACTTCTCGTCTTTTTGTTGGTCGTTTTTCGTCCAGTTGGGAAAATTATGACTAGCAATCGAGCTGACTGACTAAAAAACTCGGTAGCTACGCTATCTACCCTACTGCTAATATGTTATGACACATCGTATAAGATAAATAACAACCTTGATTCAAAGCGGATGCAGGAATAAACACACAACATTTACCAAAGAGAGATTAGCTATCCACGAATTGCTGATAAAATAAAAAAATAAAGTCTCCGGCGTTAACTGATACCGTTCTGGGACGCACCCCCGCATTCGATTCCCATTCAAAAGCCCAGTGGCTTATTGAATGCGTATGTGACCTATACAATTATCTGGGTGGCTAGCCAATGTGTAGATGAGTGCTTTTGTCTTTCCACACGAGTCTGGTGCCGGTTAACTGACCCCAGAATAAGGCTAGGCTTGATTGGTCCTGCTGAGAAACGAAACGGAACTCGACCGCGTACCATGCGTGGGTGATAGAGAGTCAGTGTCATGCATCACCTCATGGCATGGAAATTTTCTTCGACTCGAGGAAACCGGTGTCCAGGAAGCAAAAAGCTTTTACTTCATCGTTAACTGGTCCAGAATGGTTCCCTTCTGATGCCAGTAAACCGATTTCAAACTAGTCTTCTGTTTGAGAACCTTGTTTAAGGAGTAATAACCTGGGTTACACTATAGCTGCCGAAAGCTTCCGCAGACATTAACTGAAAAGTTTTCATGGGGGTATGAGATAAAAACTTATATGTCCAGATGCTCCCATTGTTACTTTGTAGGGGGGGGGGACTTATCTCCTCCTGTTCCTTCCTCAAAACTATGAAATAAGTCGGTTTTTATCTTCACTTGTGGGACTCATGCGGTCGCGATGAATTGTTCCAAGCAAGGTCTTTTCTTCAACAAGCGAACCCCTCAACCAATATTCAGAAGCTCCATGGATACCGATTGATGATATTTTCCAGGAGGTTCTTCCTGGAAATAGCACCTACTTAATCAGCTTTAGAGCGAATACGTCAAGAAACGCCTTTAATCTTCCAGCGGCCATGGAACCTTCTAGTGTTTTGTGTATTGGGGAAAAACTAGCTTGGGTTCTTCATAATTTACTGCTCCCTTCAGACAAGTGAGAAGGCGGCAATCTTCGTTATGCATGAGTTCATCTATATAGAAGTTACCCAGGTGGTTCCTGTGGTGGTTTACTCAACGCTCATATGTGCGTACCGCTCCCTAACTACCACGACAATAATTACTTTTTCAACTACTATTAGGCCCTGTTGTTTGCGGCACCGTAGTCCGGCTAAGGGGTGATTGGGAGGGAAAATCAACACGGGAACACACTTTATAGAGTTGCGACCGCGGTGTACTGCAATGAATGCAGAATTACACGGACAACATTTCGTTTATCAGCATGATCCCGAGTTCCAAATTTCCTTGATTTTTTGGCGCATCAGAGATGGTGTCGTGGCAAGTGGCGCACGCCACACACGCATGGTCACGGGTCCGAATCCCGGAATAATATCCGCCTAGACCAAGCGAACTTTCCATCCCTCTGGGGTCGGTCAATTGGTATCGGACTCGTCTGGATGAGATCTCTGTCTTGTTCATCGGCTGGACACCGCAGTTCATTGTATAGGGCACATACGCATTCAAGCCACTAACGATCCTGCATGGAAGTCGAATGCGTGGGCACATCCCTCAGACGGGATTAATTACCGCCCCAAGACTTTATCCTGTATCATGGATTGCAAACGCATTATATTAACCATGGAAGGGCAACGTGGTAAGAAAATCGTTGATTTTTGGTGACCGCCATAAGAGGTTCCTTACCCATCGATCATGCCCATCGTCGACAGGGAGTGGAATGAAGGCGGTTTAATTGGATTCAAGTGTCCACACGAAAATGTTTGTCGTCCTCATAAACGGCTCGTAACACAGCTTCACGATGCACTTTTTGGGACAGCTTGGCAAAGTATTGCATAGGTCATGCGACTAGAAAGATTTATGGTTGCCACTAGGACATCAGGGTTATACTATTAGACATGTCGTCTATGACAGGGTCAACTTGACAATCTCAGAATTCATAAGTCAGAGAAGATTTGACAAAGCTTAATAGTCTTGTTTTTCGCAGCTCATGGCGACCTCTTTCCTCCAGCTCTACTGTGAGAGAGGGCGATGTTCTGGGGAAACTAATAGTAGTAGGCTTGTTACGTTTGACGCCGTAAGCGCATGGAAGTAGCAGACGTGTCTCTGAACGAAATTCAAACTATTCATTTCGCTTCTACTTAAAATTTTTGAAACCTGGACAATTTAAAAGAAACCTGAAGGTTTGAAGGCTTTTGATCATTATCACTTCTGTGGGGCAGGAAATAATGAGCCTCAAAATTGGGTGTCCATCGATCAGTCAAGTTTCCTGCCGTTGGCAGACTTCACACAGGACTTAATGCATTCTCAGCACTTCGAGTTGCATTGAGGAGTTATTAATAATGGAATCTTCGCGATGCTTGGAAGCTGGTACAAAGAATCCCTGCTTTCTTATGCTTTCTTCCATGGAAGTCCCGTAATTAATGTGGATTTGCAGGGTTGACGCGATTTCGCGGGCTGTGAAAGACTCCAACTGATATCCCAGGAGGATCAGAGACATCCTTATACGACATATCGAGATGGAACGATTAATATGACGCTTCGCCAGAAAAATTATCCTACTATATATAACGCGCTCGATGTGTGTATGTGTGTGTACGTGGATGTGCGCGTGCGTGCATGCGTGTGTCTGACCTGAGAATCATAGCAACTGGGGTGTGGTACATTAGGAACGAAGTAGTCGCGTCGCGGTGAGAAGGAATGTAGTAGGATGCAGCCGTAGGTAAGAAATACAAGAACAAAAGTACTAATAGTAGAATCATGCATAAAATAATGATCGCACATCGATTGAGCTGTATGAAGAACGCTAGAGCTGTAATAACGGCGAATGAGTGGTCTGCGACAGCCGCGTGCGGCAAATAGTTTACCTAAAATCGTTCCTAACGCCTGTCTCCCACAGCTACTGTCCCCTGGACCCAAAACGTTCAAGTTCGGTAGAAGTACAGGTTGCAGGATGGGAACACTTACGGTGGCTGAAAGGACCGGACTCCGCTTACAGGGGGTGAGTTTGCTCGACCTGCTTTAGCAGAAATACATAACTTCTGTTCCCTTGGATTTGGAGTGTTCGAATTCGGTTGGAAAACATGCGGCAGTAAGCGAATACTCAAGACAAATAGCAGAACCAGATTCCGCCCAAAGGAGGTGGAGCGTGCGCGAAAATTGTTGAGCTGATCTGAGGGAGGAGTGAGGTAGCAGTGCCCTCATGGCGGGCGAGATGCACGCGATGTCCGTCGGAATGTGTGTGTGTGTACGGCCGGAATCAGTCACTTTTCTCCTGGGACCGAAGCATCCAACTATAGAAGTGGTTCAGGCGGGGCCAACTTCCTACGAAAACGAAGAGAGCCAGGCGTCAGCCTTTTTACATTCTATTTACTGACTGTTCAGTAAATAGAATGTAAAAAGGCTGACGCCTGGCTCGAGACGGGACGATATTGATTTCGCGATTATCGCGACGGGGAAAATCTTGGTATTTGAGGACGTCGTGTTGTGACGTCAACATGTCTTCGAAACAGTTCGGGAATGATTCGAGTTCGAGAACAGTCTGAAGTTTAGTGGTCTCTAAATAACTACCAATGACCGTCTGCGCTCTCCCACAGAAGTAGGCTTGATCGGGACCAGTGGCACCTCCTATTCCAGTGAGTGGTTGTGATCGATATTTGACGGAGGGCCATCAGGAATTCTTGGAGGTTGTGATTGATTTGTCTGATTGCCCCTCAATTATTCCACATTATTTTAAAAGAGCGTCAATCAAACATCATTGAAGGCTGTCTCGACAAAAGAGGCAAAAAGCGCCATAGGCATCTGCTTAGTACAACTGAGAAAATGAGCCGGGAAAGTGAAAGCCACATTATCCGGGTATGTTGCGTTGTCTTATCCTTCCCTGTCGAAGACGAACCACTCTACATCGGACCTTTCCCTTCCTGGTTACAATAATCATCTTTACGTGGCCTGCACGCATACTATCTGATGGTAAGGAGCGATTCTCTTCTCGAATCGAAACGTTGTTGGCAACTGACTCAAACTCAAAGTATGGAGCAGTCCGCCGGCGGATACTCAAGGGCACAGTTCACGATAAAAATACTTTCTGAGATTTTCCTTTAGTATGAATTCGAGGCTCCCCTTTCTCCTAAACCTGCCGTTATAAGATCGGTAAACGTCCTGGATAGAGCACAATAAGGGACCAAACATTGTATGTGAATGCCACGCCCATATTTGACGAGTTTCAACGGCACTGTAGAGGCTGCACTTTCTCAAAAGATCCCCATATGGGAAAATCAAATAACTTCTTGTCATAACCCATAGTGACAGTGAAAGGCAGTTTCCGTCAACTTTCCTTTGATGTGGTCATTTCTATGCACAGTGGGAGCAAGTTAAATCTCGTCCAAACACCCCTTACATGCCATTCCCATCATGGAGATCTCGTACAACCTCCACATCCGCTACTTTTGAAAAGCCTTGAAGTAAACGGATTTTCTCGTTTTCTCGCCATCGATTTACTCCTCTACATCAACACTTCTGCTTTACAACCTAAAAAGGGTACTCAAAATTATCGTGAATTGTGCCTTTAACTCAGAGCCATCATTCAAGTGCAATACTACTTGAATTCTCTCCTTTCCACTTTCTTGTCAATAGACTGGACCTTTGAGCGAAAACTCGAAAAAGGCTCCAGGGGTTCACAAAGACATGGGTCATAGAAGGGGTAGTAAGGGAGCTTGTACAGCTGGACGATTTGATGTCACACGATTTTTGCGAGTCCTCAGAATGTGTGAGACGACATTGAAAGTGCACATTCTTTTTTCATCAGACAGTCCAGAGTTGGTAAGAACGTGTACTCAGGCTGAAGCCGTCAATCATTCTTTTCTCAGTCTATATCAGTCAGCATGGGAATTTCACTTGTTTTGTCTTTCCAAACGTGAACTTGTGTAGAGTGGGGTCCCAGATTTGTGATTAAGTTGGAATACACAAGCGCTAGGCGCTAGGATCAGGATGTCTACTGGTAAGAAGTCGTCCAAGATCATTTAGTGCTTTTATCAGTGCTATACTTCATTGATGGCATGATCGAACTTATACCCACATCAGAATCGAAGCCTGACTCTATGAGCCCTTCTCAGAAGGCCTTTTCTTCGCCTTTTAATCTAGCTGTAGTGTTGTGTACCTACTTGTGTGATGAGTTGCTTTACTGTTTTGTACTTTCATGGTTATTTGACCTCGAAGAGGTCTTGTGATAGCGCCCCAGCATGTCCATTAATTAAGTTTCTAAATTTAGAGCGCATCATTGAGAAACTTCTGAAGTCCAATATTTGTTGAACGATATTTCCTCCAGAATACCTGGTTTTTACTCGACCCTACTCTGACGAACTGCTGGTGTTGGCGTTTCTGGCCCAATCCCATTCTGACCTCAAAGAGCTCACTAGCATTCCATTGACTGGCAATAGGTCTTTGAGAAGTGTGATTTAGCTTCCTTGAAACCGCTTGAATAGCCTATTTGCGGGCTTTTCACCTTGAACTACTTGGTCAACATAGGTAAAGCAATTAGGCTTCAGGCCATGCGAGTTCTCCTTCCAATTCCTTGTTGTCTTCAATAAGGAATACCCCGACGATGACCGCAGTTTTGAATTCATCTGGCCTTCATCGTTTTCACTTGAAAGGAGCGCTTCTCTTGCTACATTTGTCGCTGTTTGAAATTAAATTCCTGTCCTATCGAGGATCAACAGTGGAGAACAGATCCAATTAAAAGACTTCTAGACCTTTTCGTTCGCTTCGTTCGTTTTTGAGCCTGTCATCTGCAGTCGTACGGAACTTCAATTTGTCATGCACAGGTGTTTGCTCGATTAATTTATAGCGTCATGTGTAAAGTGCATGTGCAAAAGGCATACTTGCAGCATCAGAGAATTTATGTATTCTGATGAAAACGTGACGGAAAATTTTTGATGGAACGTATTCATTGAAATCCTCTGGGCCGAAGGTGTTTCTGAGCGGAATAACCCCATGGCTGACACCGAATAGCAAAGTTATCATTACAGAAGAGTCGCTCCACTGCTAAAGCCATCCTGCCAATAAACAACTCATGATATGACTCAATAGCACCTTCGTAAGAAAGGCAGAGGCCAGGCGCCCGTCGTCCCAAAAACCCCAATCTGGACTGAGCGGGTGCAGGGCTTCGATGACACTGTTCTTCAGACTCCCCTATGGGATAGAGGGTCTCCTTGGTCATGTGCATGATGTAATTTGGTCGAAAGTAAGGGAACTTGCAAAAATGATCTATGAATAAAACATGCGATTTCTATTTGGTGAGCTTATTAGCAATATAAGGGGTTCAACCGCAGTCGAAGAGCAATGGAGAGATCTTCCTTAGTCGAAGCAGAGAAGTGAAGTATGTCTCCAACGCTTTTGATTCCAGTATGCCCAATCAAACTCAAGCAGGTCGTTCCTACATACTTTCCTTTTATATTAGTCCAGGGTGGGGAAGGCTTTATAATATTACGTTCATTACGAAGATACTATCCGCGGAGGAAGGAAATTCTGTTCCAAACAGTCAGTCACCGCTTTCTTTCCATTTTTGGATTTCTTTTGATGCAGTAGCAGATACAAGTGTTGCTCAGAAAACTGTTCTTCCGTGTACTTCAATGTTGAACGGTGGAATTCCTGTGGACTTTGGATTCCTGGCGACGGAAGTGGGATTGGATTCGCAGCATGGGAAATCCTCCCCTTTTCGTAGCATGGAAATAGCCGTAATGGCATAACAAAGGGCAGGATTTAGGTTCACGGGCAGGTTCTTGGACAGCCTTCAACCCCATGGTCCTAAATTGAGCCTTTATTTACAGCTAATTTAGGTCCGTGTAGTTGGAGGCTGTATCCAAACTTTAGCTCTCAGAATCCAGAAGCTGCTGAGTCGAATTCTTACTTCTACTAATAATTCTTTCGAGTAGATGTATATTTGCTAATCTCTAAATGGCCTTGGACACCGACCAAAAAGATGCTTTTCTTCTCTGACCAGCTTCACAAGCAACTCTTCAACTCAATCTCGTTTGGGTAAAAGGAATTGCTTTTCCGTTGCCCTCCTGAAAGTACACACACATGGCACGCCCCTTCTTCCTCTAGGGAAAATCACTTCGTATTCTACGCTCATGAAAAGCTTGACCTTTGGACATTTCGTATCTAAATCTAGTTGTATTCCTTTTGACTGAGACATTTCCTCCGCAAAATAGTCAAAATCGTGTAAGGCCGTCCTTTTGTTTGGGAGCCATGGGGACGGGAGCTATGGATGAATCTTCAGTTTCAGATCAAGGTTGTTCATGTGTGATACCGATGTTAATTATCACCCTCATAACCTTTATTGCGGCACTAATCAGCTTACTACTCGTGTCTTTCTAAGAAGTGAGCACGGACTTTGAGTAATTGTTGTTCCTTTTATAGACAGCAGCGGACCAATGTTCACCCAAGCACACTGATTACTCCATTTCAAATGGTTGAATTAGGCCTGGAGGCGACCCGCAATGGGAGTAACTTATAGATAGCCGGACAAAAGGGCGCGGAAGGATGAAAAATGCTAGTACTTTACATTATTTTGTAGGATAACCCCGGAAAAGTTGGTCAACAAGGTTTTCCTATTGTTCCGAGTAAGGAAAAAAGCGTTTAAGCTGGCCACTCATCTTCTTTGCCTTGGCACTGGCATCTACGACTTTTCGAACGTATTCGAGCGTATTTATTCTATGGAGTTGCTCCTAAACACTACATTCCACACTGGGGTATAATGGGCAGATGTGGTGTAGCGGCTAGTGGCGCATATTGCCATACGAATTAATCAAGAACCGATTCCCGGATGGATACCCGCTCAGGCCAATTAGGGTTTCCATCCCTCCAAAATCGATCAATTGGTAGCAGACTCTCCTCGGAGATGGAAACACTGACTTGAACATCAGGTGGCCACCCGAATTCACTGTATAAGCCATTTATGCATTCAAAGATTTCTTAATGAAAGTCGAGCACGTGGCGCTTCCCGGGGCCGGAACTGATTCACGCCACGAATTTCTTTCTCAAAATTGATTAATTCGAAATCTATTCTTTTGGCCTTGCGCCACTCAATTGTTCTGATACGGATTGAGGCTTGAATGGCCTGTTTGCACACAGAGCGAATTCTTGACTGCCCATCTTTCCAGTATCTGTCTGGCTCTCCCTTTCGCCTCATCCCTCAGCCTGAAATAAGGTATAACGTTGTAAAGGTGAGTATGTGTTCTGCATATATCCAAATTAAGCCATTAGTAGTGGGACTGAAGCTATTCGCTTAACGTCGGCATTGTTGCCTATAGAATAGGACACTGAGAAAAAAATACCAAAATTCTTAGGCAGAGGATACGAGGTTAGTCGCCAACAGCTGCACTCTCGTGGATAAGCCTCCGTCTCTTAATTATCTCACTTGAGAATTGTCTGCACACTGGTAGCAAATTTGCCGAGCACACTCCCAGAGGAAAAACAGTTTTCCAAGGAACAGCACCTAATTGTGAGCGAATATCTGTCGCCTCAACTCTAAATGATCAGAAAAACGGTTTGTTTGAAGTGCTGGAATGGGTAATAGCATCTTTCACATCTTGATCCTCGTTCCTCGATTATTCTTGGAATATTTCCATACAATGTCGTTGATATGTCGTCTCTAACTTTATTAGGTCGTTCGGGAAGTCTCAATTTCTTCATCTGCAGACAATTTTGCAAAAGTCCCGATTTTTCTTTGTGGAATGTACTGGAAGCCTTCATGAGATTACTATACATGGGAACCACCTTCTTGTAGGCACATAACAAATCCGGTTCCCTCTTCATTGCTTATTAAACCCTGTAACGACAGAGTCCTCTACCCATACTCAACACGATCTCATTTACGAGTTCAAATCCAGTCACTTAGCTGTCGCTGCTGAAGCTCATCGGAACCTGTGCCACGCATTCGCCCTTAAACTCCCTTGCGGGCCGTCTGCGCACTGGGGAAAGCAGTTGTAAGCTTTACTCTGGTAATCGACAGAGACGTTGTAATTTTCTTGGATGTGGTATGTGCATATGAGCGAATAGAGTTCTCCCGTAGTATTCTATGAAAGCATTTGGAATATTTCAGGAAAAAATTAAGATGTTTGCGAGATTGCCGGCAGATACTTCGAAAACACTCTAACATCATCCGTAGAGCTTCACTGAGTATTCGCCTGCCAGCCCAGTATATATCACTCCATATCTCTTTTTATTACATTTTTCTGTAAGGCACCCATCGAATATTTCAACATCTATTTAACGACGACAGTTAATCTTGTTTTCCATTGATCACCTTAATTATCGTCGTTTATCGAGGTTCGTCAGATATACTTGTAATATTATTATTTCCATCTTGGAATGGCTTTTGCCGTTATCGTTTTCCTTCTCTCGCTTTATCACCATCTTCAAGCACATCGCTCCCTTTGACTACGACCGTCTTCCCATATTTTATGAGTTTATCCTCCTTTCATGATATCAAATTCCTTAGTTCTATGTATAAGATTGCTTATTGACGTCACTGCTGTCTAGCCTCTACTGAGCGCTCTTCCTACTTTGTCAGCGCCGACTTCAAGAGGGCTATGAGTGTTACTATTACTAATATACAATCGAGAGCGGAGGCGGCAGGTAGTGACAAAAGTGCACTGTCACACCTATAGTCCCGGGAACGAAACGGCTTGGTATATGCTCGAGCCAACCAAGCCTTCCATCCATACAATGTCCTGGTAAATGGTATCAGATTCATGTGGAAAGGTAACAGCATTGACCCTTACATTAGTCGGCATCTGCAATTCGTTGCATGTGTTGCATTCGCACTCACTACGATTCTGAATGGAAGTCGGCTTCGCGGCGCATCTTAGAAAACGAGATTGAGCAACGCCAGAGAATTTGCCTCTCGTCCTTGTATGGCACGACTTCATCATGCCTCCAACATGCTTCGGAATTCGGGATTTGGGATGGATAACTTTCCTCGTTTCGTTTTTTTGCTGGGGTCTATTGTTATTTTTCAGTTGGGGAGAAAGCCTTTGACAAAAAGCTGCTTTCAGAAAATTAGGTGCCGCTGAATTGCTGTGAAAGTTCTCTTCAGGAGACGGGCAGTTGGACCGGTGTAGGGCATCCATTTCACCAAGCACTTTAGCTTTTTCCCCTCCGCCCTGCCAATGGAGCTATTTTTATCTGGAATGCTCAAAGTACCTGTAATCAGCTGTCGGTCGATGTGTGACCCTCGATCTTATCACCAGTTGGGTGGTTAAGGAATCTGAACATCTTCTATAGTACACTCTTGATATGTAGCTTGAGAATGAGAAAGAAATCAAGTTGGATCAGTCAAATGGAAGCAATTCGAATCAGAAAGCAGGGATTATTTGCAGTGAGAACTACTACTTTAACGCGGTAAAAGGGCCATTTCGCACCTTACCAGTGCGGCTATTTGACGAAGGCTTTCAACTGACGAATGGTCGATTCGGCTGACCCACTTGTTCTTCAGCCGCCTATTTTCCTCGCCAATTTGGTTACGAACTCCGCAACTCTGCGTTGAACATTCTCATGGAAATACTTGGCGAACGCCGTCAAATGAGCGGTTTTCTGGAATTCTTCTTGAAGCTCCTGTATAAGCTTCATTAGGCAGCTTTTTAGCAGAATCGCATACTTCAGAACATGAAAGTATCAAAACGATTTAGGAAACAAATTCTGATTCAGAAAGCTGGACGTAGAAGTTATCGATTGATGTGAATTGCTCAATTCGATAAGACCCGTCGTAGCGATTCTTCAGAAAAACTTGCCTCGATAATAAACTAGCTCCACTCTGTACTCCTTCAGAGCTACCTGCTAGCGATGTTTACCGGATCAGACCGGCGGTCTGGTGCCTGATAAGGAATAACCACATCCTTCATCTCATTTCCTATCAGTGACCGAAGAGTTCGAAGAAACATGATACAGGGACTTCCAGGGAAGAAGGTGTAGACAAAACGTAGCAAGACTGAAAGATAGTTTATTATAAATCAGTTTAATGTGTCAAAGTGAAATTCGATAAATTGCAAAGTGCTCACAAGTATCGGGAAAGGTGTACCAGGAGATTAGGGGGGGGGGGGGCAGTTTGTGAAAGTATATGAGTGAAAGGCACTCTTTCCAATGAAGCAACGTGAGAAGATTAGAGCCGGATTACTATTCAGATTGTTTTTCCGCAATCGTAATTAGAAAGATGCTAATCTACCTGACAATTTAGATGTTGATGGCTGACTTTGATGGTAGGTGGGCTAGCGATCAAATGGATTCCCTCTGTAGGTTGAACAGTCTTTAAAATTAAATATTTAAAGCCAGATGGTTGCAATGGTAACAGGTCTTCGCATTTTTCCATTGATAAGCCAGCTGTCAGTGAAGCCGAAGATCATAATCAGAAAAAACGAACTGCCAGTTGATGGCTAGGGATGTATGTATTAGGCCTGGGCAGCAATCTATTGACCATGTCATGTCGACTGTTGGTACGATACCAGTTTAGTCTGAAACTCATCTATGCACTGACACATCAAGCCCTTTGACTCTCTGAATCAAGAGCTAGTATTTCCAGCGCTTTTCAAATTTTCTTTCATTTTCTCTCGCTGCCTGGTAGCTTAGCACCCACACTCATTTCTGATCGTCAATAAGTAAATGTGATGGCATGTCCCTTCAGAATCCCATAGCCGTGGCCAATTATCACATTTGAATTACACGTTTTCGTTCCCATCCACGTGAGATGGACCTTTTTTTGCAGTCGGGCTTGATTTAGGGACATAGTTTTATTAGCAATAAGTAATATATTACATGAAGACGCCCAGCAGTGACTAATGATAGCTCCCATCAACCCTTCGATTTCGTCTTCTAGCTAGGAATTCCCTCAACAGACTCCATTTTGATAATTGGATTGCGTCAAATGATTTCTTTGAAATCACTGGAGGTTTTATATGATAAGAAAAGGGGAGCTAGTGCTGTCAGGAACCCAGTGTTTACGTTCCTGTGTGACCACGATTCTTTCCCCATTATGCTCCCAAGTCGATAATGAGATAGCGTCTCTGAGTTTCGTTAAGAAGCGTGTGTCTACGTTCTTCATTTACTGCCCCGAGATGAGCTGGCGATTCAGTCGCAATGGTCGAAGATCATTTCCCTCTCCATGATTGCTTATGGGCCTCCTTCCTTCTCCCGCCTCCTGTAATCCACATATCCCCGTCTGAACCAGAAAAGATTCGCTGCAAGAGGACTTCTTCTGATCAATTCCTTCCTTGAAGAGCAAGATTTCATCCATATTCTTCCACTAAGCATCCATCCTGCCATCCAGGCCATTTCCTTGCGTCTAATCTTAGATCTCACTCATCGCCTTTTCCGCAACTAGTAATTAGTCCTCCAAGGGGCCCTTGAAAAGTCATTCGTTTCGCCACCTCATCCCGCCACCACACCCTTCACTACCCATATATTCACTTTCTTGCTCTCCCATTGCCATCAATAGTAGAGCTATGTGCCGTAAACCCACCAATTGAATCCATAAAACCTCATCGTGCCGCAGGTTGTTTGCTGAGCTCCGTCTTTCGTTTTTTGTGGTCCCAATTGGATTTTTGTTTATTTATTCATTCAGAAAGACTACATGCAGCACATTCAGTGTCTATTGTTTTCAGATGTCAGTAACGTCTTTTCTGCGACGGATGTCCGTCGACTCGGACTCCCCGAAATCGAGTGCTCGATCGAGTCGCGAGTCGCGCGAGTCGCCGCGGAAGAGCATTCCCCGTCGGAGTCGCATCGTCGCCAGCATCGACTCGGCCCGACGACGATTCTCCCTTCAGCACAGTAACGATGATTATCATCAAATGCAAGCCACATCGTTACGTGACAAGGATCGCCTCGATGTTGGCAGTTTGCCAGATTTTTATGAGGTGAGGACCACTGCCATTTGCTTGGGACCATGTTTACGCCTCATTGCGAGCTTGACTTTTCATTAAAAATAAATTTTACACTCCTGTAGAGCAGAGCAGAGCGGATTTAGAACTACTCGACCTTTGAAAGACTTCTAATTCATTGAATCAGGGTATCCGAGGCTAGGTAGAGTTTAGTTGTTTCCGTGATAGCAAGTTCGACGTTTGTGGGAATGAGCAAATTTACGGAAAGCGGGTAGGACATAAATCGTTAAACAAATCTTAAGGTTCCCCAGAGGAGCTACAAAAAGGGCAAGGATCTTCGTATGGAAATAATGGGTCTGCGAAAGTTCATGTTGTTATTCTCTTCCCTTTATTACTTCAGGCAAGCGCTATGCTTCTTCGACCCTTGGGGCTTTGTAGTGAACAGGAGTTAATAAAAGAAACAAACGTGATGTTTACGGGGAAATTCTCTGATAAACAATCATGTAGATGACAAGAAGAATGCCTCTATTAAAAGGAAACAAGGCATAATTAGCAGGTTTACAGAACCATTCAGCAAAGCATGATCCAAAAACGTTTCCAAAGCTGGGCCTCCGTGGTTGTTTATTCGCTGCCAATATTGCATGGCAGAGCGCAAGAATGTCCCATCGCAAAAAAATCATTAGAAAAACTTTAGAACTAAAGAAAAATGCCATCTTCACCAGCTCGATTGCACTTTTGTTTGTAATCCATCCAAATACATGTATTTTCTATTACCTTACTATTTTTAATCTTACTACCTTCGGCATGAGTGTGTTCTCTCCGGATTTTTTAGTACTAAACAGCTATTCATAGCTACTGGAGCAGCTATTATTCCCTCAAGTGTAATAGGTCATGAATATTTTAGTACCCGTAGCTATTCTTAGATTATTTTTATGAGTATAAAAGGTGTAGTATACTTGTCAGAGACGTAATCACTTCTAAATATGTCTAGAGCATATAATTAAGGAATCACAAAGTATTAGGGCGAAGGCGGTGCAGTGGCAAGTCTACACACTATCTCACACGCACGCTCAGGGGCTCAAATCCCTAATCGATTTCCGTCTAGACCTACCAAGCCTCCATCCCTCCGAGGCTAATTGGTACCGGAATCATCTGGGAGGATAAAAGCACTCATCAACACATCGGCAGACCACCGCAAGTCATTGTATAGGTCACATACGCACTCATTACGATTCTGAAGGGAAGTCGAGTGCGGGAGCAGATCCCTCAGCCGGTATTGATTACCGCCAGAAACTTTATCTTTCTAAATTTTATATTTAATTGTATAATGTTAAACTTGTTGTGAATTTAAAATTCGTGATTGGAAGCGCAAGTGGCGGAGGTGGCGCAGTGGTAAGTGATGCACAATGACAAACGCTTGGTCAGGGTATCGGATTCCAGCAGACCTTTACTCGTAGACCGACCGACTTTTGAGTGACCTGGCGTCCCATTTGAGTGGACGAAAGTACTGACTTGTCCGCTGGCCAGACACCGCAAGTCATTGTGTAAGCCATGTACGCGTTCAAAACGCAGCTATGCTCAATGGACGCTGAATAAGTCGAAAAGGACGAAATTTCTCTGCTTTTATGGTTTATCCAAGATACAATAAATTTTATCCAACGATGTAATCACCGTCGCCAATCACGTCAGCAAACCAGCCCTATGGAAACAGTGCAGGTATGATTGAGGAGATCACTGACCACCTCTCCAAGATATCCTTTTTTTCTCAGCTAAGAATTCCTTAGCACTATCAGCCACCGTTTCAAGGATTGCTGGTGGGGAATGGTGCATCAAGGGAGAAAAAGGTGAGAAACGCTGCAGTGTCCGCGGAGTATGTACTAGGCTTCTCAAAAGTGGTGAAATAGGGGTTCCATGGGATTGCCATGGCGAAAGTGGTATAGAAGAAGTATTCAGACGAGATATCAGATTTCCTCCATTAAAAATCGTCTGCCTCTGGATGTGGACTTCGATGGCTCCGATCCTTAAACCCTTCTAGCGCTCTATCTAGGCCGTTTTTCGATTTGATAGCGTCCACAAGGCACACTCGGAAACTAAAGGTTCCTCCCAGTTGAAAACTTCAAAATGACCAGTACCGAGCATTACGAGTACCGAAATCGGATAATTTCCTTTCTGTAGCAAAAATTGGTGAAACATAGCTCCTAGGAACTTGAATGATTCTTTTTTGGAATGGATTTACTAGCTCTAGTTATTTGCTGTAATTTTAAACATAAACCTCCAAGCTCGATTTTTTTTTTCAAAAATACATATACTACTTCTAAATGGACGTAGTTAACTTGACTACCTTCAGCATGAGTGTGTTCTAATCAAATTTATTAGCAGTAAGCAGCTATTCATAGCTACTGCAGCAGCTGTTATTCACCTCAGTATAATAAAAAGGTTATGTATCTTGCGTTAATCAATCCCATCTGAGAGATGCGCCCCGCATTCGATTTTCCTTTTAAAATCACTTTCGAGTTGTTTCAAGTTTCGTTTCGAGTGCGCCCACACAAGAACTTCCAGTGTCCAGCCAATGGACATTTGTCGCTTTTATCCCATCAGACGAGTTTGGTGCCAATAAATTGACCCCGGTGATATAAGAAGCCTGATCGGCCTCTGCGAGTTTGGTCTGGGATGCGAGCCCTAGACCATGCAATTTGATAGGTCGTCTCTTGTCACTTTACCACTTGTCTCCATCAAGTTCGGGGCAAAACTAATAGATCATAGTGAGCTCAGCGAAACCCCTCTTGCAGGAGGCGGGCACCAGGAAGTCGTAGGCAAAACCTCTTGATTTGGTTTCATAACAGGCCAGACGAAAAATTGGTTGCGTTTCGGAAACGGGACGAATTGAGACCAGATCACTTTATTCCTTATCCTTCGGGTTTCTGGAAAAATCCAATGGAAAAATCCATCTACCGAGACTTACTGGGGCGGCGAAACCGCCAAGCTACGGCCTTCACCTATCAAATCTAACATTTGGCCATAGCAATTGGACAAGGGCCTTTTACAGTCAAAGACTTACTTACAACGCAGTGTATACGTCTTTGCCATGAAACCCTTTAAATTATGATTGAGTTCGATTGTTTTCGATTGTTCATCCACTGTACTCGTTCCTTTTGATTGCTATTTGATCACCTATGTCAAGACAATGATTCGAAATTAATGATGTTTTGAAGGGATTTTCAATGGTAGCCACGGTGTTCTGGCTACTACGCGAAAGCTAACAGGAATTTATTGAATAGACGGGGAGATTGTAGATTTTCTTAATGAGTATGCTGGCGATAGGTAATGCTACTGAGTACTGGTCAAGTCCCGTTCCAGGCCGAAGTTTTGCTCACCAGTCTTGTGAAACCATTGATGTTCATTACTGCATTGTACAAAGGTTTCATCGGAAGTGCCTTCCACTGTTCCGAATGGGATGCTTTTATTATACAATGCAGTGGTCTCGTCCCTAAGTCCGAGTCTGCGACTCAGGGTGGACTAGTCTGTCGCAAATCGTCGTTCTGTCATTACTTGGCTAGATTACTCCAATTCGCTCAAAAGGGTGCTGCTATTAGAAAGTTTCTTTCGTGAAGGGTGCGTCCTAGGAATATATTAAAAACTTAATCCTTTTTTCTGCATGAGAATCGAAATTGGTTCTCCAGGCACCCGAAGTAAGCTGTTTATAGGATAGCACGTGAACTCCCCACTCCGGACGATAAATTCAGTGCTAGTATTAAGTAGTCATAAATATCAGCGTATTATAATCAGCCGGAGGAGCTCGGAAGGGCACATTGTGTGCACGAAAATTCTTTCTTGTATCATTCCGAGCAATTGTGCAAACAATGAGCAGTAGAAGGGAGGATCAATCAGAGAATTCAGCGATCTCGTGCGGATTTTCGACATATACTTTAGCATTCGTATCGTTTGGTTCATCGTAGGCCGCCTTCAAATGTCCACTCTTCTAATCTAAGCTTTGTGGAATTAAACTTCCGTGGAGCTTCTTCGAGTTTCGATTGATGTTCAATCAATCAACTGGATAACAAGATAGACATACGAGTATACTTCCACAACTTATTGAATAGTAAAACATTAACCTTTTTGTTAGGAGATTACTGGTGATTTTTATGCAAATCATGGTTTCGTTTTGGTTGTTTATCCTTTTGTTTTTATTTATAGACTGTTTCTTCATTAAGTTTGTGAAATGACTGAAGTCCAGTGTGGCGTGGCCTGAACAAAAACGAACTACTTCAAACCCATCACTTCCAAATAGTCAACCTAACAAGTGATTATGAAAATCTCCAGACTCATGGTCTTTAGCCTTCGGCTAGGCTCAAGAGAGTAGCGCGGTGATGAAGGCAGCAGACTTTCGTGAATGCTGAAAGATGAAAAAGTTGGTTTTAGTGCGGATCATAATTCCAGCACGATTTTGATGTTGTTGGTAGTTATGGGGACGCGCTTATTACTGCTCATCAATCTCTTGATATTTGAATTCCAGTACTCGCCGCTAAGGGGCTCAGAATCTCTCCCGAAGCACTTCTTCGGTGTTCAAAACTGATTTTGGGCTTTGTGATTCTGCTTCATATTAGACTCGATGAGGCTGGAAGGGGTACCGAAGCTGGAACTGGACAGTACTGCCACAGGTGGCTTGAAAATTAAGTTGTGACTTGTTATGTAATGGCTCCCCAATCCTCTTAATGTTTCCGTCATGTACCACTGATACCTACAACCAATATGTGTTAATGGAGGCAAAAGGAAAAAAGTATAATCCTAGTCGGAGAGAGGCTTACAAAGGCGATGTCATATTTTCTGAAAACAATGCTGTAGGTATCAAAGCCAATAAGAAGGCCAGGGCAAGTGTGTTCTCGGCATTGTAAGGGATTAAACGAAGGGTGCAAGTAGAGGGGGGGGGGGGGGGGCGCGCGATTCACGCGTGACCCCACTAGAGCTCTTCGCGCACGCAGCATCATTTCAGTACCTTTCTGTTGAGATGGACCAAATAAATTTGCAGTAGTCCACGTCTTCATCATGAATTAGAGCAAACCTCTTCACTATGACAATAAAGCCCCTTTTATGTTAAGAATTCAGTCCACAGGTCAACAATTTACTTGTCAAACGTTCAAAATAAGAATAACTTCAAATTTTTTGGTCCTAGAAAACGCAATCTTCCTGTAAACGTGCATAGTTGGTCATTTACTTACTTATTCTACTTATAAGTTCTTATTTCTTGCGTTATGATGGTAGGCATGATGTTTTAGCACGTTTTGTCCGATGACCTCATTATATTGGCTCGTGAATCGCACCACACCCCAAGTAAAGCAATAAGTATGGGTTTGATTCAGCCCAGTCAAGTATTGCCCCGAGCTCAACAGTCATTTTTGACCACAGACAACTTCTGGTCAAAGACAAGAGGTCGTGCTTGGATGTTTACTTTTTTGCACGACTGTAGTGCGCTCCGCGGAATTTTTTCCATTTCCTATGGGGTCTGACTGTGAGTAAAGGTTTGTGGCCACTGGATCAGCAAATTTTGGTTTTTCAGAAAGCCCCACCGCGATCGCCGCAGACGAAACGGGTCTCCTTGGTCGCCGGAGGAGACAAAACCATTTTCGTTCACAAAAATCGAAAAACACATGCATCGAAGGTGAGCTTGTGGTATTCGCGTCTCCTTTTTTTTTGTTCTTCAGTATCTTGGAATGATGCTCGTCACTCTTCTCAACGAGAAGGGCGTTGGTCCTTTTTTAGGGTTTTTTTACATTTTTAACTTCTTGTGAGATCATTATGTAAACCAGTAGAGAGAGTACCAGAAAGGGCGAAGAATAGGCTCCTAGATTGCATATTATTGATCCAATGTGACGAACTAGGTAAATAAAGGGTAAAGTCTTGGACGTTAACCAGTTCCCATACCCATGTGCGAAAGAACTTTATACGGTCTTCTTATACCATGAGGGCCGCTAAGCAGACGTTCTACGACAAAATATTCTGCACAGGTAAATCCTCCCAATATTGCTGAGTCCTCCCAATCTCCATCTTACATCCTTGATCTCTCTCGCTTGAGATTTCTCAAAATTGGTGAAAACAAGCGCAAAGCCGTTAGCCTCTTTGGACACAGAGACAGTGAACTAACCAGATTTTCATGGATGCTACAAATGGAAATAAAACCAGTCATGAGTCACCAGGAATCGCAAAAGTTGTACAGAAAGGCTGTCAGGGCAGTTAAGCAAGGTCCTGAGCTACTCGTGCGACATTTCTCAGCTCCAAGCACGCGTGATTCATTTTTTGCAAGCAAGCAAGCAGTATTTCTACATTTGAGCCCTGGGACGAAAAGTCACATGAAGTAGGAGGGATTCCGGCTTGACCGGAAAAAACGACAATGAACTCTCTATTCGCTTATGGACTTCTCATGCGGACTTTCAGTTGTTGACAGTTGGATTTTGAGTAGCAAATGTACTTTACTGTATTTTATTTTCTCATTTTGATCACTTTTCAAGCCAGTAGATGCTTGGAAGGGTTTTTGTTGTGTGTCTGTTTGTAATCGTGTGCATTGCGATTAAAGCTAAAGAGGGTAATCTCACTAGGCTGTTTGGCCCAGTAGTCGAACAAGGTTTGTACTCGGAGGACTAAGTGGCGAAATGCTTGATCCTCTATGTTAGGTCTAATCACTCGGAATTCGTTTTTGGTCCCATACGCTAGCTCCAATTACGCGAACGAGCTAGTAGGTTGCTACTGCGGAGAGTGCACTTGATCCTGTGAAGAAGGAGGACAGCCTTACCAAGGCGTAGTAATCGTAGATCTTCTCAACTTTTTTCTCAGCAGAATTTGGCGCTTTCTACTCTTTTGATCAAAACAACTTGAGAGTAGCATACTTAGGCTTGCAGAGCAGTATCTGCACGTCGTTGTTTCACGACAGTTATGTATGCAGACTGACCCACTCTCCCGTCTTGTAGAGGTGAAAACGTGGGAAACCATCTTTTAGCTCCCACTTCAGAGAATTTGGCGCTTGTTTCACTTTCGTGTCAGATTTTGCCCATGTTGATCCGAATAATTTTCGTGGCATCTTTTTTTGTCCTTTTTAGTATCCACCTGATGGGTATTTATGCAGATTGTAGTCTATCTCTTCAGATCCCTGAGCTAGAAATTCAAAAATTCTGATGACATGGAGAAGAACACTCTTCTTAGCGTATACGGGATTGCAGTTTTGAAGCATAACATCATTGGAGAAGCTTTGTAATACGATCTATCCGTTTGCAGTTGCTGCTCGTTTCTCACTTTACTCCATGGACACGCTATTACTTATGCTATGGGTGGTTCATAATGGCTGTATTTGTTATCCGACCAATATGCGGTAATGTCTCGCTATTTGGCTACAAATCCTGGAACACTTTCAATGCCCTTACGAATAGGGATCACCAGTAATGCTCACTTCTGTTCATGGAATCTGTACCATTCTCAGTAATCATATCATATGCAGTAGTAATCATGTGAGGTATGGGCTCATATCACGTATGTTGTTTCAAAATTTTTTTGCAAAGGTATACGAGTAGCTGAAAGCACTGTTCGGGATAATTTCGAGCATTCCTCGTCAAGCTGATAAGCGAGAGAGTTGGTGGGGAGTAGTGCATTGATGGCAAAGAGAGCGAGAGAAACGCCAACTTCGTGAAAAAAGGCTCACTCAAGGTTGGGGAAACTGGAAATCTACGAGGTCACTATGATCGAAATAGCATGGAAATGTTATTTGGACGGGCTTCAGTAGGTATGGCGATTGCGAAAAAAACAGAGTAAATGAAGCCAAGATCGTCCAAGACTCCCTTTCACTGTCATTATGGACCACGTCTAGTTCTTCGAATTCCCAGCATGGGTCCTTTAAGGAGATGCAGCCTCTGCTATGCCGTTGAAACTCGTCCGCTATGGGTGTGGCATTCAACCGGTGCAGTCTACGAGCCCTTATAATGCGCTTTCCAAGCCGTTAACCGACCTAGCAGCTCTACATATGAGATGCTCGAGATCAGATCAGTCATCCTAGGGAGATTTTTAAGTACCATTTTAATAGCGAGCTGTTCCTTTAAACGAGCTCTTTTCAGAAAGTTGCTCAAATGCGGGTCTAATGACGGCTTAATGGCATTTTGTCAATTCGGAAAGCTTATCCTCGTGAAATGCAGATTGGGTAGAAGGGTTGGATTCAGAGTGAGGTTGCTGACCAGAATCCTCTCAAGGTTTCCGTAATCATTTCGGTTTGGTGTCACCTTCATAAGGAAGCCAGCCCTTCTCCAAATCAAAATGTTTAGGGGAACCTCCATATTTGAGCTCCTCTTTTCGAGCGATTTGGAAAGCCATCATACTCTTTGTGATGGCCCTGAAACGAATCTCATCTTGTTCGATAGGGAGCTGACTTGATAGTATTTTCTTTGCTTCACAGCGCCAAAAACGGAATATGGAAATTTGAGGATGCCCGAGTCGAGGGCAAGATTTTAAAACAAAAGACTCTTTAACAGTAGTGGTGGTTTCGCTTTATATGCTCAATGCGCATATACTTCGAAGCTTACGTTTAAACCGAAAGGTGGTGTAGGAGTGGCTCTTCATGCTTACGAAGGAGCGTTCACCACTACACTCAAAGCGAGACGCTGCGTTTGTCTGTTACGCGAACACCCGCCTTTCTTGAGGCCACAACTGGACAGCTTGATTCAAGCCCGGAATAGGCGGAACACGTTTCATGACTGAGAGCACACGGCTAAGCAAAGCCATGCCTATCCTAATTGTAAGCACCATATCGTTAAAATGAACGGCAATCATACTGGAAATTCGTGACTGCTTCTCAAAGCAAAAGATAAGTAAAGTAAGTTTCAAGCCAAGTAACCAACTAAGGACGAGGTGAGGAAATCTCGAACTGATTGTATCCTACACAGATACAGTAGCGCTCAAAAGTATTCGGCCAACTTTAACTTGCCGTAATTTTTTTCCCAGTAGAGCAAATCACACGAAATTTTGATATGTTTAGCTTGAGCATATTTTACACTGTCCAACACTACTTGACTGCAAAACAGCCATATCTACATACTAATGGGTCGTTTGTAGACTGTGCTGGAAGCAAGTTTGTGACGTCTGCAGTAATTCCGACCTTAAGTACGTTTTTCTTCTCTTCTGGGTTCGACAATAGTGCTCGTACACTTAAGACATGGCAAAAAGGAAATTATTACTAGAAGGACCATCACTCGCATTTCTAGTTGATTTTTGTTCAAGCCCTTTTGGATATCTGGAACATGATCGGATTGCAGGTTAATAGCGGTAAATATTCACATACACCAATGCTACACATATTGAAATTTCGCTTGGTTAGATCCAGTAGGAAAGGAGTTATGACTGAAAATTATAATTTAAGAAGCATTTCGCCAAATACTTTTGAGCGCTACTGTATGCAGGGACCCATGCAACTGTCGATGAAGATTCTAAGGATAGTTCTTATGTGGAAATCAGTTGGCACGTGTGTAGAATCTTTCAGGTGCAGCATGGCAGAGTTTGTGCAAAAACTTCGTGATCTTTCCCATACACTGTGTAGGTGGAATTGGGGTGAGAATTTCGTGAAACGAATCGGGAGGCCTTGGAAGTTGCGAACAGTTGCAGCTGTCAGACGAGCAGTATGTGTAAATTACAAATGATTACCTTAGTCACGATCGATATCTATAGAAATAACTATTAGAGATTCCTATATGTCAATCGGTCAAAAACTAGAATGTTCTGCAGCAGTGAGCGAGTACGGCCAGAGACGGAGAATTTTTAGAGGCCTGAGCAATTGACCGAGTCGTTGGCTCCACCGATCATGTTTTCTGTGATGGTGGAATTCAACACGCATTTTATAATCGAAGGATCTCAACGCGGCTGAGCAACTGAAATGGAGTGATCTCTGGAGCCCACCGAATACGGTCCCCCTTCTGTTTTCAGAGAGTGCTCGGGAACACCTCATCGCATGTGATGCTCTACCGGGCCTTCGTCCTTTCACAATGTTGCCAGGATCTCCGACTCGGTTCACATTATTGTGACGTGTGGCAACCTTTCATTGCCACAGCAACCAATTCCTTCGAAACAGATATATCTCCATGAAGGTCGCTTTCCAACAATATCCGCCTACTAACGATACTACTGGCTCCCATTTTTCAGAAATCGCCTTTAGTTGTTTGCTCATCCACCTCATCCCTCCCTTCACCATGAATACCCCTACTTGCCCGCCACCTACCCACTGTTTTTGACATCAGCTCGGATGCACCCGCTGTCCATACCTACATCTGTCACCAAAGGCATCATCAAATACAAACGGCTCTCCATCTGGAAAAGGGAAAGGCGTTGTCACTTGGCTAGTTAATATAGGGTTCCATAAGAAGCTACAATTACTAACTTCGCAATTTTCCATTTTCAATGCAGACCGATTCCAAGAAACACTGTTCCACACATCCAAAAAATGGTAGTTCAACGGGAACGTCTCAGGAAGAGTGTTGAGCTGACTGGCTCAGAGCAGCTTCTGTGACCTTTGCACTAACTCCGTCGCGTTGTGCAAAATGATCTAAGGCAGATTCAAAAGTGAAAGATCCCTATGCAAATTTTTGCGCAACCGTCAAAATGGCGAACGTTTGAGAGTAAAGACCTAGGCTAGGATATAGATGGTACAGCATATGTTCACAGAGATCTGACTCGTCATAGGGAAACTCCGATGCTTCATCCCTTCACGTATTCTTGGAAATTTCAATTAAAGCTCTGAAAGCCCTGAATTTCACATTGAGAAATGCAACAATTACGATAGCTCTTCTTAAGATACTCTCTTCTCACCTTGCACTTCTTCTTCTTTAGGAATCTTGGCAAAAATGTAAATTTTCGCAACTTTGTTAGCGCATAGGGAGTATCGAGAATGAAGACTACGGTAACTCTTCCCTGCCTTACCTTCATGAACTTTTTCTATGGTATTATTTATCGGGTTAGTTGCGTACTCACAATCAGTTGCCTTTTCCAGCAATACAGCAGTTTGCACACCAACTAACAGATCCTGACAGACTCCACCTTGTGACTTTTGATCGCAAAGCTCAAGGAGAAAAGGGGGAAGCGTTGAGAATGGGGAGCTACATAGTGGTAGTGGGAAGTGGTAGGGTAACTTTCGATGAATATTTGCTTAACTTAGAAAAATCCAGTCTCTGCCTCTAGACTTCCGCTTAGGTTGACCTGCTTCCGATTGCAGCACTGAATTTGGCTCGCCCTAAGCTTTGCAGATAGTATGTTGTAAAACCTGGTTATTCCACCTCATGGGTCCCTCCTTAGGGATATTAGCTAAGTAGCAGTAGCTCATGATGAAGTGCACCATCAAACATTCATCAAACCTCATTTAATATTATTTTGTTACGCGGACGAGGAATGGGTTGTTTTTTGCCTCCCTTTGGCGTTATTACATCGAGAATGAGGTGAACTTCCTGTGAAAGTGTCGCGGCATTGCGAAACTTGCCAACTTTTTTTTGCTTCAGAACGTGACCCTGTGTAACTTATACTATATGTGTAGCCCTCCAACAAAGGCTGAGAATAGGTAATTCATAGGGCTAGGTAATCCGTGGCCGAAATTGAGCCCTAATTTCACAAATAAAAAGGATATGGTCTTCGGAGTTATTAAAGCCTCCTGTTTAGAATGATCCTACTGTTTAGGAATGTGCTTGAATTCCATCAGGGTCTTACTGGCGTATGACTACTTGCGTGGCCTACGCAGTGACTTGCAAGACTCAGCCCTTGTTGAGGTCATTGTGCTCAGTCTCCTAGACGAATCCAATACCGCAGAAGGGCGAAGTTTGAGAGTAGCCTGGTCAAGGCTCGTACAGAAGTTCGATCCTCCGGCCATAATTGCAGTAGGTGCGCCATTTGACACCACATTACTCAACAAATCTGGGGCAAGAACAGTAGCCATGCGATAGTCTTTAAAAATCATTGCGTGCACCAAAGGATAGCACAAATCTATGATGCTTAGCAAGGGACGTGGCGCATCCTGAACACCAGGTTAGCAGCAGTTCTACCCGCTTAACGAAGGATCATGTAGTTTAATTTTGCCCATTATTATCGGCAACCAAGTTTTAGGCTGTTTAGAGGTAGGGATGGCTAAGTCACTGGTGATGTTTATTTGCTGAATTCCAACAAACCTAAGGCCTAGTCGCTTTCGAAAATTCACTTTGTAAACGTCAACGGTACATTCTATGTGTTCAGCTCTTCACAAGGTTGTATATGAGAAGCATTTCGAAAACAATTAGGAGCTGTTACCTTCCTAAAACAAGGCAGACGGCTCACAACAACACACTAATCAGTTCTATTTCGGGCATCAACCGCTCGTTCCCCATGTAATTCCTCTTCAGATGTTTGTAGACGTCCCAACACCATTATCAAGGGTCCATCTAGGCTTCATCTCATGACAACCTACTTTTTTCCGTCACACCAGCCGAAATCGATAGCTGAAAGCCGCTTGATGGCCGTGTACACCATTGCACATAATCAAAATAGTTTTTTTACACTTTCGCTGAGATATAGGGTCGTGCTATGCTCTGGCTGAACGACTTCTTGATGCTATACTTGACTTATGACTCCTTATAAAAATATATTTTTGCTTAGGATTCATTGGATTTTCCTTGTGTTTACCTCTCCATAGTTCAGTTTTATACACTGACACTAACGAGGGTTACGCTATAATATTATTATTATTATTTACTTCCATTCACAATCGTAGTGTCGTATTGGATGCGTATGTGGCCTACACAATGACTTCCGGTGGCCAGCCGAGAACCATTTTATTGCCTTTACCCTCTAACCGAAATCTAGTAACAATTACCCGACTCCAAAGGGATGGAAGCTTGCTTAGCCTAGCAGGATATGGATATAGGATTCGAACCTACGACCAAGTGCGCGACTGGTCTCTATCCCATCGCCGCCTGCAGTACTGTAGTAGCGGTAGTGGACAGTATCGGATCTAAGGAAGTCTGAGGTTACCTATCGTTCAATAATTCATCAAAATTCGATGAACGGATGCAAGTCTGGGTTGGCCTGGGCGGATATCAATCCCAGATTCGACTTCCGTCTGGGCCATGTGTGCGATACTGCGTTATTAGCCACTACCCCACCACCGCCTGTGCTACTATATTAGTAGTAGTGCGCACTATCAGTTCTAAAAGAGCTAGGGTTCAACTATTGTTCCATAACCCATCGAGAATGAGTATCATAGAACTATATTCTGAAGTGATTCTAGCCGTTCCTTTAGTCTTAAGCAAAAGACCCTTGCTTCTCAGTAACTACTACATAAGAGCAGACTCAGTGTCCTGGCTATCCCAGAAAGGAGAAATTCACAATCGCGACTTGCGCACTTCACGTTTTGGTGTTCAGAATTAGGGGAGGAGCTCAGAGATCGAATCAGGAGAAGTTCTTCTCATGATTGAGGGCTAACTATAACGAAATTCCATGGCGCGTGACTCGTTACATCAACGTTCTGCGCACTTTGTGAGGAGTTCAAGAAATGGCCAAATATGTACTGGCTATTGGGATGCCTAACTTTATTGCTTTTGCTTTCAACCTTTGATTTCGGAAGCTTTCTGACCTTTTTACTCATCTCAGCAAAAGTGGAACTGGTTGAATGGCTCTTAGATCTCTTGAAAATTGACGCTCATAATTGCTGTTTTTCCTTGGAAACCCCTCTCTTCATTATAAGTGCAAGTCATTCGATATGATGTTATATACACTGAGAAAGGGCAAACGTAGGCGGCTTCTTCTTTGCTATTAGTGCAGCCGAATAAGCAGTGACGGTCATCTGGAGCGGCTAGTCAACACTTTCTCTGTTTGAACCCATAAACCGGCTTGACCATCTTTTGTGCTGTCTTGTCCCAAGCCATGAGGTGCAATGATTATCACCCACGTTTTTTTCTGATCACAATCAAGTTGGCATAATGACCCGTCATAATAAATCATATTACCGAATGTACCGAAAGGCTGAGATCTATAGGAAATGCCAAGTTTCTTCCTTCTTCCAACATGAGAAAAAATAAGCTAAAGCTGCTCTGAAATCAGCCGGCGGAACAGTGTTTGTAGGGGTAGGGGTAGAGGAATGACATAGACCTGGCCTCCCCTCATCAGGTCCCTACTATTAGGGGGAGGGTAGCAGCTGAGAGAGATAACGCGTGACTAGGACTGGACAGAGCGAAGCAGGAAATCATGAGCAAAGGAATGAATTGTGGAAGGCACGGTAGGAATTGATGTGGGAAGAGTGAAGCGAGATTGCTGAGTAATCTACCATCAACCAGTCTAGATAGGTTCGAGGAGTGTAATTTTTGAATTTCCTAAAACGAGAGCAAGAAAAAGTGAGTTGTGTGCCATTAGGTCTGGATGCGAAGAATTTTCACGTGACAAGCGGAAGGAGCCATACAATTTACTGAAGAAAAAAGGAGCATGCGCCCAATTCAATGTGGACGAGAACAGTGTTTTTAAAAAGGATCCATCTCGAAGTCATGGCAGCTTCATCGTTTCGGAGTAATAAAAGTTCTCCGAGAATCTAACTTCAATCTAACTTTTATTTCGTTTCAAATGCAAAGCAGCTCTGATCCTTCGAGAAGATTAGATTTTCAACAGAGCAATAATGTGGCAAGAAGTCCAATAGAGTTGATTTACGAACTTCTCCTGACATTGGCTCAGTCCTTATAGGCTAGCCTCTTTGGGAATTCTTATCGCCAAGCGAATTCACCCGAAACTGGCGGTTGGATATTTCCCATTTTTCATATCTAGTTCTCAGCCATCCAGTTCACTGCATGAACGATTTTTCACGCTGAATCCTATGCAACTTCAAAGTTTACAAAAGTTATATATAGTAATGGCGAATTTGGTGCAGTGGCAAGTGGCGCACTAATTTCACTCGCATGGTCGCAGGTTCGAATTCCGAAATGATACCCGCCTAGGTCAATGAAGTCTTCCAACTTTTCAGGATCGGTCAATTAAAACCAGACTCGTCTGGGAGAATGACAGCACTGACTTGTATGTACATCTGCTGGCTGGAGGAATTCATTGTGTAGGTCACCTACGCATTCAAAACATTCTAAATGGAAGTTGAGTGCGGGATCGCAACCCCAAGACGGGCTTCTGGATTTCTCGAGGAGGCTTTGGGTGTATGCTACTGGGCTTCTTTTGTGTTGAGCATCGGGGAATGACGACAGTCAACTGTTAGCGAAATGAAACCGATATGAAAGGGACTTTAATACCAGATTAGGCGATTCGCCTGTGACGTTAGCTGCATCGGTCGAAGTTAACCCCCTAGGTGGAACCATTGATAAAACAGGTAATATAACACATGTGAAAAAAACCCTTTTGATGTCATTGGCTGGCAATCGTCAGTAGTAGTTATGCTCTATCTTATGTAACCCGAGTTGTCCCCATTTATCAAGTCCCATTTTTTTCTCATTTCAAAGCTTTTTATTCAGATTATGCTCTGAAAGATGCTTTCGTCCTTGTCAGCAGTGGGTGGTTATACCAGGCTGTGCCATTGACCGACAATCAATCAAACTTATCTTTGGTCATTTCCATAAAATAGCCGCGGCGAGCCAGTGAAAGACCCTGAGTTCACTGGCCCCTAACCTATACAACTGCCCATTTCCCCTGCTAGCCTTTCTGCCAGATTGAGCTGAATTAAACGGTTTTCGCGGATTAAAAACTTCATTATTATCCTTATTACAGTTTCACGTTTTTGAATAACAGTGAGAAATGAAGAAGAAAATCATGTCATCTTAACATTTGCGGTGTTTCCCCCAATACTTCTTTCGATCCATTGCCTTTTTTGCCTTTTTTTCGATTCACACCGCACAAAGTTGCACTTTTTATGCTCACATATTATTTCCCTCACGTTCTAAAGTGTAAAAAAATTACCAATTGATAGAATAATATCAACTCAACTGAGTCTGTTAGAGAGGTCAGCCCCCAGCCGATTGAACAAACCACCACCCCATAGGCCAATGACCATAGATGCGCAGTAACCTGATTTGGAGGGCACACCCTCAGTTGGACGAGTCGAAACCACCCTCAATGTGTTGGCTCTATGTATAATAACCGCAAAAGAAGAGATTTAAAAACAAGCTGATTCTTCTCAATAGAATCATTTATTGAGTGATATGTTGAGTTGATATCATAAGATAGATGCCCATCCTTGAAGCAAGTGAAGAACATTTACGGCCAGTGTATGGTGTTTTTCGAAAAGTATGTGCCGGCCGAAAATCTCACAAGTTGGATTTTTCTGAAGTTCTCATGAACTTTCCATGAAAATACTATAAAAGGACGCAACTCCTCGTGCGTGCACATAAAATATGCCGAAATTTCATGATGTCGTTGTCAGATGACCACATCGAGGCTCAGCTTCGACTTCCTCGTTATGGCTTCAAAGCATCGGAACGAGGCACAGAACCGCTTAGAAGAACCTCCGAGTTTGGCTTAATGTAGTCAGCTCTTTGCAAAAAGCAACAACAGAAATCTCGTCCGAATACCTTTTCCCTTCCTCTACTTTCATGGTGATCTCGTACAAACCCTATTTCCACTATTTTTGAAAGCCTCATTTTCGCGAAGTCGACGAATTCTCTCGCTTTCTTTGCCATCCACTGCCCTCAGTCACTACTTTTGCTTTTGACATAAAAAGGGCCCTTAAAATCTTCGTAAACTGTGCCTTTAAGTTCGATTTAATTGCCAAACGAGCAGCCACAAAGTGTACATTCCACACTATGATACGGCATATAAGGGCTTTACAATGGAACATCCCTTCTGTAATTAGCGGTGATCGCAGTCTAATGGGAGCCTCTTTATGTCAAGACTGCAGACAGACGGTCATCGTTTCCTTACATTGTCACTGAGTCGTTTTTAAGTATGCATGTGGAGGATTTAGTGAGTGCTCTCAAAATTGTTCACTCAGAATAGGTGATGACGGTACAGGACCCATTGGTAGCCCACCCGGTGTGGACATCTTCCAGTGATGAATCCATTATAGAATAACCAGACCTTTCACCACCCCAATTTCGCTAAATGGCATCAATCAAGTCCACACTGAGGACACCGGCCTGGCTCTTATGACAATTTTACGTTCTGTCATTCGACGATGCATTGGAATGCCCCCCCCCCTGTATGGAAGCATAAAACGAAATGAAATCTGAGTTGATGTGTGGCTAATCCTATAGGGATAAATCGCCTACTGACCAGGCAATTTCCGTTCCTTGAAAAATGTTAGCTCACACTCGAGAAGGACTCGTTCCGATGAATCCTTGGTTTTTACTACTTCATGGGCCCCTTACTGGAATAACATGATAGTTTCGATTTTAATTGATTTTCGGCCCCTGAGTCACATGCAACTAAGGATCTTTCTTTCGCTCATTTCCTCATGGGTGAAAGAAAATGTTTCATTAATGAGTTTTGGCCACAAATTCCCTTTCGACCTGGTCCTCTCAAGACTAGTGCTCATTACGTTGGAAACCCATCATTACAACGCATCGGCCCGGGTCTCGGGTACAACATGGTCTCTCTAAGCATCTGTGTGCGTGTGTGACAAGCGACTGCGTATCTTCTGGCCTTCGGGTTCATTTCCGTTGCGTTGGGATTCGATCAGTTTTCGGGCAGACCCCATTTGAGCATCGACATGCTCTCCAATTCGAGAAGCAGCACCTTCGACACCCCCTCGTACACCATATGTGGCGGTATTAGGTCGGAAAACGGCCCAGATAGGGTCTTATAAGGCTCTTCAGCACGTTTAGGAAATACTCCGACCAATATCTTATCGGCTTTGCTAGTAACTACGTAGCGGTCTAGTGAGTACGTAGCCGTTCGTCAGAGAGCAAAAGCTATTCCAATTTGAGAATCAGCGCTTAGGGAAAGTCCAGGTCCTGAGGGGGTTATTACTTGCCCATCATAGGTTTGAGTAAAATGTGTTGATGTTGATGCTTGTCGTTGTTTTCGCCATTGGGTGATTAGTAATTGCCCTGGTTGGGGATAGCTTTGGATCGTTTCAGTCACTGGAGAATAGGCCTTCATTCCCATCAACTTCTATGCAACCTGCTCAAAATTCATTTGCATGGTCAGGTCTATCAAAGCCAAGCCTCGTGGGGGAGCAGCAATTCGTTGAAGAGTCGTGGCACGATCTAGCACCACTCAGCATTTTGTTGTCATCTATTTTGCAGTACCACTCAAAGCGCTGAATATAAGCCGAACACACCCTTAGCTCAAGCGCTTGCCATCTTTATCCGTCACGCTTCCAGGGCCCCCTTCTACGAAATAGGCTCCAGGCGAGTGCTGAGTAGGTTGGAGTGGAAGATGCATCCACTACTCTTCCCAGTCCATAAAAGACGACTTAATTAAATTAGCGGTACTTGCTAATTCAGTCAGCCTGGATTGCAAAGGTACTGGTAGTGTTTCGATTCATTGAATCTACGTGGTGAATTGAGGAGAACTAAGAGATTTTGACGTGTGTGCTTGAAGCAGAACGCACTGATCCACGCTGTGAGACTTCTTTATAATAACCATAGAAGGTATACTCCCAAATTGCCCGACATTGAACAGAATCGAGAAACAGCACGCTCTAAGACAGCAGTTAGTCGGTCGTGCTAAGCTGCCGGCTTATGTCTTTAGCCTTGTTTTAATTTGTTTTTGTTTTCCCGAAGTTGTTTTTGCCACTTTTCGCAACGCGAATGTTCGTAAACAAAAAGGTGTTCTGTATGGGTGCTTATCCTTTAGTTGTTAAGTGTGGGCGCTTACCCTTCAGTTGCTAAGGCGCTTTCAACTTGTGTAGTGTCTACATATGTGGCTTAGGGCTTATAGGGTCGAGGATCCTAAGTAGGATTTGACAGCAATCCGATTTTCCCCATCAAGTCATGCTCTATCGCGGAGGAACACCTCGAGCTGTTCCTCGAATAGACTCTGAAATCCCTCGGAAGACGAGGACACTCTCTTAGAATCTCATTGTCTTGAGATGGGATTTTCGCTGTTAAACTCTCCAATCCTAATCCGCAGTCCTCAGAGCACAGCGGAAACTATTCCGAACTTCCCGAGGTTGAAAACAGTGAAGACATCACTTCTGCTGTAGTCGTCGAGTTCGCTCTCATCCCTTGCCTTTCTGCCTGACCTGAAGAGCTCAAAACGGCCGACTATTCCCCAAGGGAATAGTCGCGAGTGATGGATGGCTGAAAGTTTTCAATTCAGGCTGCCCGAAGCTTAACTCTATTCTAATTCAAGAATATGGAGCGAAATTCGATAAGCGGCTTGCGTAAAGGGCGACTTCTCCTCAACCAAAATGCTTGCGCCAATCTTCCCTGAACTCGCCACCCTTGAAAGTGAACCGAGCCATGCACCTGCTCGATTGTCCTTCCTGCTGAACAGGTGATAGTTCAGGAACCTGATCATTTTGTTGACCCGCTGGGGGTTGAAGTTGAAGCTGGGTGGTTCACGTTTCGCCCTTTATCATTATTGCTTCACTTCCCGTCCATTACACTCACTCCTGCCTTCCTCAAACTTTGAAATCGATAACCCGTCTTGCGTCTTTGAATTCGATTCTCACGGAAGGCTGACCGCTGGCTGCCCCGGCTCTCCGGCGAGTGCATCGAGCTCGTGGCCGTCGCTGATAGGCCCGAATTTCTCGCGGCCGCCCGCTCTTCCAATCGTCCTGGAACTCGGCCACTAGAGGTGCGCCACTCTCGGCAGACAATCTGTGATCGTCGATCGCCGCCGGACGGATTGCAGTGGCTCCAGCTGCTGCTGCTGCTCGACCACATAGTATAGTGGCGTCGTAGTCACCATTTGTTTCTGTTTAATTCGATCAAGCCAGCCACTACGGCCGGCGTGCGGCGGTGACCCGCTGCGCCACACTTTCATCACCGTTCTTCTTCGCATTGTTATTCATCTTTACAGCGATCTGGTTGCTCTTGATCGATTCGTTTCCCACAGCGTTCGTCGTTGTATGTCTTTCTTACGAATGTTTGCAATTTTGCCCTTGCGCGCTCGTTACCAATCGACCAATATTCGGGCGCGCGGTGGGTCTTTTTCTGTGGGGCAAATCTCGTGGGAAAAGGATTCGTCATCCCGCCCCAGTTGAACAGCGGACGTTCGTTCGACGTGTGACTCATTCCCCTGCTCTTTTATTATCTAACATCCATCTTCCGACCGCATTGAGCCCTAACTAAACGATTTCTCTTGAATTTATGGGCCGTTTCGAATCTCACCAAATAGGGGCAACAGTGGGGCATCGCCGCCGCGCTCTGATGTCTTATCATTGATGCGAAATTCCGGTCCTGAGAATGCGCGACAGACTCACTTGACTTCATTTCTTTCTCTCCCATAACTGGTTCCTACTGCTAATTCCATCGCGAACTCTTCAACACACACAATCGCAACTACTAAACGCTAATTTGTTATATTTTTTTGCTAATGGACTTGATGCTCCTGTACTGTCCCCCTTCGCATTTTCTCATAGTCAGTGCTGATTGCTCTGGATGGCCCTTGTACTGCCTGCCTTCGAACGTTCTAAGAGGGCCTTCGATAAAGTCACAGTCACGTCGAAATCAGTCGTTATCACTCCTGTTGGGCGATGTAAGTGGCCGTTATTGATCGATCACCAGGAGAGTCTAACAGCCCCAGAGTAGGTTAGGAGGAGAAACTTGGAGGGAAAGGGCAATTGAGGATATGTTTCATCTGGTTCTGGGCAGAACACCCCAGAAAAACCTTCAGCCAACCAGCCCGTATGTAAACCCTAGACGAACGATATTTCGCTTTCTCCACTATTTTAAATTAATATTCTTTAACGATGTTCGAAGTTCTGCCCAGCGACCCCATTGAAGTCAGTGTTTGGTCTTGCTTGAATCCAAAATGTCTGACGACAACGCTAAAACAAAGGCACCCGTCAAACGTTGCCGAAACGGAGGTGGTCTTCTGCCAAACTGATTAGCAACATGCTTGACTTCATCCCCATTCACGTCAGAAGATTTTTCCCCGTCCTCCCTTAGCACCAACCTGGGAGGCGTTATTCGTAACCGCATAAATCCTACAAGGTATCCTCGATCTGGAGGATACCTTTGCGGGATTTATTCTCCTCTTTCTTCGACTGTCTCAAAATCTGCTTGCCTATTTAGTACAAAGACCTGGTTGCCCACTTCGGAAGGAGGTCCCATAATAGTGAAAGTCCACGATTAGTTTGGGAAAAAATCGTTAAAACTCAGCTTTTAAAGGAAACTGCTTGGAGGCTTTATGAGCTGTGGCTTTGTGCATTGGAACTCAGCGCTGCATACATAATCGAAAGGCCCAGACATGCATGGGAATTTGTCTTAGCTCTTATTGTCAGCCCCTACACGCCGCTGTCGAGGGCATCGCCCTTTCCCAACCCATCAGCGGTTTGGTTATTACATTTGGCAGCTTCCAATAGATTGCTCCAGTATGCGCCATGTAGCGGTTATTGGGCCTGTATAAGCCGCTTTTGACACTGATCTTCAGAAAACCACCTAGCAGACGATGTTGTCCACATCCCCTTTATGAACTCCAATGGGTTACTTCTTTTCCATTAATGGAAGTGGATTCTGGAGGCTTTAAAGGGGCCTGGGGTTGGCCTTGGGTGGTCGATCAGGTAGCCCTACGTCACCTCGTCAGCAGCGATCACTCTGCACCGCTATCTCTCTCTTTAACACGAAATCAAGTGCACGCGAGACAGAGAAGGAGAGTGTGCGGGGAATCGGGTAGGGTTCTGAGCAGCTCCCCGTCCCCTTCCCCCCGCATCATTCTCCCGCTCCTGCCACTTCCAACCATCACTCGCTGCTGCGCATTTATCGTCTCCGCATTTGCCTATTTCATCGCATTTTCTCATCGCTTTCGCCCATCAATCCGTCTCTATCGATCCGCATTGATCAGTGGTTGGTCTAGGTTTGCCGGCAGAGCTCGTCGTCACAACACTCTGATCAATCGATTGCGTTGAATGCCTTGATCATCGTCTGAATCAGTGCTGACCCTGGCTTTTGTTAGTGGCAAGTGTGTGGGTACAGCGCGACTCCCAGACGCGCTGGCTCTTTGCCTAAAGGCACGAATGGAGACGAAGGATTTCGAATTCCGACCCACCAAAGAAGGTGCTCGCTCTAAGAGCCCTGGTGTCATCGGTCGTCTGAGCAATTTCGCCCGATCCAAGACACGCCATTCACTGAACGAGAAGACCTCCAATTCTACAACATTCAATGAAAAACCCAAGAAGGTAGGAACCTTTAACCATGAGAAACTTGCTTTTAAAATTGACCATAATTGAACTTCAACAATAACTTGAAGCTATACGTATGTACTGGGTCTGTGATCCCAATCCCATACATGTAGGTACCCAAATGTATTGGTATCCTGTACACGTAAGTACTCAAATGTATGGGTGCGTGTAAGCTGTGGTCATGAAATCGCCGTCTCTATGCCCTTGCTTTTGATAGTCAGACATTAGGTAAGGGGACTGGCTGGGTCTCAGGTAGGTAATAGGTAAGTAAAAGTGAGAAATTCGAGGGGTTGAAGTCGATTGGATGAATAACTTGTCTTTTTACTTCCGAGAAAATGGTAAGTAATACAGTGTACAGTGTTCAAAAGCTTTCAGAGGATTCCACTACATCAAAATCTGATTTTTGTGCCCCAGGCCAAGAAAATCACTTTCAGGATCTCCATCGTGAATTCCAGAGATGTCGCGACAACAATGATCTTCGGCTCGATCTCAGTTCCAATGATGTAAGTACCGTACTAATTCAGTATGTCCTGTTTCTGAGGGTTGAGTCGATATTAGAGCCGTATCATAGGGTATGTACTTGTTAGTCTTATGTTTTGTGTTTCAGATTACGTCTATACCGTCCTCGATCAGGGATCTTACCCAATTGACTGAGCTGTTTTTGTACAAAAACAAACTTACTCAATTACCGCCGGAACTGGGAAATCTGGTACGCCGTTCATTCATTGAGAAGCTTTCATACTTCGCCCTGAGCGAATATCGATCGGCGTTCGCCGTGAAAGCGATCAATAGGTCAAATTTGTTACTTGCATCGCGCCAGGGTTGCATGTGCCCAAGGCTTTTGTCTGTGCGAATTTGCTCTTTAGTTTATCGACTGACTGCCAGTACTACATTCATTGTTTTGTGTGTGATCGATCATTGTTTATCTGGAAAACTTGAGAGGGATGTGAATTAAAGCTGCCAGTTGGCCAGTTCTCTGCCTTCACCTTTGGAATGCCAACGGAGAGCGTTGCAGAGCTATGCAAGACATATCCGATCGATACAAGATCATAGATTGAGCAGTCATCAATCGATAATCAAATAAATTTGGCCGGACTGACGGGAACTTTGAGCATAGTCAACCCCTACATGGTGACGCAGCGCGCGATATCGATTACCGCGCGCAGATCTCGCGCGTTGCGTAATTCAGCGCAACAACGATTGTTATTTGCTCGTACCTCAATGTGAAAGCTGCCTAATACTTATGATGGTCACGCTCTAATGGTACACTGTTCCATTTCTTTTACTTCAGGTTTCTCTGCGGAAGTTGGGCTTGAGTGAAAATGCCCTTTGTTCCTTACCTGATTCACTTGCTTCTCTTACGCAATTAGAAACCTTAGATTTACGGCATAATAAGCTCACAGAGGTAAGCACCAAACATATTTATGTGGTTGACTGTTGACTATCATCATACTACTTAGATACCGTCCGTTATTTATCGGATTACCTCACTCGAAACGCTCTGGTTGCGGTACAATAGGATCATGTCTATCGAAGAAGATATTGGAAATCTGTCAAAGTTTGTTTTAGTGACTCCTCTGTCTATTGAAGAACTTGAGGTATTCGTTGTTCTTTCCAGACTCAAAATGATAGACTTGCGTGAGAACAAAATACACAGTTTACCGGCATCAATAGGCAAGATCCAGTCTTTGGTTGTCTGCCTTCTCAGCTACAATCACTTATCGAAGGTTCCTGATGGTGAGGTTTTTTTATTTATCTTCCTTTCATATCATCCATTCAGTAGTAGCCTAACCCGAGGCTTTGAAGGAAGAATTCTACGTGTAGTGCGCACTTCGTTGGGTGCAGTCGTTTATCATTTCGAGAATACTAGCTTTAAGAACTTCTTTGATCGTTGTTGTCACATCGTAAATCGTAAAAATGAATGTGCAAATGCTTCGGGAAAGTGAAGCTTGTTAGATTTTTTTCCTTGGAACCACAGAGACAAGCCTGCTGGGCATCATTTTCATTGCATGGAACCAAAGGGTCTCGAAAAAAGTGAAGAGGAATGTAAGCAAAGCAAAAAGAAGGAGAACTTTTTCCCTTGGGGAAGGACATCAAACGATGAAGTAGACCCTTGAGGTTTATTTAACAGTGCTAAGGTATTAAGCTCTGTTGGCTAGACTAAAAACTCTATCCTTGTGGGAATCTAGGTTGCTACTATACAAATCAGTGGCTCTATGTCAAGTTTTTCTACCAATCGCGTGTGATGTACGGATGTGCATAAAGTTGTAGCTTTTGTGAAGATGAATTCTCTCTCATTTGAGAACGCTGAAGATAATCTTATGAAAATTGATGCCTACTCTAATTGTGGCTGCATCATACTGAAGCCTCTCGTGCCGTAGTGGGACCGGCTCAGGATCATATTTTAATGAGCGAAAAAAATCCAAATGCTCATCGGATAATATCCACTTTTTGTCATTCCGCTTCATAGGCTCGCTTCTCCGATTGCAGCATACCTTATTATCAAAAGCTGAAAACGAACATGAGTGCTTCATTTCAGAACTTGGGCTCTGCATCAGCCTAACCCAACTTGATTTGCAACACAATGATCTAGCTGAATTGCCAGAAACAATGGGCAAACTGACGAATCTTGTTCGATTGGGCATAAGGTATTCTTTTCATGAGCTGTGTAGTTACTATTTTGATGTTATAATTATTATCAGTCCTGGTGACTTTACTTGGGAAAAAAAATAATCAAGTAGGGGGCGTGAAGTTTCGAGATATTTGCATTATCACGTAACTGTTCATGAGCAACCGAAAACTTCGAAGTTGAGATATAGGGGTCCAGGAAAATGGCCAAATGACTTGTAATATGTTGATGGAGATGTTGATGTATTTAGGTATAATAAGCTTCGGACGTTGCCTGCTTCTCTCGAGAATTGTAATCAACTAGAAGAGTTTATCATTGAAGGAAATCATCTGCAGCAATTGCCTGTTAGTTTATTCTTGCCTTAAACTACACCTTTGTCTCTCGATGCACACTTTTTTTTGTTCTATAATTTGCTGATACCTTGCGATAGACGTTAAAATGGATGAAACTGTTTCTGATGGGATTTTGCACTTTTTTGATTAGGTCCTCAATGTTTCTAAAATGATTCTGTTCATAAAGAAAGCCGTCAATGCAAACTTACTTTCAGGACGCCATGTTAACTTGTCTCCCGAAGCTGCGAACGGTGAACCTGTCCCGCAATGAGCTTTCAGGTTTTCCTCAAGGTGGACCGCAGCAGTTCGCCTCGGCTGTTGTAAGTATTCCATTCAAACTTTCTCTTTCCTATCCTTAAACCTAATAAGCTATGTTTATGCTATATGTGACTTACTGTTCCCCACCTTTTGCTTGTTTTTTTTTCAGGCTATTTTCAACAATATTTTACCTTTTTGATTTTTGTCTGATAGACATCTTTGATGAACGACAACCAATCAACATGCGTTTTATTTTTCAGACAATCAATATGGAACACAATCGCATCAGTAAGATTCCAATTGGTATTTTCTCACGCGCTACCGGACTCACAAAGCTGAATTTGAAAGAAAACGAATTGCAGTCGCTACCTCTGGGTATATATTTTCAACACTGAAGTAATAGTTTTATTTTGCCTTCTCCATGTTCATAGTTCAGATATGGGAAGTTGGACTTCAATTACGGAATTGAACCTTTCGACAAATCAGCTTAAAGTGTTACCCGAGGACATAGAAAAATTGGTAATTTTGAGTTCGAAATTTTAGCAGCTTAATCTCTTCTTCCTCTAAAGAGCAGCATTCAAGGTCAACTTGGAGATTCTCGTCTTGTCAAACAATCAGCTCAAAAAGATGCCCGCACAAATAGGGAACCTGAAAAAGCTGCGTGAACTGGATCTGGAAGAGAACGATTTGGAAACTATTCCAAGTGAAATAGGTTGGATTTCGGAATATAGTTTTTCAAAGTTTCATTACAAAGAGGTACTTCTGTATTCGATGCTAAAATGAAATTGATCGGTTTGTTATGGATGGTGACGTAATATTTAGGATTTCTTCTCCAACTTACCAAACTATGGGTGCAGTCTAACAAACTCGTCAGCTTACCTCGCACCATAGGCAATTTGGCTAGCCTCCAAGATTTACGAGTCGGCGAAAACTCATTATCTTCTATACCAGAGGAAATAGGTTCGGTTTTCATTTCCGTTTTTTTTTGTGTATTTCTCTGTATCTGATGCTTTCAGGACATCTGGACTGCTTGAAGTCCTTATATCTCAATGACAATCATTCACTGCATAATTTGCCGTTTGAACTTGCTCTGTGTTCGTCGTTGGAAATAATGTCTATCGAGAACTGTCCGCTCAGTCAAATTCCTCCGGAAATCACTGCAGGAGGACCCAGTCTTGTTATACAGGTATCGTGTTCATGAAGTATCATTTTTACTTGTAACTCTCTCATTCATTTTGATGTAGCCATAGTCGTTCAAAATGGTCCCGCTATTAACTGTCTAGAGATCGTTTGAGTTTCGAAATTATTAGTACTAGTAGATCCCTTCTATCAGGTTTATCATTTCACCTCCCTCTCTATTAGATTTCGCTTTTTTTCGAGGACTTGGGAAGTTGTTTTCAAGCAGTCTAGAATGTCCTCCAGTATTTCCAATCCTTTTTTGGCAGTCTAGCTTTGACAGTATAGGGCGCGCTGCGTTCCGTTTTTTTGCATTCAATCACATGATCTCTATTCCGACGAGTGAAACTTTTCTTTTTCGCTGCCCTATTAGCAGTTACTGAAATTTCTGGGAACCTAATTTTCGAAGCCCATCAGCATTTCACTTCGAAGATTAGGAGGGTAACTTTCTTGGCATCAATTTCAATTTTTTCTTAACCTCGAATGGCTTTTGCTGTGCCAGATGAGTTGGGTACCACTTTGATTTGCCCAGGCAGAATCGATTTGAAATTCGATCCCCAGACCAAGCATGTGTCATAGTGCCACTGCACTATGACACATGCATGGTCTGGGGATCGAATTTCGAGTCGTTAGTGTGTGTGTCATAGTGCCTTATTGTTACAGAGGTGAGGCGTGCCACTTGCCATTGCACCACCTCTGTCTCACATTTGGTTAAAAGCGCTTTCTCCTTTCCTTCCTCTACTTTTATTCCAAACGCCTGCTGGCACTGAAAGACTCATATCCATGAATATTGAGAACAATCTTGCGTGATGACGATTCCAAAAATGGCGTCTTCTGTTTTGCTAATTTATTTCGGATATGTTGAAGTTATTGAAGGTTAATATGAAAATTGTTCATGTCCTACGAAGTCCTGCTTTTTTGATTGCTTTCTTCAAAACATTCCAACTTAGAACAATCACAGATAAGGCTGAAACGCTGCGGAGTTGAATAGGATATTTTTTATCGGATAGGGGTGCACTTGAATTGAACTCCTGCAGCACAATCGTTAAACTATAAACTTTTCCGTTGATAAGCGGCGTCATTGATTGACGAAATGTGGCACAGAAAGTGACTAAAGGCGGGTCTCACTTTCTGCATTAATAAGTCATTTTCTGTGGAACCATTCGTGGTTCCGTCAAACGCTGCAACAGTCGCTGAAATTCAAGCTGAGGAGAGCGTATTGCTGTTTATGTAGATCGCACCCTATCATTTGTGAGGATAATTCTAAGCGCGGGCAGAGGTGTGTAGTGGCGTATGGCGCACTATCACACACGCATTATCCGGGGATGAGATCTCGCGTTGGATTCTGCTCATGCCAACCAAGTCTTCCATACCTAAGGGGACGGTTGGTACCAGACTCGTTCTAGAGAATATAGGCATTAACGTCTACATCGGCTGCCCCATGCAAGTCATTGTATCGGCTTATCCATGCTATAGATAATGCGCTTGCGTCTGTCTGTTTGTTTGTGGAGAATTTTGATATTACCTGAAGAAGCACTTGCAGAAGTCGTTTTAAGTTTGGGATGGGTTAGGCATGAGACAAGAGCAAAAGAGCACATGTGAACGCAGCGGAGCTCCGCCTACAGAGGGTTGAACACAAGAATGAAGAGAGTGGGCGGAGTTATGGGCAAAATTCTCAATCAGGTGTCATAACAGCCCAGACGCCAGGAAAATGTGCAAGGGTGAGGGATGGGTCAACAAGTGAAATGAAGAGGGCTAACCAGCGGTTGGCCCAGTGTTCCTGCGGCGGTCCACTTTCCTCATAAGCTCATAATTCGATTCAATAAACGAGTGAGGGCCAAAAAAAGGAATGAGTAAGGTTTCATGCTTGCGGAGCTTGCGTAAACCCAGCGAAGCTTGGCCTACAACGGGCGCGGCGTGCGTTCAATTAAAAGCTACTACTTAAATACACATATTTGTTCACTACGATCTAGAACGCGGAAAAAATGGTCAGAGGAAGTGGAAGAACTGTGGTCAAATCTCCGAAGTAGGCGGGGTTTGCACTAAACTGGGCGGGACAAACATCAGAACCTCATAACATTATCCAAAAACGTCCTTCGATGCAGGAGAAAAGAGGTTTTAGACGACAAAGGGAATGCGGTTAAATACTTCACTAAGGTCTTTTACTCAGGTTGGGGCCGAGATGGGAAAAGTTTAGAGGAAACAGAAGAAATGTGACTAAGTTTTGGGATGACTCATAATACTGTTCAAAAAAAGTCCAGACACCTGGAACAGTGGGCAAAGTTAGAAATAAGTCAACAAATCAGAGGAGGGCGACTCATCCGTGGTGAGCCAAGCGTTACCATCTAAATTTTTTGCATAATCTCATAACCCACCACAATTTGTAGTCAAACTCTTGATGGGTGGAGCTCATATCAAAAAATTCATCTCCATTTGACGGTGTGGAAAAAATGTTCTTTGTGTGACGCACGCGTTAGTGTGTGCCGCCAGCCCAACTGGTTCGTTCAATACGCCACTACAAGTCAGAGTGGAAGTCGAATGCGGGGCGCATTCCAAAGACGAAATTGATAAACACCGAAGACTTTGTCTTTTTTTTATCACTTATTTGTAAGCGCAGCGGTTCCCAGACGGTTATGCATCCATCCTGAAAGCATCGCTTGGTAAGGGAACGAACTTTGTCCATACTGTTCTCTTTCGCATTGTTTGAAAGCGACCTCAAAGGGCCGAATAGGAAAAGATTGAGTAAAAAAGTTCCGAGAAAACGTAAGAATGGGTTATAAAAGATGTGAGACGTGATAGGGTCTTCATTCGACTATGTTCAGGCATTTGCATAAGTTTGGAGAAAACCTGGAGGAAAAGTAGATAACAAATACGATTTAATTTTTTGTTTGCTATCTCATTTATGATTTCGATTTTTTTCATTGGCCACAGATACAGTAAAGAACTCGAAAACCAGCGAAGGTATCTGCAGCAGAATAAAAACCTTAGTTGTCGTTCAAAAGATACTGAATGGTTTTATTTCATCTGTTTCTGTCATCTTCAGCGTGTGCAGAGCCAACAAGTTTTTTTTTTTGTGCAGCCATTTGCTGATTTCCTCTGTCACGTGGGGAGTCAAGGTAGTCACAGGAAGGGACATCACAGGAACCCATGTTTTTTTTCATCGAAAATTATTACAGGAAAAAATAACGGTGATTCTTTTCCACAGCTTAGCAGTCCTTTTACACCCTAGGATGGAACGCTTGATTATCAGTGAAAAGCCCATGCATGTCCACTTACATTAACGAGAAAATGAGTCAGGGCACGAGCTTGAGAATAGCAAAGTTTGTGGTTGATAATATTGCCTTGTGAGCTTTTGCCCATTACTCTTTTGAAAATTGCTTACGGATAATTCCAGAGGACAGGGGTAGTATATTGTCAATTGAGGCACTATTAGGCATGTAGTTCTGGAGAATAAGTAAACTTACTCCTATACTGTGGTGGCCCCGCTTTTCACTGTTCAACCATACACCACGACGGTTCCGAGTGGAAGTCGAATGCATAGGCGCATCCCAAAACAAAATTGATCGACGCTAACAGACTTCGTTCTATGTTCTTTGGTTAGTTGCAGAGGCAGTGGGAGAAAAATCGCCGTGTATAACTTTGACTGGGCTGGCTCCGGCTGGAAAAGTCCGACTTTTATGTTGCTCATTTTCAGTGCAGCGAAAAGGGAAAAAATAGTTGCGCATGCTTTTTTTTGGGTTTTGGAATAGTTATACTATAAGTTTCTCGAAGAGGAACTCGTTGAGCCCTCTTTACCAGACTCGGTCCGGAGACATCGGCCTGACTGACTTTTTTGGAATTTCGATTCTCACAGATATCAGAGCTATATATCATGAACAAAAGTAGAAGATGTAGAGTGCAAACCACTTTATTTTGACTTTGAGCGGTGGAATCGGTCCCTTTGGTCTGAACGTCACACTACTTCTTTTAGGAAGAGTTCTCGAGTGCTGTGGTTCTTACTAATTGCCAAGTATCCATCGTTCAATTACAATTTTGATAGAGTACCTTTCCTTCTTTTGTTCTTCAACTCTACTCTACTTCAAAACTCATGAGAAACTCCTGGAGCTTCGCACCAATTCTTTTGGTTATCTTATTTCGGGTGAAGTTGATTGCAAGAACTCTATAGGATTGTAGAACATAAGTCAGTTATGTTTCGCCTGGGCGTTCCCGGAGATTTCCCATTCTTTACCAATACTACCTAATTAGTTTGGACCAAAATCTCTTTTTGTAAATGCCTATCTAACATTGAAGATGTCTTTCAGGTGTAAAGGAATTAGGGTTTTTTTCTGAAAGATTTTTGGAGTTGGGAATCATGCTGCTTTAGGTTTTTACTAACGATTGCATAAAAGGATAAAAGATAAAGTCTTGGGGTGTTAATATACACACGCACCCACAAACGTATAATACATGGTAGGATTATTTATTCGATCACGCCGCCTCGAATCGAATTTAGTCGCTATCAGTTGGAGTCTCCACTTTCACCTACAAGAGTCCCATATAGAACGTATTGCTTCTTGTTGTATAGCCGTAAGGGGTTTGAAAGTTGGGTACTTTATCGAATTCAATAATGAGTTCATTTTCTTACTTGAAGACTTGTCTGATCGGTGAACTTTCAGTACCTGAAGATGCAAGGTCCGTATCGTGGTGTCGTGCTGACGCAATAACGGTCGGCTTACAATAAAGATATGCACACTGTTTTTCAAAGATATGTGATATTACTGTATTGTGTTCACGCCATTTCATGCGTTGGATCCTCTCGTTCTCTCGATTTTTTTGGTGCTGCTAGTCTGATATGCAAACCACCCCTCGCATTTCTAATCACACTGTACATCATCATCGTCATCATCATCAGTCATCATAGCCATTGCGATATTATATGTAACCTCTGGAATCACTTTATATGTTCCCCGTAATGTTTATAATTCACTTTTAGAAGTTTCGTTTACTCCCACAGATATTATTCATTGTTAGACATTGCCGTGTTATGCCCCCGTCACGGGTGATTTTTCATTTGGGTTTCCAGGTGTATACAGTTTCTGTTTTATTTTTCAATAAATATGTTGCTACTGTATTGTCAAGAGGGTTCCCATAAGACTCAGCGATTCCTCTACAGCAGTCAACGTCCGAGGTCGCATGGGTTACACCTCGGCGAATGATGCTTGAAATTTGTGATTATCCACTATGGCAACAAAAATTCATCAGTCATAAAAATGCTCAAAATCTGCTTATTGCCAAGAGCCGTTTGAAATAAATCTGAAATTCTGTATAATATTACTACATTGGCAACTAAGTGACTGCGTATATTTCTTACAATAAGCTCTTCAGACATTTATCTCAAAGGGTAATCGCCTGTCATTCAAAGTGATATGTATTTATAGACAAGGTACCTGAGTCTCAGGACTTAGGAGATAGGTTTCTGAACAATGTGGTTTAGTATTTTCTTTTTGGTAAGAAAAGATTATCACATTTCCCTAAAATACACGCAATTTACCAACCAACCTAACAATAGCCCGAAACCTCATACTGGTAAAGTTTACAAGCGGTCGTCACTATTTGCTTTCTTATGAAATCGATGGTGTGGCGCAGGTTTTAACGGCTGGATCATTCCAAGGTTTTGCCAGTTCTCTTCGTTAAGTCGCAGAAATTTTATTTGCTAGGAAAGCTCAATGGGTTCTGGTCAGAGCTGTCCATAATTCCTCTTGAAAACGCTTATTTTGGTCTACGGTAGGTTAAGCAATGTCTTGGCGCTATACCGTGGAACCGAGCCCTTTAAAAGACCGAAATGGATTGTCTTGCTTATTGTATAAAGAGCACCGCAGGTCTTGGTGAGTCGTCCGTGAGAACTAACAAACTCTTGGTCCAGCACTGACTCCATTCCAAATCACTACCTATCCAGAGAGTTTATTTCTTGTAGCAACTTCTCGCTTGGGTGAGCTCTTGAAGTCTTGATGGGATGTTTCCGAAAGTTTTCGGCTACTTCAGCGGTGAAATAAAACTGTGTGGTTTGTCTAGCTGGAAGAGAAGGTGATTGTAGCATGTCTGGGGTGGTCTGCAAAATTACTAGCCGTGATTGTGGGGATGAGTGAATTGGAGAAACGGCAAGACCACTCCACGTGAGGACCAAGGAACACATAGATGGTATGAGAAGATTGAAAGAGTCTACTGCCTTAGGGAGTCACCGAGTTCAAAAGCATAACGGAGGCGCTTTTGAGGTCACCGTGGAGGTCGTAGCACAGGAATCGCAATTGTGCGCACGTAAAACCCTCAAGGCATTTTGGATACAGGTCACCAGTCCCAAAATGAATCGTCGGGAAGAATGCCTCGCAATCACGCGGGAGCTACGACCATATTTGAGATTGGCCTTTCCTCACAGACTTTGATGAGGACGTACCCCAGCTGACACTTGTCGGTTGTTACCATCACTTGCTGGGTGGTTTCGAAGAATCCACAAAGTTACGGTGGCTAGTTCTCGTTTCGATCACCTGCGCGCCCTTGGGTCTCGAACTTAGTGGGTTGGTGGAGACGGTTTGATAAGATAGTCACAGATGTTATGATCACAGATGTTATGATCCTTTTAGACTCTGAAGAAGGCGATTCCGCCGAAACGTAAGCCTAATAAAGGATATTTACAAACCTCGCGAAAAGTTCAAGATAACAGTAAACTCAGTAATATGATTATGCTGAGTATCTGAGGATGCCCTCGATTTGCCGGATCTTGGAAAACTTCCGTAATTCCTTGCATCGTTCTTATATTCATTTATTTAATTATTTATACACTCACAGAGTACACCACAAAAGGTAAATCACAGGATAGAACCTAGTCCAAAACAAAATAAATTGAAGCAAGGCCTAAAGTATCAGCCAGCTGGATTACACGATGTATAATACATATTAGGAAGAGCGGAGGTAGTGTAGTGGATAGTGGTGCACTTCACACACACATGGTCACGGGTTCCCGGATCCCTTAATGGCATTCGTTTAGGCCAACCAAGCCTTCCATTCCTCCGGGGTCGGTTAAGTGGTACCAGACTCGTGTGGGAGGATAAAATAACTGAGTTGTGCATCGGCTGGTCACCGCAAGCTATTGTATAAGGCCACATACGCATTTAATATGCAACAACGGTTCTGAGTGGGAGTCGAATGCAGGCATACATTCCTCAGACGGGATTGATCAACTCTCAAAGACTTTATCTCTATCCTCTATTAGGAATGAAGAAATGGAGGAGGTGAAATGGATGTAGCCCTGTTGTAGTACCGTGTTTGCACCTAGCACAGGAGAATCATTAAGCCAGTATCCACACCTGCTGGCCATAGTGCCTCATTCCAATAGGAGTCATAAGACATGCTCGGCACTTCGGCACGCGGGTACGTTAACCTCCCATGTGGAATCGACTCGTCGGAAACTGGATGCAAAACCAGGCTGGAAGTTAGGCAGCACAGACAGCATGGAACAAGGTAAGAAATAATGTAGTCATGTCTGCATAGAAAAATAGAAGAAGCGGGTTGATATTATACATCTCAGCTAAGGATCCAAGCGACCAAAACAAAAAAAAACAAAAGTGATAAAAAATAACAGAACAAAACAGGACATAGGCCCCTTTGCGACAGTTGAAAATTTAAGAGGACACAAAAATGCGTAAACACAACCAAACCGACGAAGCAGCTTATCACTTACATGCTTAAGAGGTACCAAAAACCAAATCCATGGCAATATCCTGCGAGAAGGTACGGAGTAGGTGAAGAAAGATAGGAGCAGGTGAAGAGAAACTTGGAGGAGGAGGATGTGCTGTCATCCGCCTAATGAATATCAGGCCATACGACGAGATCGGCAACATGAAAGATAAAAAAATAATAGACAGCCTGTAAGAGAAACAATGAAATGAACTCAATTATCTGAGCAGAGTGACCAACCAAAATATTCTCCGCTTTTTTGTAAGACTAATCATGGGGCGACTGCAGTACTTCGTTCGGAAGCTTCTCGAACCGCCTTGCCGTACGGAAAAAACGAATTGAATGTACGCGTGTAACGAAACCTCAGTAGTTTCCTCCTCTTCAAGTTGAACTTATTAGATTTGGCACTATTCGGTCGACAAGCCCAATATATGCTAGCTTTTGGCTTAACCTCCTCGCGGATAATGCGGAGACAAAAGGTGATGTAACTGACTATACTCCTTTGTATGTATGTGACTATACTCATCGAGCCAAACACTTTCAAGTGTTCATCATAGCAAGAAGTTAATATGTACTCAGTTCTTTGAAAAGATCTAAAAACAATACCTTGGTTGAAGTTTGTTGCCTTTTTTCAATTTGCAAATATACTTATTTAGCGATGGGCTGCACATTTGATAGCAGTACTCAAAGTGTGGGAAAACGTAGATCTTGTAGACCTTAGCTCATAATTTGCCATTATTCGAACAGACTTTTACACTTTGGTCCAAGCTGTTAACATTTCTCGATCAGTCAATTTCAAATGATCCTGCACATCTGTCTGATTTCGACATTTTCCTTCATATTCGATTTTCACGTTCTTTCTCTTCCTATCAGTCGGGTCGCTCGGCTGACGCCGGTGCTCCTCTTTCCTGGGTAAGAATTGCGGCGTGCACCCCGAAGTTTAAAAGCTCTGGTCCAAGAAAACGGGAGCTATCAGTTTCTAGCGAAACAAGTACACCGACACACTTCGTGCGCTCCATCAGTTCAATCACTTCCTACTGTCCACCATGGGCATCTTGAATCTGCCGCCTGCTCTCGTTCCAAGTTCGAACACCCCAGGTCCAAGTTAACGTGTGTCAAGTCCCCCGGTCACCATTAGTGTTCTCACCCTATCAGCTGTACTCCTACCAAATTTGCGACACTCCAGCTCTTGAAGAACTGGAGTTGAGAATCGAATAAGAATTGCTACGCAATCACCTTCCCTTGTGGCATGAGTCTGGTCCTGCCAACCGTCATAAGTGGTTCCCATCTTGGTGCCTGTACTCCTGAACAAATTTAACGCTCTAGGTACACGGGAACAAAAGTTCCGAATATCGGTTCAAACATCTATTCCGCGCAAACCCCGGCCATTGTGAGTGTCTGGTCCTGTCACCCACCATAAGTGCTCCCATCCTGCTACCTGTATTCTCACCAAATTTAAACAAAACTCTCCATGTCTTAAGTGGACAGAAGTTATGAATTTCATCCAAATCCGAATTTCGCGCAAACCCCGCCCACGCAGAGACAGTTAGGCCCTCCCATACACCATTGGTGTTCCCACCCTGCCACCTGTACTAACAAATTCAAACGCTCTACGGGTATGGTTACGGAAGTTATGAATTTCCTGTCGGACACACACACACACAAACACACGCACACACAAACGCACAGACAAACCGATAGATACATATAGCGCATTGTATACAGCAGAATTGATTCACAATCCTCTAAACGCTCCTAAAAAACGACGAGTTTTGAAGAAATCGCTGTTTCCCTCTTAACCGCGTTAGAACTTGGGTCTTGTTCGCTACCTGTAGAAGAACTTCTCCTCACAAGTCAGTCGCTAGCTATGAATGCACGTGCTTTATGCAATAGTTATGTCACGCGCCGTGGAGGCTAGTGCCACATGCGTATAATTTTTCGCTATCTGTGGATACTACAATTAACTTACCATTAGGATCTTTCTCATGCTCCTCCTTCACTGAGGGTTCGTCCTCTTTGAGGTTTTGTAAAGCGGTTGAACGATGCTAAATGATCTTGGCGGATAGGGGATCAAATCGCAAAGCATAAGTAACGGAGTTTGGTGAGAGACGGAGGTGGCTTCAGAGTGGCCCCATGCATGTGTGGAGCAGTTCAGCCAACAACCTCCAGCTTGGTAAGCTACTCGTGGGTACCTAATGTCTCAATATGCCGAATGCAATTACATAATTTGAACTTAACCTAAGATAGCCCCATTACCCCAACCTTGAGTAGGATAGCTTATGGGGGGGGGGGAGGGGGGAGGGAGGAGGCTGCTAAAATCGCAAAGCCATAAGAGGTTGTCTGGATGTAGAAGGATTAAGAAGGCGGTCCGCACCTTCTTTGCACGAATGCTTGCATCTTATGAGTGTGTCGAGGACATGATGATGATGCAAGCTAGAATAATCGAGTAGACGTCATCGGACTGACCAAGTTCGCCCAGACACGTCCTTTTCGAGACTGGAAGATACTCGAAAGCAGAGGAACCCGCTGTGAAGATATCCTGATCAGCATGCATTTGGCCATGAGCATTTATTCGTGCGAAAAACTGACGACCGAAATGAAACGTTTGCGATTGAGAAGATGTGGCTCAACACCTACCCTAACAACTTCAAGGTCATCGTCGGTGATTTCAAGGTCAAAATTGCCTCTCCGGAAAAATGGCCGAAGAACTCTATGTAGGGGCCCACGGAACGGAATGGAGTGAGCAGGGTGAAAGACGGCAAAGTTCGTCAACCCTATCCATTGCAATTCGCACTTCCAGAAGCCTCGTCGGTTGCGATTGCCATGGGAGTCACCCGCTGAACGTTCTTATTCTCCACTAATGCAGTTACATAATCTGTTTAAACTCAAGTGAATATCTGAACTAAGGGGATTGTACGGTCCCTCCCAACGTGCTTTGGAACAGTAGCAACAGTCCGGGGTGAGATTAGACAACAAAAAAACGCGACAAACACGAAACAACGACGAAAAACTAGTTGGTAAAAAAACAATGATCCCTCCCCGAGGGGAGGGCGATGGGTCAGTCCTCCGGGATTTCTCTCAGCTTGAAAAAGATTCCATTCTATACTCCTGCCTGTTCCCGCCAGGTCCCGCCAGATAAGTAGACGCTACCTCAGGGAAGGTCACGACGACACTGCCGTTTTACTGATCTCTCCCCTCTGACCAACACGTCCTCCCGTGGGGTTGACATCGTCTCCATAAACAAAGAAATAAATGTTAGTGTTACTGAATAAATATAAACACAAAGTAAAGTGATTCGTTTCGCCTCTACTCAGACGAATCACTTCGTTACTCACCAACCCCCGAGGCTCTTCGGTGAGTTAGGGGTTAGTGAGTAACAGTTAAGATAGACTAGAGGTGGTGGAATGGAACATTAAGAATTAGATATGATTAAAGAAGTAGTAATGGTAAATGTAATATTTATAATGTATAAAACTATAAGATAAACATGACTAGAAGAAGAGCTGACTAGAACAAATAAGATATAAGAAAGTTTAGTGGAAAGACTAGAGAATAAATTAGCGACTAGCAATAACGTGCAAGATAACAAGTCTAGTAATAGAGGAGACAGGTTAGCAAAAAGAGAAAGATAAGTGAAATTACTATGAAAGGCTCTAGGTGAAAACAAAATAGAATAGAAAGCGACCCAAAATGGTTAATACACAGAAAACATAAAAATGCATAGGTGAAAAACTTGATAAACAAAAGGCTACGTGATACTCACCTACGCAGCCAAAAACAGCGCACTGAGCGTGATATCATGAGGAGGTCCACCTGTAATCATTATATAGAACGACTAAGTCTGACTTCATTCAAACAAAGTGCTTTAGTGATAAGTTAGATTTAAGTTAAAGTGAAGTATCTGCGTTATGAATTAAATGGTTAGAAAAAGTAATAAAATAACTAATTAGCAAGTAAGAATGGTTTTAACTAATTTAGCGACATTATTGTAATTATTAGTGAGATTAAACTTATTTATAACCAATGAATTTGTTATTATAGATACATCTAACTATACTAGATATAATAATGGTCCTATCATACCTAGAAAATGTAAGTATATCTATCATTTCTTTCAGTCTAAGGATGAAGGAATCAGAATTAGAGCATGTATTGGAAATTCTAAGTGTTTCAGTATAAATAACCGCCGACTTAGTTTTATTAGATATATTAGTATCAAAATGAGGGAATCTAATGACTTTAAAGTTAAATTCATCAGTTTTGTTATAAAGTTTAGTAATAAGTCTGTTATCTACCACTCTAATGGTAAGGTCCAAATAATTAGAATATTCTCCTGAAATATGTGTTTTTTTATATTCGAGCTTATCTTTGTATATATCTGCAATACGGCTGTCTACATCTACTTCTTTCTGATTATGTACTATTAAGAGGTCATCCATATATCTGAAAGGTATGAATATTTTATTTGCATTGTGTTTAACTTTTATTGCATACTCATATTCCATATATGATAAAGTGAGATCTGCTAATATAGGGCTAAAGTTTCCCCCTTGTGGAACTCCCTTACTTTGTTTGAATATGATGCCTCCAAATATGCAATAACTATTAGTGAGTAGATATTCTATAAAATATAACAGATCGACTTTGTTGTATATTCTATAGGTAGGTTTAATATTGATACAATCTGTATAGAACACTCGATAACCATTAGTAGCTATATACTGCTTACCAGAGTTTTTGAAACAAATGTCAAGTAAGTTAGTTATGCTTTCTATAATAAGATTATGTCCTAAGTTAGTAAACATATCTGTGAAGTCTGCTGTGTAAATTTTTAAATTGCTTGCAGAAATATGATTAAGTTCATTACTGATATTTATGTTATTTATAGCCCAATATGTTTTTATTGTACCATTATTGGATTGTACAACTTTACTATACCTTATAAAATGTTCTTTTAAATACTTGAAAATTGAGTGCAGTTCTAAAGCTAAGGGAATTAAACTGCTATTACTTGCTCCTGTAATATATCTAAATTTAATTGGGTTTTTGTGGATCTTAGGAATTGCATATATAATAGGTAAGTCACAATCTGTTTCTGCTTTTATCCCGTTACGATTACATAATTCTATGTGTCTCCTTATTATATCTATTTTTGTTTCATTGTTAACATATTTATAGGTATTATTACTGTTAAGACATTTAATAGCCCTAATACCTGGATTATACTCTATACCCATCTCTATCCATGTCAGGAACCTAGAATCCGGTAATGCAGGAGTATGCCTCAACGGCTCTCTTCTCCGCTGCCTTGAAAGCTGCCCTGGGCACGCCTGCTCCTGCATGCCCCAAACAAAATCATGCGCTACCCTCCTGGTGAACCTGCTTAGATATACAATGTGCCATCCATGATTTTTGATCCCGACTTCTCAAAAAAATTGGTTTTCGTCTTCGATCTTTTGGAGCGAGGTATCCAGTGCGCTCCACAGCTCTTGCATGGCTCGCTATTTCACCACGTTTCTTTCGTTCACAGGCGATCATATTGTGACGAATTTCCGTCCGCCTTTATTTTGCTTCTCGCCATTTTCAACAGCTTTTTGAGTTTGTCCTCCTTCATTTTCGGGTCTATTGGCCGCATCATTACTCACGTACGAAACGCGCACCATTCTTCGAGGATTTACAATACTCGATCGAATGTCGTGGCTATTTTAATGACGATTTCCCCTTTTCAGCCGTCCCTTTCCAGAGCCAACGCTCCTTCGCCGGCTGTGAATCCGACATAGCCCTCCTTTTGAGGCCTTCCTTTGATTACGCCCTCTTTCAGCTCTGCCGAACAGATCGTAACGGTTCCTCATATGGCATTTCGACGGAGTGTCCCTGCATTTCTGAATACTGAGTGATCCTTTCCGCGTTCATGATGAACTCCGTCCAGTCTAAGCATTTGTCGCATGCCATCTTAGGCACATCCTTCAAAGCCTCGCTCATAGCACACACTTCCTTTCCTGTGCATTCTTATCTCTTCTCCCATGCTTATGTCCGTCCTCCTAAAAATGCTCGCTGCTAGCCAAGCCTCCCAAAATGTCGCTATTGGTTCTCTGGACACAGCGCCCGGACAAGTTGTGTTCTTAATTTCTTTCAACGTCGCTCCATCGAAACAGCCGTTTCCGCATAGGAATAAAAGATGCATTTTTTCAACGGGCTCAAAAGCGTCGCGCCTCCGCAACACAACACTTTAATACTACATACACTATGTTTTGTTGGTTTTCTACCACACTTTCCTCTCTTTGTTTTTGTACCGATGGGTTCGTCAGAAATGCTACTAGGCACTGTCCTCAACATATCGAACTGTACTTTGATCGATTCCTCCTTACTCCTATTCTACTGACTAAAGCGGAGTTTGTGCCTGTTTCCAGCATTCTGAATGGTCCCGCCAATTCACACGCCAGTTCGGGTAAACATTCGAACCTTTCTCATTTGGCAAATAAATATACCCTATCTTCTACTTTGTTAGTTTTCTCGGGTCAACCTTATGTCTTTTATCATACCCTAGCTTGATTTGCTACCTTACGCGCTTACACCACTATTAGGTATAACCGCTGATGGGAAATGCGGGTCAATCCCGTGTAGGACGAAGTACGTTCTTTGTCCGTTTGATCGATGTGGTGTCATATTATAGGCCATGAGGCAAAACGAAGGTCCGACGTCCCATCCAGTCGGTACTACCTATTCTTTCAGGGAGTACGATCAAATATTCACGTAGTAATAAGCCGAGTAAACGATCAATACCAAACTTCCGTCATGCAGCTTTTTTATTGCACGTCGGTCTACACGTACAAATTATCAGAACTATTGCATGGCAACTCGCAACAAAACAAAAGAATGGTATGGCACCAAAGAGATCAAACAAACAATAGGATAGCGCTGTGGAGGTAATGCTGTGGGGAGATTTCCAAGAGAGATATCGTTATTGATGAGATTCAAAATAAAGGAAAATAATGCAACTATTATCCGCGAGACAACAAGAAATCAGGAATCGGTAGTCGGTTCTCACCACAGATAAGGCAAAAGAAGAAGGGGAACCTAGGGGGTCGATGCTGGAAAGGGTTCTTCTCCTTACGGGAAGAACGGCGGGTCTCCTGTCGGTGTTGCGAAACGTCCACTGCCTCTATTGGCGCGTTGTTCTCGCTCGGCGCCATTTTCCCGCGCAATTTCTGCAACAGATTAGTGATAGGTCAAAACATTGATTATTCGACTCCCTTCTTGACATTCCATTGGTGTCACTCTACTGCGGCGGAGCGTCGCTGCTATCGTACCGTTCAGTCTTACTGTGAGGCCATTTTCTCTCGGGTTATATCCTTTTGTGGTGACATGTTAAATCTTAGTAATTTTACTCAGCTCTGTCATCACCTTATTCTGAAATTCTCCAATGCTTGTCATTAAGCCTAACTTCAGAATGTCTGCACCCACGGTCTCATATGGCTTTGTCGTGACTATAGGTTTCAGACCATAGGTTTTCACCATCGACTTCGGGTTATGTACAAAATATATCCGACATTCGCGCGTCCACTGGCGAATATCTTGTAGCACTTTCGGCTAGAAAACTTCCCTTATAGAGTCTGTTGTATAGCTTGTATGCGCTAAAGTGTCCTAAGAATGTTCCGGCATGAGCATCTTGGAAAATTTGTTGTCCGGCGCTCTTAGGCATAACAAATACGAGTTTCCCCTCACTACGGTACATCTTTAACTCCTCATCTTTCACAACGAAATCAGCTATAGCACAGACTGCTTTGACCCCATCAACGTTTTAATGCCCTCTACCTTTCCTTCCAGCACAACTTTGACTGGGTGTGAGTTCTCCCTGAGCTCAACCATCCATTGCGACTCTTTCTGGATCTCTAACTTACTTACTACCGCGTCGTCGACTCCGTTTGGAGATATTATACTCGACCACTCTCCCGTCCCTCTACTCAATGCGTCAGCCACTGCATTGTTTTTACCTATCACGAACTTTATCTCAATTTTATATCGTTGTATCTCAAGAGACCATCTGAGAACATGAACCGAAAGCGCTTAAAAAGCAAGGGCTGATGATCCGTCAAACCTATCATTGGGAGACCGTATATAAACATGTGAAATCTGCGCACTGCAAAGATTACCGCCAAAGCTTCGAGATCTGTGACGAGATACCTTCTCAGCTCTACTTAGACTTTTTAACGCAAAATAGAGGGATGTAGTTGCTTGTCATCATTCTTTTTTGATAACAAAGCACCCAGACCGGTCGTTGATATGCCCTAATAGATAATGAATGGTATTGTTCCCTCCCTGGCTCTTTCGATGTTTGGCCTCATTAAAACAGGTGCTGATGTGTTCTTTTTCTTTATATTTCCAAATGCCTCGTCATGTTCTTCGTCCATTCTCAGGGTGACCTGAGTGACGTCAGAGTGAAAAGACAACCAGCCAGTTTTGAGAATACCAAACAAAACTTACTATAGAAGGATGTCCTTCCTAAAAATGTTCGCAACCTTTTGACAACTCTCGGTGCAAGATACTCTGCGATAGCCTCAACCTTTTTGGGGTCTGTGGGCACGCCTTCCGAATCAAATATGTGCCCTAAAAAGCTTACATGTTCTTTCAACAAAACACACTACTGAGGCTTTGCTCGTAGCCCAGGCTCCTTTAACTTGGAGCACACTTTTTGCAGAGGTCTAGAGAAGAAAACCATCTTTTTCCTGCCATACTACGAAGTATGACATCCAAAGTTGGCAATGGATACGGGTCCACGATGCCCAATCGGAGTTGCTCCTCTCTATGATTTTTCGATTCTGCAAATCAGTCAGCAGATTCTTGAGCTTTTTCCTCACCGCTGAAGGGACAGGTCTCGCCTTCATTTTTATGGGCTTGTTCTCCCCTGTATCTGACTCCATAGTTACCTGTCAGTTCCTGTGAGCTCGCGATCCGACACCGAAAATGCCTCTGGAAAGTCATCCAGTACCTTTATTACATCACCACTTATCTCATCCATATTTGAACTTTGTTTTATCTGCTCGATTAGCAGAGCTCGCCTTTCGTGTGCACTAATTGTCCGCGGTGGATCCTCTATCATACATGGGTTAACCCAATTTTTGGTCTTGAAAGATTTCGTATCCAAGTCCTTTCCTAGATGGTCAAACGACACCCTTTGCCGCTTGCCCCTCTATCACAGCGCGCTATCTTGGATGCGCGGAGCGCTTACTATCTTGGATGTGTAAGGCGGGATATATAATGTATTCGCTTTGCTACCGCTATTGCCTTATTCTCTACGCCTCTTTTATTACGGTTCCCTGATCTGGCTTGCGGAATCGTCAGGTCCACTGCGAGGTCGCTCAACGCATTGGTCCTGTGAAGAACCTTATCGTCGCAGCTAACTACGATGTAGAAGCTGCTGACATCGCTGCTTCGTCCACCTTCCTACTCAATTTCTTACCCTGACTGCGCCCAAAAATTCCATTCTATTATTAGACGCATCTTAAACTGGCACGTTCTCGCCATAATTAATGAGTTCAAGCCTATCCACGCCGGAACCTCTGTCTTTGGCGCGTGCTAACACTCCCACGGGCACTATGCTGATCATCGAACCTGTATCTTATAGAGCAGGCACTCGACATTCCAGCATTCTCGTCCAACATGCCATTTTTTCACTACCAGCGGTGAAGATGTTTTCGGGCGTCTATTGTTTTTACATCCATGCTCCTCGCTTTCTGAGTAATCCGCGAGATTCCCTCGGTATCTCAAAGTCACTTCTATCTCGACTCTCGTTTATCCGTCTCACCTACGTTCTTTGGGTACACTCCTTTGCTATGTGGCCAAACTTTGAGCGCTTAAATTACTTCTTACTATCACTGTACTTCCTCTCCGCAGGGTCTGGCCCGCCGGACGATCTCCGTTCTTGTGATCTTGGAAGGTGGTTTTGAGGATTTCCCGACCCGATCTCGAGATAACCCTGCCTCGTCATCTCCTTTTCCTCTTTTCTTGTCTCCCTGACTTCGGTGCTTCTTGCCATCTTTCCAACCTTTGATTCCTCAGTGTTGCTGTAGGCCTTTGCTCTTAATCTCTAGTAACGATATCAATCTTCCTTTTCTTATGTCCCTCCGTACATTATTTTAGATAGCTCGATGGATAAAGCCAACTGTTTAACGCCTTCATACGCTTTGTCTGGAGTCGTCCTATAAGGCGCACTCAAAGCTGAGTATACTCGGGTCACTCCCTGAGATTAGACAGGAGGATGGGCGCGGATTTCAGTGAACTGTCCTCTATCCTACCCTGCTGGTTGGCTTTCCTTCCCAGTTTCTCCAGTGCTACGCAAAAGTCGGCGACCTCTTGGTTGGGGCGAATCCTCATTCTCGCAACTCGGCAATGGCGCGCATCCTACCAGGCACGCTATCCTCCGCGTGCAATTTCTCCAACTATTCTAGCGCCACCTCAAATCCCCTGTGTTTCACTTCCACCGGTGAAGACAAGAGAACTGACTTTGCTCTACCTTCCAGAACATCATCTCCCAATATTTCAATAAGTGTCTCATCGCTCGTTATTACCCTTTGATATTTCCTCCGGAACCTTCCAACAAATTTTCTGAAATTCTCATTGAGCTTTCCTTTGTAAACGCCAGGACGGCACATGACAAAGATTGAAAGCAGTCAAGCATATTCATATTCAAACTCTGACCTTGTTGTCTTCTTGGTTCCTCCAAGCAGGCCTGCGCATAATGCCTCCATTTGGACTCGTAAGGTGCTCCAATCCGCAGAGTCGATGCTGACTGTAAAACCAGATTATTTCTTTCTCCATCGCAAGACGGACACCCCAAGATTTACTGATGTGAATGAGTGACAGTGGCTGCTTTCATAGTCCGCCGGCGTGCGTGCCGGCGTGCCGAGGCAGTGCTAGGGGGAAGAGGGAGGCAGACGGTCGGTCAGCTCCTTCGAAGGGGTGGAAACGAAGATGAACAAGATCAAAGACCAAACAATCAGGAGCTCGTGCAAATGGTTTTGATCTTGTCTCTCTTTGTTTACAGCCCTTCAAAGGGGCTGACCGAACGTCTCCCACCCTCCTCCCAACTAGCACTGCCTCGGCACGCTGGCACGCACGCCGGCGGACTATGAAAGCAGCCACTGTCAGAACACTCACCATTGCAACCCTTTTCGTCATTCACATCAGTATATCTTGGGGTGCCCGTCTTCTCCTTGAGTCGCTCTGCTACTTTCATTACCTGTGACGCATCCGTGTTTAATTCTTTACATACTGCTGCCAGAACCATCCTTCTCTGTGGTGCAGTTGTTTCTATTCCTCTCATGTGCGAACCATGAATATGTCAAGTTTGACTCACGGTTGTGGTCTTACAACTACTTGCCAGTATCTCCACTTCTTCGCAGATTTTATCCACTTCTCTCTTCACTATATCCGCATGTTTCTCTTTGTACCGATCAGAAACCCTGTGCTCTCTCTCTCTTCCTCGTTCGCGACCTGTGATACTTGTTTCAAAAGGAAGCCTATCCTTTTCAATTATTCACTGATCTATTAAAGTGGGAAAGCGGAATCATCTGATTTCACTCCTGGTTCCTGTAGGTGTTCCTCGATATCTTCCTCCATGTCGACATCGTCTTGGCCCACCATCTTATTTGGTCACCTCTGTTAGTAACTGTAAAACCTGCAGTTACTTGACTTTACTATCAACTCTGATCAGCGGAAGCGTGAACGCACGACGTCAATACGACCTGGTTGATTGTTCACGATCGATTGATTCTCTAAGCTACCTCTTACAGCCCCTGTGGTTCACCCCTCTTGTATGAATCGATCGATACTTACAGCCTTGGCTCGCCGTGTACCACGAGCCAAGCTGCCTTCACCAACAGTTTTGGGACGCCCTTTCTCACGAGTCCAAATCTGCTTCTTTCAGTTTGATCTCCGTAATCCAACCTCCTGTAGCTACTGTTTACTGTTCCCGCACGCTTTAGTTTAGTTCGGCCCTCATGTGAGGATTATACAGTCCCTCCTCCTCCCAACGTGCTTAGTGAACAGCAGCAACAGCTCAGGGACAGATTTATTAGACAACAAAAAACGCGACAAACACGAACACAACGACGAAAAACTAATTAATAAAAAAACAATGACCCCCCCCCCCCCCCCGACGGGAGGACTGAGGGTCGGTCCTCCGGGAGTTCTCTCAACTGAAAAAGCATTCCCTCTTATACCCCTGCCTGTTCCCGCCAGGTCCCGCCAGATCAGTACATGCTACCTCAGGGGTGGTCACGGCGACCCTGCCGTTTCACAGGTGCGCTTCCTTGCGCGCGTCGGTCGAAACTAGGTCACGCCGCAGGTGTCGCACGCGGCGCGTCAGACCGCGATCTTTGACAAACGTCGCAGTTGTCAGTAGGGCTACGAATAGCGCTCGGCCCGCGGCAGTTAGCTCGAACAAAAAAATAGCACAGACAAATGCAAATCATTGGCTCCACTGATAAATGGTGGTACTGTAATGTCACCTCGACACCTCAGTCGACTGCGCCGCGCGCGAAGTGGGCGAGGTGACCAACTCTCGACGTACGCAAGCAACGGAAAGTTCTCCCCGTTTTACTGGTCACTCCCTCTGACTAACAAGACGCTTCTGGAGGCTTTTCTGTAAGCCTCTGGAATATACCTCCACTACTTCTCCACTATATTCGCCTTCTATGCATTTGACTTACTCACACGTTGCAAGTCGTTCGAATGCAATTTTGTCACCCAGTATTTCACAAAAGATAACCATGATGCCACACGAATGAAAAATGCTATTGTGTCTCACGCTCATCAATTTTGAGAAGGCCTTTGGTACTGTGAGACAGGAGCGGTAGTTTATCCATCTATTCATTCAATACGTTGTTAGAAATCTTAGAAACGAAACACATAACGTACATCGTTACACAGTGTGACAAACATAGAAAAGCTGGAAATCGAGAACTAATGCCAAATAAACGTTTTTTTTTTCGTGAGCTCAACTATTAATTATCCGAAGGACGCCCAAGAGTCTGGGAACCAGTTGGACTTGTTGGGTTTGCTGAAAAGTAGATATGCAAGATCTGACCTAATAATGAAAAAGGTGCGCGTAGTGGTGGTCTGGGTAAAGACGATTCGAGTTGACCGCCCCTAGTGATGAATGGAAAAAGGCTGTAGAACTGAAAATTTTTCAACCAGGATCTGTTGCTAGAAGAGTATAACTCATGCGCAAGTTTCGAAGGGTAGTCAGAAGGGACGTGAACTTCCACGAACTTTGGTTTTTTTTTTTCAATTCCATCTCGGATTTTCCGCACCTCATCGATGGAGTCGTTCGAAAAGCGTTACATAGCTATTTTCGGCCACACCTAGAATTGTTCGTTCGGTACAACGATATTCCATTTTGTTAAAACTCTTCAAACTCAAATACGGTTTCGCAAATATGGAACACTCATACTAGGAGCCTTCAAGCGAAAACTGAAAAGGTTCAAAAACATTCACGAAAATCCTAATGCATAGATGCTATCCCGACCCAGTATACCCACGTTTTTTACCTTTACTCAATTTATGACCGGCTGCATCGCTTCAGTCTTAAAACATTGCGCAGTGGAGTATTCAATGACACAGTATTCTCCTTTGAAATGCTGAAAGGCGAGAACCGAAGCTACGGCCGAGTTAGTACTGAGTAATTAGTGCCAAGGTCGTGTAACTTCGTTATCCCTACAATGCCCAGAACTGAACAGAAGCCATCGAGCCACTGTATTCAACTCACTTTTTTTCGTGGAACGAAATGGTTCTAGCTGTAACCAACACAACCGACAAACCAACAAACCAAAAGACCTCAAATCCCAATGTGTTTCAGAAGAAAATCAAGGAAAGTAGGAAGCACGTGTTTGCATTACTAGGCGTACAGGATTTCCAAGGATATCGAGTCTGGAGAAATCCTTTCCATTGTGTGCTTCATGCCTTTTTGCTGTTTAAGTTTGTAACCGGTTGCGTTTCCCCTTTGCTTCTGTAGCGCACCTTTGTGTGTACATTAAATAAATACTCACAGAAAAAGCACAGAATCTACAAGTTGCCGAGAGACATCGCTCTTTAAAGGCTGTGAATCGCTCTACCTACAGGCAACACCAGCTAACTTCCGAAGTGGCGAAGCTATGCAGAGAAACGATAAAGCAGAATCTGAAAGAAAGAAGAGCAGCAGTTCTAGCCGAAGCGGCCGAGGCCGACAAGAGCATTTTGCATAGCCCGCTGAGTTCTGCCATTTACATGTCCAAGATGACATCGGAGGCACAACGCAACTTGTCATCTACGACTTCTACTCAGTCAGTTATCTTTAACAGCCTCTTTACGTGGAAGCTCTCAGAATGACCATATAGGGCTCACGTGAGGGAAAACTAGCAATGCTATGTTGCTGTATACTACTGAAGATCCGGACGATATTCGCAACTATCCCCTAGTATTCTGTAATTTTCGCCAGCTCAATCACTTTTTGCCACCGATCATCCGTGTTGCCCTGCCGCCTGTTCTCCTACCAAACTTGAACGAACCTAGGTTTAAGGGAGCAGAAGTTATGAATTTTCGGTCGATCACACAACACACAAACTAACAGACACCCTTATATATTAGTAGAATCGTTCCTCCAGACGGAGAGGAAACAACTCTCATGTCAGGGTTATGGCTTTTCAACTAAGCTGCATGCAAACGTTACTTTCAGCGGCTGTCCTCTCTAACACTAAACTAGCAACACTACGAGCTACAAAAAACTTTGAGAAGAATTAATGATTGTTCAAGCTGGGAGAACACGATAGACGAAGACCGAAGATCAATCAGCGCCCCTGGAGCCACGGATATTCATGACCAAGTGAGGGGTCGGGGTATGGCGAATAGATTCAGTATTCTATGAATAGGCATCTGATTAGTATTGAAGTTCTCCTCATTCTTGCTAGAACGCTAAAAATAACTTTCGGATTCTACCTCAATACTGTGATCGACTCCATTGCGCCCTATCTGATTACTCCCAAAAGATTCACCGTTTCCTGTTTTTGTGCATTTCCCATTTTTTCGGTCTTTTCCTGAGATTATGAGTAATTTCAAGTAGATCACAGTAGAGAACAGACAGATGTTCCTACCCTATTCACTATCAAAAACTCTTAGTAGCTCAGTAAGACGAAAATATCCTTGAAAACAATCCACCATTTAGTCAAGCCTCAAAAGTGCAATCGTCTCCTGTTGGTGACAAAGGTATGGGATAAAGCAATGAGAGCTCCTGTTCCGATCCAGTCACAGCTCACACCTCGCCCTCTCGGACTTCTAGATATTGAGTTACATCCAGAGTCATCTGATTGCAAAGAATCTTGAGGCAGAGGGCGTGGTCAGAAAGGCACTCTGCTATGGTTGGGTACCGGCTGGGGATAGTATAGACGCAGAATCTCTGGGGCTGTTTGTTTTCGAAATGCTTGCTGTAAAGTGCAACTCAAGTATCACAAAAGGCTAAAGACTAATTGATGATTGAGGAGGGTAATCTGATGTATTTGTAGCGAAGACAGCTCTCTGAGTCCAATTCACCCCTATCGGCTTCATGGATGGGCTCGCTAGCCAATGTGGACTCCAGTGGTTCGGAGCCGATGCTTATATCCCACCTATCATTACCCTTTCCGCTTTCCCAATCGAACATCATCGAACAGCAGCATGAGAAATGAGTCTGGTGCGCTCCGTGTACGGTGAACAGCAAATAATACTATGCTGTAGCCATGAGCCTAACCACTTTTCCATATTTCATAAAAATTGTAGTTAGTCTACAGGATACTGGCAGTTTTGTGCATGCTCACCACTGTAAATGCCAGTACATGTCACGGTGAACGACATTTGACTGAATACACCGGTCAGTTGTATAAGAGCGGGGCAAACACCGCTGTAAATCGGACAGCTTCGACTGAAAGCCTTACACATATTATGCGATCGTTGGTGCCGAGCACCCGCTGGCCAGCGGTTCCTTGGCATCCCTCGAGATTTCATTCGTGGTATCTCGGCTGCCCGGGGCTACAACAACATTTCACACGTCACAAAGGGGAGTCCTCACAAAGATACGATGGAAAGCAAAGGAAGGAGCGGCTCATCGCAAAAATTGCGTGAGACTGAAATGAGCAAAGGGTGCTGCAGCGAAGTCGCATGCTAATGCGGAACTGTTTTGCGAAAGGAGGTTCAGAGGATAAGTGATAGGCGATACGGGCCACTACTATGAATTTCTGCCTCCTCTTCCGGTTAAAACTCCTCCCTCTTCTCTCTGTTGCCGGACGAAACTATTGTTTCATCCGAACTGTAATACCACTGTTCTTCATAGAGCCTATTTATGGTATCAAGGGTACTAATTCATCAACCCACATTCCTTCGATAAGAAGTAAAGTGTTTACCAATCCATTTATTTTCCTCAGCTTTCCATTAATTTACCCTTCAACGCCACCGTTTTGACGCGTAACTTCTTCGGTTGATCGTCACGCGTCTGACGACACCAGACACAATGAAAAAGTACGCCATCTGGACCGAAACTGCTCTACTGAAGGTTTCCTACTACTTCACATGTTCCTCATACGTTCTAAAAATTTTAAAAGAAGGACGTACATATGGTCATAAATTGTTTATCCATATTCAAATAGGGATCTGGCAACAAGGACATTAGGATAGAGGTGATACGTCATGGCATGGTTACGTGCGTTGAGATGTGGTACGCGGCGCATAGAATACGGTTAGATATAGAAAGTGGCAATCATAACATATCTGTACTCAACAATGCGTCAAATTCTATATAAACAACGAACACATTGGACATAAACAAATATAGGCACCATAAGTGGAAGAGTATAGATGAAACGGTAGAATGTAGTCATAGAGGGAGTGCCGCGATGATAGCTAGGATAGGCTTCGGTTATGAGGTATAAAACGATAACTGAGAACCGAGTTAATCTTCTGTTGGCGCCATTTACGCTAACAGGAATACGTCGAGCGGCGAAATATACTATCTATCATAAAAACATATGGAAAAAAAGTATTACGTATTGGGTATTTCGAATTATACCCACATTTCATATCGCAAATGGAACAGCACTAATTACTGACATTTTTCACTACGATTTCTTCCAAGTAAAACAAATGCTGTTACGAATTACTCAAAACTTTTCGCCGAATGAGCAGAACTCTGTGGAGAGGTGGAACAGCTCGTAGGTGGAGGAGTGAGCAGGCCTGATGCCACAGCAGCTTGTGCGGAGCAGGATGGGGAGAGTGGGGGTATGGAAGGGTAGGTCTAAAAATATTAGCTATGAATAAATCAAATCAAAAAAGAATATCGGAAGATGGAAGCAACAGTCCCAAAAGTAAAAAGTTTTGGCGGTTTCATTAAAGAGAATAAGCATTGGACTATTTAGTATCATGAAGAAGATGAAGATGTTCACGAAGAAAGCCCCTAATCACCTTTTTCAAAAATCACGAAGAACAAAAAAGACGAAATTCGCGGGCTCACAGAATGCTATCAAGGAAAAGCCAAAAAAATACCAAATAACGATGACTTCGGATCTACTTACCCCCACATTCACACCTCGCACTCCCAGTTGCCGTTCGTACTCCGTAAGTTGGCCCATAAAATGAAAGTTTGGAGCAATGCTCGCATTTCTGCGCAATACCAAGTCGTATGCGTCTTCCAAGCTCCACCTGTGAATAGGAAAAGAACTTCCTTTGAGGCAATGGAAAATCAAGAAGACAGCTAAACGTACTTGTTCTTGGCCATGAGATAAGCGAGGCATATTGTGACACTGCGCGAAATGCCCGCTAGACAGTGCACAAGACAAGCATCACCAGAACGAGCGGCTGCGTCTATGAATGCAATCGCTTCTGGAAAATAAGTGGGATAGGCAGAAGTCCATAGATAAGGCTGCATAATCAACTCACCAGGGAAATACTGTGAGAGATTATGGGAGCTGTTGTCATCCACGGAGATTCTCAAGTAATGGTACGCAGGATTATCTTCGAATGTGTTTGGAAGATTCGAGGTCACATTTATTATGTATCGTGCTTTGTTTCTGGAATCAGAATTTCCTTTGATTTACCAACTACAAATAAATCACATAACTCGTTGTTCAGTGACAACTTCAATGTCAATGAATAAAGAAAAACAAATTTAATTGCTTCCATGGAAACAACGAAGGCATGAACGAGAATGAAACTTCTCGATGCTACTTTCGTAAGAAAATTTCTTTAAAAAGTCTAGAAAACCTAGTCGCTGGCGCAAGACTCATAGATCAGATGAAATCTCGAGAATGAGGCGTTAGTAAAGATATTCTGTTCTTTTTCTGGGATACGTTCCTTTGCTTTTTGAGGGATTGTGATTGATCTTGAAAAATGTGCGCACATACAATAACAATAATAGACCACTGAACTATTATATCTTATTCTTTTTTAAAAGTGTATAAAAATATTCCAAGATTATGTACTAATATTTGAGGGCAAGTTTTCGGAAAGGGTTATTCTCGGAAAGCTTAAATGTCGAATGAATTCTTACAGAAAGTACAGAAAGCCGCTGTACCGCTTAATAGAAAGTGCAGTGAAGGAGAGAAAGACCTGATCTGCTACTGGACGATTCCAAATAAAATACACTGGTGTGCAAAACTTAGGGACGAGATGGATAATGTAACATAAAACATTAGGAACTGAGTGGAAATAGTTGAAAGTGTGGGAGTATATTGCAAGGCCTATGACGGTTATGCAGAGCAAGCTGGGTTTCCTTGCGTTGAGGAATAGTTCGAATAAAGCGAGAATTATGACTGCTCGCACAATCGAGGCAGTTCATAGGTGCGAACAATTTCTTCTTGTAAATCAGCCAGTAGTTACCAAGTACTGTGGTGGAATCCTTTCATACATCATGTCCTGCAAACATCGTCTGGATGGCCTGGCACGAGGAAGGGTCATCGGGAAACACGAAAAAGGTCGAAACATGCAGAGGGTAGCTCAGAAGCCTATTATCGCTCGCATCCTTGTTTCACGTGCACGGAGAGCATTACAAACCTCTGATACTGCTGCCCGAAGGGGAGGATGTAATCGACCAAAATCAACTACACTGAGTTGTGACCGCTACATTGTGCAGCAGGCAAGAAGAGATCCATGTTAATCAGTCTCTGTGATTGCAATGTCACTTAACACGACTTTGAGGCAAGTCATCTCGCGCACTACAGTAGCACGGCGACTGCACGGTGGCGATCTATTCGCCCAAGCACCGCTACGTTGTTTCCCTTTGACCCTCGTGCATCGGCGAGACCGTTTAGGGTGGTGCTGGGAGCATAGCGAATGGACCGATAAGAAATGGAGTCGTGTCCTTTTTACGGATGAGCGCAGATTCAATCTGTGAGTGATTCTGGACTCATTCTTATATGGCGAGTGATGGAAACACGCAACTCTCCTAGAAACTGTCGAATGTGATCGTTCTGGTGGTCGTGGTGTATTGGTATGGGGAGGCATCATGCTGCATAGCCGTACTCACGTCCAGATTCTTGACCGAGGAACCTTTACCCGTCAGTGTTACTGTGACGATGTGCTCCTTCTCCATGTGCATATTTTCAAGGCTGCAGTGGGCACTGGGTTCATTTTTATGGATGACAGTGCGCGACCGTATCGGACAGCATTTGTGGAGGAGCTCTTGGCACAAAAGCATATTCAGTCAATGGAGTGGCCTGCCCGTTTCGCCGACCTAAACTCCATGGTGCACGAGTGGGACGCGCCGGGTAGACGCGTTGTAGCTCGTTCAAATGCACCAGGGACAACCCATCATTTGTCATTTGTGCTGATTGAGGGGTGAAATGCCTTACCACAGAAACTCATCGCCAACTTCGTGGAAAGTATGGGATCGCATTGCAGAGCATTTATTGCTAGCCGTGGTGATCACACGCCAAATTAGGAACCGCGTCGCTTTATTTGAAGTACTTGGAAGAATTGTGAGGAATTATGTGTAATCAGTACCTTTGAATATAAATGTTTTATCTGCTCGTCTTATTCCTATTTTCTGTTGGTTGTTTCCTGTGCAACACCGTAATGGTCCTCTACCGGTATGGTATAAATTTCATCGAACCCTGTCGTCTGGCAAAGGTACAGTAATCGAAAGTTGCTTTCGTCCCTAAGTTTTGCACACCAGTGTACAATTCCCAAAAAAGCGGGAAGGTCGCGAGCACTTGCTTCAATTTTGGAGCCCAGTGGCTTCTCCACGATCATTGTGGTATATTCATTGTTACAAGACTACTATTACTGGTGATTCTCACTATTCAATATGAAGTCGTAAGCTTCAAGAAGACTTCCCCACAAAAATAACAACAATGCAGCCTAGATGTCGAAGGTACAAGACAACACGAGCGCTATGGGAGAAGTTTCAGAAAATTCGCAAGTGTTCAACTCAAAAATGCGATCGTACTTTACTGAACACTCGTTTCCTAGCGCTTCTGTGAGAAGTGACAGAGCGTGGACAGTGGCGTGACCTTCCGAAAAAATCTAGAAAACGCTTATCAAACGCTTGTTGGGGACTTTGCTGCACTATGCGTGCGAAGGCAGTCTCCTTCCAGAGAAGTCATGGCCTACAAAGCCTCTGTAATAGTCTCTAGAAGTATTCTGCGAGCGTAAAAAGCGAACGTTGTGTAAATCACGATTTCATATAATATGAATTTCTAAAATAGTTAATTCAAACACTTGAGGGAATATTCTAAAAATTTGATACCAAGACAAACTTTTACCTATTACCATTTGATCAGGTCATATGAATATGAACACAAAGACCCTTTTAGAAAATGTTTTCCGAAGGGTACCATGAGGAAAAATGAAAAAAAATTTTATTATTTTTTTCATTTTTGAGGAGTTGTTCTTAGAATTTTCCGTTGAACTTGCTCATGTTTCATTTACTTTGTCATGATGACTCCCAGTGCCCCCACACGCAATTCGGCCTCACGTAGTGATTTTGGAATTTCAATTTTTTACAGAAAAAGTGAATGGAATGAGAAGCTTTTGATTTTGAGGTTTCTGTTCCCAATATCGCTCATATACTGAAAGTTAGCAGAAAAAAATTTCAGAGGTAGAGCGTAATGTTCTGCTGCTGCTAAATGTAAACAGCAATCTAAAGCTGTCATTATCACTGCGAAGGACGACCCACATTCAACCAATCCTACCCTGAACGTCGAAACGCTGCTTGCTATTCGTTCCAAGTGAGATTGCATTGAATGAAAACCAATTTTCTCCTTCATTAAATTATTGGTAAATCAGCATCGAATTTTTGCTAGTCTCTAATAGATTTCGCGAAACTAATTAGCCTTCTTTTAAGTGACAATAATCAGAGCGTATCTTGTGAATCTCTTTTCATTAGCTTAACAATCTCAGCTTGACAGGAAAGAGCTCTTGCATAATCATAGATATACGAATCCAATGAATTTCTACAATATGGATTCAGGGAAGCGTGATACACTCAAGAAATCGCATGTGGCTCTGAAAAAACGTGATCAAAAGCAAGTGAATGGGTCAGAACTGGAACTAATAATTCGGTATCACCGTAACAGCGATGATACTGGAATTACTACTTTCGAATTAGGCACAAACAACGGCTATCCAGTGAAGAAAAAAAAACTAAACAGAATTTAGGGAGAGTAGAGTATCTACAAAACCATGTGATTTATGTTCCTTGAATTGACGAACTTCTACAGCATCTCGTAGCGTCAATATTTCTAGACAAAATATAAACTTGTTTGATGTTGGGAGAACATTTATCAGCAGAAAGTAGCATGAGCAACTTTAGGCCACATTGAACAGCGCGATTCCCTACCCAATGCTTTCATGTTTCCTATATAACCTTGCCTAATGAGCCAGTGTTTTCTTTTTTCTTTTGTTTTGCTTACCCTACCTTATACAAACTGATTTCACTTACGCTGTCAATCGCTCCAGCTTTAAAAAAAACAGAATCTGTTCCATATTTGGTATCAAGGAAATAGCGGAAACGAAATCAGAAACGTATTCAGAAAGAAAAAGAATGATTAGCCAACAAGCCAAGCTACTGTTTAAAAAAGGCTTCTTTCCAACTTTCAAAAAAAACTGTTAGAATTTAAGTGGTTAAAATAGAAAAAAAGAAAAGGTTCTATTGAATAAGTTAGGGAATTGACGGTCATCGATCATAACTCAACATCGTTGTGGTACGATAATTTGAACACATTAGAGATTTTTATGTTCCTGAACACCTGTGATTGAACAGCCCAGATGTTCCGTGACATTAACATAAAACTGAAATGTTTCGAAATCATTATCAACGTTTACGAGCATCTCTATGACCATTGTGACAACACTTCCCCTTCAAAACAGAAACCGTCATAGGACCGATACTGAAATATATACTAAATAAATATATAAATACTAAGTAGCGAACGGAGGGATGGTAAGCGAAGCCGTGAATCGAACCAACAGTTAAAAAACAAGACATAAATCCAAAAATAGTTTTTATAAAGATTGCTAAAAACAAATGTCTACGTACCGTTCCAAGACTTTGGCATCACTGGCTGTTTCGTAGTTTCCAAGTAACAGGTGAGGAAGTATCTTCACAGGAAAATTTTGGCGCTTATCGGTAGAAGGAGTAGTACCAGCAGGTTCAATTCGTAGGGCACTGAATACATTTTAACGCTAGAGTGACCCATTACACACAACGAACACGACATACTTCAAATTCAGACATCCCACGTCTCCAGCTGACCGGGAGTTTGGTCGATCTTCATCCACCCTCAGTAAAGGAAATGATGAAAGAACTGATTCAACGGGATCTGAAAGGAAATCCAGTTAATATTAGGAACGGAGCACTGTAGAAGATAAACGAACCGTCTAAAACTCGGTAGCTTATGTTTGCCTTTCGAAGAGCATTCGAAAGCGCGTTAGAGGTATCAGCGTCAGGTCCATGTTCTGGCACTATCACCACTTTCACATCAGCATTGTTCAGACGTGGTGATAAAGTGGAGAGCGATAACGAGCAGTTAACCAACCGCCGAAATAAAACTTTTGGAAGCCGAACTCTGAAGAATGGCAATGGATGACTCGAAGCCTTTTTAGGTTGAGTCAATTTCGTTTAATCAGAATCATTTTCGTTTTCTGACTATCTGACAACATTATAATGAACCTGTTTGCGTTCCGAATGGCAGATCCTCCCTCACGACAATCCAGTATGCATGTGGAAAGCGGCTCCTTGCTCATTAATTGTTCGAGCTCCTTACCACTTATACCCTCTTCCTGTTGAAAAGATGTGGATGGAGATGGTGTACTCACCATATCTGTAAAGATATTCCCTAGAAAAGCAGGCATTAAAAACTGATGGAACCTGAGAGCATCGAAAACGTAATGGCAAAAACAATTGACAGTGGTATTCATCATGATGTCCGGAAAAACTTCAAAAGAAAAAATTGATCACTGCAGATCTTCCGTTTTTTTCACAAAAACACGGCCAGAAGGGAGAAGGTGGAGCACTGTTGTGCATGCGTGGCCAGGAATCAATCCCGGAGGAATACATCGGTAAATACCTTCCTAGGAGCAAACCTTCAATCTCCCTGGAGTGCTTTAACTGATACCAGAACGTCTGGAATGACAAAAACTCTGACTTGCACATCAACTAGCCCCCGCAAATCATTGGGTAAGCCACATAAACATTCAAAACACCACTGCGATTCTGAGAAGAAGTCGAATGCGGGGGCGCACTCCCAATCGTGAATGAATAACTTCAAAGACTTTACTTTATTCAAGGCCACACCGTTGAGACCATGATGAGAACAGATCATGAAGTGTTGATCTGATAAATTCTATAAAAAACAATTGTTGAAGTTATTCAATTCCAAATTCCATTCAAACCCATAATTGGGCAAAACTAGTTCTGGAGAAACGGTATTTGGAGGAAGCATTTTTGCATATAAAAATAGACGGGAAGTGGCAGACAGAATAAACACGACTATCGTTCTATAATAAGCAGGCGAAGAGCACTCGCCGGAAGCGGCCGCCCCTTGCCCACCCACGCACAGCGGTTGGCACCCGAGTCGGCATCACTGCACTACGAAGAATGGCAAACACACAAGCGAAGGCACCAAGGGAAGAACTGCCTGGCGTGAACGATGTTCAGAATTGATAAAGAATTTGAATCTGGATCTCAAACACGTGAGCCAAATCCCCTGTTTTTTGAGAAAATGCGGTACTTCCTAACTCGACCCCATCGGCAATGGACGAAATGTGTTTTAAAGCCTTAAAGTGAGAGAGCTCGTGGCAGCAATCCAACAAATCATGACAGCACAGATTCGATGAACAGTTGTCGAGATTAAAATTACACGGACAGGTAACCTGAGCAGCTGCCTGACGGAGGATATTGGTGAGTCAGTTTGGGCACAAAACCGAGAGAAGGGAACAAAGAGAGAATGGACACGTGTAGGAGCCTCGGGGAAAAAATGGGAAGCGGAAGTAGGCAGAGCATACAGACAATGTGAGTTCAAAGGAAAATCACGAAAACGATGTTTATTTGAATTTCATCAGCGATAAATGCAAATGGCGGTTATGACGATGTGGTTATGTCAGCAGTGTCGAAGAGCAGGTCTCAGCTGTCACTCTACTGTTCGATGAATTCCTTCCGAAACAGGTTTTTTCGAAGGAACGACGAACAAAAAAGGCAATAGCAGCACATAGGGGAACGGAAATGTCAATGCGTGCGGCCTTAACGATGTGGGCGGTGTCTGGGCAACTTCAGTCTGGGCGACGGACCCGCCGCTTACGCAGTTCGATACCGCGCCTCCCTCGTTCGCCCATCGTCGCCAACAGCAGCACGGACTCGTGCCACGGGAATAATGCTCTTATGCGACTCGTGCACAACACTCACCATGCATGTGACTACTCCGAGCAGCTCTCACAACTCATTAAGTCCTCTCATGCATGCCAATTCGTCGGTACAGCGAAGAAAAACGAAAGAAAACTGCAGTTGTTAGTGCTTTTTAACTGCAGTCGTCATATGCACTTTCACAGTTTGTTAGAGACATTCTCGGGAGAGGGGGGGGGGCTTTCTCGACTGCATTCAATGGGACTGTAATAGCAAAAGTGAGCTGAGAAATTTTGTGACGCGCAACGCAGTACTCACTCTTTCCCCACCACATCCCCTCAAACCTGGAAAACTCTCTGAATACACGTGTCTCGGAACGATGGAAGAGCAAACGAAGAGTTATTGGTAGCAAAACGAAAAGATGGACGAAAAAAGAAAAAGACAGACTTAATTCAAGGTTGCATAGGAGTAGAGAATTAGGCGTAAGACTCAATGTTTGTGTGCAACCCTAAACAAAACATTTATTCCTACGCCTCCTTCCATGTACTGCTTTACGGCTGCAATGCCGAGGCTTAGCAACGGGAAATAAAGTACTTCTTTCTTTTCCTTTTTCCAAACCGGCAAGTTGGTGGAAATGTAGTTGAGGGGGGGGGGCAACGCTCTCTTCCAGCATTGAGCGATAGAGCATAAAGAAGGGGTAGCCGCTTCGCGAGCCCAATGGTACTTGGGGACGTTTCTTTTTATTAGCCTATGGTTTTTTAACCTAAGCCGTAGAAGGGCAGGAGCACCAGGGTGGATAAAAGGGTAAAGGATAAAGTCTTGGGGCGTCAATCAACCCCGTCCGAGGGATGAGGCCACCCACTAAACTTCCATTCAGAAATCAGGACTAGGGTGGATGAGTCAATTGAATGTTCAATTCTTGTCGCGCATGTAATCCTCCATCCTCCTTGGCGCTCCTCCTCCCACCTAAGACTTTGGGGCTTAGGTGAGTACTTAGTTCTCTTGCTTGAAATCGTCTCTAACCACAAGCAGGGTAGGCTGCCCTTCCTCAATGGCCCAATGGGCTGCTCAATTTGGCAGCGTTGGCAGCGTGGATTAAGAGCGGAGTTTCTGATCCCCCCCCCCGCTCCCTCCAAATCACATTTTCACCGTCAACGTAATTTGCTCAACATTTGTGAGGAGATAACTAGTCGCTTGGGATTTCTAGCATGAGTGTAAACCATTGCTGGCTGAAATATCGGACAAACTTGTTGTTCAAAAGATAGCAGAGAGACTTCAGAACTATCGGTGTAATACGAGTAACAAATAGAAATGCCTGACCTACTGTGCTAGGAACATCCTAGACGAGCACCCTATAGAAAAATTGTAGGAAAATGGTAGAAAAACTTTTGCTGAAAAAGCAGGAAGTTGCTACAAGGTATGTATTTCTAACGCTAAGATGTAGTAGTAATCGAACTGCTTCCGATATGCTTTATGCAAAGTACACACGAGTTAGTGCGAAGAGATAGGGGGGACGAGCAATAGGATCGGTTTTGTGTAATCGATTCGCGCGCGCGGCAGTCGCGGACTATCGCCTCGTTACTACAGTTCTAGCGGTCTTCATACAGCTCAATAGAACTGCAATTATTATTTTTGGCATGATTCTAATGTTAGTCCTTTGGTCCTGTATTTCCTATTTGCTGCTGCATTCTCTACATTTCTTCGCGCGCGGCGTCTCTCTCGCCGCGACGCGACAATTTCGATCCTGCTGCACCACACCCGGGAGGTAGGAGATTGGATCGTCGATGTGGGTTGAAGCCATCCCCGCTCTTATCCACTCGCACAGCTTATAACTAGAGCTCTTCGTGCTCTGCCCATCCATTGGCCTTGTTAATAGTGATCTCCCTCTTTCCTGGGATTAGGTATGAAATCCTCGAAAAGAGGGGAGTTCAAGAATTTATGATGGGGTTAGTCGAAAAGCATATCGTTTATGCTTTCCCAGGAGGAGCCTAAAATGGATAGATCATGAATAGCGTATTGATATTTAAATGATTCAGCCTTAGTGAAGGTCAACTGCTCAAATTGTTTATTTTGAGGTATTTTAGAAGGATCAGTTCATTTAAATGCAAATGATGCCTCTCATCTCCTAAGCCGTTCTTTCGATAAGTAGAAACTCCACTGATTCCCTAAAGAGCGAGAAATGAACAGAGGAACGCACATGGTTTTCGGCTCATGTGACCGCAGATGACCCGAGTTTGCAAATTCAGTTCACCCGGTATCTGTAGCTCTTTTTCTTTTTGCTTGGCGCCTTATCAGAATCTGTCTGCTGTACAAGAAGCGCTCTTTCAGCACCGTCTTATGCACAAGAATAAAGTAGGGGACCTCTTGCTTCAAATGGCTACTTATGAATATTTCAGGTGGACAATGAAAGAGTTTTTAAGCTTCTACAATTGTGATCAGTCGCTGGAGAGAAAAATACAGTTCTTAATATTCTTCATTGCGGCTAGCCCCGGATGCCCAGATCATATCATCCACATGGGGCCTACATCAATGACGTCATCCAAAACTATACAAATGGTAAGTACTCTGTGAACAGAAAGCAGGAATAGACGTCAGTCCAAATCCTTGTTCTCCACTGAACTCGTTTCTTGTCATCGGGGTGTGGTGAAGGAAACACCCAAACAGCGTACGGGAAAGAGGAGTAAGAAGGATATCAGCACTACAAAGCAAAACATCAGCGTAAAAGTGATGTTCGATGCCTTGCGAGATTGTCGTCTATTCGGAAGGCAAATGGACTTCCGGATATTTTCGAGTAAAAGTCGTCAAAACATCGTGTATCCCAGTATGGGAGGCAGAAAGAACTACAACATTTGTGTGGAAAGAGAACCGAACATTCATTCATTCATTCATCCCATATCAAAACAAATAATAAAGTGCCAAGTCCTCTGGCATTTATTCAAACTCACTTCTGGGTGTGCACCCCGGCATTCAACATCCGTTCAGAATCCTAGTGGAGTTTTGAGTGCATATGTGGCTCGCAGTGGCAGAAGCACAAATCAGGGCTTTGATCTTCCGGACGTTTCCGAACCGTCGAGCGATGGAAAATCTGCCTGGCCCGAGCGAGTATCAATCAAGGATTCGATCTTCGAACCGTGGTCATGTTAGTGTAGCCACCTACCACTACAGCTCCTCCCTTCGCAATTTCCTTATCATAACGACTTTCAGAAAACAATAGCTATTCGACAGTTACTTTCTTCACCTCTTGTTCCGTTAGTTCCTATATTTCACTTTTAAACAGGATGAATCAAAAACGCTTTCACAGGGGATAGCCGTTATGTTATCTGAATATGCTTCTAAAAGAACCATCCTCAAAAAAGTGGCCATAGATTCAAGGGTGCGATAAAAGCTAAACATTCGAAGAGCTTCAAGAGAAATCGTGAGGCCTCAAAAAGGAATTCACTCTCGAAATCGTTTCAACCAAGTTCCACTCAGCCAACGATACCCGATTCCGATTACATAACAGCATAAGGATCACTGGGGAAAGACGTACATCTGATTGTACTCAGGATTCAGAAATCAACTGTGCACTGCCACGTTGTGGCATCACCTCTATCAACTGTCCTCCCGTTGATTATCGATTTCTTCGAGCGGGCGCCAGAAACGTCTCCATTCATCCCTGTCGCGAGCCAGAGAGATCTTTCGAAACCCCTCTTGCTCGCATGGCTGTCCTTCTTAAAGCATTCTGCCAATCCTGTTGAGGATGACGCGTATGAAACATCGTATATCACAGACAGCAGGCAGATTGAGCGGTAGTTGCCAATATCGTCTGGATTTCTCTTCTTATACAGCACCACAGTATTGCTAGCTTTCCACCATGTAGTAGGTACTTAGCTTCCCGACAGGTACCTCGTGAAAAGCCTAGCCGATGTCCTGACGATAATTGATAGGAGGCTCTTCAGATGTTCCATTTTGATCCTATAAGGACCATGCGCCGCAGTTCTTAATTGAGGAGATGGCATATCGAATTTTTGAAGGACGAATTGAAGAAACGACATATGTATCTATGCCGCTTGGGAGATCAGCAGATAGATGTGGCTTTCGTAGACATCCGAGTAGAAGTGGTAGATGACCATCTTCATCACCCTTTGAGATGCAGTAACTGTTCCGTCGGGGAGACGAGGCAAAGTCATCCCGGTTTTGTAATTGGCGAAGCTTCGGCAAACTCCGCGAATGCTCTTTCCAGCAAGGGCAGCTTTGTCTATAAATGCTGCTCTTTTCTCTTTCAGATCTTTTTTTATCGCCTTTTTGCACAGCTTCGCAAGTTCGTACTTTTCTTGATTTTTGCTTTCGTAACTGCTTCAAAGCTCCGAATGAGATAGTCTCTTGGCTACTTGCATACTCTCCGGTATCCTAGCACTATCGTAAAGACGTCCTGTTGCATACTTTGCAGTCTTCATAGGAACTCGCGACAGGAGCGAAGTGGTCCCAGTTGATACAGATCGTCAGGTTTCGTTTTCCATGCTTCGAAGACTCTCTGCACGCACTTAAAAACAAAATCTAGCACGAATAGGCAATAGTCTGATCTCGCGTAGAACTTCGGAACAACATCAACGTCAGTTAGGCAAAATTTCCGATTGAAGATGACGTGGTCTATTTCGTTATAGAACTGTCTACCAGGTGGCTCCCATGTCGGTCGCAAATAAGAAAGCTCTTAGAACTGCAAATTTTCATGAGCAGCGTGGCTTAACATGACAAATTCGGACATCTTTCACCCTGCTTAATCCAATCCGATCCGTGTTTCGCGATATTTGGCTTATCAGCCGTTCTTCTAGAGCCAATTCAGCGTTGAAATCACCGACGACATTAAAGAAATATGGTGCTCCCTGGAGAAATTTTACAGGTTAATAGAAATGGCTCCAGCCCCTCTTCGTGATTTGATGTTGGTATGTAGACACCGAATACTTTCATAGCTGGTGTTGAGCCACGTATCGCCAACCACAGGCATTTGATTCGGGTTGTCAAGCTTTCGTACGAATCGATATTCATGGCCAAGTGCGTATAGATGAAGGTACCGTCGGCGCGTAAGCGTCGCATGAACCATATAAAAGTTCTTCTCCAGTCTTGAAAACGGCATGCAGCGGGCAATCGTCTCACTCTCGTCTCGTCAACCGAACGGTATCGTGCTCCATCTTCTTAACTTTCGTCAACAGATCTTCTATACACGCATCCGATGCGAGCGTTGATGTGTTGAAAAAACAGATCGTCACCCCAGTCCTTCTCCTTCAGGGCATTTTATCAGCATTCTCAGCGCTTCTTCATTACACCGTTGGAAATGTGGACTAAACGGTAGCCGTCCATCTCAGCATTTTCGTTTCCATCCCTTCGGGGAGTGCTTTGACTTTTCTAATCACAGGCCAGTACGACGCAAAATATATCGCGACGGTTCGTATGACGGTCCTGAAGGTCTTTGATTTGAGGCTCCAAGGTAGTTTTTATCGCAGGGAACACCAGTCATCGAATGCTATTGAAACCAAACTGCACTCACCGCGAACTGACTCAGGAGATCAGACGCAACTGCTGACTTAATAAACTCGGGGTACGCGGAAACTCAGTGCCTTCAATCGTAATAGTGCCGTGCTCATTTAACTTCGTGGTTGTGTGCGCAGCATTTTTGCCGTCCAGCAGGAATCGGAACAGCGCCATACGGTCGAGCAAACTTGCCCTTTTGCTCGAGTACTTCTTTGCTTCGCAAACGAACAATACGTTGTCGGCATGGCGACACTTCTTTATCCATAGAGCGTAATGCTCACCAAAGAAAACTCCTGAGATGACATTTATGGCAACAAGGAATAACAGTGAGGAAGCTTAGTGTACGGGGATGGTGAAGAAGTGCTTTCTGCTCTGCGCTCGATTGATTGGATTCGGGAAGTGTATGCGCAACCACTTAAACAGTTCTTCGAGAACCCCTGCTCCCGCAGAGTATACCATATAACTCCACGATAGAAGGCTTCCTTCAGGTCTGAGAGAGATGTCCGTTTCTCCAGATACTTTTCCAGCAAAAGACGAGCAGGATGTATTGCATCGGTGGTGCTGATACAAAATTACACCAGTTGCTTGAGAACTAATGTTCCAACACAGTCCGACGGAGAGAGCAGCCCCACATGCTGTACGAGCAACCGTCCGATTCGTTTGCTTTCGCACAGTTCAAAGATCCTTGAGGGATTGTAGACAGCCATAATTGGCAACTAAAGCCACCTTTCGTAGTGCTAACGTACACGCGACAAGATTAGCTTCTTATGGTAGCACTTCAGCTGCCCTTTCTTTGAGCAAGGTCCACAATTCTGCTTTTCTCCACTGAGAGCAACCAGGCTGTGGAGACAACGTGATATAGCCGGCGTCCAAAAACGAAAAATCATTATAAAACGATCACTGAAGCAAAGACTATGATCGGCTTTCTTTCAATCTTGCCAAGAGTTCAAGTTGTGTGTATATGCCTTTTTAGCAATTTCAAGATTTCAAGCTTTATTGTGCTGGAACTCCGGCCTCTTCGCCTTCGTCAGAGCATGAAAATAGAAAAATCGATCGAGATCGACCCTCATGTAAAGCCAGACGGTACTGAAGACATGGAATTTCAACCCCAAACCAAAACTTCAACCTAAGAAGACAATGCTTAACGTTCAGTGGAATTCGGGAGGGGTCGTTCGCTCTGGATTGTCGTCATCAAACAACTGAATTGTCATCGCCGAAGCCTACTGTGCTCGGATCGGCGGCGTTGTTGCAGCTGTAGGAGAGAACAGTGGAAAGCTTGCCTTCTCCATGGCAATACTCACCCACATACAGTAGCGCTCAAAAGTTTTCGGTGCAATGGTTCTTCAGCCGTACATTTCATTCGTAACTCCTTTCCTACTGGATCTAATCATGCGAAATTTCTATATGTAGCGGTAATGCCGAACGCAATAGATGAGAAAAACGCACATAAGGTGCGAATAAGTGCAGACGTCAACACCTGTAGTTTTAGCAAAATCTGCTACCGCAACGAACACCTTGTTCTATCTGTGGATATTGCAGCTTCGCAGTCAAATAGTGTTGGGTAGGGTGGAATATGCTCTAGTTAAACATATCCAAATTTCGCGCGATTTGGTCTACTAAGAAAAAAAATTATGAACATAAAAGCGTCAAAGCATTTCACAGAAGACTTTTGAGCGCTACTGTATTGCGAAGGAGACCCAGAAGAAACCTCGAATTTTTAGATGCCTTTTTCTGACCTACCCACCGTAATAGCTAGACGTGGTTCCAACAGGGTTTCACCTGATCTTTTTGCTAACGAATATCTGAATAAATAAGAAAGACCAAAAATAAGACGTTCGGTGATGTGAACCTCCTTGAAACCTCAGGATTTCCATGCAAGCGGCTTCCACAATTGTCTGATAGATGACAGTAGGTTGTCGATAAAGATTATGCATATATTTGTTAATTGTTAATTGTTGTGAAGGAAATGATAACTTGAAAAAACTGCAAGATGTACAAAGACATTTAAATAAAATGTGCAGAGGTCGAGGAAGGGCGCGAGGCTACGGGTCATTCCCATACTTCCCTCCTTCCATTATTTTGTGGACCCGACAAGCGTCACACTTTTGCTGCACTCTATCTACATTTCAAGTGTCAAGATAGCTACTGAAATTGTGAATTCGCTACCATCACGACACCGAATTCTATACAACCGTAGACAAACGTTCACTAATTCGCCATCTTCCCTCGGCAAAGGCAAGGATCAAAGAATTCCGGAGCTCTGGGGAAGTAAACCTCTCTCTTAGTGATAAAGGATGGATTCGTGTCGTCGCACAAGTGCAATACACTTACATTTTCAGAATCGAATAATATATTGAGGATCTACGGAAAAAGAGTATGCTAAACACTAAATTATTCACAAAAAATGATTGAAATCTGATGATAAATGGCTGATCTGCAAAACTCTACGATTAATGATTTGACACTGTGTCCTGTTCTACATACTTTTATCAAGACCAATAAGCTAACCACTGCAGACCTGATCTCGACCCGTCAGGACTCAAGGTCAAACCCATTATCAGCAGTGACGGGAGACTCACTGATAAAATTCCATAGTTTCTCAATCTTATTGTACAATAAATGATCCACCCCATACCCATTATACTACAAATAGATGATCGTACTCTCTTACCCGCGATCATCCTTCATGATTCCACTCAATTTCTCGCTGTTAGTGTTCAGAGGAGAGGAATATGAAGATCGGCGAAAAGGACATCTGGATCGGTCAAAGTCATACATTTCACTGCTTTCAGCGTTTTTCATTGGCTCACTGCAGCTATTCAAACCCAAAATGATGAAATAAGTAGGTTGCGGATTAGCTGTCGGCTAATATATGACCCTCGGTACTGTCACCCACAGCTGATGAGCCAGGTTCGGAGTATTTGTAGTACCACCTATCAGAGTACCTATTCGATGATAAAGTTTATTCTACTACTGATATTGGGAGAGTCCCTTGTCACTCCAAGGTGCATTCACACTTGACATCCGGAACATCCCTCGCGGCGTTTTGCACGTCATCAAAAGTGTGGATACACGAAAAACTGTATACTCAAAGACTTCGAGAAATCTTTTGTGGATGCCTGAATACAGAAAGTTATGAGCTTAGTGGTTACCTGTTGAACACCCTTTATATAGTGTCATGGCGATTGTCCTACACTACCATTCTTGTGGTTTTATGCTCTCTAGAGTTCTTTTACTTTCAACAAGACAAATTCTTATTTGAAGCTGAAAAAGAAGCAGAAAAATCGCTGTCAATATATGCACTTGAATTGGTGTGACGGCGCGTAATTACAGTTATTTCGGAATTATCAATCGGAATTATCCTTATCATTGAAAGGATCTGGGAAAGAAAAAGTGCCCCGTAAATATGAGAAGTGCAACGAGAAAAACGGTTACCGAGGCATATGAGGCGCTTTTCTGTCAGGAGCAGATCCTACAAAAAGAACGAAATGCTGTTTTGTACTGCTCTGGAACACGTTCGCAGAAAAATTGAGATACTCCGAGAAATTCCGTTTGAGTTCCGTTTGCCATTTTAGGAGAGTGTTTGGAACTCCATACGACGACATCACTTGAGAGAAATGAGTGGCAAAGAAAGTGGCACCAAAAATAAAAACAGTTGCATTACCGGATTCAGTGGAACGCTGGTGCCAGAAGTTTTCCGAAGGTGTAGTGCTTGAATGTGAACACTGAGTAGTTCTTTGATGGTGAAGGAAACGAAAAGCAGAAATCTCAATACACGAAGTCAATTTGAAACTAGTCACTTCTGAATTTAGGCGAAGTTATAACGACAACGAGGATGCTCGGACGAGATTATTTGGAGTAGAAACCTTGGTTCTCGTTGGGACCTGCATTTGTGAAGGGAACTTCCAGATGACGTTCACATTTCGAATCTTCTAGGTTATAAAGAATGTCAAGAGAAAAACTTCTGTAACGAGTGTGTTTACTGCCATTCTTGGTGATGTTTCTGTTGAAGCACAAAGTATGAAGGGCAAGATGAGGTTTCCGGGTTCCTGTTCGATTGAGAACTGGGGTTTAGCATCGTTGCTAAAAAATAAGCCATTTACGGGAAGAATGGGAAATACCGGAATAGTAAGTTTGAGACTGTTTACTTGGACTCATTTGTGGCGCATTCGAAACATGAATGAGGGTTTGAATACGGAGCAGTTGCGACTCATTGCGAAGATTACTGAGTAACCGACGGGTTCTGAGCACCACGAAGGACCTCAGAAGGATGGAAGGAGAGGCGAAAAAGCTCGGGAGCAATGGGGTCGGCAAACCGCTGCTTCGTTTCTGTCGATGCGGATTCGCATCAAAAACATTGTGCTTCGTAGAACACAAAGGATATGCTTGCCTAACCGTGTGATCCAACTTTTATGCGCTCCACTGACATAATTCGTTGGCGTCCGAGGTACCGTTAATCATTATCCATGGAATAAAAATTCCAACTGAATACAACCACCCAGCTCGTCAAGGTTGGGGAGGTGGACAAGTAGAGGTATTTTCCGCTAGAAACTAAAAATGATGAAATACAAAGCTTTGCCGTCAATCAATCCCGATTTTTTCATTCGACTTCCATTAGTGAACGTAGTGGCAGTTTGAATGCTCATGTGGCCTGAACAATGAATTGCCAACCAATGGGCAGTCCAGTGTTTTTTGTCCCAACGGACAAGCCTAGTATCAACCAGTCAGGTGGCGGTACTTCTCCTCGAATTCCCACGGTAAACAGTATTGGTTTCGAGGCGGGTGCCGTACCCTTCTACTAGAATTAAGGCCTTTCCCTTCATAGCGATCGATCTGGTCGGTGAGGGACCAAGCGAATTCATCAGAAACCGTTGAGTATCGATACAGGATCCGGTCCTCGGACCATACGTCTGGAGTGTGCACCACTTGCCACTACCCCATGCTTGCCAACAAGCACTCACGAGCAAGTGAGGTTGAGATAAAAGTTGTCGCTATTGCTGTGATTTGTTTATCGGCCCTTTAGATTTATGCTCGTTGATGCCCATGACCACTAGAGGTATAGTTTTAGCCATTCGTTTTTCTGACTCTGGTGACTTTGATCTCTGACCTTACCTCACCAAAGTCTCGTGTACTCCAAACAGTTCATAAACTGTTGCGTATTTATTCCTCGTTCCCAGGCATTGCCTTCTCATAGCCATTGCTCGCTCTTAAGCAGAATGCAAATTCGCTTATTTTCTACATGCTACATACAATCACGATGTACAACTCATTGAGTTTTGCTTACATAGCTAACTTTGTAGAGCGGATTCATGGTATTCCTTCAGGTGAATTCATCAAAATCCTGTGTAATACTGCTTATCAATAATGGATGCTAGTACTGGAATGGGCCTTCGTAAAGAAGAGATTGTTTTGTGATGTGCAGGATACGGGAAAATTACCAATTTGAGTAGATGAGAATCTGACGTCGAATAAAAAATTTCATCCGTTCAATCGTGAGGGGGCATTTGACGTCATTTTCATCTTGGGACCCGATAGGGCGAATTACTTCAGCGACGCTATCTGAGCTCTGAGCAAAACTTCGGGATTGCCGAACAGGTTGGTCAGTCGGAGTGTAAGTACAATGAAGTGATCATTCCAATCCCATCATTACGATCACGGAGCAGGATACATAGGAAAGAGTACAGACAGAGCACAGGTTTTCTTTTCGATAGCTTCTTTCAAGGAAGAAACGATTTTGCGACACTTTCTCCGAGCCATGAATAAGTTGTTGTGAATGGGTAGGGACGACACTCATCATGCTGTTACTTTCCGAAACATAACAGTCAACTTCAACACAAGCCATCTCTTTTAGAATCTGTCATCACTGACTCGAAAGAAACCTATGAAGAACTGAAATTCCTTGCACGAAAAGCCACTTCTAAAACGGGTAAAGTTACGGCCGGCCACCTACTTAAAAAGCCGCGCTCAATTGCATGGCGGCAGGTGAAATTGAATTTTGCGAGCCACGGAGCTGAAAATTGAATGCGGAGACATCACAAATATGCTCGGAAATTCGAGTGTTTTTTTATTCCGGCATGACTAGCATGGCTAGGTTCTCAGAAATAAGGCTTTACTCACAAAAACACATTAAAAAGCAGAAACATGGAGCAAAACGAGAAACGTAATGCCCTGTAGCAGCTCTGTCGCCGCTCTTTGTACACACAGGTGTGGTGCGACGTAATCGTAGCCCAGTATTTGATAAAAGGCTAGTGCAGGCGATTGGTAAGCCTTTGTGCACTAGGGTTGAATGCAAGCAATCCATGAAAGAAGTCCAATCGCTTTTTGTCCTGCAGATGGCATTAGCTCTGATACATGTCAAAACACTGACATTTACGGGATGTTCTGCATGATTGAGAGATTGTTTAGGGAACTAATGCCACCGGGTGTTGGCTCGCATGTTTTGTAATATTCAATTGAGGCTGAGTGAAGGTAAGGGCCGACCTCACCATGGCAGAGCGAGAAGAGTTTTTATTCTTGTTAATAATTCGCCTTGTGAGTGAGAAAGGACTTTGTGAGTCAGAGAGGAATTGGGTCATGCTAGTACTAGTAGGCCACTAGCGCCCTCCTAAAAGTGTATTTACTGAGGTACCTGCCCCCTTTCGATGATAAATCCAGGTTTGACAGAATATGTTATTTGAAACAGTTTTCCAAGTAACTGACTCGAACCCATGCGTGATTATATCCCAGTTGGGTGAAGCCATTCATCACCAGAATAAACAATCTCTTGAGTAGATAGAAGGTGGAACTTATTCAAAAGGTTCAGGCTCAAGCAGAGAAGCAGTCGAATAAAATAAAGAGAATTTCACTGAAACTGATGATTATGAACAGAAAAGACAGCATCTCTTTATAAAGACAGTTTCACGTAGGAGGATTCAACTTTTATAGCCGCTCCTGATCGTATCAACCGGCATTCGGACATTGGCTTACATTAAGGCAATTTAGCGCTTGCCATAACACAAACTGCTCTGTGGTTACAGATTTTGAAGGGAAAGTTCACGATACTTTTGGGGTATCCCGTTTTGGACGAGTTATAGAAAAATGGCCTGGAATAGTGTAAAATTGGCAAGGAAATGCTGAAATCGGCGTGCTTGGAGAAATATAACATAGACAATCTTGGAAGGCTTGAAGAAAACATTCTGACTCAACCATAAGACTTCAGAGAAGAAAAGAAGGTTGTATGGAAGGAATATTCGGATGAGCTGTTTGAGAGCGCGCGCCATGGCATAGAGCTGGATGCTGAAAGCCACTTGTGTCCGGGTGTGTTCCCCGGTGCAAATGGTGCAACCTCTGCAGATTCTACAACGCTTAAGAACTGGCCCGCGTTGGGTGTGTATATCGGCTAAGCCGGTTTTAGGGCTCTTATTACGTACTGGCCGTTTTTCGACGCAACTGCATCCCTTAGGCTATATTGAGATTCATCCAAGAGTGAAATCCCATTGTCAGAACTATTCGAACGTGAACTGTGCCTTCGAGGATAGGCAAGCTCGATCTGACATCTATCATTAGCTCGCTATGAGATTATCTTGTAAAATGTTTCTAAAGAATGGTGGTTGGCAGGCTTAAAGATAGTGTTGAAGATCGCTGTTACTTTTCACTGTACAAGAAAAATGTGGCTAATTAACAGCATTTCCATTGACACCCAATTTTTATGCATTTTGGCATCTCTTTCCAAGTGACTATTTTCGAGGAAACCCGGCCCCCAGTGGGCGGAGTCTACACCGGTCATCTACCATTGGTTTCCCATCTCGCCACCTACATCTCTGCCAAATTTGAGTACTCTACGCTCAGGAGCAAAGGAGTTACAGATTTACCGCGAACTACACTATTCTTGCAAGCTCCGCCCCTAATGGGCGGAGCCTAGCTTAGATCACGTGCACCCAAGGAGTTTGGCTCATTCTCCACTTGTTCATCCCCAGTCCCCACTTGTTCCAACCTGTCTGAGCTGTTCCACGTGTTTCGACGCCCTAGATACAGTGATAGTGATAAGATAGTTACGGTGAAACAGACATACAAACATACAGACATTTGTGGTTCATATATAGTAAGAATTGGTACCTATACTGATCCAAAATAGAAGTTGTTCTTCCAAATTTCCGCCGAATTCATATACTGTCCAGTCACCCACTGTGCAAATCTTGTTCTTTCCCTCTTTCCAGAAACCCAAAGCACTTTCCAGCTGTCTGAACTTTCTCCAAGGTATGGTCTGGCGAAGTTATAATAAAGACCTCGATATGTTCAATCAGTAGCGAATCTAGCAGGCTTCGCTAGTGAATCTTAGAGCATTTTGCAGTACGACCATCCCAGACAAACTACGTTTCGAAACAATAGTTTTGGAACGGGCTAATTATATCCTTGCGCCTGATCCACTCTTGTTTTGTTTTCTGTTCATGCACGTATAGTACACAAAAATAGGCGGAACACGCAATGTCCCATATGCAAAACATCTCATCAAATGAACTGTCAAAGGTGCACAGCAACCTTCGGAGCGGTTACAGACGGACAAAGATTTATTGACGGAAAGGCACGTTGCGAAGCCTGCTCCGACATTTTACTTCCGCCGGTAACGATGGCTGCACATAAATCTTCGAAGAGTGTTTATGGGTCTTGGCGCTCGCTCGCGGAGAGGGCACACGTAGAACGGAACAGAGGAACGGAAGTAAAATTTATCAACACCTGTCTAGTTCATTCTCTGTGGTCTAGGTTCGATGTGAGACAATCGCGGGATCGCCATTCCGAAAAGTCTACCAACCTCGCTTCATTTCCATTTTACAGACTATGTCAAGTCATATCGTGGGATGCATGGGATGGGGTCAATGGGAAAAAGAGGGATGGGAAAAAGAATCGCGAGAAAAAGTAAATGGATGTGAAGAAGGGAAGAGAATCTTGCAATGTCTGCTTAGTTCATCAGCTATGAGATTTTCCAAGGGCTCACTCATAATGAGTCCGAAAATTTATAAAATAACAATTTTTCTAAAATCTTCTCAAAGTAGAATAATTTTCTTGAATTGTCAGTTTAAGTTTGCCTCTCCCCCCATCTCGGTTAGTGGCAGGGAGGTCACAGGTTCTTAAGAGAAATCTCAGACACCGATTTCATCGTAAAGTGAACCTTTAGTAGTAGGAAAAGGAATAGTTATCGCAGATCTGAAACATAATGTCCACAGCTAATTCTCTCTGTTTCCTTTTTTTGAATCGATCAATCTTGTGAAATTCGTTACTATTCCCTTTCAACTCCTGGCCCTGTCCCATTTCCATAGCATACCTTGACTCGACTGGGGGGCATGTTTTTTGGAAATTTTCGAAAGAAATCGAACTTCTAAAGAACAAAGTAACGGTAAAGGAATAGTCCCGTAAAACAGATCAAAATAAAATCAACTACAAAAAGTGCATTGGAAATTTTCGAAGAGGAAGGCGTTAGCGGATAGCGTTAGGAAATAAGAAAGAAGAAAAGGAAACAGCGGAATGATTTGATGAACCGTCTGTGCATGACCGTCCATGGCAGGGAGATATCGAAGCCGCTACTCTTAGAACTATTGAAAGATCGGATCTAACGTCTACCTTTGCGCTGATGCCTCGGGCTGTAGACTGGCATATGTATGTCCCTTATTGAAAATCCAGAAGCGTTTCAGTGATGTTCGAGAGAGTGAGAGGGAGTGATTCAATGAGTTCTCAGTATGGTTATGCTTCTTTAAAGTGAAACTACGAACTGGGATTACCCCAAGATATCATACCAGCTGCCTAACTTTCGCTAACCTGAACGCAGAAGATTCCTTTCAAGGAATCGACTTCTTCTGGTTCTAACAACCGCTCTCTTCCGCTCGATTTATCATAGAACAAGTGACTCATGCGAGATAACCGGCACTAAGCGTGAATCGAGTTCCTTGAATAGGAGATTCTGCTATGAACCGAGCACAGGAAACAAATTGGTGCATCAATGTGGTGTGTCATAGTAAATATATGTCATACCGAGTTACACAGAAATGTCCTGGTGTGACTATTTGATTTCAGTTACTCCGCAAGATACTGGCATCGCAGAGTACTAGCGGTAAGCTTATAACATAGTCAAAAGGAATAGTAGTGGTTGATTGGAGGGACGACACAGGTTGAATGCCAGTGTTCCGTAATATTCCACTTTTAGTTTCCATAGATGGACTAGACTGATGCCCGAGAGTATTTGGCTACACCCGATCCTTTGCCACTACGGAACGCTCTCTATTCACTCCTAGCTATGTACCACTGGTACCATGATTAGCTTACTGAATGCCTGGTGTACAATCATATGTGGTGATAGAATATAATGTGTGGTAGACTGCTCTCTTACTCAGGTATTCTTGAACCAGTCGGATCGCCCGGCTAACGCCAGGCTCTCCTCCTTCTTACGGGTTCGCCCGGCTACGCCGGGCGCTCCTCTTTTCTATGAGAAATTTGCTATGCGTAAATAATAATTCGGATTCTCCTTTTTCTTAGAAAGCTCTACACCCTAGAATTAGCTCCAAAATGGGGGCGATTTTCCCTGTAAGCCATCTTCGCTGTGTCCGAATAGAACATCGTATAATATCACAAAGGCGATTATACAGAGAAAAATAGTATTCAGAGACTTCACCGCGACTGAGGCTACTATTTAAGCCACCATCAATGTTCCTCAATGCCATCATCAAGGGCTCTCCTCCTTCTTGGGGCAAAGGGACTTTGCCCGAAAAATATCGAATTAATGAAATTCCCCCTTTTCAATATATTATTTCGCTTTTCGATGAGCGAGAGTATAGACTATCCAATGCCTTCAGAGATGTACCTCTTCTTCTCTACAGATACATCATTAGCGGTGAATCCAACATTATTAGCGGTCGGATAAATTTTGCTAAGAATGATATCAAAGCAAAGAGAAAACGGAATCTTTTACTCAATCGCAAACTCTGCTGGGTAGCGGTCGTAATCTGATAGCAAGAAGTGAACCAAATTCATTCCCTCATGAACACACAACTTAACCTTCTTGTCGAATGAAACTTATCAAAAAGTCAAAGCTAGATCGTAAATAACAAAGGTGCTAGGAGGTGATTGGTATGTGGATCTTCTTCTCTAAGGCCTCTTCTATTGTCAGTGTTTCCATCCTGCCTCCTCCTACTGATTTTGCTCTCCAAGTCCACGGGATCAGGAGTTATGGATTTCCACTCATTTGTTTGGCGGAAACCCGTCTCTAGGGGGCATTGTCCGGCCCTACTACTCACCATAGGTGTTCCCATGCTGCCTCCTACCAAGTTTGAACGCCCTAGAGGCAAGCTGAAATCTTTGACGCAAACTTTGCCTTCTATAAGCGGGGTCCGGTCCTCCCCCCTACGATAAATGTTCATATCCTGCCGCCTGTACTCTTGCCAAGTTTGAATGCCCTAGGGCCAAATTGAATATTGCGGCGCAAAACCCCACCCGCTGTGCACGGATTCCGGTCCTGCCACTCACCATAAGTGTTCCCGTCCTGTCGCCTGTGCTCCTACCAAGTTTGAAAGCTCTGGGTCCACGTAAACAGGAGTTATGAATTTGCGGCCCAAAGTTTCTAACGCGCACGCTGCGCTCCCTGTGAAGGGAGTCCGGTCCTGCCATTTACCTAAAGTGTTCCCATCCTGCCCCCCTTCCTCCTTCCAAATATGAACGCTCTAGGTCCACGGGGACAGGAGTTATGAATTTACGGTCCAAAATTTCTACCGCACACGCCACGCCCCCCGTGGGCGGAGTCTGGTCCTACCACCTGCCATAAGTGTTCCCATGCTGCCCCCCTTACTACTACCAAATTTGAGCTTTCTAGGTCCACGGGAACAGGAGTTATGAATTTTCGGTCAAACACACACACAGACACACACACACACACACACACACACACACACACACACACACACACACACACACACACACACACACACACACACACACACACACACACACACACACACACACACACACACACACACACACACACACACACACACACACACACACACACACACACACACACACACACGCACACACACACACACACACACACAAACACACAAACACACAAACACACCGACACACCAACAGACACACTTAGCGGATTATTTAAAGTAGGATACTCCTAAACGAAGATTGGCGATCAAGAAATAGAAAACTCGATGTTTGTTACCATACTGGTTCTGCTGTGTAGGGAAGTCTCCACGATCATCACGGAAACCATCACAATGTTATTGTAGCGAGATTACGACAGGGTGGAAGTTGCTTTGTAACTCGCTGCGTTTTCTCTCAAAATCATGTAAAGTTAAATGGGAATTGTTGACTACTGTTTCAAAGCAAAAATCACACGCAGTGGCCTGGTCAGAAGACGCCATCGCAATTTTTGCACACAGAAACAAAAAGGTAGTGAATCTTGCCTATTATAGAGCTGTCCTGGACCAAGCAATCTATCACATAACTCGACATTAATCGTGATCTGTGAATGGTTTGTACGAAAAAAAGCTACTTGCAGCGAAGACTCTTTTACCTGAAAACCACTTTACAGATAGCTCATGCAGCACTTCAAAGACCCCTACAAGAAAGCTAAATTGCAGATGAATGTAATTAAATGAAGGCATTCACCAGCGGGTATGTGGAAGGTGAAGAGCGTAAAAATGAGGTTCCGACTGAGCACTGTAAAGAATCAGAAATGGAAGGAGGAAATAAAGGGGAGTAGTGTAGCCAGGGGATGAATGAAGGCAGTGAGGAAGGAGGTGGGGAAGGGGGGGGGGTTGGAGGGGAGGAAGGAGTATCATTGCAGTTGCAGCTGCGCTCAAGCTGCACTCCTACGCAAACGAACATTACGTAGATTTTGCTAGCTCACGGTCTTAGCAACTCGGCTAAGTGTTATGATGAACGAAAAATTCCCGAGACCTTTCAACCGAATATACAGTGCGTTTCATAATTATAAGGTCACCCTCAATTTTTGCACTTTCAAAAAAAGTAATCATTAAGGATTTTTTCTAGCATCATGAACGGATTCCCCAGCATGAATAACCTGGGTATCCGTTTCTTAGCCGCTGCTGCATTCTTCTGAACTTTTTTAGAACAGCCTATCGGTTTTTGCACCGTTTCATAATTATAAGGTCACCCTGAGAAAGTGAACAATTATTAACGAAAGAGAGGCAATTTCGTGTTTGAAGATACTTGTAAAGGTAAGCATGTGTAGCAAAGGCATTTCTAAACCTGACTGTCAACATGGCTCGTGGTCATCTGCTTTCCTCTGATGAGAAGGCTCATCATGAAGGTGGGCTCCCTACTCGAGCCATTTCCAGGCAAATAGAGAGATCCCCTTGGTCCATTCGGAGATTTCTAGAGAGTCCTCATGTCGTTAGATATAACACCGACTGTGGACACCCATGAAAGATTACTACCCGTGACGAGCGGAAAATTCTGAGGACTGTTTCCAACAGTACGTCCTCCTTGAACCAGATCCGATCGGAATTAAATTCTCTGTGTCGAAAACTACAGTCTGGAGAGCAGTGAGAAGATGCGAGAACATCACCAGGCAAGCAATGGAGAAGGTGCCACGAATCACCGATCGTCACAAAGAGGCTCGACTCGGATTTGCAAAGATGAACCTAGAGAGAGATTGGGCAAAGGTAGATCTGCATCAAAATCTCACCATAGAGTTGAATAATTCCTACTCAGGTCGTCTTTGCGGATGAAAAGAAATTCAATCTGACGGAAACAAGCGGTACTAATGCAATTTGAGGGAGGAACCAGTCTACTTCAGCCGTCGCAGTTTCAATGGAGGAAGTCTATGGTGTGGGGCGCATTCTGCAATGATGTCGTGTTGGATCTACCTTTCGTGAGCTGCAGTATGGATTTCAAGGATTACCAGAAAGTCTTGGAGCATCATCTAGTACCTTTTCTATGCCATCGCCGTCACCTCAACTATGTCTTTCAACAAGATAACGCCTACAATCATGTGAGCCGTGCAACGGATGAGTGGCTGCAATGCCAATAAATAAGCGCCCTACCATGGCCAGCCTGCAGTCCCGACCTCAGTCGGATGGAACATATCTGGGACATAATATTCAGACAGGTTTATGCGAATAACCGTCAGTTCCAGGGCAAAGAAGAGCTGAAGCGAGCACTTATCGAAGCATGGAGAGCAACCGACGAGGAACATCTTCGAAACCTAGTTTCTAGTATGCCACGTAGGCTCTTTGATGTTGTCCTCCATTCATGTGAGCCGTGCAATGGATGAGTGGCTGCAATGCCAATAAATAAGCGTCCTGCCATGGCCAGCCTGCAGTCCCGATCTCAATCCGATGGAACATATCTGGGGCATAATAGTCAGACAGGTTTATGCGAATAACCGTCAGTTCCAGGGCAAAGAAGAGCTGAAGCGAGCACTTATCGAAGCATGGAGAGCAACCGACGAGGAACATCTTCGAAACCTAGTTTCTAGTATGCCACACAGGCTCTTTGATGTTGCTCCTAAACAAGGAGGAGCCATAGATTATCAACTGTTGTACATATGCCATTAACACTGATAAATCATTTACTTCCTCAGGGTGACCTTATAATTATGAAACGGTGCAAAAGCCGACACTATCTTTAAAAAATTCGTAAAAAATTTGTGGTGAAAGATATTGCGGCCAAAATTTGAGTATGGGGGTACATTGTGACGAGGAATCTACCTGTGTTTGCCAAAAAATTCCATTCTGGCTGCTTTCTCCGGAATCGCAAAAATCTGGGGTGACCTTATAATTATGAAACGCACTGTAGGATCATACATTTGACGAGCAGTGATAGACAGGACTACCTTGAAGGCACAGTTCACGTCCCCGACCATTGAAGTATCATGAACTGTGCCCTTAAAAAGAGAGAATACTTCCAAGGAAACCCGAAAGCATGGCATGAAATGTTGAGGTTATCATATACCAGGGTGTTAGAAATATATCTCAAAAAATTTCAAAAAGAAATACAGAGTTATTCTGGTATATTCTGAGAGTTTTTGTAATTACTGTTCTCCAATTATCCAGAAGTTTCATGATATCGCAGCTGGATGACTACATGGAAGTTCACTGGTGATCTTATTTTCTGCTTGGTATAGTTGTTAAAAATCCGGGACGGAACAACTTCGAGGGTTTCCAAGAGCAAATACTTCACACAGATTTCTATGGACCTACGAAGTGGAGTGGTGAGATTCGAACTTGTAATGAAGTACGTGTCAAATACAAGAAGCCAGTTCGGCCATTATAGGGTTATCAAGGAAGAGGGAGCCGTATATGTTATTATCGTACAAGTTGGTAGCGTCCATATTTAGTAATTCCATGGAGGCTTTCAGAACTCCCAGAAAACGACAGGTATCTATCGAACGAACTAACGGATAGATCATAAAACTGATGAGGGATCGTCCACCCTCGAAACATGGGCAAAGCAAAGCCGCTATAGTATCCTGTGAAGGCGACTGGAGAATAAAGTCTTCCCTTTTTTTTATTAACCCACGTACGCATATGTATCTGCTATGCAGGTGTCAAGATTGGGACACCACAACACCTAAGCCCGTGAGAGGGTGTGAAAAGGGAGTTTCCATGACCCCTTCGGCAATCCATATTGGAACGCATTCGAATGGGCTTCACCACTAAGAATGAGAACGGAAGCACTGTTATTAGAGTGTGAAGGAAAGAAAAGAGTTAGTTGAGATTCCAATACAAAGTGCAAGCTAAGGTTGTCATATTCTTGCGAAAAGCCGGCAATTACTCCTCTACCTCTTCTAAGGTTCGACCATAGGAACTTCTATACACATAGCCACTGTTAATACATACTACTCAAAGATGGAAAGTGATGTCGTCATAAGCGTCCAACCTTTTCGACATCGCTGCCAGCATGCACCATAAGAAGTCGCTCTCCGTGCTGGAAGAGCACACTTGAAACACGGTACTGCGATCCCACTTCTACCCAAAAAGGAAGAGTAGGGTCAATCGAAGTTGTAGTATCAATTTTCACATTTTCATGATTGCGACGGTACTGCGTTGCCATTAGATGAAACCCACACATTCCACTTGCAGCAACCCTTGGAACTAACACTTCGTAGGCGGCTTCAAGTGGGCTACGAGGGCTTTATGTAGTGGTGGCCCCGAGGGAAGAGCAGAGTTGGTTTTCGAGGATTGGATGGGTGCTCGTTTTATCTAACATAAAAGATAGAGGATAAGGTTTTGGCGTTAATCAATCCCTTCTGAGGGATGCGCTCGCTCAATCGATTCCCATTCAGAATCGCAGTGGTGGAATAAATGCGTGAAAAGCGTTTACAATAACTTGCGGTGGCTAGCCGCTCAACTGATCAGTGGTTTCTAACAGTTCAAACCTGTGTGGTACCAATTAACCGACTTAGGAGTATAGAGGGCTTGGTTGGCGCAGACGGATATCGAGCCGAGGAGGATCCGTGCTCTTATGATAGTGCGCCACATGCCATGACGCCACCTACGCCTTATCTAATATGTAAAGATAGTGAGGTAAACATATAAACAAGTGAAGATGAATAAACAAGATTGGGAAAACGTTTTTCGCCAAGGGAGACAAAAAAGCCAGCCCTTGATCATCTATGCCTTATCGATTCCACCTTTTCCCGTGAACTGTAAAAAGCCATCTTTAAGTTGAAACACACGACGACCCAGAAGCGATAAGATCAGATGAATGTGGAGAGAGAAAAGCCAGATATGTCTTTGGTATTCATCTGACGTCAAGTACTTCCCTTGATGGTGACACAACCGTCTTGATGTGTAACCTGCTGCGGCGCTACTTGAAAACTCAAACTATCTCAGTGCCATTCACAAAATGATAGCGATGTTCGAGACACTCCTTCACAGCACATCTAACAATAGAACTTAAATGCGTTACAGATGAAGTATGACCAGAGCTCCCACATGGAATGTTGCATCTTTGAAGTATCAAGTGATGAGCAATGCAATTTCTTGTCAAGACTCGGTTTGAGATCCACTTCTTTTCTGTTGCGGAACGCCCACGATAAAGATGTTACCGGCGCATTATCAATTCTGCTTGACGATGTACAATTAGAGAATGCGAAATTCATTCGAGAAATCTAAACGGAAGTCTCTTTGATAAAGTGTGTCGTATAAATGCAAGGTGTTTTCATATTTCTATTAAGTTCGCTTCCTACCGAATCTTAGAAAAAGTCACCTTCCGATAGGAAAAAGACCTCTTCTCCTGCGGTTTAATCTGAACAAGTTTTTTTTATTAAGAAGTAGCCATGCCTTATATGCACAAGGGTGCTTGGAACGGGGCAACGATGTCTGTTGATATTGGCTGTTCAGTGAGAGCGTGCGACGCCGAACTTTCAGAAGAGTAAAGACGAAGTGAAGGCATCACGGTTAGTGTCGGAGATTCAGTTAATGCTAATGTGGTTACGTCGTTTTGAAACGGAAGAGTGACTTTTGCGAAGTTTTCCTGACAACCAGATAAAGGATGTTGTGCTACAACCTGACGTGATGCAAATTCGAGGGAAAGTCTAAAAATCAAGGACATTCTGGAATTTCTCTTCCTGGGGTATGGTAATAAGAAACAATTTCTTTGATGTTGGCGATCCATCAAACCGATAAGCAAGGGTTTTGAACACAAATTTGTTGGTTTGGAGGTTTATTATCATTTTTTCACTTATTTGTAATTCACAGAATGCACCGCAAGGATAATCAGGGCGAAAGATCAAAGCTAGTCCATAACAAGCTGATTGAAGGCTAACAATAAGTCAAATAATATCCGTCTGCTGGATCATACGACGTTTGAGAAACGAAGAGGTAGAAGAGATGAAATGGAGTGGCCCTTTGTAGCACAGTGTTGGTAACTATCAACATAGCATCGAAAAAGCCAGTATCCACACCAGCTGGCCATGGTGCCTCATTCCAAGAGCATTCTTAGGACGGAGTCGGCACTTCGGCACACGGGTATGCCAACCTCCCACGTGAAACCGACTCGTGATTGACAGAACAAACCGAAGACTTGGGTTAGATAGCACAGGCAGCAAGGCAAGAAAGAAAGTAGTCATGCCAGCAAAGGAGAAATGATAGAGGCGGCCTAAACCGAGCCGGCAATGGCATTCCGCTGGATTACAGGAAGTATGAGGAGTGGAGAGATAGGAGAGATGAACATGGATAAAGACCTGTTATAGAACTGTGCTGGCAGCTACACCAAGGAGCCAATAAGCCAGTAACGACACCTGTTGGCCATGTTGCCTGATTCTAATAGGATTCATAGAACAACGTCGGCTCTTCGGCACGTGGAACCGACTCATCGGAAACTGGCAGGCAAACTGAGGCTGGAGGCTAGGTAGCACAGACAACACGGAACAATGGAAAAAGAAAGTGTAGTCAAGTCTAGGAATGGATAGAAGGAATGGAGGCAGCGGGCTGATATTACATATTTCAGCTCAGGATCCAGCAACTAAAGAAAGAAAAAACACAAAACAAAAATTGGTGAAAACCATAACAAGCAAAACAAGACACACAGCACCCTATGTGACAGTCAAAAGCTCTCCATTCCAAAAGCTATATGTAAAGACAGCAAAACAACGTAAGCATATACAAACAAAAATAATACTGTTTTGAATCCTCTCGTATTTATTTTCAGGACGTAATGAACTTACTACTTGATAATCAAACTTACTGCTGTGGTGTTAAGTTGCTTACGAATAAAAAATCTGCTCAATGAGTTCAAAAATTTTGTGAATTATCGTGAAGTGCACTGAAGTCCAGAAAACTCGCCCAACAGATGTGTTATATTTCACTATTCTACTTCTTTTTATCGCTAACATCAATCCTGCACCAGCGGTAATTTTAATCGCGGGGTCTGTTAGTGATGCCAGTCGTCTCCACTTCTTTCTCACTGCGGCGCCTTCTACCGTGAATTCTGCTTCAGCGAGGTCCTTCTTAATCACGTCGCGCCACTACTTTTCTGGGGCTCCTCGTGGTCGCTTCCCCTTTAGCATAGAACTCCATTGCCCTCCGTATTGGGGGTTTAGGTTTTCTTCCCACCAGCACGTGCCCGGACCATCGTAGGCGCAGATTTCTCATATTCAGCTGGACAGTATCTGTTCGCATGAACGCCCTGACGCCTTCATTCCAGAGCAGGTCCAAACGCGTCCAACCGCAAGCCCATGAGCATCTTCATTTCAGAAGAGTGAAGCTGTTTCAAATGACTGCTTTTTACAGGCCAACACTCGCTGCTGCAGATCATGGTGCGCCTCACCCCTCTCCTGTACAGCTTTCCTTTGAGCGCCCTAGGACACCAGTGGACTCCTTCCACTTCATCCATGCCGCTTTACTTGGGCTTCTACAGCCTGTTCCACTCTATCTTTCGCAGCTATATCACCCCTTTATCGGTATCGGAAGTTCTGTACATTTTCGATGGCTTCTCCAAGACGTCTGCAATTGACTCCGAGCACGACTCGGAACTTCTCTTGCGGGAGCCATGCCAGTCAGCACTTTCTGCCATTTCTGTAGCATGTCCTTAAGTCCTTCGCTGCTCTCGCTGCTCTTATAGCGATTCAGTCAGCGACAGCGGAGGTTGGTCTTTGAAGGTGCATCCAGAGGTCCCCTCTTGATAAGGTCCACTGTAAGTAGGAAGAGGGAGTAGGCTCAAGGCTGATTCCTGATGTACCTCAACCGTGAGTTCTATTGCTTCGCTCAGGCCGTGTGGAGTGCGTTTTGCTGTTGCAGACCCATCATACATGTCATTGACCAGAGATCAGGTGTTCTGGAACATTCGGCTCTTGGAGTGCTCTCCAGAGGGACAGCCAGTGGAGGAAGTGGAGCATTCTGTCGATCGTGTAAGGCTAAATGACAGCGTCTACGCTATCCTCGGTGCTTCTCCATCGTCTATCACTTGCCTGGCTATAAAGATAGCACCCGTTGTAGACCTTTCTGGCATAAGGCCGAACTGCTACCGTGAGGTTTGGGGGAACCCTCTCGTGCTTGAGTCGACTAATCGCTTGTAAAATTACATCGTGTGAACAGTCAGCATGATCCACAGGTGATTGAAATACCCCATGCCTCTCCCTCTGCTTGAATATGGAACGACGGTGCTGTTCCTCAAGGCATTCTTCCATCAGTGGTCACTGTGATCATGAACCGGACGAACCAATTATCCTGTGCTCTTCAAAAGCTTTCCATTCCTCGATGCGACCCCGCTCGGACCAGTTGCCTTCCAAGCCTTCATCTTCCTACCCTCCTACGCACCTCAACCTCAGCCCAAAGTGTTTTGGAGACAATCTTCCCTTCAATTTGAACGTAGTTCTCATGGGCACTCCTCGTTTGGAGCTTTTTCGAAGAATTCTTTCCATCTACGCATGACCTCATCAGGCCTCCTCAGGTTTGCACACGCACTATTGCACTATTCTTAACCGACTTTTATAAGACCGAATTAGGAAGTTCGGCGCGTACCCCCTCCGATAGGGGGAGCTCCGCTTGACCCACATGTCTGTTGTTATTCCCCCAAACTCAACCCATTCCGGACTTGAACTAACCTCTCCAGTTAATAGGTGTTTTCCAGATAATATCGAAGTCGTGACAGACAGACAAACAAACGCGAGCTCGTTATAAGCAGTAAGGATGGGTAATGACTAACGAAGATGACTTGATAGATAGAACGGCTTTGGAATATTGAGGACGTCTTCGCACAGAGTTGTGGATGTTTGTTCGCAGCCCCGTCCATCTTTTCGGAAGCTCTGCCCACTTCGGCCATTCGACCTTATTCCTTCTGATTATTAACCTCGACCACTTTTTTCTCGCGTTCTAGTGGTTTTTGGAGGGACTTGTTACTTTCTGGGAATCATGAACTCTCGATCTTAGCCTGCCCATCTTGGGGCGATCCCCACCTACTTCGGGGAGTTGGCCACATTTCTTCCAGCCCCCATTCACTTTTTTCCCGCTTTAATTTTTGAACAGAGTTCTTGATTTTTTAAGCACACTAACATTTGAATGCACGCTCCGCCCATCGTGGGCGGAGCTTCGATAGATTTACGTATGCCTACGCATGAGGATTTGCTCATTCTCCTTATTTTATCGTGGCCTCATGGTTTCGTGGAGTCGAATAATGGATTTCTGTGGTCAGTCCACTGCAAGAACGCTCCGCTAACTGCTGACGGGTTACATTCACCTCACTTGTTAAACCATTCCTCACTTTTGCTTTGCTGCTTTTCAGGACGTCTGAGCTACTATGGAACCTAATTGAGGTATTTCGCTCATGACACCGCCCACTCCTGTGTGCGCTCCTCACCTGCGCGAAGCTTCGCTGAGCTCACATGTGCTTTTTTGGTCTCGCCCCAATCCCAACCCATTCCGCACTTCAAACCGACTTCTGAAGGTATTTCCTCCGGCTATATCGGCAGGCAGGCAGGCAGACAGACAGACAGACAGACAGACAGACAGACAGACAGACAGACAGACAGACAGACAGACAGACAGACAGACAGACAGACAGACAGACAGACAGACAGACAGACAAACAGACAGACAGACAGACAGACAGACAAACAGACAGACAGACAGACAAACAGAGAGACAGACAGGCAGACAAACAGACAGACAGACAGACAGACAGACAGACAGACAGACAGACAGACAGACAGACAGACAGACAGACAGACAGACAGACAGACAGGCAGACGCAAGCGCTTTATAGTACACCAGTCGGTCCGCCCTGCTAACGCCGGGCTTCCTTCCTTCTTATGATAGAGTTGTGATAATCGGCTAAGTGCCCGCTTTTCTTCAGAACGAATGATACTTTTCAAACACGACACCTGACGGAGAACTGATAGGGCATGCAAGTGCTATTCTGTATTGGCCGGGGCTTACACCTATAATTAGAATCTCGATCTGTTGGTGTTCATCTTCAAAATAATGACCCTTGAAGGCTTAACTGGTCCGGATCGAATATCGCTCCCCTTGTAGGAGGATTATAGTCCTGTACCTACCATCAGTGTTCCCATCTCGCGACTTGTATTCTTACCAAATTTTAATCCTCTAGGTCCAATTTGACATTTTTTGCGTGAGCCTCGCCTCCTGTGGGCGGAGTCTAGTCCTGCCACCTATCATCAGTGTTCCCACCTTGCCTCCTTTTCTCCGATCAAATTTTAGCGCTCTAGGTCCAGTTTGACATTTGAGAGAAAGCCCCGCCACCTGTTGAAGGAGTCCCGTTCTGCTACCCAGTATAAGTGTTCCAGTGGCATCTTTCATAGCCAACGATTTTGCGAGCAACCAGTCGCGCGACCGGTCGCGGACTATGAAAGCAGCCAGTCCTCCTTCCTGTATTCATATTAAATTTGAACTCTCTAGGGAACCGGAGTTATGTATTTCCGGTCAAACACATACATATACACACACCCAGACACACACATACAGACAAACCAACAGACACACTTAGTGTGTGATATATTCGGTTGGTGCATAATGTCTTTCTTGAGACTTTTTTGTAAATATCTCAATAGCGAATTACCCTGAAGATTAGAGGGTATGCACCATCACCATCCTCTGCTTGACGCCAACGCTCAGATTCCGTCCTCCCAGAGGGACGGGGCTGGGACCTGAAGAAGTTGTACTACGGTCTACTAACAACGAATTTTCGGACGGCACTGTGACCTGCACATGCAGGGTTGGCGAGTGATAGCCAGTACGATGAAAGAGTATCATTTACACTTCACGTACACGTGATGGCGAAGAACCAATATCCATGCAAACGAAATACGGAAGGTTCAAATACGGAGGAAAAGACTGGGAGATGGGCAGTAGGGACGGTTTTGTGTAACAGATTAGACGCACGCGACTGTCGCCCACCATTCGTTTGCCGCCATTACTAGCGTTCTTCATACAGCTCAATCGCTATGCGATTATTACTTCTGGCATAATTCTACCGTTATTCCTTTGTTCCTCTATTTCTAACTTGATGCTGCATTTTGCGCGCGACGTCTCTCTCGCCGCGACGCGACGATGTCGTTCCTACTGCACCACAACCAAAAGAACCTAATAGTAGGATAAAAAAGATTCCAGGACAGTAACGGACGAAGCAACAGTCGGAGAACTTGGAGTGAAGGAAGCCCTAGATCTAACGTTTACTATTTGTTGGAAAGGCATGTCTCGGTGTGGTTCTGGACTCAAGCTGTCCCTCCGATTTATTATAAATTCATAAGAAGAAGGCGATGAAGTTCGTGAAGTTTAACGAGGTGATTAGATCCGAGAGATAGAGCACTTCAGATGTTACCTCAAAAAGGAACTCAATGGATTTCGTATCATATCACTTGATTATGGGGAAAATTGTGCTTTAACGTCTCCTTTTCGGTATTTAGTACAACTTCTGGAGTATTGGAGCCATTTCATGTAATCTTTGTCAGGCATCTGGTGATCCGTCGATTCAGAACCTGATACATACTGCGAACGAATATGCTTTCCCTCGAATTCGCTTTCGAGACGAAAGAGCGTAGGAAAGAAGAAAGGTGCAATTCTATTAACGGTCTGCATAGAAAGGCACTTCGCGGTGACCGGTAGTTTCAGCTGCAGCGTATGATCAATTACCAGTTCAAATAATACAACATTTTGGGATAAAGGGTGCAAGGGTCTTATCTTATAAGCTTATGGGTAGATTTTGAGCATCTTCAAGGGTCAGGGATGACTCGTCTTAAAACACGAACAACGCTTAAAATCTATCCGTAAGCTGTGTTCCGTAGCGCCCGGTGTTTGAATATCCCGAATTTTCCGATAGGAATCGAGTACGTATTCATTCTCAAAGCAGGCCATTATCTATGACCAGTTTGGCTATGCACGCTAACGCGCACAGTATATGTCGACGGCCACTTATCCACGATGGAGTCATTCAGCGGAATGTTGGATAATCAGAATAAGATAGTTCTCTCTAGATTCAAACGCTGAACTGCTGATAGCATCACGCTCGATATATTTGAGCACAGTTGTTAGCGGTTGATCATAGCTCCGTCCACCTTAGTGGAAACCTTTTCCACAATAAACTTGACCATCCTTCTTTTGACTGCTCCAAACCATTTTTCCGCATTCCAGAAAGTTTTTGAAGAGATGAATTTTTGGTCGTAGCCTCTCTTCCATGTGCCAGCTCCGCCCTCTTCGAGGACTTAACTACATTTGTTCCAATTCCTCTTACCACTTTTTCCCGCGTTCTAGAACGTTTTTGAACAGAGTTATGAAATTTAGATCTAAGCCCCGCCCACTTTGGTGCCAGCCCCGCCCACTTCGAAGATTCGACCACACTTGTTAAATTACCTCTAACCACTTTTTTCCCGCACTCTAGAACGTTTCTGAACAGAGCTGTAAAGTTTTGATCTAAGCCCCGCCCACTTTGGTGCCAACCCCGCCCACTTTCGGGATTTGACCACATTTGTTCTTTTACACCTTGATACCTTTTTGCCGCATCCCAGAACGTTTCTGAATGGAGTTATAAATTTTTGATCTGAGCCCCGCCCACTTTGGTGCCAACCCCGCCCACTTTCCTGATTTGACCACATTTGTCCCATCACCTTTAACCACTTTTTTCCGCATTCTATAACATTTCCGAACGAAGTTACACTCACTTTTGAGGAGTGGCTTTCACCTTAACGCACACCCCGCTTACGATGGGCGGGGCTTCGCTAAGCTTATGCCTGCCCAGCACGCATAAAGCCTTACTCACCCTTTTTACTTTTTTTGCTGGCCTCGACGCCTTCGTTGAATCGAGTTACGAATCTCTGTAGAAAGTACCGCCCACTGCGAGAACGCTCCGCCCACCGCCGGTGAGTTTCTTTTATTTTAGTTGTTGACCCATCCCTCACCTTTGCACATTTTTTCCCGGCGTCTGGACTGTTATGAGACCGAAAGAGAAGAATTGGCCCATGACCCTGCCCGATGCCGGCGCATGCCCCGCCCCCTAGGGGCGGAGCTCCGCTAGGTTTATATGTGCTCTGTTGCACTTACCCTATGCTCAACCCATTCCAAACTTCACCCGACTTCTCGAGGTGTTTCTTCAGGTTGTATCGAATTTCCATACAAACAAACAAACAGACAGACAGGGCGCTTTATATATAGTAAGGAATATATGTAGTAGTACATTGATAGTAGCATTCGGCTTTAACCCTACGGAAGCTGACGGCTTCTGAATTTATATTCTCATCTTTATGCTCAGAAACCGGAATCAGATGCTCAGGATTTGTGTGTATCGAAACGGCTAAGGTATTTTTCATGAAATTACGCAGGCGGGTGCTCCGACATTGTTTTCATTCGTCACGAAACATTCAATAGCAGCAATGCTGCGAATGATGCAAGTATGTACCATATAATATTAGGTTGGAAGGAAAGTCCTGCAACAAAAAATTCGAAGCGTCAGCAGTTTGTATCAACAGCGTGAACACAGTAGCAAGGGTGACAAACTTGTAGGACGTTTCTCAGGTAATCAACACATGAGTAAATAAGGGCACGCGTGTGGGTTTTGGCAGCATTACGGTCAATGAATGGACAACACCCGATTCGTACCATCACCTTCTACTAAGCACGCCAAGGGAAAAACGCGGGTGCAACTGCTCAAATTACCAGCAACCTATTCAATGCTGGCACAGCTCACCGATCAACAGTCAACAATCGGTTGGATCGCTTCACTGAAGGAGATACTAGCCTTCGAAGTCACGCAAGCATCGTCCCTTGATTCAATGGAGGTTGGAGGGATCCATCCACCATGAGTTGCTAAACCCAGACTAGATGGACACAGCTATCGCTTACCCCTATGAACTCCGAAATTTGGTCAACGGGTTTAGAAAAGGACGATCAAAACCGTAAATGAGGTCCCTATAGAGGGACAGTGCACGTCGAAATTTCGCTTTAAACACGCGTCCAAATTTCTACGATTCCAATTGGTTCCAGGTTGTTCATCAGTCGTACATCCTAAGTGTCGCCCCTTTTACCTACCATGCGCTCCGCCTTTTTGAGCATCCGGTTGTGGAAAAAAATCGTAACTTAATGTGACTTGAAAACGGCAGTCAATTACTTCTTTGAGCCACAGCTTCCTCATTTCTGGATAAAAGGCATCAGTGATTTACTCAAAGTATAACAGAAGGTTGTTGACCTCTTTGGTGAATATATTTCCAAAAATTGATTGGTCGGGAAAATTTCAGAAATTATTTGAAAAAGACCTTCATTGTGTTGCAGGACTTTCCTTCCAACCTAATAGTAGCAGTTCTATCGGTCAAGAGAGAAGACTGTTGTATTCGAGCTGGGATTCTGCCAAAAATGTCATTCAGTAAGAGCGACCAGGCAGAGAAAAAGATAATAGTCGTAGGCACCGTCTCTTTGTATAAGTTGAAAATTTCATCTCAAATGCTATGATAGGAGGACAGGACCGACTACTGGATTTTTTGGACTAACTACTTGACTTCACAAAAAAAGCTTAAATACTCGCGTCCCTGCTAGAATTGTGTTGATGCTGTACTTGGCCGCCCAGTCTTTCGGAAAGACGGCATGTACAAACTGTCTTGACGTTGACAGAAAGTGGTCGACGAAGATGGTGTATGTCTTTATTCCTGTGGTTTCGTGCTAGTAAAGCTTATTATCGAAATCGGACAAAACTTTTCCGCTATGCTGACAGGGTATGGCGTAGGCTTGATGAAAAATTTCTTCACAAAAATTTGTACTCTAGGAACGGTTAAGTCAGTGGGAATGGAGATAAGCAAAAGGAAGTGACAATCACTATTGCTGTATGCAACTGAGTAGCTTCAGAAGACAAGGACAACCCAATTCGCTGCACCATTGATATCAAGCGTAAAACTTTTCCATTTTTACGTGTTATGCGAAATGGAAAGAAAAGGCAAATTTCAGATGGTGGAAAGCAATGTTTTGCACTTCTGACCGTTTCTTAGAGCACTGAGTTCATCGTGAAAGCGCCAGTGATGTCTCTGAGTCATTGTAGTCCAGTAGACTGCTTGAAGCTTGATTGCTATTCTTCTAGAAAGTTCATGAACAAGTAAAGCCAACTGGTTTAAGCCGTCCTGTTACAGTTTGACCTTCCAAGGGGTTCACTCTGCATCGCCCTGGTCCCTGCGATTGCAATATCGCTGGACCTATGCTTCATAACCTTGGCCTATGAAATCTGATGAAGCTAACGAGTTCGGCAACTCCATCTACTGAGCAAGGATACATGCAGCTTTTCTTTGCAGCGTGTGGAATAACGCTAATCGGTAATCGGTAATGGAGTAACGGTCGTCCTGCCTGTGCTCTATTGAGTCCTTCAAAGAGTAGGCCAGGAGAGGCAACACGACGGAATCGTAAGTATTAGCATGGATACAAAAAACGACGATAATAACAGCTGGTAAAAGTTATATTAATCGAAAAGAAGCGTCATAATGGAAGAACGATAGAGTTGTTGAGTTCTTCTGGTTTGAGGCTCTACTACGACCTATCTGAGCTAAACAGCGTCCCTTACGCTCTCTTTGGAGATCAGAGATTCATCCTAGGGAGATATCTCAGGAATCGTTTTCATCACGATCTGTGCCTTTCTCCCATTGGCGTCCCCCCAATGTCTGCCTAATACTTCAACGGTTCGTCTGAGTAAGCTAGTTCTCAAACCGACGAGATCTACTCCTTACCATTCATTACTTGAGCCTAACACAAATTTTTCATGTCTATAAGTAGGTGATACTGACGCACAGCAAAAAGAATCATTCACTCTCGCCATTCATTTCTGCTTGAACACTTTGCAGCCACGACAATTCAGTGGCGTGTTTGCCATAAATCATATCCCCGTTGAAGAAGACTTTGCGCTGAACAAATACCAAAGGAATCAAATTGATCACAAATTCATGAATAAGTTAGATCTACATACATATATTTACGTTAATCGAAAGATAACAAATGACTAGCAATAAAAATATAAAGCTATGGAAGTACGCTAAAAAAAGTGAAAATGAGGCTTTTAATGTGACTTGAGTAGAGACTCAGAGAAGAGATCGGAAACAGTGGGTTGGAATGAAGACTAGAATGATGCTGATGAGATGGGTAAGACTAGGAAGCGTGACAGTGAATAAATCTCTCTGGCGACGAGCTAATTCCTGACCGGTCTGGCCACACGAGCCACACCTGAGCGTTGGCGCTTCGAGAACAAAAAGCCTAGTCGAACTGCAACAATAATACAGGTAAGTGAGACAACTGAGGGCAGATTGAGAACTCTGCCAAAGCACGGACTCACGGTAAAAGGGTGTGAGCGAGGAAAGGAAGTGTGGGAGATTCGCGTCAAACTTATTACAAAATCTAGAGATCCAAATCGATTAATGAAAATTTCAAAGCACTAAATATAATGAGTAGCAAAAATGACGAGAAAAGTAAATAAATAAGACAAATTATTTAGGTCGCGATATTTGAGCTGTTGCTCTCAGTATCACTTCTTATGGCACAGGAATTCCGGCTTATTCAATGATCAATGTTACAGAAAAAATGCACACTGGCAACCCTTTCTCAGCACGAGACCAGACTGCTGCGAGAACGTCGTGCACTTCGCGAACACACACGCGGTCACAAATCGAAGACGATAAGGCAAGGGAATTAAGAGAAATACGTCCAGGATAACCATCACAACTACAATATTTGACGACATCGGGACCTATCAGAGCTGCTCGAAGACTGGCGTTGGTGGCAGAGGAGACAGCACCTGCAAATCAGGGGAATCATTAAAGTCAGATAGGTAAGAAATCTCTTGTAGAGAGCCATTCACTACCTGCTCGTCAAAGCAGTGATTACTGCCACCACTGATGGTGCTCATGTCGTCGTCAGCTTTCTGATCGTGGCCTCTCCGTCTGGCATTCATGAAAAAGTTGGCTACCGTCGTGGGATCCAATCCAAGCTGCTGACTGATCGTCAATTGCATCTCTCGCGACGGTCTTTTCGTTTCTCTGAAGATCGCCTGAAAAGGCGGGTATTGTTCTCTACTGCTGCACATATATCATGATCAATAGCGAAGGAAAAAAACGTTCAAGGATCGCCGTTTGGCCAAAATTCCATTTTTAACAGAAAGCGTAGGAATGTGCCAATGACCTTCACAAATAGGTTTCCACTCAACTTCTCACATGCATTTCAGGAAAAAGTGCAACTCCTTTTGAAAAACAAAATGCAACTGAAGAACCCAGCGCTCTCTTGATTTCAGAGGAATTTCTGGAATTGCTGACACTTGGAGACAAAGTAACTTGGGAAACGTGTTGCGTTGATGGGGGATATGATGGCGGACGACGAGCGCAGGGCATACGCAGCCTCAGACTGTCAAATTGTGTCCGTAATTCTTCCATTACCCCAGTCAAACCCTATCAGCGTAATGTTCGGTTGACAGTAGAAACGCTTAGAATGAGAAGCCATGACATTTTGAGCGGCAAAAAATGGAATAGAAAACCATCGGTAAAGAACTTGGTCACAGAAGGGTTTTCACCAAATTTCTTTCGTTCGAAAGAACACGCTGAAAACGAAAGTATTCTACAGCTTCCATTTGAATGAAATACGCTAGACACCTTACTGCGCGAAACTTCTTGCAAAATTATGTTAGACTGAAGCTCGAAAATCGAAATCCAAGTATAGAAGTAAGCATAAAAGGGAAACTAATGTCTGGGAATCAGCCGTATCCGGAGGAATTATAAGAATCTAGTTCGCGCCTTCGTATTGTAAACGTGCCAGAAATATTGTCATCATCGAAGTACGTAGCAGTATGTAAATATACTCCAGATCATTCAAAGTAATGAGATGTTAAGAAGTTTGATTCACAAAGGGAGACTTGACTCCAGGGAAGAGCGTGAATAGACGCAAGAAAAAAAACAATACTTTCCATAGTCAATGAATTTTTTTACTCACAATGAAGATAGTGAAAATCGATAATGTAGAGGACATAAAGGAAAAACTAGCTCCGCAACACAGGCCTCTCCTAGCAGACATACCCATGAGCTTTCCAAGAAATCAAGGGCAAGAACGGAGGATCACGTGGTAGAAGCTGCACCAACCCTAAAAAAGGACCTCGAACGAAGGATACTGCAAGCTGGTGTTCAGATTCCGAAAGATTCCAGCAGGTCTGATGGCAAGGTTGTTAAAGTCATCCTACAAGGGGAATGGGGGAGAATCGGGGAGATTCCGAGGAGACAAGTAGCACAAGTACGATGGTTTTGGTTCTGAAAAGATGAAGTCCAATGAGTTGAAAGGCAGGAGAAAATCAATGGACTGGCTTTAGAAGACCTAGTTGCCTTTAGAAGTTGTAGATGGCTCACCAAGCTGCCTTAATGAAGGCAACGAATATAAAAACGTAGCAAGCAATAGGCAAGATTAAGATTGATCCGGAGCTCGACTCGCCCGTCTGGGCTATAAATTGAGGCATGAAAGGCGTTCAGAGAGTGTTCAGGTACTCACCCGAACACTATGACGAAAAAAAGAATCCAAGAGGTCTGAAGGAGCAGAAAAATACGTGAAGGGCCGAAGGGGCAGTACAATACATTACAGGTGTGAACAAGCACCATCTTCAAGCGGAAGAGGGACGCGATGGAGTGAGTGTTCCGACCCAACTAGGTACGTGGGATCAGGTTGACTGTTCACAAGATGAATTTGTACAATCGCTCCATCAACACAAGTTTGAAGGAACTTGTACCGATTCAAAGGAGCAGTTTGGCTTTATGCCGGAACAAGTAGCTGAAGGACCAGAGAACATGCTAGCATTATGCATAGTTCCAGCAGTTTCAGCTGTATCTTCTCAGGCATCCATGAAATATATCAATATGAGCTCAGAAGGATCATAGAATTTATGAAGTCGCTTGCATTCGATCTTACTCCGGATAGTGAATTGAAACAGATGGAAAAGTTGTATTATATAAGCAAAATGAACTCAGACCTTCTTGGTAGAAAGGAAATGAGGTCCAGTCTTTGAACAAGTTAAATTCTATCTACTGCGCCCGCCTGAACTCCACGCTCATTACTATTAGTAGCAGACCTTCTCTTCTGTCGGACTGAGGTTGACAAATCATCAGCGATAGTATGGACAAGTACTGAGAAGGCCACAGGGATAAGTGAAGCGATGGAGTCCGAAGCTCAAGGGAAGAGACCTTACTACGGCGCTTTAATGAAGCTAGGGAGACCCTTGAATGCATTTGACAACTTTCAAGAAACTGCTCCCAAATATATCATGCCTACCGAAAATGGATTGGACTCAACAAGTGAAATCAATACGAAAAAAGAAGCCAGAAGAGAAGTACTGTTTACTGAATTAGTGAGAGAGCTGTAGAGCGATCACGAGAAACTTCAAGTGAGAAATGAACGTAATTGTAGAGAGAATTATTTAAGAGATGTAACTTAAAAACAAAGTTCCGAAGGCGAGGACTGTAACTGCAGCAAATCCAGAGCTCCTGAAACAGTATAGGCAAGGGGAACAAAGGACCCAACTACATCAAATCAAAAAATGCTAGCCTTTGTCAATCGACTAGTATGCAGCTCACTGTAGAAGGAATAATCTATCTCTCGCTCAAAAGATTAATGAACAAATAAAGGCATCGATAAAAAAGTTAAGATATTCTCAGATATTCTGATACCAGACTTATTCCAAGACCTATTCCATTTCTCAGACACTACCACGAAAAACAAAAGGTGAGGAATCCAATATGAAAAAAGTGACGGTTGAAAAACTGCTGACTGGCAGAAAAATAAAGGTAAAAAGCTCAAAGTGTTGGCACAAAGAGCGCAAACTTCGAATAAACAAGAAACCACACAAAACAAAATCTGGACCCTATAATGGAGATGGAGGTGCGTTCACATAATACTTAGCGATCCCATACCCCAGGCAGAGAGCAGCATAAGGAAAAAACGAGGAAATCGCGGGTTCACCTCGAGCACATTTTCCACTGATAGTGTGGGTATGAGGACGAAATGGTTACGTTTCCTTCCAACTGGAAGCCTCATTGAAACGCAAAGGTTTAGTGATTAATGTTTGGTTGTGGTCCGTCCTACAGACGAGCTAATTCTCCCAGAGCAACCTCACGAATCCACCGTTTGGTATGTGAGTAAATCATCTAAATCGAAAGACGACTTCCTCTGAATTACTACAAAAGGAGAAATCCCGCAAGCGTTGCACCATTAACTGGACTTAATACAGAATATGAAGAGCGTCCAGCGGGGAGTCACGCGCAGTTTGGTTCCCAAAGCTTTTTCATAATGGGAAAGACGAATAGAAGTCATAGCGACTCGAAGAAGAGCAGTGAACAGGAGATTAAACTTGTTCCCATCGCTTTTCCCAATGCGAAGATGCTTTTCAAGAGGCCCCCAGTTGTACGACAGAAAGTGAGCACTTCTGAGAGGTGGCCAATTCCTTAAGGTCATAGGAACTGCTCTACTGCTTTGCTTTTGTCACTCTATTGCTTCTGTAGCAACGTCTGCCACTTTTTCTTGCAACTTCCAGCTTATGAAGCTGGTGACTCCACTCAATCCGATTTTATGTACTTTCATAATACGTCGAAAGTGGAATCACATGCACTCTATGGATACAGAAGATTCGGAAACGTGAGAATCGGCGTATTGGTAATGATTCCTACTCTATAAATGGAGCGCTAGCGACTGCCTGTCTGGCAAGAAATTCCGCATCTTCAGAGGAAACATCCTGAGCACCTGGACATTCGGATGGGTGGAGTATGGGGCAAGACGAAAAGAGCACATGTGAACTCAACAGACTCTGAACATTGAAGCGAAATGGGCTGTGCAAGAGCCAAACTTCTTGACTCGGTTTCCCGAGCGGCCCAGACACCGCGAAAAGATGAGCATCAGTAAAGAAGGAGTATACAAATCGAATGAAAGCGACATGCTCGCGGAGGGAAAGCACCACAGCGGGCGGTATTGCCCAAAAGAATTCACAGCTCGACATATCCGCCATGGCCTACAGACAGACCAGATTCTCGGGGAAAGAGCCCGGATAAGAAATGCCCAAACATATTTATAGCTACTTGGATAATGAATGATGCACGCGGAAACGGTGTAGCCCAACTGGTAGCTCATAACTAATCATACACTATCTATTTCATGTTCGATAGTCAATGTTGTTTCCGAAATTCAGTAACCCCAATAAGACATTCGATGCACATCGCAAATCAAAATTTCCTATCTACAGCCGTTTTTTCGATGAATGCGGATATGAAGAATGAAGAGTGGAAGCATACTGATTAGGAAAAAAAAGTGTTTTTGTGATCTTCCGAGGAAAATCGCAATTAATGAATATTGGAGGCTCCACGGACAGATTACGCGTGCACTCTTAGAAGGCTTAGAACTCGACTGGATGTCTGCCATAGGCATGCATCCCAATCAACTTTGGAAGAGGGTACTTCATTAGACAGGCTTCCAACAAAGGGGGGGGGGGGGGATTGATCGAAAATTCTCCAACCACGATGCTTCAATTGATCCTCGTCTGGGGAACGTGAAAAAACAGAAAAGACACAAAGACGTCATTGTGAATAAATAAATAATTGCCATTCGCACTCGTACCAACTGAGCGCATTGACCTGCTGTCGGTAATTTATAAATGTCAATGTAACCTCACAAGCTGCAGTGTACTATTGCAAGAAAAAAACTTTTTCTTTTTTTCAAAGAAAAAAAAAAGAGTTTCGAAACTGACATCTGGTCTTTACAGTAACACAGGTACAAGTCCTACGAAGCCCAATTGCTACGTAACCTGCAACTAACGCACTACCTGCATCCATAATTACATATATTCAGAAGTAGGGTTATGCCGCCAATGTTAGAAGCAAGGGCCCGCTTTGAATTTGCGTTCGTCATATTTCCTTAAATGGAAGAACTTCTCTCGTCTCTATATAGTACTGGGAAAGTGGGAATTTAGAGTTGGTACTAGGCTCGTGTGGGAGGATATAAGCACTGACTTGTACATCGGTTGGCATCCCGCAAGTCATCGAGTAGGCCAAATATTCATGCATTACCCCATTAAGATTCTTAACTGAAGTCGAATGTGAGGGCTCATCATTCAGATGGAAATGTTTAACGCCAGGAGACTTTTATTCTTTCATGCCGAACTTCTTTGTCTGACCTCTCTTGGCTTGGGGAAAATCCTCGTTTACTACATAGGCTAGTAGGTGAGTATGGTGAGGCAGAAATGCCTGAAACCTGTACCAAAGGATCTCCACTAAATATCATCCCAACGATGCTAAGAAATGAACATAGAATTTTCAAAAACGAATAGGCTAGAGGCAATTTCCCACTAATGCTTACCAAAGCACTTTTACCCATGACTCAGCAGTGCCACACCCACAGCGAGCTGTAGCGAGAAAGAAATGGCACTTTAGGATTTGTCAGAGCTACAGAACTAAGAAACCCGCTTAGTATGTCACATTCACATGCTCTACGTTCAATCAGAACTGGACCGATATCAATACTTCTTACTCAAAACAGATTTCCGAAACTGTAACTTAGCGGAAATGCTATTCAAGAAAAATTGAGGTACGTGCAGCTACAACTGGTGCAGCTGGCCAATACAGCTGGAATGAAACGTTTTTGAGTGATTGCAATTGCGTGGTCACACTACGTAAAATAAAGAAATTCTAAAATGCATGGTACTACGAGGAAAGAGAAGAGGTACTGTAGGACGAGTAATTCGCTCTTGGAAATATTTGCTTCTAGAAGTGTCCTTGCTAAAACTCTACAAATCTGAGAACCGAGAAAACACGGTAGATAAAAAAACAACCTCAATCTATCACTAGTGAATTCACTAAGCGACCAGGCCAATACAAAGGCACCAACCTGCAATGTTCTCCGTTGAATGTCAGTGAACACCAGGCGAGGCTTCTTAGGAGGCTGAGGTTGATTATGCTGCACTTGTTGTTCTTCTTTTCGTTTGCAAGCTGCAACAATGTGGCTGATTTGTGAAAAGAAAATAAATTGACAATCAGAGAGAAGGGTTTTTCAGAAATTTCGATGGAAAGCCTGGAAATTTAATCCAATATTCTGATTACTTCACGAATTCCGCTGGGTAGAGGTGCAGATAATTAAAGGCAAGGAACTTTTCCTTGAAATCGCTAGTAAAGCAGAAAATGACTAGCCGGAATATAATTGGCTGTGACAATTTGAGAGCGATGTTACCACCTTTATGAGTAGCAGTGCCAAAAGCATGAAACAATTCAACCTTCCCATTCAAAGTCAAATATGGCATTGCTCCTAGTACGATCCGTCTTCTCCCCTACCACCTGAAGGAGCCCTTCAAATCCGCTCCTTGAAAATTTGTTCACATATAATTATTATAATTTGAAGAAGATTGGAAGAAAGAGCGTTGCTAGCCATCGTATTGCAAAAAAAGATTAAAGCCAATCATTCCATGTGAAGCAATTGAGCTCGTGTCGACCACACCGGGATGTGTTCCTATTCTATCTCTTCTTTTAAAAAGGCAACGAGATCTTCATTGTTTCAGGGTTACGCCTTTTTCGAGAAAAATGAGTGATGCATGCAAGTCTTCCCCTTTCAGGACAATGAGATGGATCAGTGGAGACCTAGTGCAAGATGACAATCAGTAATAGGAGCTCCTAAGCCGCTAACTGTTCGACCTTCCCCTCTTTATGGTCTGGCAGATTTCTTTGCTGCAGATTCAGGGCATTCCTTCGCACTGAAATTCCGTCTTTTTCGACAACGACATTCTCCCGAAAATTCCAGCCCCAGAACCAAGAATTTCAGCCATTCGTATCTGGGTAACATCCCCTTGTCGTATAACTAAAAAGGAGTAACGCTTAGCAATTATCGATTTTTTGCGGAATGCACTATGAACCGGATTTCTCTTCAGAATAGGCTGAATCTAACTTGAACACATATTTGCATGGCCAACCAATATTTCCTTTCCTTCCAGTCATGCTATCATGAAGCAATTAACGGCCAATAATTGCGGCATGGTCCCGTTGAACCCAAATGGGCGTTGTTTTCGTTACGACCAACTTCCTGGAGTTAATGTAGAGTGCAACGAAAAACGAAAATAACTGCAAAGGCATTCCACATAAATGATGTTCTCGTGGTCTTCACGAGAAACGTGGTCCACAGATTCCAAGAAACTCATGTTTCCCCTGATATTGTTAATCGAATCCCGTATCGATATTCACTTTGGCCAGTAAGGCCAACCATCCCTCCAGGGTCGGCTAATTTTTACCAAACTTGTCTGGGAGGATGTATCTTCCATTGGCACGACTTTTACTTCGGTTGGCCCATGGAAAACATAGTGAAGCCCAAAAGCGAGGCATTCAATACGCCACTACGACTTGGACGTAACTTGAATGTGGGAGCGCCTCCCAAAAACAGGATCGATCAACACCGGAGCCTTTATTCTTTTATTATCTCGATTCTATATATATGTCAATGGCAAAAATACTGATTCATCTTGATGAACTACCTCCACAATTGAGATTTTCCTCTTGTACGAATTCAGTTGATTTACAACTTCTCCATTACTTTTCCTTTACTCTTTTGCAGCGAGGGAACCAAGTCTTAGAAGCAAGTTAAGAGAGACAATATCCCAGAACAGAAGGGAATGTACTCGTCAGGAGCAGCATGTAATTTACGGGGATTTTGAATTTTTTCTGATCAGTTCGACTACATTCAACCGAATTTCAACACGAAATTAGGTTTTCGGAAGCTCAATCGGCGACAACGATTGATTGCCTAGCTGATGGCTGGGCAGAACAGTTAGGAAGGCCAGGATGAGCTGTGAATATATTCATCACCAAAGCAATTAGCAGACGGCCGCTGTGACGGCGATGGTTGGGGCGGCTTGATTGTTGCCGCTCAGCATTGAGTAGTTTCGGAGTTCAAGCTCGAAACAATCGCGTGCACGAATGCTTTCACTACGATTCATTCCTGAATGCCTTTTTCGACACCTAGTCTACTGCCTTGGTAACAACAGCAAACGAAAAATCCGATGAATCCAACCGTACTTAGTTAAACAACCGAATGCTCAGGAAACCAACTTGCCTCAACTTTTTGAGGGCAAAAAAAGTCTATGAGTTTTGATTCACCAGGCGGCTACGCACGCTGTTGCGTGCGCTAGGGGCTCTAGCCATGAGGGACGGAGCCACATGGCTTCTGATTCTCATTATAGACCCTTATCATCTAAGCCCTTCCAGGACACTTCTGTAGTGGCCATCATTTTTTTGGGATGTGAAAAGGGGCTGTGTGTGGCCATGAAGAGTACTCCAGATCAAATACCTCTGCAGTCCACGTAGTCGAAGGAACCCTGTGTAGTTTGGGCTCTGCGTGGCCGTGAACACCAAATTTAAAGGGAAAGCCTATTTGGGTATTTGTAGGGATTTACACGTCTCTACAGGGTATGCACCTGTGTGACCGAGGTTATTGTAGCATTTATTTTATGAGGTCTGAAGTTAATGTAGTGTATTTGCTTCTGTGTAGAAGGGACTACTGCGCGTGGAACCACGGATAATAACTTTAAAAAAATTTAGCCTAATTTTTGAAAGAGTTTAGTGGTATCCCCTAGTTGTACACATATGTGGTCAGGGTCAGTGTGAAGGACAGATGTATAAATTCTTGATCTCAGGCCCCCTCCCTTCTTTGCAAACTCCACCCACTTCAGACTGTAAGCCATGTTACTTCTACTACCTCCAGACACCTTTTTCCCGCGTTCTCAAACGCACCTGAAAAGACTTAATAATCTTGATGTAAGCCCCGCCCCTTCAGTGCCAATCCCGCCCACTTCTGGGGTTTGACCACATTTGCTCTACTACATCTTACCACTTTCTTCCCGCAACCCAGAACGTTTCTGGATAGAGTTATAAATTTTTGTCCAGCCCCGCCCATTTTAATGCCAACCACGCCCACTTTGAGGATTTGACCACATTTGCTATTTTACCCCTTACCACTTTTTTGCCGCATCCCGGAACGTTTTTGAACAGAGTTATAAATTTTTGATCTAAGCTCCGCCCACTTTAGTGTCAACCACGCCCACTTCTGAGATTTGACCACATTTCTTCCATTACCTCTAACCACTTTTTTCCCGCACTCTAAAACGTTTCCAAGCAAAGTTGCGTTCAATTTTGAAAAGTGGCTTTCGTCTCAACGCACGCCCCGCTCATCGTGGGCGGGGCTTCGCCAAGCTTACGCATGCCCAACACGCATGAGGCCCTGCTCACTTTTCTTATTTTTTTTCTGACCTCTGCACCTTAATTGAATCGAGTTATGAATACATTTGATAAGTACTGCCCATTTTGAGAAAGCTGCCCACTGGGTCTTCTCCTTCTGGTTTGTCGACCCAATCCTCACCTTTGAACATTTTTCCCCGGTGTTTGAACTTTTTCGAAGTGAAAATAAGATGTTTGACTGTTGGCACCGCCCACTCCGGCACATGCCCCGCCCCCGGTGGGCGGAGCTCCGCAGAGCTCATGTGTGCTCTGTTAATCTTGTCCCAGGCTCCACCAATCCCGAACTTGTCCCGACCTCTGAAGGCGTTTTTTCCGGTGAAACAGAATTGCGTGAACACACAGACATACATAAATACATACAAACAAACAGACACACCAAACTTGTGGATTATATATAGAGAGATTGCCAAACAAGTTAGAAAAAATTGTGTCTCAGATGAAAAGGATCGGATTTCACGCTCGCACCACTCCCATTCAATTTCCAGGCAACTGGGAGTGATTGACCAAAGTTGAGGTGGAAGTCTAACATAATTCGAAGTAAGTCTTTATGGTTGCTCCCAATCAGCATTTCTTCATCTTTACATTCCCAATTATCAGCTCACCCCTTCCTTGGAGTGAAGTTAAAGTTAGTGATCATAGTGAAGTTCAATTTGACGCAACGAGTCAGCGAGTTGATAAAATACCATTCAGAAGCTGCCTTTTCCTCGTGCTGCCCTCTGATTTCACCCTCCATAAATCCATTGAGAAGGGGCAGTTTGTGCCATGGTTTTTAGCCGAGCGAAGGATGACGACTTGAGAGGAAAGCACATGCTATGCCAAAAATTGGTGTTGAGCTCTCCGCCACAATGGACGGGTGAGGGTGCATGTGCATGGAGAGGGCCAATGAGTGAACAGATGGAGGTCGAGAGTTCAGTCGAGGGACCTATTGTGAGCACGGTTACGCATGACTGGTTGCTGGTCCCATTCTCTTCTCCCATGACTTCTTCCTCGATTCAACCTTCATTTCCTGAACCTCCGACTATCGAGGATCAGCATCTCCCACACTGTTCCGAAAGGAATACAGAGTTGGGACAGGAGAGAGACAGCTGGCAGTAGCGCTGCAAATGGATGTTGGAACAGGGCCGAGGATCGCATTACATGGCGCCAAGAGGAGGTCGCCAAAGACATCGTAGAAGCCAAAAACACTATGAAACATGCATCAACGCCCGGACCCATTCATCCACAGGATAACTGGTGATAAGAAAAATGTGAAAAGGATCCAAAAGCGTTGCTCGCTCGGAAACGGACGGGCAACGACAGCTGGGACATGACCGAATACGAGCACCGTCCGCGTTAGAAAACCACGTCATGTCGTCACTGCTTCTGATGTTTCACCGCTTAATTTGCTATTGAAATAAGCCGCCGCTAATGTATCGATTCCAGGGCTGACGCCAGACGACTTCGATCCAGTGCTCTTTCCTGTGTGTTCTGCTAGGCTTCAACTGTTTTTTAAGCATTTTGCAACTTCGAGAGTGTGCCTTCGCCATCATTTCGGCCGCATTCAACTGTACTAATATGGTTGTCCTGTGTAGGTCCCTGGAAAGCTGGCAGTTTGCAGCCGAGTAGTCCCAGCCGCCCTCGGGGGGTTCTCCCCTGTATCTTTCCCCTCTACTTCATAACCATGTTCTCTCACCCGTACCCCTCAAGCACATCGATTTCCGATTGGCGCATGAGGCATACTGTAACGCGAGAAAGATGAGAAACGCCGCCCTCACTCCCCTCTTCCCCCCTGGCTCCCTTGTCTCTCGTCGGCAAGTTAGCGTAGAGAGTGAACCACTATTCGAGGCATAGGTCATTGAAGGTGAGGTGGAATTCTAGTGGCTACACTGAAAATCCATTACGAAACTAAATAGGCGAACTTCGAACTTGTAGGCGCCAAATAGTGAATAAGTAAAAGTCGGTTTGCTACAAATTCAAGCAACAACTTCACACTCCAAAGGATTAAGGACAAGGCTAATTGATAGCAGCAATTCAGAGAGACAGCAGTAGACTGCATAAAATGTGCCCAGAAAAAAACTTTGCAGAACTTTCTTCTTTCCCTTCCACTCCCTTTCCCTTTGGTATTGACCAGGTGTGTTTGAGACGATTCTTTGACGGTCAAGACCAATGGCTCACATGTGTCTTTTGCATACTCCAATGACCTCACCCCTCCCCCTACATGGCACACCATCTGTCGAGTACAGCTGGCTGCTCATTACCATCAGTTATCTATTGATTTCCATAACAACAACAATTTCATTTAATCTATACGTATACCTATTTTAATTGGGCTATGGAATTTCCCCATGTATCCAAGGTTCTGCCCACCCTCCTATACACCGTGAATATTTTTCGGGTGAGTGAATAGAGCGAATCGCGCAAGAGTAGCTCCATAAGAAGAAGACGTTGGAGCTCAGCCCATATTACTGGTTAAGAGAATTTTCGAAACGAGCGTCTAAATGTAGAAAGGCAGTTCCATTCGCGATACTAAGAAAGGCAGCTGGTGGATGCCCAAGAGATTAGGTAGCGTGGCGAACGATGACAGATTCGCCGTAAACAGAGAGGCAAGAGGGGGTATGAGCGGGCACGATGAGATGGAACAACGCGAATGAGCAGATTCTACGAACCTGCCATTCTAAGGTCAGACATGCGTTTGAATTCAGGCTCCTGTAACCATTTGGCCATCCTTCGAAACGTCTCCCGGCCACTCTTCAGCTTGGACCATGGCTTCGGATTGCGCAATAAGTCCGACAACGTTCCTTGGGATCTGAAAAAGAGGAATGATGAGAATCGGGAGACAGAATGGAGATCTCCCTGCTACGTCGTTGGAAATCTTTTATTCCGAATTGCTGGAGACGATGATCGAAAGCAAATCGACTTTGGCTCTACGCCACAGCGCAATCAGCGTCCGCCAACTGGCACACTCACCACTGTATAATCATGTTATGGCTCACAGCTAGCCTTGCGGCAAGATTATTGAAAGAAAAGAAACTCAGGAAAAGGCAGGGAGGACATGTACGGTCAAAGAGACGCACCGACAGAGAATTTTCTGAGCAAAAATCGCTTGAGGGATGGAGTATCGCTTCAGCTCGGCCGATATCCTTTGTGCCAGGTCCTGAATGCGAAAAAACTACTTCGAAGACTTTTGGAGAATTCCGACAAAGAAAATGAGACTTTTGTATTGAGTTCTTCGCCATCGTCTTCTTCTTCTCCTTCTGGACTGCCATGACCGTTCGCTAATGGTGAGCAGTTTTTCGTCATACATGCGGACTAAATGAATTCCTGTCAAAATGGTGGCTAGACATTATCAGTCTTCAGAAGAGAGGAAGCACTTTACATCATCATCAGCATCACAGTCACCATTCGTGAAACCATTGAAGAAGCACTCTTTTTCTAATTTGGGAGACCTGAAATTCATACTTATCAATGAGTTCGAAAAGGGTTGAAAGTGGAAAAGGGTCCACCTGATTTCAAGACCAGAGTAGGCCGGAACGAAATTTGCAGAAGAGAAACTGTTGTCTGTAGGTTGTGATACGTGCGATGACGAATATTCGGATGGCGTTGAAGAGGGTGGTTGCCCTAAATCATGCAGGACGACAGCTTTTTTCATTGTTCATCTATTCCCACGGACTAAGAAACGTCCTCCACAAGGAACTTCGAGCCTCACCAGTTGGTGAACCATTCGAATCATCTTCGCTTTTCAAATCGTACTCGTATTTGATGTTCACATTATAGTTGAAGGATTGACTGGTTGGAGGAAAGAAATAGCTGAAAAAACGAAATGGAAGGACATCGTTGGAAAAAAATCCGAAACGTAAAAGACGACGAGTCGGTAACGAACTTTGATTGGCGTTCCCTCGTTGGTGATGAAGTTCGGCTGAACTTATCGCCATTAGAGGTGACAGTCGAGATTGGCGGGAGTGGTTGCAACGTAGTTAACGTCGCGTAGTTACTGAAAGTTTGACGGCTAAGTGCTTCAGGCAGTTCTTCAACCTGTATTGGAAGCTGTCTGCATGCGGAGACTCCTTGGGTCTCTATACCGACGGGAAGGATTCATTAAGTGTAACACAGTGGCAGGATCAAAAAAAAATATCTATCAAAGCCTATAGTGCACCCAACAACCGGAACTAGAGGTGGTCAAGTCAGATATTTCTAGTTTTTCAAGGATTGTCGTAGGGGCCGGATATAAATGCACGAGCCCTCTCATCACATTTCTACAAGGCTTGGTAGGATTCGATGTTGGCTATTGTTGCTAGCAAACGATCGTCATAGGCGTCTCCTAGTCATCACCTGCTATGAACTGCAAACGATCAAACGATCGCAACGGATGTTGCTAATGGAAACCTATCCCCGCCGAAGCACTGTAGACCTAAAGCCGCCAAAAAATGCGACGTATCCAGAAGAGGAGACCAGAAAAGAAGGGCTCATAACGTTTCCAGGATGAAGAGTAGATGAATAGCTTACGTAAATGAGTACAGAAAAAGAACTGCATGAAAAATGGGAAAAAGAAATAAATGACCACTTACCCGAACAATGTACCAGCGTGTGGACTTGATCTGGCGAAATCATGTAGAAATAGATCCTCTCGGGATGAGCCAAGAGGGGATGAGAGGGCCGCACTCAACAAAGGGTCAGCAGCCAAACCACCGCTTTCCAGACCCTCCATGGCAGACTCTGGCAGACGGGGATCGAGAGCCGCGCGCGTCCGCCGCACGCCATGGCCACGCCTCTCCATCGTTGGACGCCGAGACTGCTGGCAACGTCATTCTGCTCCTACATGGACACTTATCTGGCTGCTTTGCTCGGACACCTACCTGGTTGCATACTTGGGAGCTGCCTCCATACGAATACTCGGGAGCTGCCTCCATATGAGCTCACTACCACTTAGCTGATTCTTGAGGCTTCTAGATGGAATCGCTCTCTTCTGGCTCAACGTCATGCACTTCAATTACGTGTCCACTTTGGAAATCTCGAAGCGTCATCTAGTTCTTCCCATTCATAAAATCTGAAGCGGGCAGTGAGTGCGGTTTATGTCAGCCAACGAAATGCAGCCATTCGTACCTTATCTTCCCGAATGCTTCTTTCATCTTACAGCCCCATGCCGTCAAGTCCCACGGGGAATCCATGTCATTAATCACCCTGACATTCTGTTCAAAACGCGCTCAAGCGGCTGCACAGTCCAATACGAGCATTTCGATTTGAATGAGCACTGGAAATGACTTCAATACAGTTAATGATAGAAGGGGAATTTCTTACTAATCAGAAGATAGAATGTTCCAGAATCTGTCGTCCTCATTTCCGTGACAAATTGAAAAAGAAAGAATATATTGGTTAACCAATATGCTGCACACTCTACAACAATTTCCTTGAGAAATTTCGGGTTTTCGTCACAAGAACATCTATTTGGCATGATCATTCGGGCAACCACGCCCAAAGAAGAATGATACTGTCAATTGAGCAAGGTGTAATAAGGGCTACCAAAACATGAGCCGTACCACATATGAAATATGAAGCATAAGAAGTAAAAAGGATCAAGTTTTTTGGCGTCAATCAATCCCGTCTGAGGGATGCGCCCCTGCACTCAACATCCATTCAGAATCGTAGTGGCGTAATGAGTGCGTATGTGACCTATACAATGACTTGCGGTGGCCAGCCGATGTACAAGTCAGTGTTTTTATCCTCCTAGACAAGTCTGGTACTAGTTAACCGACCCACAGGGATGGAAAGCTCAGTTGGCCTAGGCGCATATTGATCCGGGATTCGAACCCCTGGTCGTGCGTGTGAGGTAATGCGCCACTTGAAAGTACGTTACCTCCGCCCTCAAATATGAAGCACGAAAATAGGTAATACCGACTAATCTTCTCTTGAGTTGACTAACTTCTGACTGACTTCAACAACAAATTATTTCAGACACTGACGTAAAGACCGTTCCTTCTGATAATGGAATTTGACCACATGGAAAACCAAAGTTCGGAGAAGCCATTGTGAGAGTTCGCGAATAATTTGGCCACAGTCCCTCAGAGCTAAATGCAGGATCGTTTGAAGACTTGTAAGGCAGGCTGGTTTGTTAGAAGGGACATAAGGGAGATAGCGTAAAGAAGATGGGCGGATATAACGGGCTCAGTACAAAAAAGCTTATAAAGAATTAATGTCACTAGCCCCTCCCCGTCGAGGAAAAAGTTTTTCATATTCGTGATTCCCTTCTCAAACTTGCCGATTTTCTAGATATCTGTAGGAAAGAAGAGCGTGGCTTTTCTAGACAGCAGCACTTTGGAAATAAGCCCAATACCTTTCAACTATATTTTTCGAGTAGCACAATTACGAACGCCTCCGTTGCATTCCAATTTTATGCCTGCTCATTTCGATTCGACCCACCCTCACCGCTCACTGCGGCCAAATAATTGTCACGCTATTTACCCGTCAAGCATCGCTTTTTAGCAGATGATATAGAGATCAAAAAATGCTCATCTTCTTTTAATACAGATGGCATGCTGAGGAACGCTACTGCCGAAGTTGGGTTCCACATTCACCCACAATAAGACTGTTACTAGACTTATACTCAAAAGTTAATGTCAATTGTTGTTTTCTGACTTGCCTGTTTGTTAGATGGAACACTCGCCAGTTTTACCTGATACCTTAGGAGGTAAGGGAGGTGATGTAGTGTCAAGAGGCGCACTATCACACACACTTAGTCGGAGGATCAAATCCAGGATTGATCCGACTAGGCCAACCAGGCTCGCCATCCTTTCGATATCGGTTAATTGGCAGCAGGCTGATCTGGAGGATAAAAGTACTGATTTGGACATCATCTGGCCACCGCAAGTCATTATACAAACTACATACGCATTCAATGCGCCACTACGATTCTGAATGGAAGTCGAAGGCGGGGACGCATTCCCCAAACGGGGTTGATTCACACTGAAAACTTTTCACTCAACTTCACTGATGAGTAAATATTATACCTGATACATAATAAGGTGAAAAACTGTGGGTAATAGCAACCAATATCTCTAAAACTTAAGTGCCAGAAAAGGCATGTCCACAAACTAGAAGATGAGTTCTGCAAAGTCTCAAAAGGCAAGCGAAAAATGGTTCAAGAAAAAAGGTTATTATCATCACAGACGCAGTTCAGTAAAAACATTAATAAATGGCAAGCCGTAAATTGACTTCACCACACATTGAATGCGTATGTCACCTACATACATAATGCCGCGATGGCCAGTTGTATAAAAGCCAGTTCTTTAACCTCCCAAATTAGTCTAGTACCGATTAGCCGATCCCAGAAGAATGGAAAACTCGGTCGGTCGACGGATAACAATTCAGAATTCGATCCATGCACCATGCGTGCGTGATATGTCGCTACTTGCCACTACAACATCTTTGTCCTTATCAAGAAAATTAGCCAATTGGAATCAGAAAATCTTTTTCTTTCGTAAGTGGTTTCCAGCAAAGAATTACGTTTACGTTCCTCTTTCTAACTCTTTTTCTGGGAGTATTCTTTACATGGTAAACAGAAGATTCGTCTGGCTTGTCTTCAACCAAACTTGGGCTGTTGTGGATTCACAACCATATCTATATTTGTAATAGAACTAGCCTTACAAGAATGAGTGATAACATGCTAGTTCAACATATTAACCATAGGCATAACCTCACATGAGTATCTCTTGAGTTGAGACCACAGGCATGACCTGGCGGTATCATAAGTGTGCAATCAAGTAGGTAACTTAAGTTCTGCCGTTGGCGCGGTCCGCTCTTTCACCCCCCGAGCTTGAGTACCGCCACGGGCCTCCTAAGGTCCAGTGGCGATACGGTATCTGAGGACCGCCCACATATTGTGTATATAAACCCCGTGAATGTATTATTATGGTCGATCTTTGTACTAGGCGTGTTAATAAACCTTTGTTACACGTCCTGAATACAATCTTCCCTTGGTAATCCACCAAATTGGTGCATCGACCGTTGGAAGCGATCCCTTCTGAGCTAGCTTTCCTCAGTGAAAGGCAGAAGGTTTAACAAATAGCCAATTTGCTCCAAATTCCTCCCTGAGGAAAGCAAATCTGGCCAATCCTTGACCACACCACTGGTCAAACTTGTCTTTCTGATCTGATTCCTCCCTGAGGAATACAGAAATCAAAAAGCCTTCTTCGCTAGCTTTCCCCAGTGAAAGACAGAAGGTTTACTCAGCCAATTTGCTCCACATTCCTCCCTGAGGAAAGCAAAACCTGGCAAGCCTTTGACCACATCACTGGTCAAAGCTCAAGCATCTATTCTGATTCCTCCCTGAGGAATACAGAAACTAGACATATCCTTCTGCGCTAGCTCTCCCAGTGAGAGACAGAAGGACATTTCTATTCTTTCCCATAAATCGGGAAATTTTCCTGCGAGTTCTTCAAAAAAGAACCGGGAAACAAGCAAAAACCTTCTGCACAATCTCTCCACAGTGAGAGAACAGAGGATAGCTAACTAACAAGCAAGCCTCCCTGAGGACTAGAAAATTTGGCAAATTTTTGACTAGATCACTAGCCAAAAAGTCAAATCTTCACATCAATTCCTCCCTGAGGAACTCAAAGACCCGCGTGGCAGGAAACACATCCTACACGAAGCCAAGGTGTTTCAAAAGAGACATCGAACTGAGCTAAAAACTTCACACAGTTTAGACGCTCATTGGTTTCGAACAGCTTGTGCTCAAATCCGACAAAGCACAAAAAAGCAACTACCGATCTCAAACAGCTCCAGCATCAAAATGGCGGAGATTCAACTGTTCAAAACCAGAATCACGCACGCATGCAAGCTGATCCGTTCAAGCGAGTCAGATCTCAAACTTTTGGACAACCCATTCACATTCCCAACTGAAAAGGAGGAATGTGAGGTGTACATAAGAGAAAAAACTGCACAGCTGAACCACTTGATAACAACAATCACGAAGGCAAAACAACTTCACGATACCTATGTCGACAAAGCGATCGAAACAATCAGTTCACGATCGGAACAGAAGGATCGTGAAAAGCTGATGCTCGAGCTGAACAACCACATGGAGCTCGAGTCAAATAGCCTTGAAATCGCAATAATACAATGGCTGAGCAAAATCGAGTTTAGAAAGGAAGAATTGGCGCGGCAAGCCTCGTTCATAGCGGAAGCCACCAGCATTGCAAACCAGGCTGGTAGCAGCCAACACAATTCCCACAGCGGAGGGGATATATTGTACGAACGTAGCATACGAGTTCGACGCCCTCTGCTCGAAGTTCCAACATTCTCTGGAGACTACAGAGAGTTCAACACCTTCTGGTCAGTCTTCGAATCCCTCATACACAACGAGACGGACTTGAGTGACCAGGAAAAATTTCTTTTCCTGAAACAAGCATTGAAGGGAAAAGCAGCCGCTTCAATCAGCAGCATTCCAGTCATTGGCGACAAGTATAATGTCGCGCTGAATATACTCAAGAAACAGTACGACAGATCCTCCGGCATAGCCGATATTTTAATGAACGAGATCGAGCATCTGCCTAGGGCTCAAGAAAACTCGAGGAGCTGTCGAAATACATTCAATTCCATATCTTCTCGCATCGTGCACCTAGAACAAACTGGAGTGCCAATGAACGCAGACAGAGTATAGCGACGTCTTATCCTTTCCAAATTCACAGAGTATATCTGTAGCCAAGTAATTAAGAAAGAAAATCAAAGTGGCACAGGATTCGAAGTGAAGGATATTCTTGATGCCGTTGATGAAATCATAACGCTTCAAGAAACCACCGAACTAACGACAAAGACTCTCTTCGGTACTCAAACCGCCCAAGCCATGCAGAACAACGCCAGAGGACATAACGGGGGACGCAACCAAATGAAGCAGTTCCCCAGTCATCGACTGAGACACACATGTCTGTGTGGAGAGTCGCACTCACCACAACAATGCGCCAGGTTCCCTACACCTGAGACTCGGCGAATGGAAGCCAAGCGCCAAGGAATGTGCTGGAAATGTTTCGATAAAACTCACGGCTCAAGATTCTGCACAGCAATGGGACCATGTCCAAAATGCAAGGGGGATCACCATGGTTCACTCTGCATAACATCGAGCAGTGGTCTGGACTCTATGATCCTGCCTTATCGTAGGCAAAACCCACCGCCGAACTCCACTCAACATGGAGCTGCAAGGATACCGCTTCCATCGCAAACCAACCGCTTCAGACAACCAACACCAAGAAATAATAATAACTCGAGAGAAACAAACAGTGTGCAAACATTGTATGCAGCTCCTGCTCGATACTTCACCACAGAATCGGAACGACCGGTATCAGGACAATGCGTACTGCAAATGGCCTCCGCTTTGATCTTTAATGAAGCCAGCGGAGATTATCAGCCAATCACTATTCTTCTTGATTCAGGAGCTCAGAAAAGCTTCATAAAGGCAGAAATGAGAAACAGATTAAGACTGCCAACAATAAGCTCCACATCATTCACCGTAACAGGAATGGGAGAGCTTCAAGAAACCTTCGAATCGAATGAAGTGAAAGTGACCTTGAAGGGCTTACGCAGCACGAGGAAACTGCAACGTCTGTCGGTTTTCACGAAGGAGAAACTGACGACGACTACCAAAACCGCTCTATTATCGGTAGCTGACAGAAGCTTCATTAAAAGGGAGACAATCATGGTCGCTCAGCAAACCTTACGCCCGTCAGAAGTTTCACCTGATTTACTCATTGGACAGGATCTCTTAAATCAAGTAATCGAACACCACAATCCAGTCATAAACCTGCCATCTGGATTAGTCCTCACACCCACAATCTTCGGGTACACAATCTCAGGAACTGGCAGCATACCCAATTCGATGAAGCAAGTTAGAGATGTACAATGTGGGTCGCTCATTGTGGCTACTCCTTTTATGTCATCAAAAAACTACTCCAAAACGGACAAAAATATTTCTGGAGCGGAAACACCTCTTGCCAACATCCGAGATCCTACTCATTTCCGTCGTTCCGCTGCAAAACTACGTCAAAAGCGGAGAAAAAAGAAAGGGCCTATGAGCTCACCAAGAACTACTGTGCGATCCCTATTAGTATTGCAAGATGATAACGGCGTTTTCTCGAGTAAGAACGCTCGCGACACGTTCTATGCTTTATTGGATAGCGTGAACGACATCAAGCGGAAGCTGAATCGGATGGAGGACTACTTACGACGTCTCGATGAAAGGATGCCTACACTGGATCTGAGGAGGCAGAAAGTGACTCAGACGAAAGTGCTCCGACCAGGCGCTTCTCAGTGCCCTACCGTCCCGACGACACGATGTTGCTATATGAGTGGACACCAGGCAACGGAAGACCAAATTCGGAGCGCCATACTTCAAGCACCAACAGAGAGAGTAGCTCAGAGGCCAATCAATCGACTTATTCCTCTGGAGACACACTCTTCATCACACGACCAAAATGACGAGCCTCCAATATATAGAGCAAGAGCCACTACTTCAAGAAAACCGTCTTCATCATCGAGAAAGAAAGCTGACGTCCCCGTGAGACGTCAGTCACCAGGAGCTGCAGAGAACCAAGGCTCTCTCAACACCAGCGTCTTCCGCTAAAGACGAGTCTGCAAACGACAGCCATTCGTAAATATTCATAAATTTGTATTGAAGTAATTAATGTTGCTGTCACATAATTAACTTGGTTTTCTGATATTGTAACTGCATTGTACAATAGGTTCTTCGTGAGCAATACTGTTATTATGCACATATATGTAGCTACCGCTACTTTTCGCCTCGCCCCAGTGTTGTGGACTCACAACCATATCTATATTTGCAATAGAACTAGCCTCTACAAGAATGAGTGATAACATGCTAGTTCAACATATTAACCATAGGCACAACCTCACATGAGTATCTCTTGAGTTGAGACCACAGGCATGACCTGGCGGTATCATAAGTGTGCAATCAAGTAGGTAACTTGAGTTCTGCCGTTGGCGCGGTCCGCTCTTTCATCCCCCGAGCTTGAGTACCGCCACGGGCCCCCTAAGGTCCAGTGGCGATACGGTATCTGAGGACCGCCCACATATTGTGTATATAAACCCCGTGAATGTATTATTATGGTCGATCTTTGTACTAGGCGTGTTAATAAACCTTTGTTACACGTCCTGAATACAATCTTCCCTTGGTAATCCACCAAATGGGCAATGGTCCAACGGCACATTGTGACGAAACGAAGAAAGGGAACCATTGACTATTTGTAACTGTTGTTTGTTCCAAGCACGAGTACTGCCTGAGATGTCATCAGCGGAATAGTCTATGCATTTCATGGAATTTCGCAGCGATTAGTTGTGGTTCAGTTTCAGTAGATTGGAGTTTTTCCCTTTTCCTTTCCCACCGATGCACTATCCGCAACTAATACTATCACCTTGCCCCTCAAAAAGTGTACCCCGGAATCATCATAAACAGTGCCTTTGAGGTATGTGAACAACAGTTTCAGGGTTATCTATTCCTGCGGCCTGTAACTGGGGAAATTTACAGCCCTCTCAGGTAGAGAACGATTCAATACAATAACAATGGCACACTAGAAAGTTCGCCTGGCAAGTATCAGCGGCAACATGCAGGAGCGTAGGATGAGAGCCAAGAGCCAAACAGACTGCCTTCGATGGAGGTGAGATTTATGACTATCAAAAGAGTCATCCGTAGACATTTCCAACACATTAGGGAGCACAGTTGCCACAATTCCTGATGGCTTTCATACATTACGCATTCATATCGAAGGCACACAATCTTTGCCGGTCGGAGCGAAAGCCCCTCCTTGTTCTGACGAAATCCCAGCAGCTGGCTCGGAGAAGACCTTTCAAAGTACATAGTGGGCCGCACTGCAATACTACAAAACGCCTGCATTCATGAGTCACTCGGTCTATGCTGTCTGCTGAAAGACAATAGGGTCTTACTGAAACATCGACATACTGCACTACCCTATAATCTCCACCCCGTGAAGTGTAGGAGTTGGGTCACAGTCCACTTTGAAGTGTTGTCTGCCTTCAGTGCTTACTATGGTCCCTTGTTGTGCACTTTGGAGCTGCAAGCCGGGAAGGCAAGCATCAGCTTAGTACTTGTACAGTGTGTTATGCTTCGATGGTGACGTTAGACGGTCGGAAGCTCCCAGCCGGAGGCTTCTCTACCGACAATGGTTAAGGTCATTAGCGATGGTATTGTACCGTAAGCACCGTGGATGTAGCACACTGGCTTTTTGACAGTTCCTCGACGGCTGACAAAACTCCTATTTCCACGATATGAATTCCTAGGAAAGATCTTAGAGAGTAAATGAAGTAGAGGCTGAAATTTCCTGCTCGTGAAATGGTACAGTGAAAGCGAGAGAGATGAGGGCAACGAATGATGATCGCTAAAGAAAAATGAAGCAGTGGTGTAATATAGAAAATGACGTTCGTTCTCGTAGAAGAGTCAACTGACGAATATACACTGAAGATCTCTTCACCAGCAATGCCGGCATGTAACGTGCATATCAAACTTTGCTGGAGCGTGTGCCACTGCCAGCTTCCCTGCGCCCAGAGAAGGGATTCTGATCACTTGTGCAACTTCTACACATTAAAGGTATATTTAAGGCAACAAAATTTACTACGTCCATCCATCGCTATAGAAACACTACTATATGTAATATTCTTAACTACCTGGAGTGTGGGCGCAATCCCTGCTTCCCGCCACGTCATTCGAGTCACCTGAAGCTTCATTTTTTCTCTGACACATGGTGATCCACGTCCTGTTCCACGACGATGGTGCACCCTTCAATCCGTACACGTAAAACGACCAAAGGAAGTGGACGATAGACGTAGAATGTCAGGCACAAGTAAGAATGCGGGCTAAGAATAGAGTGGAATAGCGATGATACAGGCGGCGCGTGGAAAAATTCAACCATGACGACGAAAACCGGAAGTGATCAAATGATGAAAGAGCCAGAGCAGTAGCTGACCCACTACTACGTGACATTCCTTTCGAACATACAATGTCCAGCCGGCAGGACTACTGTGAGTGCCCAGCCAGCCGCCGTGTGAAGTCGGACGCGGTCTAGCGTGTACAACGCCTATCTGGACGATTCTTCAAATGTTTTTGTAGTCTCTCGGAAACATTTCCTGTCTTCCTATATACTGGACCGAATAGACGGTACCGTAAAGTTGTCACATCCTCTCAGATGTGTAGTATCGGCAACATTACTCGCATCATCACAAAAAGGAAGGCAGTAGGTTCTCGAAGGTGGGAGGGGATCAGAAATCGAATCTAGTGGAAAGCTGGGAGTTTCATATGATTATCTCTCTTAATATTAGTGGTAGAGTAAAAAATAAAGAGCAAAGTGCTCGGGAAATAAGTACGGACTCAAGGCCGGATCGAGGAATGTTTTGCTTCTAACTAGGCAGTCTTGGTAGATATTGCCCTGGGTACATAGAAGCTAACACGATAACAAAAACATCAACTCACATTTATTACCGTTATTATTATTACTAAATTATTAGGAACTATCCATGCCATGAATATTGTAGCACGACTTTTCCTCATCAGCATAGAGCTAAGAGGATCAGCGAGCTCACGTAGCAATGGTTTGCTGCTTTGCCGAGCGCGGCATGAAATGACCTTTAGCACAAGAGGAGACGGCTCACAAAACATTGAGTTTGCGCATCAATCAAGACAAAAATTATGTGGAAGCCGCCACATCACTTACAGCAGCGGACATCGCTTACAGTAGCGGTCAAAGTAGTTTTCGGTGGAAACACTTTTCAGTCTTAACTTTTTCTATGACGCGATTCGAGAAAAAAACTTGAACGCAACCAATTTATACTTTTTGGCTTCAAAACGGGAGATCACGTGACTACGTACAAGAGTTTTACTTCTAAAGCAATATCTCCTGATTGACAGGTTAGTGATTTTTGCATTTTTGATAATTATATTTGCACCTCACTTGTGCTCGATGTTAGGGCTTGTGTACACTCAAGTCATGCATAGAAGGGCAGAAGTTATTCAGGGAGTACGGCAGGAAGCAGTAGAGATGAAGTATTATAATTGGCCATGAAAGTCACGGTGATTTCGAGAATTCAGCTCCCACAGCAGGCGATTCCTCCGATTATCCTACGCTATTAGTTCAGGAATCCTGTTCGCAATGCTGAGTTAACGGAAAGATACCCATATACTTCATCTGGCATATGATACTGCGGTCGAGGACCCTCGCCTCAGTTCAGCTGACATTGTCGATGAGTTGAGAGCTAGCAATCGTACCATTCTTAGTCAGCGGACTGTGGAAAGGCACTTAAACAACGCTGGCATTTATGAGAGGCGTCCAGTCAAAAAGCCAAGCATCATTCTAAAAAATAGGAGAGCTAGTGTGGAGTTGGCGCTCCACTACCTCAACTGGATCTCGAATGATCGGGGTAGGAGTCTTTCCACGACGAGAGCAAGATCAGTTCGTTTGGAAGTGATGGGATACGGTACGGACGATGTTCATATGGGGAAGAATCACCAAAAAAAAAAACCCCACCCACAACCAAGCATGGTGCAAAAAGTGAGATGATATACGGTGCTTCCTCCTCGAACGGAAAGGGCCCTATTTTGAAAACTGACGGCAAGATGACAGGAAGTACTGCAAAAACCTGTTGGTCGACATCGTCTTACTGTGGACACAGCATACCATCACATACCAATGTCAATGCTCGTCTTCTCCGAGATGCTGGGTTTCCGAAGGTCTTCATACGTCGGAGTATGACCTAGGATGAAAGGAAACGGGAATATGAGCTGCGGCAGGAAGCTCGTGAACGAAATAAGGGTAGTGGCGTTCGCGAATGGGTTGTCTATCATGGACAGCTCAAGCGCGCTGGTGAATTGCAATCAACAATCTTCCGGGAAACCTCTAATGTTGCACGGTAATTCTGTCCTTGCTTGCCATTTGCTGAACGCCCGTAGCCTTTGTAATAAAATGGACCATTTACACGCCCTTATAGCTCAACACCATCCCGATTTGGTATTTGTAACTGAGACATGGCTCACTCCATGACTCCGAGAAATTAGCGGCTTTCCCGTATTCGGTGTACCGTGTGGATCGTAGTGAAGGTAGAGGAGGCGGAGTATGCTGTTTAGCTGAAGGTAATCTATTCTGCCATTCTCTTAAACTGAGTTCGTCCACTAAAGCTGATGTTCTCTGGCTAGAACTTTTCTGCCCTAGAAATGGTGCGCGAGTCCGGTTCATTCTCGTCTATCGACCACCAAACTCAAACAGAAATGACGACGAAAAGCTGATTGAACTGCTTCGTGAAACAGTCTTGGCCGAGATCAACAGTGTGGTTCTAGGAGATTTCAACCTAGCCATATACTGGGTGAATCTGCGTGCACGAAACTCGATCTTCTCTACCTTTCTGGAATTCTTTCTGGAAGTGGGATTGGTGCAGCATGTCCTTGTACCTACCCATGGCAACAACACTATTGATCTGATCTTATCCACTGTTTCCAATGTGTCTCTCCTCTCTATAGCATCGCCACTGGCAAACTTTGACCATGCTTCCATTCTTTTCAACGTGATGGAAGAGTTTGGAGCGGCCAGCTGCATTCCTTTTCCTGATTTTCTAAGCGTCGACTATAACGCCCTCGACGAGTACTTTTTTTAGCATCGATTGGCTTCTGTTGCTTGACAAATACACTTCTGTCAATGATGCATATCAGAGGTTCTGCAAGGTGGTTTATGACGCCCTTGCTGAATTTGTCCCGATGAAGTTGCCTAAGCATCGTCAAATCCAGTACCTACCACATATCAGGAGCTTGTTGATTCAGAAAGAAAGATTATTTCGAGATTCAGATGCTCCAGTGACTTTACCTCTTTATCGAAAAGTATGTTTTGACATAGACCGTCATTTGAAGAAGTTTCTAGCTGCGTACGAACACCGCCTTGGGAAACAAACCTGTATGAAACGCCTCCACCTCTACCTTCGTAGCAAGCTCAAATCTAAGTCATACCTGCCTATGCTAGAAGATCAGAGTGGCACTAGACTCCATAGTGATTATGCTAAGGCGGAATATTTCGGAAGGTATTTTGCTAGCGTTTTCTTGAAACCTAAGTCTTCTGTGAGCCAGTTGGAGTATAGTGCAATTAATATCCAAAACAACTTTCCAGATATCATTTTTTACCCCTCTGACATCCGCTCTGTGCTGAGGAATCTGAAAACATCTGCTAGTGAGTCTCTCGATGGGATACCCCAAATTCTGTTCAAGAAGTGTCATAATTCTCTTTGCAGACCTCTCGCTCACTTGTTCAACATATCGTTTCTGTTAGGGGAGGTTCCCGGGCTTTGGAAAAAAGCCATTGTTACTGTCATCCACAAACAACTAGAAGCGACTAAAGATAGTGAATATAGGCCCATCAGCATAACTCCCACTGCTGTCGAGGTGATGGAGAAGTTGACTTTTGATAAACTTTTAGCATGGCTTGATAGATTCCATCTGATTCCCGTCGCGCGGCACGGTTTCCTTCCCGGGGCCTCTACTTTTGATACATGGTACGATGTTTGTCGGGCAGTCAACAATGGTAAGTCTGTAGATGTTATCCATCTAGACCTTTCAAAGGCTTTCGATAAAGTTTGTCATCACAAGTTGATCAGAAAACTCGAGCGCTACGGTATTCGGGGTAAAACACTCAACTGGATAAAGTCATACCTATTTGGGAGGAGCTTGAGTGTTCGCGTCGGCACTAGTTTCTCGGAGAGTTACACTTGCACCAGTGGTGTTCCTCAAGGCGGAGTGCTGTCTCCGCTGCTCTTACTGATTTACACAATTGAGCTGCCTGAGCTTCTAAAGACTGGTAGTGACATCCATGTGCAAATATATGCTGACGACATCAAAATATACGCTGCTTATGAAGATGCGAGTAGTGCAGTGCAGCAAGCGCTAAGGTTGTCGGTGGAAAGAATGAATGAGTGGGCTTCATCATGGGATATTCCTTTAAACCTCAACAAGTGTTTAGTGATGCATTTCGGTAATGCTACTGCGATTGGTTACGTGATTAATGGAATACACCTCCCAAGTGCTAGGTCTACTAAAGACCTCGGAATTATTTTTGACACTAGTTTGAAATTCTCTAGCCACATTGACAGCGTCGTTAAAGAAGCGCTGGCTACCTTATTTCTGATTATGAGAAATGCGAGATGCTCTGATTCGTCTATAGTGTTACGCCTCTACAAAGCATATGTGCTGCCTTACCTAGAGTACTGCTCACTACTGTGAAGTCCTTTCCTCAAAAAAGACATTCAGAGGCTTGAAAGAGTCCAACACGTGTTCACTCGAATGTTGTGGTATAGGTCCAAATCTAGTGCACCCATTCCCCCATACCGTGTTCGACTGGAATTGTTATCTCTCCATTCTTTGTAGTATCGACGAGTAATGACGGATTTAGTGTTCTGCTTTCGCGCTCTTCGAAAAGAGTTGAGGTTATCTGCGAGTAAATATTGGACTTTCAGGCCAACCAGCGAAAGATTAGGTGGGTTTAATCTTCACTATGCCCCCATCCACTCGGAAAACTACTCGTTAATGTTCGATAATCTCTTTAATCGGTGTGCCAGGTGGTTCGAGCTTCTGCCGCCCCATCTACTTCAAGCGCCAAACAGTAAGGTATTCAAGAGTAGACTAAGCGAACTCGACCTCTTGAGCACCTTAGGTCTTCACGAACATATCTAGGTCTTTATATTTGTTTTTGTCGTTTCAGTTACCTCTGGCGACTGCCGTCCTACTGATCCATGTCCAACGTTTACAAGCATATCTCTGGAATTATTAATTAGGATTGATCCTCAATTGCCCTCTATTCTCAGTAATTTTTCTCTTCGTTTGCAATAGCAATTTTCTTTCCTATTTGTTTCTTTCTTAACTGTGTCATATCGTATTGCATTTATTTCTTTATTTTACTATTTCTTTCTATTTTTCGTCTCTCCGGAGCAAGAAGTCGGTTGAGGGTTGTAGAATTTCGACGATGCTATGACCTTTGTATATTTGTGTTCCAGCTGTTTGAGGAGCCTGTGAGACGATAAATGAACCGATTCAAGGTCCTATCTGATCTTCTCGCTTTTTTTTTCGGATACATTGTTCGTATAGGGCTGACATGTCAGCAAGCTCCAGGGCTGCGCCCTCTATGAGTCTTTATAGCGCAGATCAGACTTTGTTAGATATCACTTTTTCCACACAGGAGAGCAGCTCACCTTCACATATAGGGGAGGTCCCAGTGTGATACTGATGATGCCTTTTATGCGACATTCATGCTGTTTTCTTCCTTCTTTTTCACAGTATGATGTTTGGCCTTCAGCCTTGGGCTCTCTCTCCTATTTCTTTTTTCAGGGCACTTTCTACCGGTTTTTGTTGACAGGAATTTCCTCAGGGTCCTGCTTTTATATTGTACGGCACACCCTCGGGTGTATTCAAATAAATAAGTAAATACCAGCAGGATAGATCTTGCAGCAGGATAACGATCCGGAACATCTGAATGGTTGTGAAGACGACCTTCAACGAACAGCGAACGAGACTTCTGGAGCGGCCAAGCCAGTAACCTGATTTGATTGCTGTAGAGCGCATGTGGGAGACTCAAAAGGCATTGCTCGACAAGCTCTGTGAACACATGAAGAAAAATCCACGCAAATTGCAAAGGAGTGGGACGCCATGCCACTGTCTAACATTCCGATACTAAAAAACTTGATGCCCCCGTTGCAATACTGCCATCAAAAGCCCAGATTTTCCTACAAAATATCGATGTTTTTGGTGCTTTACATGTTGTTATTCCCAAATAAGATGGTTTTTCTTACGGTTAGAACAATGCCATCTGTATTACCAGTAATTTGAATGAATTCTCGCTAAGGTACGGTGAACAATATCAAATAGCAGCGTAATATAATAGCAAACAATATGCCTTTGATTGTCATAGTACTAGAATTCCATGTGATTTTATGAAGTATGAGAAAAGTTACAAGTGGAAAAGCTATTCACCAAAGACTCTGAATCGCTACTGTGAAGAAGAAAGAAAGAAGAAAAGCGTTTCACCAAGACTTAGAATCGATACTGTGCCCACTAGAAGTAGAGAGCAGACCTTCTTTTCGGCTACGCTGGCCTAACACAACCACTGCATCTATTTTAGGATTGTTATCATGTGAATTGTGCATTTCCCCAGCATCATTACTCTTCTCAATCGTGACCCTTCTACGTGTGACAACTGTCTTAAGATCATATTCTTTGCATCAGCTTCTTTCTTCCGAGTTTAGTTTGGATCCGATATTATTAGGTATGGTTTTGGCCGAATTATTCATGACTCTCGTTTATGGTTTGGACCTATAGTGTTTTCGGCTGCTAATGATTTCCTCGGCTCGGGCGTTTTCTTCTTCCAAGCCAGTCCAATATTTATCAGTTTTTGATGCATTTAGCTCCCCCACGAAAGTCCCTGATTGCTTATTCGGAGCAAGCAATCGCTTTTGGTAATTAATTATTTTCTGTTCACTTGACTCAGTCAAATTTCGTGGCTCTTCTTTAGTTTTCTTTTTGGCTATCGACTCGTTCTTTACAACAGTGCTTTCGTGATATCCCCGAGCAGCAACTACCTTTTCGCTTCGTTTTTTTCTGCAGTCTTGTTCGTATTTTAAAGTCAGGAACTCCCGTGTTTTTTACAACTACTGTTTCCTTGGATGATCTTGTTATTCCTCTCTCACGGCACCCTAATTTTACTGCAGCATAATATGTATGTGTTTCCATGTTTCGTGTGCTTTTCTGATCAGCGAAAGAGGGTAGTGTAACGTGTAGCAAAGCAACTTATAAACACCTTCTCATGCTCCCGTTACTCGTTTCTGTAGTGTAATAAATCCTCTGTAAGTACAGGGTGTCCAAATTTATGGGCGCCTATTGCTACTCTTTGCAATGAATTTCAAGCTTCCCAGCTGAGGATGACCATGAACTTCACAATTCGCTTTCATTATGTGCAACAAGAAGCCATAATACTATTTCGAAATACCTGCATGAGCACGGATAAAGGCTTGAATTATGCTTTCAAACTCTGCATGAGGCACGCAAATATCCCCCCCCCCCCCTTCATTTTTCCTTGGCCGCTCGTGAGTTTATCTTGCAAGAGCTCCAAACTGGGGATAGTGACTCGACACACTTTCCTTCAAATCAGGGGCCGCTCAGAGAAGTCAAAGGATTTCTCAGTGTCAGTTAACTCGAGCTGTTTGCTTCGGCACCGCTCTTGGACGAGCTTGACTCTGTGAGCCGAAAAGCCATCCTGAAATGACCAAGAAACACAGTTGGATCAACGCTTCACTACCTCCATCAGTACGCTCTTTAAACACACGTGTTTGTACGCCATCCATGGAACCAACGGCGTCTTATCATTGCCCGTGAATTCCTCCATGAAGTGACATTTTCCTGTTCTTGTAGCAGCTTTTCCGTGAGATATTGGAATTCGATTACCTAGCCGCAACGTAATCATTTTGTTTGATGAGGCTTTTCTCTACCGAAAAATTTTCTCGTCAGAGCAATCGATTATAAGATGCGTGCTTCCACTTAAAAGCACGGTTCACGATAAAAATGTTTCGAAGATTTTCATATGGTACAAATTCGGAGCCCCTTCTGATACCATACGTGCCGAAATGAGGCCGTAAAACGTTCTGGTAGGGCACAATAATGGGCCTGAGAGTGGGGGACGAGAGGCCTCCGCCCCTCGCTAGGCTGACTGCGAAAACTAATTGCCGTTCACCACTTTCGCACTGGAGCAGCATTATGAACAATCGACAAGTTGATTGGCAAACTGCCAAATTTGCCCGACGGGCATGTAGATTTGTTGCGTTCGCCGACTAGTGTTTGATATTCGATCGCTTTTCTATCCTGCTACTACTTGTTCGCTTCTACTCAACTGAAAATAACTATTCATTGCAACTGCGAGTGGATCAGGTAAGTCAATTACGTATGAGAATTCACGTGATGGTTTTTTGCATTGTTTGATTCGTAATAATTATTTTTGATTATTTTTTATTCGCGCAATCTTTAACCGAGTCTTGATGGGATGTTCTCAACATATGGTGAAAACAGTCCTTAAAACCGTTCTAAAGATTGCAAAGATGTCTTGGATTAGGTATTGCTTGCAATATCAGCTGTTTTGGTGTGTTGTGTGCAATTGCAGACGCTGCTTCGCGTTCATCTGACTCGCCCGAACACTCACCTTAACCGCGGTTTTTTGCTGTGTAACTCGTCCAACACTCCTTTTTGCTTCTCTTTTGAACCTTTCTATTTCTTTTTGTTCGTCGTTTTTCGAGTTTTCTGCCTTGCCATTGTACTACTGTAGGCCGTACCTATCACTTTCCGTCAAAAACCGGATACCCTAAAACTATCGTGAACTGTGCCTTTAAATGAGTCTGTGACCACCCGCATTTTTTTGTCTACTGTCTGTTAATGAAAAGTTTTCATTACAATTTGCCCTATCGGTAACTTTGATACGTCCAGTTCCATTGCGATCCTTCTGATAGTTTACTTGGGACCCGCGGACGGACATTCTTAATAACCCTCCCTTTGGGAATACCCACCTTTCTACACTTTCAGTGATTGTCTTCAACTGAAGCTGCCTACGTTTTGCTTAAGCTCATTTTCTACGATCATTATTGGAATCACAAGAAGCTTCTCGATGTCTTTTGCTGCCGAAGCCTCTTGCATGCGAATTACCGCAAGTGGCGCTGGATGAGCCTCCGTCGTATTAGATATATTGAGTTTTACTCCGGTCACTAAAAAGATTCTGAGAAAAATACTACTAATGCAAATAAATATTATAGTTGCGTTAAGGGAAATTAATATGCAATTTCTGCATTGAAGTTTTTGAGTTTTTATGCCAATAAATCGGGAATCCTATACAGTGGCGCTCAAAAGTCCTTGGCCAAACGCTCTAACGCTTTTTCTTTCGCTACTGCTTTCTTGGTGGAGCGAACCGCGCGAAATTTTGGCACATGTTTAACTAAAGCATATTTCACACTATCCAACACCATTCGATTGCGAAGCATCAATATCCACGTAACTAAGAACAAGACGGGTTGTGATAGTAGATTCCGCTGAAAGAAAAGTTGGCCACTTCAGCAATTATTGTCACCTTGTGTGCGTTTTTCTGCTCTACTATGCTCGGCATTAGCACTCGTACACTTTAGACATTGTAAAAAAAAGGATCCGGAAGGACCATCATTCGCATTACCAGCTGATTTTGTGTTCAAGCCCTCTGTGATATCTGAAACGTGATATATTACAGGTTGATAGTGGTAAATATCAACAACACACACATGCTACACAAATTGTCGTAATTTCGCATGATTAAATTCTGTAGGAACGAAATTACGACTGAAGAAGCATTTGGCCGAAGAGTTCGAGGGCTACTGCATAACCAGTTTGACTGTCTGTATGGGTGCTTTCAGACTCTACCGACGCGCATTGTTTCCATCGACCGACCGACAAACGGTGTTCCTGGCCAAGTGTTAACAACGAGGGTAGATTGGGTTAAGGACCTCATGAGGCATGACAGCGCGTGATCCATTGGTGTCCAGCGATGTCAGCACGGAGGGACGCCTCCGTCGGTCGATCGGTCGGAGGAAACAGTTGGCATCGGTGAAGCCTGAAACCATTTTCGTCACGTCCTTCTGCAAGTCCTCAAGTTCACATGAGCTCGATGAGTAGTGTGAAATGTTACATAAGCGCGGTGAACAGTGTTGTGAAGAGGAAGTTAACGCTACTGCTTATAAGGATTCCCTCAATGGAACGAATCATTTTGTGATGTCATTTCATTTATTGCAATCATAACTTCCTCCTTTCAAGGAAAATTGGCCTAATTTGATTATTTTCAATCACATGCTGATTGAACCTTCCCGAACTGGAGGAAGTACAGTGTAGACGTTTCAACATGGCAAGTGGCACGCTTCGGACAAGCGTGATCACGGACACCTGTTTGAACCCCTGGTCGATATTTACCTCGGCCAACCAAGCCTCCCACCTCTCCCGAGTCACCTAATTGGAAAAGACTCGTCTAGGATATACAGTGGCGCTCACAAGTCTTCGGTGAAATGCTTTAACGCTTCTTTGTTCATAATTTTTTTCTTAGTAGACCATATGTTTAAATAGAGCATAATTCACCCTAGCCAACACTATTTGACTGCAAAGCTGCAATATCCACAGATAGAGCAAGGTGTTTGTTGCGGTAGCAGATTTTGCTAAAACTAAAGTTGTTGACGTCTGCAATTATTCCCACCTTATGTGCGTTTTTCTCTTCTATTGTGTTCGGCATTACCGCTCGTACATTTTAGACATGACAAAAAGGAAAGAGATTCTAGAAGGACCATCATCTGAACTTTCAGTCGATCTTGAGTTCATGCTCTTTGGAAATCTGGAACATGATGAGATTGCAGGTTAATAGTGGTAAATATTCACAATACACTCGCGCTCCAAATATTGAAATTTCGCATGATTAGATTCAGTAGGACAGCAGTTACGACTGAAAAGTCCGGCTGAGGAGCCATTTCACCGAAGACTTTTGAGCGCTACTGTAAGTGTGACTTATACATCGGCTGGCCACCGCAATTCATTGTACAGGCCACATACGCATTCATTACGCCACTACGATTCTGAATAGAGAAGAATGCATAGACGCATCTCTCGGACGGAATTAATTAACGCCCCAAAACTGTCTTTTAGATTCACCCTCATTGCTTTTTATTGCCAACAATGGGGTAACCTGATCACTCCTAGCCATGGGAAAGTCAAAAAAAAAAAAAACAGGAAAACTTTGTATAGTGACATCGCGAGGTACATCTGCAAAACGGCCCAGAGCGTTCAAACTTGGAAGGGATCTAATATATCTAACATATCAAACATTGATTTGATTCTTTCAAACACTGATTTCCATCCTGAAACATGTCCAATGAGCAGTTCCTTTAGATAGATCTGAACGAAACTTCTAAAACCTTTAACTATGGTATATTACACTAGATGGCGATTACCAGAAGTAAGACTCATACGATATTTTAAATGAATTAGTATCGCGCATACAACGTTACTAGGCGCCGAGATTGAAACTTTTCTGTTCTCCTCGAGTAGAATCGTAGAGAAGCGGATTCGAACATGTGAGCAAACATTGGCACGCGTAGCCCAACGGTATGATGATAGGGTGATTTTCATTCTGTTCTTAATCAATTTTGTTAACAATTCTACAAAAGCTGACCATATATTGAACAAACATTGCCCGTCGTTGAGAAAATGCCGCTATAGCGAACGTTGAATAACAAAGCAACAAAAAGAAGGATCTTCACTTGTAATTAAGGCAGAAGGAATTATAAACCCGTGCAAGTAATCAAAGATATAAATCATGAATTAATGGCAACCAGTAATATAGAATGAATGCCTGACCGAAAGAATAGCGGAATGATCAGTCAACAAGTGTTCTTCATGATTCAGGAGTCTGCAGCCGATGGAGAAGAAATGGAGGCTTGCCCAGTGGCTACGAAGCTGGAATAAAAAATCAAGTCTGGAATCTCATACCCAAGACCATTTCGAAACGATCGTAAATGTCATGGTGGCGCGCAAAACCCGGAGTGGAAAATGCGTGTCAACAACGCCGGAATTGACCCCCCCCCCCCTCCCTCCCCTACATGAAATCAACCTTTTGACTACGAGGCTCCGTCAAAAACTACATTCTGCTCGGCTAACTCGTCGGGAAGGAATGCTTTATTCCTGGTTACGCTGTTCATTAATACATCCGTAGTACATAAGTTCCGATAATGACGATTCTGTACATAAGCAAATTTGTGGACACAGCAAAGTAGTATGTGTAAATGACAGTTCCTAACTTGAACAAATTACATTTATGGGCACAGTGGAATAATATGTGCATACGGTTGGTCAATGGAATGCGTAACTTGATCACAGCTGACAAGAGTTCCATGAGGAAAACATTTCAACGATACAAAGCAAATTTGATGCAGTATGTATGAATACGTCGATGCTATGGATTGAGCCTGGAAATCTGCACGGACTGCTAGTGAAACGGCTAATAAGGCGCTAATTTAAACATGAGAGCATAGCCAACAGCTGATTGTGATACCTGAAAAGGATACCTGCGGCCATTGAGCTTTAGATTGGAGTGGGGTCCAAATAATTCAGCAGACGTCGAGGACCTCCACTGTCCTACTCTCCTTATATCCTCGCTGCTGAGCCCCCTTCTTAAGGCTTCTCCTCCTCGGAAAGACTGTGATGTCAAGTCATGTCCTGCAGGTCGGAACATCGAAAAACCTCCTTTATCCGCCTCCGTAAAGCGTCGGTAGAAGGGATTTCAGTAGATGTCGGGGCGAAGATAGATTGGTGGTGAGATTTATCTGCTGACTATCGAGGAATTTAATTCGAAAAAAAACGTCTACAGCATCTCGAACTCCACGGTCGTTGCCCTCTTCCTCTGATCTGTTTTGGAATTTTGTATCCAAATTCACCAGGCGTGGTCACCCTTGGACTCCGAATGCTCGTTACGTACTGCTGCTGAGAAAGCTCGCGAACGATCATGAAATGAAACAACACTCTTCAGTAGCATCAATTATATCGGTATTCCATGCTCAATCTACGTCTTTATCGACGTCTCCCTTGGAGGTCTTCTTGTATCTCCCCACAGAAATTTCTTTCTTAACTGAATCTATGAGAAGCTTCTAAAGCCCCTCCTCTACGCCTTCTTATCGACGAAACCGACCATAAAAGATTGAGGGACGCTATGGCCATTTGTATAATTTCAGACCGATTTTCGTTGATCAGGTGTGTGATTACGCATTTATTTTAGATGAGATCTATCCACCGAGAAAGAAGGCCAAAAACTCCAGAACCTTCCCTCATGGACGAGTAGGCCGCGATAGTTGCCGGGGCTAACGACTTATTCGTGGCTTTGCCAATAACTTGAGCTAACTCTTTCATCTCTGCGCTTCTCGCCGTGACTATCGTTCTGACCGAGCTTTCCATCTCAAACCTGCGAATAGCTGACCCGTAACCAATGTGACAAAGTACCCCGAAGCGAGATCTGGGGCGGGTGGGTGGGCACTCAGTAACCAGGAATATGCCGGAATGAAATCTACGTCAGGTCATCGCCTCCAAGGGACGCGTGACCTGACACGCTTATTTCGTAACCGACCGTAACCCTCGTTAGCCTTCGCAAAACAACGCTTTTGACTACGAGGCTCCGTCAAAAACTACATTTTGCTCGGCCAACTCGTCGGAAATATAAAGCCCGAGGGTTTATGTTGCTTGCAAGAAGTCGACTTTGGCAAGATTGAACTCCAAAATGACGAGGAAAAAGTTAAGGAAAGGGATACACCCTTGATAAGTTAAGATCCTTGGGTAATATGTACATGGCTCTTCCATTTTCGCTATCCACTCCGACGGTATTACAACGAAGCGAAAAGTGTGTGCGATGGCTATGAAAGGAAACCGACAACGCTTTTCCTATTCGACTTTCCAGCAGTTGTCCTTATGTGAAAGTGAAAAAGGAGGAGGAGCCCACACCAACGAGGCCGTTTGCACAATTCCGCCAGGCTGTCACCGACTGCTGAGCACCCTTTTCTGAGCCATCCGGAAACAAACGTTTCACAGTTACTGATCTCCGCATCCGCTAGCATGTCAACCTCAAGCAGGTCCCAGTTTACAAGCCGTCCATCCAAATCTACGATTCTAGATATCTCATCTTCTTCCATATTCTGTTCTCTAGGGAACTAAAGCTCTTCTAAGCGAGGGACGAGTTCTTCGTCATTCGGCAGATCTGACTTGCTAGGTTTTGAGGTCACTTTTCGTACTTTGTGGAAACTGAGCTCCCTGGCCAACAGTCTGAATTTGAACTTTCTCGCCAGTTAACAACGAGCCAAATGCTTTATATCAGCCAAGTGTAATGTTCGTAGTAGCTTGCGAGCGGTACTAGATGGGAGACGGGTAGTAGCAACGGTTTTGTGTTGATTGAACGGTTGATCCGCCGCACGCTGCTGTAGCGGACTATTTGCCTCGTTATAACGTTCTGGCGTTCTTCGTACAGCTCAATCGCTATGCGATTATTTTTGCATGGTTCTACTGTTAGTTCTATTGTTCCTGTATTCCTTACTTGCTGCCGCATTCTGCTACATTCCTTCGCGCGGCGCCTCTCGTCGCGACGCGACGATCTCGTTCCTAGTGCATCACACTCGTATTACATGCCTTACTCAAATGAGGCGATGAAGCGCTAGAGCTAGTTGTATTCCGCCTCGATGACTAATGAAAAAAAACAGTTCCAATCTCACTCTCAGGGACATCTGTGGAAATTATGTAGCAGTGGTTCAAAGGATGGCATGGAAATCGCACAGCAGTTTTGTTGTGTGGAATGAAATTCATCCAACTCCTGATTTTCTCACATTCCTCCGAACGAGGGACCATCTGAATGACAGACTTCGAAATTCCGACTTTTGCATGGAAGTCCGGACGATAAACAGCGATTTTTTTTATACATGTCCCAGGAAATTACTAAGTCGTCGAAGCTAAAAACCTAACTTTTCAAAGCCTTTCTCTCAGCGAAGGCCTGATTTTTCTCAGCAGAACTTACATGCACGATCGTGTCTTCTGTGTTATCTTTTGCATGATGTCGAACGACTTTCCCTCAGCTAGGGCCTCTTTTCTCTCAGCAGAGCATACCTGCACGAACGTGCCTTCTGTTTTCTCTTTTGTATAAAGTCGAAGGACATCTGTCCTGAGTCAAGAGTCTGACCTAATTAGGTTTGGCCTCTGGCAAGGAGGCCGCGTATTTTTTTTTCAAAAAGAAACCGGCCTCTAGCATGTCACGTCTAACCTCTTGAGGAACCTCTGCATTCTGATCCCCCAGTGAAACCCTAATCTAGGTGAATGGCCACGCCTATATCTTGAAACTTTCACTCGGATATGAATTCTGTATGTTCGCCAGATACTTGTTCAAATCTGACAAGTCCGAAATCAAACGAAGTTTCTCATCTTCCGCGACTGACCATAACGTGGAAATAGATTTTTGGTCTTGGAATGGTCTTTAAACTCTATATGGTACTTCTCCAGATACTTGTTCGAATCTGACAAGTCCGAAATCAAACGAAGTTTCTCATCTTCCGCGACTAACCATAATGGAAATGGATTTTTTTTATCTTGTAATGGTCTTTAAACTCTATATGGTACTTCTCCAGATACTTGTTCAAATCTGACAAGTCCGAAATCAAACGAAGTTTCTCATCTTCCGCGACTGACCATAACGTGGAAATGGATTTTTGGTCTTGGAATGGTCTTTAAACTCTATATGGTACTTCTCCAGATACTTGTTCAAATCTGACAAGTCCGAAATCGAACGAAGTTTCTTATCATCCGCGACTGAAGGCTGATAGATTCAAACGAATCCACTGGGCTGACATTTGGAATACTTTTAGATTCAAACAGAATCTCAAATTAATCTTGCAAGAATCTTCATAAGTCGATGTGGAAGTGCGCTTGCTTTCAACGAATCTAATACATGGTAAGGTATGAAAATTCGGAAGAAATCCTTCTCTAAGAGTGATTCTTATCAAAGCAAAAATGCTTAAATTATTTCAAAAATCAACTTTGGTATGTATACTACCTGCTACAAATTCACTCTCTTCGCTCTCTTGTCGAATTTGCAGTCGATTGCGGGACGACCGGAACAACCGCACTCCTAGCACATAACTCCCTCGAAAATTCGCCTTCTGTGGAGGGCCCGCATCGATGGCGAAGCACTTTCCCAATTCACTCGTTGTCGAGAATACTAGACCACTCAGTAACCAGGAATATGCCGGAATGAAATCTACGTCAGGTCATCGCCTCCGAAGGACGCGTGACCTGACACGCTTATTTCGTAACCGACCGTAACCCTCGTTAGCCTTCGCAAAACAACGCTTCCAGTCCGAACACTGAACTCTGACCTGTTATACGGCATAGTCGGATTGCCCGACTAACGCCGGCTCTGATACAGTAGAGCAGAACATATACATTTTCAGCCAAACACATACACACCCAACACACTTTGCGCCGCCGTCATCAACGGAGTCCTGCTCAACTTATTCGTGTCTAGGTAACTTGGTTCATTTCCGTCATTCTTCTACTGAACTCCGCGAATTCACTCAGATTACGCTCATTTTTTATGCACACTCCGCCCCTACATCCCCAGCGGACGAAATCCAGCTCGGTCACTTCCAACCACCTACCATCAGTGCCCTGCCGCTTGTACTCCGATTAAATTTGAACGCTCTTGTCAGAACAAACGATTATCGTGCACGCCTCGCCCCTTGTAACGCAGTCCAGTCGTGCCCCCCTACCGTCAGCATTCCCATACTGTCGCCTGTGCTCCTAAAAAATTTGAACACTATGGGTCTATATTCACAACTCTTCGCGCACGCCCCGTCCTTTTGAGCGGAGTATAGTCCCGATATATACCGTCACTGTTCCCATACAGCCGCCTGTTCTCCTACGAATTTGAACGCCCTAGACTCTAGAGTCCAGCTGTGCCACCCGTCATGGGAGTTCGCATACTGCCACCTTCGCCTACCGAGTTTGTTTCTTCTTCTGTTATTCACATGATGGTCTAACTGGTCTCGAAGCCTTCGATTGAATAAGTCGCGATTGGTTTCTACCTTCTAAAGATCCGAAGAAGGGGAAATCACCGAAACGTTCGCCGCCCACGTGGAGAAATTTGCACTGTACCTTTGGCACGTTCAAGAGTCGAACATGGTGGCTTGTTTGAGCTTCCGTTGGTTGGTCAAAAGAAGTTGGTCCTGTAGTTTGGGAAGTACTGGTTAAATCGTCTGTTCCTTCTAGAGAGAGCTAGCGCGGAAGACTTTTTTCAGACTTCCTCGATCTTCAAGAAGAAATATTTGGAAAAGTCCGACCTGTCGATCCCAGCTGGAGTATTTCTATTCCCCACAGTGACAGATCAGTAACCTTTCTGCTTCTCAGAGAGGATTAGTTGAGCGGCCTGGTTTTCGTTTCGTTCCCAGCAGGAAGGAATCATGTGTTTATTGTTTGCCTTGTTCCCGTGGTCATCAGAAAGCATGGATCATCAGGAGCCAAAAAGAACAGCGCCACAACTGTTGTTCGAAGACATCGATTTTGATACTTGATACAGAAAACCCCTTCAACGAGCGCATAGAACTTTGACAAACTTATACTTCACTCATATGCAAGCACCAGCTACAAACCATTCGCTCCTGTCTTTCGCGATCGCCATCCACGGGAGATTCAGAATTCGACGAAGATGGCGATGTGAGGAGTCGTTCAGCTGCCTCCACAGCTGTTTTACATGATCGACGAGCATTTCCCCCATCTCGCACCAGGTCTACCATTATGCCGTGAAGATCCTACGAGTGCCCACTCGACTGTTCTTCTTGTCCACCTGTCATCATCTCTTCTCATTACATGTCGCGAACTCGGGACATTTTGCGCGTATCGGAGCTGCGGAGCCCGGCTCCATATTGAGTGAGCCACTGAACCTCAAAAGACATCGTCGAGCGCTCTGTAACTTGTGCTCAAAGCCCTTGACGTGGATGCACTAATCGCCAAGACTTCGAACCGTAACAGAGCACAAGAACTGTGGAATCGAACAGATTAGCGCGCTATTCCACGTCAGCTTGTGTTTTTATGTAGGGAGCCTACTAATTGATAGACCAGTGCTGACATGGTCGCATTCGCTTCGACTCCGGTAAAAGCTCTTTCATAGTCGAGGAAGGTAAGGACAAGAGGTATTCGCAGTTCTCCGAATACTTCGATGACCACTGCGACCGCTTAGATGGTGTCTAAGCAATTCGTGAGAAGCATGTAAAGCACACTTAACAAGCTTAGAAGGCGGTAGTTGTGAAGATCGTACCAGTCTCTCTTCTTATGAACAATGACCAACCGCGAGTTCCTCCACTGACTGGAGATTTTTTCTTCTGGGCGGTAGTATATAATGTGTGTTGCGAGAAGCGCATGAAGTTCGTAGCCACCCGTACGGAGTAGGTCGTCTGAGGTCTTGCCGAGGCCTGGAGTAGCGCTCTTTTTCATGCTCGCAATTGCAACTCTCACCTTCGAAGGAAGTATCCGAGGTGCTATTCTGCCCGGGTGGGTTTTTTGTTCCCGTACGTGTGTCGTGGATCGATACAGGTGGATGTAAACCTCTGTGTAATTTCTCCCATCACAACTCTCGATTTTGTGAATGTTCCGTCCTCCTTCTTAAAACACGAAAGTGGAAGACTGTGATCCTGGAGATCCCGATGGCGTTTTTTCAGACTAGCGCGGAGGAGTCGTTGATCAGAACCACAGCAGAAAGATGGTACCATACCGACATTCGTCCAGCACCACTTTCTTTTTGTTTGTTGTTATGTGGTTCAGTTCAACTGAGTTGTACCGTTTGAAGACTCCCATGTCTTTTTTTTTGGAAGAAAGAGATGCAACAGAAGAGTCGAGCCGCGGACAGAATTCCAGCTAGATGGTTTTCGTTCTCGTTACTGTCCCCCATTCCGATTTTTCCAGTCCTGAACTCCTCCTCTAGTGCTTCGCCAAGCCTAGCGTTGAGATCTTTAACAACGACTTTGTGGAAGGACCTTTCGTTGTGGACGATCTCCTCAAGTTGGTCGTAAGACGCATCGAGCTCTACCTCGTCAGCTGTACAGCGCGGAGAATAGCAGCTGACGATGAAGATGGGCTTAAGGCGCCTATGTCGTAGGCGTAGGATAACAAAGCGAGCAGGCAGGAGCTCGCGAAAATCGACGAGATGAACGATGGAGGGGTGCGCGACAAAATCACCGCTGCTGACGTTCCACGATAGTAGCTTTCTACCATGAACTATAAGGGTTCCATCATTCGTTCGTCGTACGTCGATCCTAATGCTCTTGGTTTCTTGAAACGCAATCATGTGATATTTAATGTGACTAATCGCATCGAGCAGCTTATTGAGAGCGGAATTGGACGGGACTATTCTCGGCTTATGGTGTAGGCGGAGGTGGTGTAGTGGCAAGTGGCGCACTATATCACACGCACGGTTAGGGGTTCAAATCCCGGATCGATGCCCGCCTAGGCCAACCAAGCCTTCCATCCCTCCGGGGTCGGTGAATTGGTACCAGACTCGTCTGGGAGGATAAAAGCACTGACTTGTACATCGGCTGGCCACCGCAAGTCATTGTATAGGCCACATACGCACTCATTACGCCACTACGATTCTGAATGGAAGTCGAGTGCGGGGGCGCATCCCTCAGACGGGATTGATTAACGCCACAAACTTTATCCTTTATCCTTTATTCTCGGCTTATAAGTGTACCAGTCGGGCCGCCCTGCTGACGCCGGGCTTCACTCCTTCGTATATTAGGGTCGCAATAATCAGCAATTGAATCTTCTCTCCTCATTTGAAACCGATGATATTTTTCAGAACACGAAAAAGAGGACTAATAGGGCATGCAAGATGTATTAAAAAGGAGCCGATGCTCATGCTCACGACTGGAAGATTCGATCTGTTATTGTTCATTTTAAATAATGACCCATTGAAGGTCCAACTGGTAGGTAACCAAACCCTGAATGGTACTTACAAATGTTGTCGAGCCATACCATTATCAAACGCCTTTCTCAATGAAGCTTACTTTCACTACGGATATACCATTAGATGGGAATCCAGGGTTATCGGATCAGTCGGATAAGTTTTATCAAGATTGATATCGAGGCGAAGAGAAACAGTGATCTTCATTGAGTCGCAAACTTTGCTGGGTAGCGGTCGTAATCTAATAGCAAGAAATGATCCTGCTTCTATCTCTTGATAATTTAGTACCTTCAATCAGACCCTACCTCTGGCAGTACCTTTTTCGTCAAATGAAACATCAAAGAGCCGGGTGAAATTGACAATTTTCGCGGAAATCACGCCCCTGCGGGCGGCATCCGGACCTGCCACCCACCGTATGTGTTTCTATCCTATCTCATGTACTCCTACCAAGTTTGAACGCTCTAGGTCAACGCGTACAAGAGTTATGGATTTCCGTTCGGACACACACACACAAACGCGGACATTAGCGCGTTGTATATAGTAGGAAAGTAGAAAACATTCTCATGTGGGAGTTTTGTCATGGTCCGAAATCCAAGGCGTCCAACGCAACACGAGACTTCTTCGCCTCTTAACGGTTGCCATACCATCCGACGCCGGAGACGACTGGGCCCAGTTTGCGGGTACGGCTGTTGACAGTCTCTTGAACTATCTCGAAGGGTTTCAGAAGAATCACAAAAATAAACAAGCAAAAGAACATGCACCCCCAAACTCTGAACCTTTAAGAAAAACGGCAATAGGGGCCATGCAGGGAAACAGGTTGCAGGAACCCAGCCCACTAACTCTTACATGACACCAACGGCGACAATGAACCTACTGGTCATTCGAAATCAGTCTTTTTAAGCCACTCACTGTGATTGATGGCTAGATGTGGCTATGTCTATGCTTGAAGTAATTTTAATCCTAAAATCACGCAAGTTCGAAAAAGTGCTTCCAGTTATGTAAGTAATGGTTTCAAAATGCGATCTAACTTAAGTCCTCGTATCCCGTCACGATCAGAAAATACTGTAGAGAATGAATAGCCGTTACAGAATGACAGGGTACGGTGGCAAATAATTTCTCCAACGTAACAAGTTAGTGAAAATGAAGGTGTTAATCAACCAAATCCGCCTGCTCGTAATATCTCATAATAACTCCTTTCAGTTCGCCATTTACTAAGATGTGTGATGGTAATAATGTTTTTCTAGCTAGCCTCTCCAAGGACCTCATCTTTACATTCTGCTAGAGGCCTAAAGTTACCTTTCATGCTAATTGCTTTCGTTGATCAGTCTTTACAGATACAACTCAGTGGCGTTCACGTACCACAATAAACCGTTTCGATCAGATCGACCCTTTAACTTCCATGGAGTGGCTAGCCATAGAGCTTACTTTTATAGTATTTGTCTTCCTACCTGCACTAGCTCATTGTGATTCCTCCGACATTACGACCCTCTTGACAGGATCACTTTTCATTTCAAGACTGAATGGCTATCAGTATCTTTTGCGATCAGATTCCCTCCTGCAATCGAAAACACTTCATGAGTTCATGTTTCCGTGGCATTAGCGGGCCTTACCTTACGCGAACTTTTCAGGATGATCAGCACAAAACTTTGCTGCGAGAAGATAGTTTTCTCGAGAACATTGAAAGATTAAGCTGATTCGCCCATCGTTCCAACTTCTGAACACGTAAGTAGAAGTGATTCATCAGTTTCTAAATGGGTAAATCTACTACAGACCTCATATCGTAGACCGGTGTTGATTGCTGACACAGCTGCCTTCACATTCCCTTTGTACGCCCGCTCACTTCCACGAAGAAGAGAAAGTTCCTGCCCCTCCCACAGCTTCATTTTAGACATACTGCACTGGTGGCAAATGAATTTCACGACGGCAGACTTTCCAACCGCCTTCAAACGAGCTCCAGGGAGCCTATGCCCACATCGAGGACAGAAATTAAACAGTTGCAGAAGCATTTCCTCTTTGATAGAGAAGTATTGGCTCAAAACAGTTGGGCCCGTCTTCTCGACAGTAGTTGTTATGCAATTGACAGGTCCACCATTAGAAGCACAACCATTAACGCTCTGAAACAATTGCCCATAGAAGAATGAACGAAGAGATTTACTTACTTAATAAAATTTCAGATTTTACCTTTTCGGAAATAGAGCTGCTTCCTGCTTGCTGGTCCTTCTCTAGCAAACGGCTCCCGTTAGGCCTACCTGGGTCTGATCTTTCCGACACGCTTAAAGCTTTTCCACTGCCTCCATTCTTCCCAGATGAAGCCTTTCCGTTGCAAATCTGAATTTCAAGTAGGAATCATAAGGCACCCACACATCTGCAGTTATCACCTTACCTTCTCTTCCGTTACTGGCCAAAATTTCGTCGCATAGTAACAACTAAGAGCGTCGTTGAGAAATTTACTGACATCACGGCATGTTACGACAGCGGCCCCCTGAACTTGTAGTAAGCCCTTTTTTCGAAGTACAATGAGCGCGTAGATACAAAATAGAAACAATATATGCGTAAATCATACTTCTGCTATCTTGTTAAGCTCGTCTATAGTATCGCTAGGTATATCCCCGTTCGCCACGTACGCAGTAGGTCTACGGGCGTTCGGATCTTCAACGAGGCGGATTCCACTCCCTACTCGTGCCATTTCGGCCGTCCAAAACTGAGCCTGTTAAGAAAGACTACAAACTACTATACACATATGTGCACACTTTTTGCCGCTTACCGCGTGAACCACGTGCCGATGGCAAACGTAAACGTTCCGTTTTGTAGCAGTCTCAAACGAGCTACGGGCACGTTCAACCTCCATGTGACCAGCTAATGTAAGTGACATTAGTAAGGTTACATTTTGGTTCAACGCCGCAGACATCCTTCTAGCGGTTTTCGCACGCATTACCCTCTCACATACCGCACAGATCACCATTTTCAAATCTTTACTGAACATAGTGTATTACGTCTAGGATACAAGGAACTCTAACTCAATAAACGACTGACTTAATAAGCAGCTAACCAAGGACACAAAATGATCTCGCGTATCGATAAAGAAAGACTGGCATGCTAACAGTTGCTGGTCGAAACAATGATTCAGCCCGTATCGACCATTCAAATTGGGTTCGAGCTGTAGTACTGCTAGGCGTTTAACCACTATGAATATTAATTATGGAGACAATAGCGCACGAAGGCATATAAATGTAAAGTTACAAATCTCCCTGATATAATCTGTATTAAACAAGGCAAAGAATGGAAACGCTGATCCCAGATCGACCGCACAGAACGAAATCAAAAGAGAACAAAAAGAACGCATGGTAAGCGGAAAAAGTGATTCTTTCAGTAGTCTAACCTCGAGACTGTGCAAAGACACCGTCGCAACTGCGTTTGTTGTGCATTTGCGTAGTTATGCAGTTACAGTATTTTCGCTTAGCTTTTAGGGGCAAGCCGTTTACCTTTCATTCAGCGTTCTTTTACGTTCTACCTGTGGAACATAACCCTTAGTGTCGTCTAACCGTGGCATGAGTTTTTAATCATTTTATCGAGGTAGGGGTACCTCTTACAACGACAAAGCAATACAGGCATTAAATTTGGAATGAACTTTCGGTAGAAATGTAGTTCGTTAGGGGCCACCTCTTGTTTCTGAAACTGAACGCTAGAGTCAGAGTAGGAAGTCTAGCTGGTTTTTCGGGCCCGTAATGGTGCTGAGAAACGCCTACGACCAAGGAAAAATGGTTACGTACCCAAGCATCATGAGTGGAGGAGCAGCAGGGTGAGCGAGACGGTTGTCTCGTGAGAAAAATTCATTCGTTGTAGTTGATCATTGATTCATTTCTATGCCAAGTGTAACCCGAACCGTGCTACAGTAGTACCTATTCCTGCTGAGAGAGTAATGTAAGCGTGGGCGCATCTCACAGCATTGGCTTATTGTACGAGCTCTACAAAACCTCCGTATGACTTAACCTTTCAGGGCGGAGTCCGCAAGCCGAGGCAGCGGAGAGACGTCTGGCGACAACGACACCGAGCAGCGTCGACTCCCCTACACCTTCTCATCCGATACCCATCATCTTTCACTCTCTAAGGGCGAAGCCCTCCACACGTAGAGCTGACTTGTATCGTGTTATTGTAGTAGTAGTCTGTGCGTAACAGTTCCTTGCTCATTCTCGTTTATGCGTTTGTTTTGCCATGATGTAGCTACGAGATAACAGCAGGTCATCTTACCTTTTTACTCTTTACTGATGCTTCAAAGATAAACTCTATTAATCTGACGTCTCGCGTAAAATGATATCGCTGCTCCACTGGGCGCGATCGCTTACTGTAATCACTCGTCCGATTCTCCCCACTTCTAAGGCTTGGGTGAGAAACTATATTCCTTTGCCTAAAAAACTAATGTTCACTCGGAGACGAATTTCGTGGAGATCGTCCAAAATTAGTTGTTGCCCGGAAACCCGTCATGTGACTCGTCATGTGACCTATCGTGAGATTGAGGCAACCTCAGGGATTAGTGGGACCAGCATACATTCAACATTGCATGAACATTTGATTGTCACAAAATTTGTTCGCAAAAAAAAACTCCTCACTACGACAATGCGAGCTCTCACACATCGGCTCAAACAACTGCATTTTTGAGCTCTCGAAACATCGATTTAATGAGTAATCCGCCATATGGCTACCTGACTTGACACCGAGTGACTTCTTGTTATTACCGTACGTAAAAGATAAAAGGAGATCTCAACGTTCAACGAGATCTCAACCTAAAGAAGTGGTTGATGCGTTCAGAGTGCATGTTTTGGAGATACCTCGAACAGAGCGGCAAAGTGTTTCGACACTTGGTTCAAACGCATGCAAAAGTGTATAGATCTTAATAGGGGATGTGTTGAAAAACAATAAATCAATTGTCAATGATTAATATTTATTTTTGTTCTCTAATCCCGAAACATAAAAGATAACCTACGTATTACTCCTGAGGACCACTGAGTATTTCCAAGGGGAGAACTCAATAACCATTTCTATGATGAAGCGTGCCTTTAAAGGCACAGTTCGCGGGGACGGTACGGACGTGCGTCCGAGGGTGCGCACGGCAAATTGCGCGGCGAAGGTCGTGACGATTTGTACGGCTGCGGCGCCAATTTTCGGGGCACAAACTCGAAGTAGTTAGTTCAGTAGGGTCAGATGATCCTCCTAATCCACTCTATTTCAAATTTGGACCCTAATGATAGGCGCCAAAGTCGTTCAAATCATTACAAACTTCGCCGCGCAATTTGACGCGCGCATCCTCGGACGCACGTTCGTACACATACCCCAATTCGCGTAAGAATTGTGTCTGAGTCCTCTGTTCAAGAGTATCCAGTGGCCCCCAAGCGTAACAGGAAGGACGCTGTCAGTTCAAAAACTCAACAACTAGGGCATAGTGGGAGCCTCGTTACCGGATTGACCGGTGTCACGTCAGACGACGGGGGGAGGGCGGAACTTATATGCGTCCGAGGTTGCACGCTGCAAATAGCGCGGCGAAGTTTTTGGCGACTTGAACTACTTTAGCGCCTATCATTGGGGCCCGAATTTGGAGCGCAGTGTAGTTTAGTAGGATCGGCTGACCCTACTAAACTACTCTGCTTCAGGTTTGTGCCCCAATTAATAGGCGCCAGAGTCGCTTGAATTATCACGAACTTCGCCGCGCAATTTGCCGCGCGCATCCGCACGTATCTACCGATATCCGGCGAGGGAGTGACAGCGCCCTTTTGTATTCTGCATCTCTGGCCCCAGACGGTAGAGTGCGTAGTGACCGCGCTAGGGGAGGAAATCGGTTTGTGAGAGATGCAAAAAGCTGGGCATCGAACCATCTCTGCGTGGTCTCTATGCGTTCTGCCGTCTGGTGCCGCGGAGCAGAGCGTCAACTCGCCGAACACTCCTTCTTCGCCACTTTTTGCCTAAACTCGTCCAACCCCCCCATTTAACTAGTTTTTTGTGCCCTCGTATTTCTTTTTGTATGCCGTTTTTTTACCCTTTATTCTTTATCTTTGCACTGTTCAAGACTGTATCCTTCATTGTCCGTCAAGAATCCAAAAACTACCGTGAACTGTGTCTTGAAGAAATGATAACAGCGTAAGTTACGTCTACGCCAAGGAGCAGGTGTTGCCGTCTCACAAGTAGTACCCAAGTGGTCAAAGCTTTCAGTACAGAAAAAATTCCCCTACGAGTGGAGAGGGAGGATTTTTCTCCACGTAATAGTATTTAGACTCTTTGAACCTAAATAACAAAAAAGGAGCTCAGCTGATACACGTGGTCGGAACGAAAATCCACTACGGTCACGCGGTTCTTACAGAGACTTCACGATAAACTAAAATGAAATGCAATGGAAGCAGAATTCCATACACAACATATTTCCTTCCACGACATGACCTTTTCGAATGTTCAAATCCTCAGCTCATCACGTCAGCGAAGAAGGGCCTTGGACAACGGCATGGAGGTCGGTGATGCAGCCAGGGGCTACCTTGCATCACGAACATTGATCGAAATTTGACCGGGAATTAGTACTGAATATTCGTTTTTGGATGCTCATGCACCCACACTCTTTTCGTGAAGATCCAATCCAGATCAGTATGTGCGAGCAAGCTACGTCCTTAGCGACGGTGAGAAACATATTAGGTCGATGCATAATTATTGCGGATTTTTTCGCGGCTTCTTTTCTCTCGATATAGATCAAACATAGAATGGGTTTTTATAGGAATAATTTTCATGATTTCCTCTACAAAAATGTGTCTAGAAAACCGCCGCATATTCGCAAGATCATGCTCTACTACTCAGAGAAAGGTTGGGAGGTGGCAGGGTCATTGCGCGATCTCAATAACTTCTCGGCGATGGAACAATCAGCCAAAGCCAACTAAGGAATGAGATCTGCTATATTAGTAATCTAGCTAATCTACTATATTCCTCTGCGGAAACTTTTATGGATTGTCGCGTCAACCGCTAGTTGGAAAACTGGCTAAGGAATAGATACTACGACGATTTGGATGACATGATTGCTGATGTCAAAGCGTGAATCGCCTCCAAAGAACAAGACTTCTTTGCCTTTGGAATCCGACTGCCTAGTCAACGGAAAGCAATGCTTAAAGTGGATGGTGGTTAAGTTCCTGAGTAATTATTCGAACATGATTTTGTTCAACATTTCTATCATTTCTTCGAAAAAACTTGTTGCAAAAAGTCCGCAATAATTATGCATCAACCTCGTAGAACCATTTGATAGGATAGAGGCCATACCGCAGCAGTACAGTAACACGGAATATTTACGAAGGGATCATGGGATTGCAGAAGTCTGACCTCTTTTCAGATTTTACTCTCACATCTATTTATCAGGCCGATCCACCGCTTCGAAGTACGTCGACAACTTGATTGTCATCGACAGACTTTTTCTGCTGTTAAACAGCAAAAGGTTATCCATCGCATTGCTTTTCAATTGCTAATGTTAAGTGTTGTCCTCGGGCCTCCAAAGCTTTTATTCAATCCTTCTTCAATCTCACTGTAATTATGTATGAATTATGGTCTTCTTCGTGCTGGGGGGTTTCTTAGCCTTCTTTTCTCCCTGGCGTTAATCCCGCACCGTTGCACGGTGCACTGCACCTGTCAGCCGTCTCCAACGATTTCTATCTGCGGTATCTTCAGCCATTACTTTAGCTTCGGCGACGTCCTTCGTGATTTATTTATTTATTGACCATTTGACCGCCATTTATTTTCTGACTGCTCGTGGTTGCTTACCCTGAGCATCGAACTCCATTCCTCCCTCATCGGATCATTCTGTGGTCATCTCAGTACATGCCCCGAGCATCGCTAGCGCTGCTCTCTCATCTTTAGCTGAACTTGGGCTGTTTGCATAGCCATCCTGACGTCTTCATTTCTGATCCGATCCAGGCGCGTCCAACCGCAGGCTTATCTGAGCATTCAGCGTAGTGGAGCTGTTTTTCATGGTTTCTACTCACGGGCCAACGTTCGCTGTCGTAGAGCATCGTCACCACTGCATATTACACTTTTCCTTTGTTCGTCCTGGAGCACCAACGGCCGCAGAGGATGCGGAGGATTACCTCTACTTCATACATGTCGCGTTTATCCTATTAGTAACTAGATCACTCCCTAGGTATCGGAAGTCCTAAACTTTTTCGATGGCTTCCCTGAGACTAAGTGCACTTCTCGGGGCTGAGGAATTTGTTCTTCTTCACTTTCAGTCGAAGCCTGTTCTCCGCCAGCACTCTCTGTCATTTCTGCAGCTTGTTCAAATTCTTTGCTCTCCGTTATCAGAGCGATGTCATCAGCGAAGAGGATGATCTTCAGCGGTCCCTCCATAAGTTCTTTTGCGATGACGTCCATTGTAAGCAGTAAGATATTCGTATTCGTCTCGTGGCGTGGCGGTGAGTGGTCGATTCCCGCCTGACTCTGACGTACCCTATTGCCCTACTGGCTTACGCTGGCTCCCGCTCGCAATATTGTTGGTTCTTCATATACTACATTTCAAACTGATAGGAAGGATTAACTCCAACACTGTGTCCCTAGTGGCAGGGGATCTAAGAATCGTCTGAATTGCCACTAACGAAGGTGATTTCTTGTTTTGATAGATCGACCGTCATCGACCGGTCATTTTTGATCTCTATTTGCTGACACGTATCTGCTAGTTTCTTGTGTCGGAAAGCGCTTACTCTTGCTTATTTCCACTTTATTAGGTGTTTTTTATCGATTGGACATAATGAGTTCGTTGCTCTCTGTGGCTTCCAAATTTAAGGGACGGAAAAGTGGACTCATTGACCTGGGATCTCCGCAGGCCTCTGAACAAGAGAAGGCTGTGGCTTCGGCAGTTGATCAATTAATGGCTGATGACTCAATGCCTGCCTATATGAAGACAATCATCGACTATCTGCTTTACGTAAAAGAGAGGCTTGACGTTTTAACTTCTGAGAATAAGGAGTTAACTGAAGAAGTTCAAAAACTTAAAGATGAGAATTCCCGCTTACGCTGTTTTCTGTCACAAAAATCACAGTCTGAACCATTAGTTGAAACAAATAATTCCTCAACTCAAGCATCTCTTCCTAGCAAGGATGGAAATCCAACTATGTAGTGTTGATTGTTGTGAATTAAAAGAACTCTCACGTTCCCTAGTGATCATTGGCATACCTAAATCTCGTGATCCTCTTGCTTCTAATCGGACTGGTACGGGTGATTTCGGAATTGTGCAAATGTCAATGAAACGTATGAACTTTTTGTATTTGTTATCAGGCATACCATACAAATTTTGGTTCCTGCTGTGGAAGACTCTAGAGGTAGACCACCCTTGCCTGATTATCTTAAGAGATTCTCTGAAATTTGTTCTCGTGCATGGGATATCGCGATAAAGTCCAGAAGTCAAAGTGATATGGAAGGATACTTACGTTTAAAAAACGCTTCATCAGGAAACTTGAGAGGTACAATAAGAGGATTGAAAGGGAAGTGATAAACTCTGGAAACAAAGCAGCTGCTTTCTATGAAACTCAATAATCGTCAAGGCGTAGGAGCACTCAAAGATCTAGAAGGAAATTTAGCCTTTTCAGACCAAGCTAAGGTTGATTTATTGGCGGAACACTTTTCGTCGGTATTCAGTCAATCTGATACTGTGAAGGAACGAACTACCTCATCAGTATCGACTTTCCTGCCATGGCCAGCTGCCTTTGGTTCCAGGAAGACGAGTTGGCTGATTGTATAAAAAATGGCCAAATCCTTCTCTCTCACTCTTGATGGCGTTCCTCGGCTGTGGTCTTGAGTCCTCTTAGACATATAATGAACCTCTCCCTCATTCGGGTCGAAGCACCCCTTCTTTGGAAGCATGCTTATGTTACTCCTGTGCCTAAAAAGCCTCCATATGATAGCGTATATAACTACAGGCCAATAAGTATTACCTCGATAATAGCCAGAGTATTCGAGAATAGTGAGGAAAAAATTTTGGATCACTTAGGTAAATATCATGTAATCAGTCCTAATCAGCATGGCTTTGTTAAATGCAAGTCTACGGTAACTCAATTACACGAGGCGCTCAATGATTGGACATTAGGCATGGATAGGAAGAAAGAAGTTCATATTATTCCCTTTGAATTTATAGGCATTCGACAAAGTACCACATGGGAAACTGCTGCTCAAGCTGGAAAGTGTTGGAGTTCGTGGTACTCTTCTCGAGTGGTTATGTGAATTCATCACGGATAGAACATTCCAAGTTCGCATAGGAAACACCTTTTCATTGGCTCAGAAGATCACGAGTGGAGTGCCACAAGGGGAGTTTTATCTCCTCTACTATTCAACATATATACGTATGAGCTAAGTTCGCTTATTACCAGTATTGGGGTCCAGTGCAAGATTTTTGCTGATGATCTAAAAATCTACAAAGTGATTGATTCAGCCAATGATACTGCAGGTCTTCAAGCAGCTATTGACGCAGTTTGTACATGGTCTAAAGTGGGGGCTCCCACTTTCACAGGAAAAGACCAAAGTTCTGATTCTATCCCGTTCGCATCCAAAACCTTGTTCTTACTATAGGGAGGGCAATGTTTTGGAAACTGTTAAGGAGACAACGGATCTTGGTTTTGACATTAACCACAACCTTAATTTTGATGGCCATATAAACAAGGTTGTCAGCAAGGCTACCAATAAGACTTTTAATTTTTATAAAGCGTTCAGAAGCAAGGATGTCCAAGTACTTCTTCGGGCATTTAAAACTTATATTCGCCCTATCCTTGAATATGGAACTGTTATTTATAGCCCACATAAAAAAATCCTTATTAAGACGATTGAGAAGGTACAAAATGACTTCACTAGGAAGCTATTAATTAGAGTTCATGGGTATAATTATATGACTATACCTCACAAAGCTTTCAGAAATAAAATGCTGGGCTTACAGTCACTTGAGCAAAGAAGAAAGCTGAATGATGTACTTATGCTCTACAAAATACACTACAACACTTCCAATGAAATCATGGTTGACAACTTATGTCACTTTGCATTGCATTTTCACAACGTGGCTAACTCACTTTCAGTTTGCCAGTGGTTTTCCTCAGCCTTATCAGCGTGCGTACCGTTACATCAATTTAATTTATTTTCCACTCTTCCATTAATAATTCACCACTATGAATTGTAGCCTTAGTTGTTTTATGCTCTGGTTCATGTTTTATTGCTATGGCTTCACACGAATGTCTTCGTGTAATAAATCAAATCAAATCAAGTCAAGATAAATGGGCTCAGAGCTGATCCCTTGTGTGCCCCAACAGTGACATCTATTGCTCCGGTTTGGCCGCATTGTTGTCGTGGAGCCATCATACAGGTTCATGACCAGGGAGATCACCTGTTCAAAGACGTTTCGTTTTCGGAGGACTTTCCCGACTTTTTCTTTTTAGAGGACTTGTCGCAGAGGACGTTCGAATGCCTTCTTCAGTTTGAAGAAGGCAGGTAACAAGGTCTACGCTTGTACAGCTATGAAGTGGCATCCGTTGTAGACCTTTCAAGCATTAAGCCGAACTGCTTTTGCGAAATCAGAGCCAGTTCCTTCAAAGTTGAGTCGACCAGCCACTCTTACAGTTTCATCGTGTGAGCGGTCAACCTGATCCCCTGGTAATTGCATCACTCCTTCCCGTCCCCATTTGCTCGAAGATGGGAACGATAGCACTGCTCCTCAACGCATCTGGGATTCTTCCTTTTGTGGCCACAGTGTTCAGAAATCGGGTTGTGTCCAGAGAGCCACTTTACAACGTGCTCTCCTATCGTCTTCCATGCCTCGATCGGTACCCCATCCAGACCTTGCCTTCCCAACTTACATCTTTCCTATTGCTCTACGCAGCTCATCCTTTGTCCAGAGATTGATGGAGCCAGCCGTTGCCTCTAATTGTGGGTTATTTTTACGGGCGAATTCTTCGTTCAGGAGCCTGTCGAAGTATTCCTTCTACCTACGCCAGCCAGACGGCGAACTTTTCCTCGACCATCGAGTTTCTCATACAATGCGCCATTTCTGCATTTCTTGCCTTCGCTACAGGGGGGGCGTGCGATTCACGCGCCAATATAACGAGGTCATCGCGCACGCAGCACCGTTTCAGTACCTTCTTGTTGAGATGGACCAAATAAATTTGCAGTAGTTCACGGTTTCACCATGAATAGAGCAAATCTTTTTACTAACTGGCAGAAAAAGCCCCTTCGAGACTGAGAATTCACCTCATAGGTCAACAATTTACTAGTCAAACGTTCAAAATAAGAATAACTTTAATTTTTTCGATCCTAGTAACTGCAATCCATCTGTAAACGTGCATAGTTGGTCATTTCTTTACTTATTCTACTTATAAGTTCTTATAACTTCCGTTATGATGGTAAGAATGATGTTTTAGCGTGTTTTGTCCGATGACCTCATTATATCGGCGCGTGAATCGCACCACACCCTCGCTACAGCAGCCTTGGCAAGTTTTTTTAAACTTCTGTGGGTAGCTAGGTCTTCTGGAGCTCGTGTCCTCTGCCAGCGCTTGGAAGCCGACAGCTTCTGCTTGACAATTCGCTAAACTTCATGCCTCCTTGTTTTCTCGTAATCCACCTCGAGTTTTCCCAGCGTTTCCCTTGCACATCGTAGGATGACCTTCACGGCGTTGCTCCAAGTCTGCTGGATCGGATTTCCGGGATCTGGGAATCCAGCTTCCTGTAACCTTTCCTTGAAGTGTTTCCTTTCGACTCGATGGTGCTACCACCACCAGGTCTTCTATCCGTTGTTGTTTTGACTCGTGGGAAGATCGATGGCGATGTATGTTAGGAGAGGTCTGCGTTGTGGAGCCAGGACTTCGTTAGACAGTACTTTCATGTCCTTCACAGTTTTGAGGGATGACATTCTTACGAGTACGTGGTCTAGCCCTGTTACTTTCCCTTCACTGCTATAAGTTGTCCTCTGAGTTTTCCTTTTCGCGAAGACGGTGCTGCATACTGCCAAGTCGTGAGCTGTGGCCTTCACCGTTCCTGACTCCTATTTCCTTGTCTCTGTGAAACTTCTCAAAGCCCCTTTCGTTCACTCTCACCGTGGCCATAAAAATCACCCGCTCCTATGAGGTTTCCTCCTCAAGAACTGATCCGATGGCCTGGTCAAGGCTCAGATACAATTCATCATGTTCATAGATGGGGCAGCCGGCTTGTGGTGCGTATATGGATATTATTGACCAGTACCCCTCCTTCGTGTCTACCCTCACAGTCACAATTCGACTGCTGATCCTGTTGACGGCGGAGCAGTCTTTGAGAGACTCCACTGCTATGCCCACACCGGTTCGTTTAGTCCGTTGTAGAAGAGCTCGACACCCTTTCCAAGTATCCTGGCCTCTGCACCTTTCCAGCGGGTCTCCTAAAGGCATAGGACTTCAATGTTCCTGCACTTCATAAAATCGGCGATCTCTCGGGACTTCCCAGTGAGCGATCCCATGTCCAAAGCCCCAATTCGAACTAACTTTTACAGGTGAGGTCGCACACTCATCGATAGCTCGCAAGCTATCCACAGGACTCCAGCGGAGGTCCTGCGCGCCACTCCCGGGTGACGTCCTAACTTTTTCACTGATACTTTTGGAGACTTCAAACATGACTGTTGTGACTAATTTTCTCCATCAGCAAGCCGGTCAACCTGGGCCTAACGCTGGTAACAACACCACTCCTGTAAGGCATGAAATTAGCTCGGCAAAGATCGAACTCGCGCTCTCTTTAAGTGCAGACGTGAGCCTACACTGTTTTACAGTCGACTATTCCTGCCTTCATTTTTTCAAAGGTTGTTCCTCACTAAAAGTTCTTTATCTATACAATTATATCTATTATAATATGTTGATTATGCGTATCGCTCTTTTATGCTCACCAACGGCTCCGCCTGAATCATTCCGATAGTGACTTTTCATCTCAAAGCTTGTTCACAGTTCGATGTTTGCAGCCTAAACGTTTTTGTGGTTCTCTGTTTTCGTTGTCGGCAATTACTTTTGTTTGTATTCTTTCTTGCTTGATCTTTTACTTCTTTACGTACGTGCAATTTTAGTTTTTGTTCTGTTCTGCTTTCTCTGAATATTTCAGGAAATCATTTTTAAACTACTTTTCACAAGAAGAGTAGAAACATCATCATCATTTATTAAGGTCAATTTCAGAAAAAGCAGTGTATACAAACCCTTTAGAGACGGTCAAAATCATCTGATTTCATAAGCAGTGGTGGAATGTGTCGTATTCAGTCCTTCTTCCTAATTTACGATCATTCCTAATAACATGTTCCAAAGGAGATCAACAGGCTAAAGGAGATCGGCCATCCACTACGACTCTACCGAAAATTGTCCCGTAAGAGAAGGATGTGTGGGTGGCATGAACTCCCGCACGTGTTCTTCTTCGAACTCCTCATTTGCTGTTAAGTAATTGCAAAGTATTGTGAGGATCTGCGAATTCAATAGCTGAAATCGTCGTATTCTTTCCACCATACGGCTAAGACGCTGAAATAAGAGGCGATTAAAATTGTGGGGTTGAAGTAAGACAAAGAAGAGAAACAAAAAAGACTACAACAATAGCTTACAACTCCATTGACAGTCTCATCTTTCCCATCGAATTTCTGAATTCGGTGGAGGTGATAACAGAAATCGAGGACTTCAAAACGCCTGTGTTGTCCAAGGAGAGAAATGACAGACATGCCAGCCCATTGCAAAGAATCGCCGAAAAGCTCTCTTAAAAAGGGAAGAAACTATTCAACACTGTAAAGAAACTTCAACAAGCTACTCACTCTACAAGTCTTTCATCTTCCGTGCCTCGAGGTTGACAAATGAAGAACTGCAGTGCGGACCACACTCGATGAAATTCCACACACTCATCCACCCATATAACCCCATTGGTTGGATATCCTCCAGTGAAAACCTAAAGCACCTTGTAGAAATAGAAAAAACTAACATCGAAGCAAGACAGTGCTCGAATGTTTGCGCTTGAAAACTTGCTCCACAATGGGAAAGAACAGAGGAAATACGAAGCAGGGAAGAATCGGTCGGCTAGTTGGTACCGGACTCGCCGGCATTGGAGCGAAAGCAAACGTTCGCTACATCAACAGTGCTTTGGGAGTGGCACCAATTCGTCAGCCTATCGAACTCTTAGTCTTTGCTTTGAAGAAGGACACTTGGGTGTTGAAGACAAGTCCAGGTTGTGCAGTAGAAGAATTGCGACAGAACTAATGTGTACGCGTCCAACAGTCTTCAATTGCACCCTGTGCTACAGAAAAGCGCTGACTCAATATATCTCTAATGTCTTAGTCATAACACGTATTTCTGTTAGCAGACCATTTGTTAGTCTTTTCTCCTCTGTCCACTGAAAAAGGTTTGTGGAAGATCTGAAGATGCAGAAGTTGGGTTCTTTTCCGTTCGGTTCACCGCCGCGTGGCTTTTAGTTTTTGGGTTCATGTTTTCTTGACACTGCTTCCCCTGTGCTTCCTGAGTACCTTTCACTTCTATCTTAATATATATTCACTGAGTGTGTCTGTTGGTTTGTCGTTGTTTGTGCTTGTGTGTGTCGGTGTGCATGTTTGACCGAAAATTCATAACTCGTGTTTCCGTGGACCTAAAGCGTTCAAATTTAGTAGAAGTACAGGCGGCAGGATGGGACTCAGGGCAGGTAGCAGGACCAGACTCCGCCCACAGGGGTTGGGGCGTGCGCGATAGAAGATTTCAACCGAAAATTCATGACTCCTATCTTCCTGGATCTGAAGCGTTTAAATTTGGAAAGGGATCCAGGCTGCAAGATGAGAACACTGATGGCATGTGATAGGAAGTGACAACAATTGATAGAGGTTGAAAAGGAGTCTTAGAAGGTGAGAGCCGCAGGATCCGTTACCTCCTTCGTGTTAACGGTAGAACCTTGGCGCTTTAGTATGTGGTGTGGGATCAAAAAGTACCGTAGATGATTGGTGGCAATGACTGATAACATCTGATAAGGAGGCGAGAGCCACTAGGTCTATGAAGGCCTTCGTATTAACGCTGAAGGTTTGGCTTTTTAGTACGTGTGTGGTATGTGAAGGGATCGTAGGTGACATGGAGCGATAACAACAGATAGACTGATAACGAGCCTAAGAAAGTACGGTTAGTAAGCCTTCCGTATCAAGAGTGGAACTTCGGCATTTTAATAAGTGATATGAGATGATAAAACGATGGGCAGGGCACGTGGTTAGACGCACGGACGACAGGTGGACCACTCGCGTCACGTTCTGGTACCCACGTGAGATTAAACGCACACTTGGCCGCCCTGCAACGAGATGGAGTGATTCACTGAAGAAACTTTAGGGAAACGATGGTCAACATTGGTCCCAAACCGCACAAGATCGTCAAAAATGGATGGAAGAGTGTGCTCGCCGCTGAGGATTATCAGCCGACAACGAGCGTCCAAGTATCCAAGTAAGATATGAGATGTGGACAGGAGCTGATTACAACTGCTAGGAGATAAGGGGTTTCGGAGAGCAACAGCCATCTATCAATCAGAATCCCAATGCCTTCGGCATTTACGATGTAGCTTTGCCTGTTCAGTATGTTTCATTCGATTATACAGGTTGGAAAGGCAGGGCGACAAAAGTGATCGGTAAGCGCAGTGACAGGGATTAGAGGCAAAACGATTAACAGATGAGAATGCGCATTCTTACTATCCTACTATACAGGTTGGGCTAAAATTATGATTACACAGATATCGCATCGCCAAAAACGAGTATTGAGCTAACGAAACAAAGTAACTTCAAAAAACACTTCATAACTAAATTCTCTTTACAATAGTACGTTAGCACTGGAATCTGTCGCCTTCTGCGTCCACACAAGCTTGGAGACGACGAGGGAACGCATCGACCGTGGCACGCAGGTAGGATGCGTCAAGTTGATCCCAGGCTTTTTGCAATGCCTTCTTGAGACTGTCCAAGTTATGTGTTGTTTTGCGCACGCCTTCGCTTCTAGCGTTGACCGCACGGAAAAATCCATTGGATTCAGTCCGGGCTGCTTGGTGGCCACTCATCGAAAGCTAAGAAGTCGGGGAACGCTTCTCTACAAAATTCTTGAACAATTCTTGATTTGTGGCCAGGAGCTCCGTCTTGCTGAAATGTCCATTTCGAATGACCAAAGTGTTCTCTCGCCCACGGCAAAACCTGGTCCTTCAAGATTTCCAAATAAGCTTTCCCGTTAACTTTTACTCCTTGAGGTACGAAAATCAGCGGTGTTTTCGCTTCGGTGCTTATCCCCGCAAAGACCATCAAAGAAAGTGGATGTGCTTTGCGTTGTATCACATCCTTTGGTTTCGACTTTGCATAAATCCTGTCGTTCTGTTTATTAAGCACTTGTTCCACCGTGAATACCTTCTCATCAGTGAATAGAATTTCTCTGTGACGATCTTCTTGAAACCGATGGAGCAGCTGTTGTGAGCGGTCTTTTCTCTTCAATTTAGCTTGCTCACTCAGGAAATGACCTCTGGATCTTTTGAAGGCTCTATCGTGCAGATGCTCTTTCACGATTCTGCGCAGGGAACCTCGTGAAATATCTATTTCTTTAGACATTTTGCGCAAAGATCGAGCTCCACTGCGACGCAGTCTTTCGCCCACTTTCTTAATATTCCTTGTAGAAGTCACCGAAGGCTTCTTACTTCTACCCTTTTGATCCGCCGATGTACCTATCTCTCTGAAGCGTCTTATCGTCGAATATACCAGTTGTCTTGTGACATTAAGTCGTCTAGAAATGTCGCGTGCCAAAAGTCCTTGTAGATGCAAAGTGATGATTGTTTCACGATGTTGCGACGCTTTCATTCTTCCTTAGATCAACCGAATTTTTGATGTCATTGGGAAGGGAATAATATAACCAACCTAGTTAATTGCAAAAAAACCGACTAAAAAATTTGAAAGCTCGAAAAAAAAATCGATTTGCGCGCGCTGTAACCATATTTTTGGCCCACCCTGTATATAACGCGCTAGGTGTGTCTGTTGCTTTGTTTGTTTGTGTGTGTGTGTGTGTGTGTGTGTGTGTGTGTGTGTGTGTGTGTGTGTGTGTGTGTGTGTGGGCGTGTGTGTCTGCGCTTGACCGGAAATTCATAACTCCGGTTCCCGTCGGCGTCACCAATGGTGGGTGGCAGGGCCGGGTTCCACCCACAGGGGGCGGGGTTTGTGCGGAAAACCATAACCCTAGCCCCCGTGATCCTAGAGCGTATAAATTCTGAAGGAGTACCCCAGATAGGATGGAAACGCTTATAATGGGTGGCAGGATTGGGCTCCGCCCACAATGGGCGGGGTTTGAGCAGAAATTCATAACTCCTGTCCCTGTGGACCTAGAAACTTCAGATTTGGTACGAGCACAGGCGGTAGGATGGGAACATTTGTGGTGGATGGCAGAACTTAACTACGCTCACGCTCACGATGAGTGTGCAAAAATGTTAATGTAGACTTGGAGCGGAATTTCGAAACCAAGGTTGAGCAAGTCGCAAATAAGTCGAGTTACTCAAACACACAAAGCTAAGCAGGTCTGTTCAAGGCGGACGGGTTGGGTTGGGTGTTTGTATTTGGCAGAGAATGAATAACATCTGTTTTCGTCTTCCGAAGACTTCAAATTTGATAAAGGTGCAGGCCGAGAGGCCATTTTAACACGAGAAGGATGGGAGCCCGGTGCAGCCGGGCGGCCCGACTGGTTAGATTACGACCGCTACCCATCGAGGTTTGTAACAGGGTCCTTTTTAGCCGATATTATTTGCGACAAAACTTAACCGACCACCAATAATCTGGAACTCTCAGAAAATGATATCTTCATAAAGAAAAGGGTCTATTAATAATATCTGATAATGGTGTTATCGACACTGAATTATCATTTCCGAGGGAAAGGGATCGCTGACCTGCTCATTAGGTAGGACCTGATGGTATGATTAACGATGGTAATAAGATAGTTGCGTAAATCCCATCATAAACTGAATGATAAAAGGACGTAGAAAAAATGTCAAGAACTGGGTTTTCTTCCCAGTTAACCAGCTAGTTATGACGGGAAGGGCTCTTATGATGGCGTAGCCTTCATTCAATAATGTTTGGTGATTCCGTAGAAGTGCTGAAAGTTTTACTTCGCTTTGGTTAATTTCGATTTACTACCACAGAACCTATACGTGCGCTCCGAAGTCGAACAGAGTAACGATAAAGGAAATACTTGTCTGTGACCCGTCTCGCTTCCTCAGATGCCTAATCTACTGCCGGCTCATATAGCTCGCACCCATCTCCAGAAGGGTTTCATATTGGCGACAAGACATTCTACTGAAAACATACCGAGTCGTCTAGAAGCATCTGCCGAATCCTTCTCAAAAACATTTCGAAAATGTTCAATCCACAACAAAGTCGCTCCTTAGTCATAAGTTCAGCCTCTCTCGATATAGCGATTTGCTGAAAACTCACGCAACATGATTAACGATGCAACACGCAAAACACTTTAGGTAGTTTGTGCTTTAAAGAAGACAGGTACTTAACTACTTTATTTTCCTAACCGTTGCCAGCCACATTTTGCGATGTAAATGTTAACACAGTGCGAGAAGGAACGGTACGGGTTCGAGTGTCATCCGAAATCAAAAGTTCTCTCTTTAGCTCAGAACCACAATAGTTACCATTAATAGTTTCGACAAGAGTGCAAATAGAACATAACGCGTTGAGTTCAGATGGCATCAACTGGTAACCCTGCATTGAAGCCGCCCCTCTTATTGAGTTCGTCTTAACCTGAAACTGCGTTTTTCCCACCTTCCCTTCTGCTTTAGTACCCTTCTCTTCTCTCCATAATCTTTCAAAATAGTTGACCGGATACGGAAGATAAGGGAGTATGTTGGATGCTTCACCTCATTACAAAGAACCGGAATGCAAGCATTCCACTTCGACCCAATAAATCAAAAGTCAACGAGCGTTCATTCTTAATTATTGAGTGAGTGTATGCGGATTAGAATCGGAAAGAACAAAGCAGAAGCGCATCGATTGCATTTGGTTCTTCAGATTTTAGGCCAAAACACGTTTGAATAAGCAAACTGTGAGGCCCGCTCCTTCCTCAGTATGCAGAACATACCTTATCATCGCCGAATTTCTCGACGACATTAGTGAGCTGAATTCGTGAGTATTTTTCCTCAAGCTTGGCGAGCTGCTTTTCTTGTTCAGCAACATCTAAAACCACAGTACTATGAGATTAAACATACGTTTCATCTCGCTGTTGGTGGATACGTGCAGAGTTCAGTCAGTGACGGAAAGATGAGAGGTTTACAAAGACTGCGAAGAAGACAGGTGCTTAAGAAACAATATGATGAACTGACTTTTTGCAGGCGGTTTCGGGATCACGTTGGTAAAAGCGGCTGCTGCCAATAGATCTTGTACCTCCTCTTGAGCCATGCCAGACTCTAACTGGTGGCAAAAGAGAATAATATTACCCAGTTCACGAAGATCCTCAAATAAAAAGCTGAAGAGTGCAAATTCAAACAATGGTGAAAAAATACAAAATCTCGCTTTCATTCTTGAACAGAGGACCTTCAACAATATCGCTTGAACAATAGCCCAATAAATAAATAAATAAACAATGAAATAAAAAAGAATTATAATGTTGATGTGCATACCTGGCAAAATTCGCCTTTCAACTCGTTATACTTCCCTACGCCTTCAAGATGATGGAAGTAGTACTGGAGAACGCCTGCAATGTCTTGCTCTAATGTAATTATGTAACATGTAATGTAATAATAATATAGCGAAGGGTAAAGCACTTCAGCGTTGTTCAATCCCGTCTGAAGGATGCGCCCGCATTTGACTTCCATTCAGAATTATAGGGGCGTACTATAGGGGCGTATATGTTCCTATGCAATGATTTGCGGTGGCTAGTTGATGTACAAGTCGGTACTTTTATCCACCCAGACGAATCTGCCACAAACTAGCCGACTCCGGAGAAATGTAAGTATTCAGGATTCGTTGGCCTAGGCGGCTATCGATCCAGAACTCGAACCCGTGACCGTGCGTGTGTGAAGTGCGCCATTTGTCACTGAACCACCTCCGCCCCAATAATATAATATTACCTAAAGTGTAAGACTGTAAGATGATGAAACAAGTCAAACGAACATACCTGGACTACCATAGTCACTTCGTGGCAACTTGCACACTTTTGGCATAACAGAATAGATCGTTTTCAGATGGCGTTTTATTTTGTCAGAAATCAGTATCCGAGCCATCTTTAATAATTCTTCCAAAATGACAGCAATACCTGAAATGCCAATAACCACCGACATCTGCGAAATAGCTAGGTGATATCGTAGCAGATACCTTGGTACTGCATCAGCCGTGCGATTGCTTTCAAATGAGGAATTCCTATGAAGCGTGAGAAGGGGAAGAATATGTTCGCAAAAGCAGCATTCAAAGATTTCGATCCCCATAGATAAATAAAAGAAACCTGGGGTTTCCTTTCTCGTGATGGCGTTTTTCGAAACACCTCCTGTGAAAAAAGAAGATTACGGTATGACCCATAAAAATTGGCTATTTACAAGCAGCCATTTTAAAGGCAAAGCACTGACGAGTAGGATATATCAATTGTGCAAAATTGCAAAATACTGGAGCTAGAACTTTGGGTATGGTAAGAGGCTTTCTAATGCCACACTTCAACAATTGTCGGAACAATTATCTGCACACGTACATCTGGACTCTTAAACATATCGCTTTCTCTACTACAAAATACCCTAGAACGTATAAAGAATATAATGGCTTCAAAGACTAACCTTTGCACGAACAAAGCGGTGGGTTGACCCATTGTAGAAAAAATTCGGAACAAAATCGTAATTCAATTCCCAGAAAACATGTAAAGTTATGCGTCCGTGAGGTGCAGAAACATTATGGTTAGCCTTAAAATGAAAACAATAAATCAACGGATGTATTGAAAAACAAATAAAGTAAAAGTAATCTGTAATGAGACCAAAGTAATGAAAAAGGGCATCATTTTTGCTCCAGGCACTTGGCACATATACAAACCAAGTTTTGTTAAGAACTGCCGTTTTCAAAAAAAAAAGGCTCGAAAAAACCTATTGGAGCCATCAAATTAATAGAAGCAATGAAGAAAACTCACCTCAAGTAAAAGATCATTGAAATCTGGAACAGAGAACAACCTTTCTCTCAGCAGCGAATGACACAGTCTGTTGGTTTCTATTAAAAAATCCAGTTCCTGAAGACATCCATTGGAACATGGCTCAAAAAACCATGAAAGAATCACAATGCAAGTGAAAACGTACAACAATAGTGGAAAGTTCAGCACTTTCAAACATCCATATGGCTGTATCGAGGGCTTTCAGGAGCGCAATACTAATCCGTTGGGAAACCAAGCGATTCAAATCGATAGATCGGCCAAGCAACTGCAAGAAAAACATGTTCACAGTTGTGAGTACCAACTCGGGATCAAAATAGAAAATTCACCTGCACATGCCTCTGTCTTAGAATACTGTCAAATCGACCTGCAGGAGGTGTCCTTATAGTCACTCCGGCCCTTTGGCAATCAAGTTTGAAACGCTTATCGAGCATCATGCTTAAAACTCACCGTTCATTTCCAATTCGACTTACGATTTCACAGAGAAAAAAAACGAACCACGAGGCGAGCTGCTTGAAGTGGGTGAATACCATATCGGATAACTTGTATATGAATTGATCAAAACACAGATTAACTTCGGCTTCCACCTTGAGGCAGCAATGAGACAAATTGGAAATAGGATACGAAACAAATTCAAGTTGTACAGATTGAAATACCTCGTCGAAAAGAAATCTTTTTCTGAAGTTGAAAAGACTATAATTAGCGGCATCATTGTATAAATCGAGCTGATACAAAGCTCCTTCCACTAAAGACGAATCCGGATTGGTCAGAATATGATCTGTCAGAATCCACGGTATCGACATCTCTATTGGAAACTGTAAAATCCAGTTATGAAAGAGTAACCTTGCCATACATATAATACGTCAGGAGTGTTATGATCTTGTGTTTCATACATCTACTCGGCAAAGCCAAGCATAAAGTTTGTAGGTTCAAGACCTCTGAATACTCAAGAAAAAACTGAGGTGAAAGAGCAATGAAAACCTGCATCTCGAGGTCTAGGAACACAATTCGAGAAAACTAGGGAAATGTGAAATAGGGCTGAAGAAGACGAAAGAAGGACAAAGATACAGGAAGAGCAAGAGGAGGAAAGGGGTGCAAAATTCTAAGATTCGATAGGAAATTCATAACACAAGGTGGTAATAGAAGTGTGTGATTTACAGTTTACACGTCCACTCAGTTAAGGGCGAAGTCATAACGGCATATTCGTTAATCAGCGAAACTATATCTGGATACGTACATTCATGTGTCACATCAAAACTACACTGTGATCACGGACACAGAGTTTGTTTGTCTGTTTCATTTATTTACAAATAACTTCAGGATTTACCTGGATACGTTGCCCCATTGTCATTTCCAAGTAGAACTCTCTAAACCAAAGTTGGCTTAGCTCAGCTGCCTCGGTTAATGAGTCAGAAAGTCGGAACAACGCAGGCCAATGGGTTGATTTGCTAAAACAAAGCCAAAATTGCTATAAACAGCGTTCCCGAGCACAGCCCAGAATGTTTTGCTAAAGTAACATACCGTAAGAAGACAGAAATCCTTTCTATTGTTTTTGCATCGAGTTCCTTTCTAAGGACGCGCTTTCCACCGCTAGCCCGCTCCGAAATCAATGACTCCAACTGCGTTCTGGCCATATAGAGCTGCAAACCAATCAGTGCAAACGAAGAAAACAAGTAAAACAGAGAAAGTCCTCCAAAAAACGTAGGCGCTGCTTACAATCAAGCAAAGACTGACTAATGAACAGTCGTAGATAAGAAACCTGTGTGCTGCTTGGAGTTGGGGGTGAAGCTCTTCGAGCTACTCGTAAATCACTATTTGAGCTGTTGGTTGATTCTTTTCCTTGACGTTTCTTCAGCTTCTCCATTGATGGGCGAGATTCCGAAGCAGAAGTGTACGCATCAATACATGTGTCACGAACCGATTGCAGAATACTAGAAAAACGCCGTTATTACGTGACTTCATAAGGTGCCATAGGCGTGAATTAGAAGCCGCCATCTCAGTATCTTCAATGCAACACGTTTATTAACATGCCTGGCTAATAGATCCTTTTTACCCTTGACAGCTTTCTGTATAGGCTCGTTGAAAGCATGCTGCACGAAGCCTTGCAATTCTGCGTATATGTGACGTCTGAATTGAAAAAAAAAGTGAGTAAATCGAAGTGAGTGAGTGAATCGGTGGTTGCATGAAGAGCGGTTGCTACACTACTCTCAAGATTCAATTCATTGCAGCTGTATTCCGATTTAGAAACATTGATTCGCAATTGAATTGACTTTAGCCGTTTAGAAACATATTACCAAATTAAGGATGAAGAGGGAAGGTAACCTTTGGTACCTGATAGCATTCGATAATGATGATTCGATTCGTCCTAACAGCGATTGTAAGCCTTTTATCATAGCAATAGTCTGAATCAGCGCAGTTTTTTCAGCTGCAGAATAATTGTATCTGGAATGAAGCCAAGTAAGGACAGCATCAAGCTACCAATGCATTTCAGAAATCCTCATTGGAAAAGTGCTTCTAGATCTTGATCGTATATTCACATTTAACACTTCTGCACTGTAACAAAGAGCAGCTCATCATGTATGATTAATTTTATGCTGGAATGATGCATGTAGAAGTTTACCTCGTTGCTCTTTCGTACTCCTCTGCATTTTCCGGGCAGTCCTTATTATCTTTGCTATTTGTTGGATGGAGCAGTTTCCAACTGATGGTTTCAACAACGTCCGCTGTCCACTGACACAACAACTGCACACCACTTAGTGCCAACGACGTCAGCTCACGGTTTTCAGCATCGGAATTGAGTGAGACACGGTCACTTATAGCCACCTTCAAATACAAAGTGTCCGCATAGAATAGGAGCGGCAAAGAAGATTGGTAGTGAAGAAGTAGCAAATGGATTAGGCTGAGAATTTTCGAATTAAAGACGGTTTTGTATGCTACCTCCTTAATTATTAATTATAAGTAAATCGTGGTGGTGTAGTGGCAAGTAGCGCACTCACACACGCATGGTCACGGGTTCGAATTCTGGATCGATATCCGTCTCGGTCCACCAAGCCTTTCATCTCTCCGGCGTGGGCGAAGTTTTACCAAACTCGTATGGAAGGATGAAAGCACTGTCTTGTGCATCGGTTGGCCATCGCAAGCCATTGAATAGGCGACAGACTCAATCAATACGCCACTACATACGATTCTGAATGGAGGTCGGTGCGGAGCGCGTCCCTCAGGCTATTGATTGACGCTCGAAGACTTTATCCTTTATCCCAATTTAACATTCGAACTAGATCTTGTGAGAGAGAGGGCTACAAATAACAGGGAATGAAAGTTTCATTCTTAGAGGAAACTGGAAAAAAGCCAACACCCTTTTACTAATACAGTCTGCTATTTTGATGCTCGAATAATCGTAAAATTGTAATCGTAATAACTGCGAAGGGACAAAGTTTGCGTGGAATGATCAAAATTCCACAGAAAAGATTCAATGGGTGTGCTGGAAGACGAGGGGAAAAGAAAAAAGCAAGGAACAATTGTGTGGAGGAAAAAAAAAAAGAAATTCAGCTGTGAAGATAGTAAATAGTAAACAGTAATAGCAAAATTAACAAACAGGGAGTGAGCAAAATGAATATGCGCTCACCATCTCATTGCTCTACATGGCAAAACAGAATTAATCAAATCGAAAAAGGTAAACTAACACTGTTATTTAGTTTGGCGAGTTGCGTTACGTAGGACTCGTGATCTGCCCTGGTAACCTTCACTCTTTCAACTATATTGACATGACACTTTTCCCCTAAAAACACTTACATTGTGGAACATTCCCCTACAAACAGAACAAGCTGTATAACTCTCATCTGATGCTTCTCTTCTTCATTCGTAGTCAATTTAAGGGTGCATATGTATATAATTAGAAACGATGTTTAAAGATTCTTTTCTTAAGCTCATGGGAAACAAGGTGAAGGAGGGAGCAAGAAGACTAGGGCTACAATCAAGAGATGCATGAGGGGAGAAGACAGAGCCTATTGAAAAAGGCCAAAGACTCACAATACTGACGAGCTATGAACTAAAACTCGGCCTTGGCGGGCCCAAAACACGTACTTGAGCTCTTTAACTCTTAAAACACCGCGACCTTTCTTGTCCTCGCCTTTTGATAGCTTTCATACCATAGCTTATCAGCACCTACACGTATACGTGGGAGCCGGTCAGCCAATATCAGCACTGAACCGTTAAGCTGTGGCATTAAAGCCATCAAGTCTGCAAGACTTCGGATCGCGTACTGATCGTGATAAAGCAGTTGACCAGTCAAAGATGCCGAAGATATATCCTTCCGATAGCTAACTGTTGCTAGTTTCTAAGTCAGTACTTATACCACTATACAATGCATGAAATGAACTAATGTGAAGGGAAAAATACGGGTAAAGAGGAGTTATTAAAAAAGAAGTTCAAGACTTCAGCACCAGTTCAGAACAATAAAAAGTGTAGAGAATCAGTGTCAATAAAAGCTCACCCTCCTTGTCACTTAGGGGCCATTTACTAGCATCATAAAATTGTGATCTTCTCACGAACGAAAATGGTTGAATTTGCATATCTCCATACAGAGGGACAACTTCAAGCGACTGAAATGTTGGAGGAATTTGGAAATAAAGGATTGAAAGCTCTCAAAGTATGACATGAGTACGTACGACAAAGCACAGAAAATTTATACCTTGAAAATTCTATCCAACCGGCTGATGTTCAACCTTTTCTTCTGATCCATTTTCGCAACATTAGCAGAATCACCGTCCATAAGGAAAAGAGAGAACGCTATCACCTGAACAATTTTAACTATAATTCGAACTGCGGACCAACCTGAAAATGTAAATAAAGATTAGGGGGACGGGAAAACCCATCTTCGATTACTTACTTTCACAAACATATGTCGCTCTGATGGAGCAAGGTAAAGGTGAGCTTCAAACATATGAGCGCAAATGTTTATAACATCAGTAAGCAGCTCTTCATAGGCCTCAATCTGAAGTCACTCATGACCATATCTCAAAAAGCGATTAGTATGAACAACATACCTTAACCATCTTTGCCCGGATGTCATCCTTTATTTTGTTTTGTGTAGCTAGAAACATGCTAAGGTTTTGCATATCGTGAATAGTTTGTGTGTCCGACATGACTTGAAGAAATTGGGCGGCTCTGAATCAATTCCTTCAAAAAAAAAGTAAAAAAAACAAGTAAAATCAAACGGAATGCAGTACCACACCTTCGAAAAGCAGAGAAGTCATTTTTTATTGAAGCTTTCATGTTCTTCAACTCGTCCAACACAGCAAACATGTTCAAAAACCTACCCAATGTCAATAAATATGCTTCAGAAACGAAGTCCTTAATAAGAGTGAACATTGTGTAAAGATATAATTCGTGGAACAAACGCAATGAACTCACTTTTCGCTTTTCGATGTGACATAGACGCCTAACTTCTTCACAGAAACGCGAAATGGCGTCATTCTGAAGCCGCTTACCCACATTATTATAAGTTTAAAAATAAGAATAGCAAAGTTTCCCTGATTATTACATAAAAAGCCTAAAGAAAATCATACCGTAAACAGCATAAACTGCTGCAGCTTATCGACTTCAGGTCTCAGGACATCCACTACTTTCATGTTGATTTCAACGCGATTCGGCTGATCATTTGACTTCACCTAGAAGCACACGTTTGAACTCTTACTCAAGAGGCTTTGCAGGTTGAGAGAAGTGATTATGCTCACTGTAGGGGCAGCTCGTGAGCAACATCTCCACGTATAAAGATTTGCAGCATGTTGTAATCCCTCAGCCAACAGGTCATTCTAGAATGTACTCATACCATGAAATAAGCCATATAAGCGCTAAGCAAAATATTTACGCAAAGTGGTATGTGAAAAAAAAAACTATACAAATAATGCATGTCGTGTAGCCTCCTCGATGTATTTGGAAACTCCTGTGACGTACGCATTCCTGTCTTCGAAGTTTGTATCGAAATTGGTTCTGAAATTTAAGTTTACAGACACGCAGGCACAGGGAAATCGACAAGACAGAAATTAATTGAATCCCATTTATTCCACCGTTCACAGAAAACAGCTTAGAATTCTAGAACAGGTTGTGGTAGGGAACATCAAGAAAACACTTTTAAATTGTAACCATTCGCATTTTCGCTTTCAGAGATACAATTTTCAAAAATAAGATCGACTTTGCACTATTTTACTATTGTGTACGATTTTTTCCTGGTTGAGACTTGACACTAATATATAGAGGCAGGTGCGATCACAAATATACGGACAAAGTTCTGGCAAGTGGAAATAATTTGAGTGAAAGGGGAGTGGGAGTGAAAATGTCCAGCCCTTCCTGGAGCTTGTTCCTATTCCATGGGTTAGACTTGAACTATTAGTGAAAGTGAAGTCTATAACGATGATTGGGACATTACATTAGCGAGGTGCTTGGCTTTACAGGAAATCAAATGAAAAATCGTTTAAACAGTCGCAAAATATGGTGTAACAGCAAAATAGCTTCAGTGAACGAATTAAAACTTATAACCTTTTTTCATAATGGTGTAGCAACCAGCTTCACTCAAAAACCATTGCTTCCAAAGAAAGAATTCAACGAAAATTTTTGTAAACTGCTTATCCTTGGAAATTTTTTGACAATGCGACAGGAAAGTAGACAAAAAGTGTTAACAACAGTAAGTCCCATTACAATGGGCTTCGGTTTACTTGGCATTTCAAACGGTCGCAATTGCCTCAATTCCATGATTTCCCTCTGTAATTCTTTCCTGTCTCTTTGTACTTTTACAAAGCATTCATTTCCCTGTAGAAAGAATCAGTAGAATGGGTGCAGTGCTTAATTTACATGAAGGCGATAGATAAGGTGAATAGTACCCTTGAAAAGGACCAATCACTTAAAAATGAACCTGCATAACAATGGAAGTGGACGAGCCTCAATAGCAGGTTGATCGTCTGGCAGAATTAGGTCTTCCAGCAACTGAACAACAGGCTTTTGAAGTGAAATAAAAATAAAATGTTCCGAAAAATAGTTTACCTCTACATTACCCAAGGCGTCCTTTAATGAGACGGGCTCCGCCATCGGGAGGACTCTCAAAACCCGTCAGCAGGTCAGCCCAATATCAGTATGAGTAAGCCAGAAAAATCCAATTACAGCGCGCTCCAGTCCACACAAATGCGCCATTCTGCCACTCCCTCCCTGACAATTTTTAAGCGTTTTATTTTCGTTCAAAGGTCCTTTCCTTTCAAAATACCCCTCTCCAGCATATCCAACAAAATGGAAATAGAATATCTAGGTAATTTGACAGAACATCGATACCCAAGCGGTGGTAGGACGGCATAGTTTCAAGTGTCGTTCGGTAGAAGTTCCCCCTCTGAGCTTTCGGCTTTTTAAGAGGGTTGCCGATCCCATCCCTCGTCACTCTCTTAGTCTGAGACTACTTTCTGAACTAGGGACTCCCATAATGATTTGAGGGGCGGGGACGTGGGAGACCACCGAAAGCGTGGTCCTCCCTTTTTCCTCGAACAGCGTCAGGGCAAAACCTAGGTTGCGGGCCGTCTTGAATAAGTACATGTTAACTATTATTCTGTGCTTTTCATAGCGGTACACCACACCTACATTTTACTTATAGAAATTTACTACACTATCACAGGGATCATTGCCCGAGGTCGTCCAAACCTTCCACTAGACCCGTCTGGTAGGATAAAAGGGGAGACGGGCGTTAGGAACGATTTTGGGTAATCGATTTGTCGCACGCGGCTGTCGCGGACCACTCATTCGCCCTTATTACAGCTCTAGCGTTTTTCATACAGCTCAATCGATATGCGATCATTATTTTATGCATAATTCTACTATTAGTACTTTTCTTCTTGTATTTCTTACCTACTGCTGCATCCTGCTACAGTCCTTCGCGCGCGACGCCCCTCTCACCGCGACGCGACCATTTCGTTCCTAACGCACCACACCCCTTTCCTGAACTCTGCCCTTTAATAGATTGCATGTGTTGGAAGCAGCTTGGAGGTTGAACTTCAAAAAGCCCTTCCACACATGCGAGTTCCCTTCACCGAGTTTAGCAAGAGTACTGCAAATGTTATTTCGCGTTAAAGAACTACCTGAGCCAGTGTTCAGTACTACGGCAATGATAAACACATGATCGGTACGCTTTGGCTGCTTCCATAGTTCGCGATTTGGCACGCGAGCGATCGAGCGATTGGGGCGGCGCCTGCCCGCGGTATCGACCAAGATTCAGTTGTAAACAAGGGCCAAGGACTATGAAAGCAGCCTTCCTTCGTAGGCATCGTGATCAGTTCATTGACTTTTGTTGCTAACTGTAGTGGCTTTCTCTTTAGACTCTGATACTTCTCCTCATGCTCTGGAATCCGTTCTAGTACATTGTACGAAAATTTTGCAGGTTAGCATGCCCTTTCTCTTGGTTACGGGACATCCTGCCTCTGGTAAATCTACACTCGTGGATAGAATACAGGAATACTTCTTGAGTAAAGGCAAACAAATGGTAATCGTTCGAGATGATGACTATCTTGATTTTCATCGTAGCGATTACGGTAATTCCAGTAAGGTAAGCTCTTTCTCAAACTTTGACAGTTGAGAAAAGAAGGGAGAAAACAAAAGAGACAAACAACACTGTAAGCGGTCTCATTGTCATTCCCTCATTTCCGTGGCAGTGCCACTCCCTCCATTACCCAACTTCTAAAAGAGTGTCGACAAGTGGATTGAAGGGAAAGGGTATAGGTGAGGCGAGTGTATATGTATCTATACTATCTATCTACTATATCTATTATAATAAATCTATAGAATTCTACATGTTCCCCAAACTAATCCATGTGAACTCTTGCTTAAACGGCCATTTAAATTGAATCGCCGCTCTTTGACTGGTCGCAGATTCCCCAAAGAGTACGTTTGATCCCGATCCTGAGTGTATGCGCATCTTTAGTCGGTTACACTCAAAGTTACAAGACAAACAAACAGAAAACCTCTAGGAAGTTCCTCTCATGCGGAAAAGAATTGTACGTCAACCCGTGAGATGTGAGGCTCGGATTAAACCATATGAAACCGGGAACACAGTCAAGCAAGAGATGAGTTGATGAGCGATAGCGAGGTTTCTTCAGATTCACCGATTCACCGTTAGTTAAGCCTCCCTCACAAATCTCTCCTAATACTTCACTGACAAGATTGAGACTACTAAAACGGTCGAGGTCCTGTTGAAGGTTGAACAAGTTGAGCATTTTCTCCCGATGTTCCTCTGTATCTGAATGTCTTTTTTCCTGCACGAATATTTTTGACTACTTCAGGTTTGTTGCAAGCAGCAGGCTAGTCTAAACCCTGAACTGTTCGCTAGCTTTGCAACTCATCAGCAGTTCAAGGATAGAAACGGCCTAATACGCCGCTGGCACAGCGACTCTCATTTTTGCCGATCATCCGAACTGTTTTGCTGTGCTCTTTGCTAAAATATATTAAGAGGCTGCGTCTTGGGTTTCACATCTGTAGGTGATATAGCCATTGCGTTCACCTCCCCGAGGACGCTGTCGCTTGCTGGGTGCTGTCGCATGTCATCTTTACTTAGACTGCCTCCAATTAAGCGATATTTCCATAGTATCTCCCTCGCTCGCTTACAGCTGCTATCATCAGGGGACACAATCCCTTGTTGGTAGCTCGAAACACATCTTTCATGACTCTGGAAAAAGAGGGTCCGTTCCTCACGTAGATACAGACCTAAGGCTTATGAAAATTTTAAGAGATTTCGCTATTTCAGGCGCGAATTTTCGAGTGTCGCTAGGACTTCCTTGAAAAAATTTCAGGAGAAAGACCAGCGATCCTATTTACGATCGTGCGTGCAAAAGAGCTTGACTCAAGATACTGTGGTAGTATGTGATGGTTTGAATTACATTAAAGGTAACCTTTTCTTATTTCATTCTTCAATATTTGCGCTCCGTGTATGATTGATTCAGCAGATCGAGACTGTTGTATTCCCATGTTCTTGTGTTGTTCAGGGTACAGATATGAATTATTCTTAATTGCTAAGCTATGCAAAACCACGTTTGCTGTACTCCATTGTCATGCAGAAATTTCTACATGCAAATGGTTAAACGAGCAAAAGAATGACGACGCAAGGTGATACCACATTTACTTTATCGAACACTTGGCTTTGCTCAATGAAACCGTGTATTTGAGATATGAAGAAAGTACACTTACCGAGCTTATCGCACGATACGAGAAACCTGATCCTCGTAATCGATGGGATTCTCCGCTGTATGAAATCAAAGTTGGAAGAAGTGACAAGTTCGTTTCGTGAAAGTTTCCCTCGAAATATCCTATCAGTAAACCTACTGAAATTCTGCTTTGTGCTGTGTGCTCGTTTCATAGTTACACTTAGCGCCGCAAGTGTAGTAATGGCATAAATATAGGGCTTTTGTTCTCTGCTGCCTTTCTGATGTTGTGCGCTGTATGATATAGAAACGCCCCTTAGTCACTTATAGGTCTTATTTCTAGAAGGCCGGAAGAGGCACCAGATGATATGGGGATCAACTTGGAGCATCCGTCTCCAAAATTTGTGGATATTCCTTTTTCAGACATATTCAGTTGGATGTGTGAGGTTAGTTCGAAGAAAAGCAATGTTTATACTTTTTAATTATTAGTGCGTACGTGTAGGAAGTACTTTTTAGGGTAAAGCACTCACCCAGAACCAAAGCACGCAAGTGGTCCCCACAGCTCCGATCAACTTTCTTCATGAACTTGATCGTGTTACCCAAGAGGTTACAAATGAAATCATACAAGGACAGCGTAACGTTGTTGTTGGTCAGCATGTAGTCATCACTAGCTTCGATCCAGACCCAAACAAGGTAATCCACACTCTCCTTGATCAGTAGAAGTTTCGAGGTTTAAACTTTTAGGTGATGGTCAGTAGAACTCGTACGTTAGCCGAACTCACACGGCTTAGACGACAGTTTATCAATATGTCCAAAGCCAATCCAATCGACAGTAAATCTAAAATAGCCTCCCTGTTCATACACTACCTCAACAGTAATGTATAAGTGTGCACATCAAGACAAGTCATATAATGGCTCCTACATGGCAGCAGTGATTTTTTAAGCCTATCTAGCTGACATTATTTTTATCGTAACGCAAAGAAATTCTTATTCACGATCACTTTTCGGGTCCTTGTTTTCCCTCAGGGCAGTTGTTATATGTTGTTATCTTTGTCAAAGAATCAAATAGAATATTTAATCATCTTCGTATAAATAAGAATTTGGACAGAATAATTGTACTTATAAACAAACACTCAAATCAATCTCAACACTACTCGAAGAGACCTTTAATGAACGAATAATTTACCAAAAAATTGTTCCATATTGAGGCATGGCATGCTGTCAATGCCGATTTCTTCATGAACCGATTTCTTCCGATCATGCCGATTTCTTTCTTGCTATGCCATTGTGTTTGCTCTTTCAGTTGCCGCTTTAACAGCTTCAATAACTGCGGATCGGAAACCTGCAAACGGAATATGTAGTAACACTATAATTAGAGAAATTATTAATTTATTAGTTGTGAAGAAATATTTTAATTATGGTGTGTTTTGCTTTTGTCCCTCATTTAAAAGTAGCGGATGGCATAGCAATCAGCAATGACGTTTACATTTTTGATAAGTCGAGTTTTTAGCGGCAAATCTCACTGCAGTCTACTCTTATCTGAAGTAAAACAGTTGCGGCACCTATCAGTAGCTGTTATCTCAAGTGCATACTCAAAATAGCACACAAGAGTGATATGGAACTTTAGTAAGTGCGCTTTTTTGGAGTGCGCCACGGGTCGTAAATGGGTTTACCAATTGTAGAACTAGCAATTCGGCAAAGCCTCTACAAAGTTCAGATATTCTTGTAATTTCATAGTTGATTTCGTGAACACGTGTTGAACAAATAACTATGTCCAATTTCGGCACGGTATACAATCGCCGCGGAACCAAGTCACCTTCGGGTGAAATCAGATTTTGAGGAGACATCTTTATTCCTTAACGCGAAGGAAAGTAAACGAGGGAACGTAAAGTTTCCCTAATCGTTCTTCTAGTTTCTTCTAGTTTAATGCAGAAAAACTAACCAGATTTTTCCAACTCCCGTAAACCTGCTATGGTAGTTCCACCCGGTGAACACACATTATCCTTCAGAATGGAGGGATGCACCCCACTTTCGAGAACCATTTGAGCTGCACCCTGATAATCGGTAAGAATTTTTTAAAACCTACATTCAATTATTCTTATTTTGTGCTGAGTGACGACGAACTTTTCTTACAGAAAAGCGGAACCTATCCGAACTCACCAGCAGACTCTGTGCAGCAAGTTTCATTGCAGTATCCCGGGAGCATCCAGTAAATACAGCTCCATCAGCTAACGCTTCCATGAATACATACGCCTAAACTGAAGTGGTACCTTTAGGTCCCCGACGGTTCGGGCTTCTTTCAACATAACGTTGCAAACTATTTCACGAAAAATTTACTACATGTGCAGTTCTATCTACACCCAGATTAAAGCATACAACAGTTATTGAAGAGATTTAGTTGAAAGTGATTTTAGCATAAGAAGGTAATATTAGTGGAGGAAGGAGATATTTCCCAGAGAAGAATTACAACAGGAGAAGACCTTGTTCTATAGGTCTTCTTGGAGGCACCTGGAGTTCAGTACAAGCACTATGCACAGCACGTCGATGTGGCAGTGGTGGTGGACTATTGACGAGATTGGCACGCGCTGCTTTGAGTTCAAAGAACATAACGGCCGTCGATTTTTACTATCTTGTCTCCTCGTTCCAAATGAGTTTTCTCAGAGTAACACTAAAAGCTTGGGCAAGATGATATCGCCATGACGATTCCTTTCTCTTCGTTGACCGTGAGTGGCTTGATGAAACAAAAAGAACATGCGGCTGAGAGGGTTTGCGCCACGTTTCGCCCTATACTCTTTCTTCAGAGGCATTCTCACTTTCGTAATTCAAGTTCGCAAATCGCCATCCTTGTGAGTTTTCACATCATTCCATATCTGTCCAGAACTGGCGCTTTTCCAAAAGTCCTTCCAGCACTCCAAATTCGGCAGCATTTTAAATAATTTGGAACATACCCACGCTGGAGCTGACCCGGACACCACACCATAAGCGTTGAATGTTTTCGGTTCAACATCTACGCATAGACCAACTTTGGAGGCGAACGACTTGACTATGGCAACCTGAATTGTGCCTTTGTATAATGAACCGAAAGCAAGTGACCTTGATGAATACCTTTTCTATGGGGGTTCCAGGTTCAGAACACAAAATGGAAGCACTGTTACCAATCGAAGCGGCTGTGTTTGGCATGATTCGAATGATTGGGCCACGATAATGAATACAGTTTAACTAAAAGACTTTTCTTTAGTTCAAATCGGAGAATCACAGGAAAATACTGAAGCTCAAAAACAATTTGCCTCGGTCTTCAGGGTCGGGATGTCGATTCCAGCTAGAATGGAGATCATCAATGGACAGTTCTCCAACGAAGCTTTATTTGACAACAGCATATCATAAACTGCATGTCTTGACTGTGGTTTGACAGCTAGCACGATAATGCCTGAATGGGAAGTTTTGGCACGGTCCAAGAGTATGGAGTTCTGATGACATTACAGATATAAACTGGAGAAATGAATGCGAAAGCCTACCATTCGGGAAGATTTTTGACCATTGTTGATGTGGATGTGAAGACGTTATCGAAACCCTCGCACTATAACACAGCAGCATATGCATATGTACGTCCCGAAAAGTCACTGATATGAGTCAGTATGATCACCTTCCATTTATGTTGAGTTGCCTCAGATTGGCAGCTGATTGCGATCTCTTTTGCAGTGGCGAAACCTAAAAACCGGGAGAACTTTCTAAAATCGTCGGAATAAGAACCACAAGACAAGTACACAAATGTTAACACATAACAGAACAAAACAAACTCAAAACACCATCGATAGGCCTACAACAAATGACTACGAAGAGAAAAACGCAGTCTGTTTGAATTTAATCAATTTATGACTCTTTTTCAACATGGGGAAAACTAGAGAGATTTGCTGCAATTCATAACGTTGAAACGACTAGGACCGCTGTGAGTTTCCAGAAATATGATGAGATCCCACTCAGAATTCAACCGCCTGCTTGATCCAAATAATTTCTTCCTCGCTTCACCGTGCCTCTGCAGCCACCAGCGTTGAAGTCTCCGTCTTTGTTGTGCGATAATGCGGTTTCGCGATAAACAATAATCAGAACTCTCTCTGATACCATATTTGGACAGGTTCCGAGTCGAGGGAAACGTAATGAACATCATGACCTCTCAAAACAGTACACTATCATGAAGATAATTTAGTTTCTACAAAACCGAGAACGCGTAGCCGTGGCTCCTTGCCACTTATTTAGCTTGAAAACCCATCTAGCATTGGTTCCGCCCATTCAAAATAGGAAACGTGGTCGAAGATGTGATATTTATGCCAGATTAGTCCCTATGCTACTGATTGTTCTAGCTATTTTCTGTCTTTAATAAAATCAAGCAGTTCGAAATTTGAGATAATGAAACTGCTCCAGTGAAGATTGCTTGATATTTGGTGAAATCCATAACTACATAGCGAATTCCAGATCAGAAGTTTATCACAGCTCTGCAATCTGCAAGGTTACTGAGAGCTCATACGCTCACAGGACCGCCTTCTATCTGCTGATGGCGCACGCTGCAGAACCACTGTTTAGTTGCGAGATAGTCAGATCGGATTTATCAGATCGTCAGAAGGACACATCCGTTCTGTCTCGACATAGCGACTCCTTTGAAGTATAGCCGTAGTCGACCAGCGCATAAATCTTTAAACCAAAAAACACGAGCTACTAAATAAGCCGTCGAGACCATGCCTAACCAAGATGATGATATGAACAAACACCAAAATGCTCACCGGATTCTATGCATCCATGTATCAGTGCGGAGGCCATGTTGCCCCCTCCTATGAAGAGAAACATCGGTTCGGGTATTCCTGCAGCGTGACATAGTCGAGAGAATTCAGACATTCTGCAAGTGCCTTCGAATCACAGGCTCATCTAGATTCCAGAAATAATGCTTGATAAGTAATAGTAGTGGAGACCTTTCAAGTTGCTATAAGTTGCTATATAAGGGATTCGCGCTGGAGCATGATATAGCTCGGTTTGACCGCGAAAAAAATGCGCGAAGATTAAGAGCGATGCACGAAAACGAGTTACCACCCTTAAATGTTAGGATGTGCGCGCCCTGGGCAACCCGTGTTATTAAATATTGGTAGACATTTGCTCTACAAGCATTGTAAAGACCTTAATCCATTGTGAACGAAGCGCGCAAACTGACAAGGGAAGGATCCCAAGTCGAAGTGGCCATTTGAAATGGGACCTATACTGCTAGGCGTATTTTTTTAATGCAGGTTTGAAATCTTCATTCAAAATCTGCCAAACGATTCTCTGTACGAAGTTATGGAGGTGGTCTCCGGGAAGCGCTCAACAGGACAGCCAGAAGAAGAAGAAGAAGTGGATTAAGGTGAGATTTAAGAAATTTTACAAGTGTATCTTTAGCAACAATCATCAATAGTCACAAAAACAACTGCCTTCGCCCTCCAACCTGTTGGTCGCCTTGAATTGTGAAGCTAATGTTGCAACTTTCAGATCGCGGATGTGGAAGCAGTCAAGGAACGCCGCCATTGATATTCCTCATAATATTTGGTTTTTCGGTTTTTCTGTATCTGACAATGAATATGTCTTCGCTCTGGCAATATAAATGACTTCGCTTTGACAAAATATATGACTTCGCTTTTACAATAAATATGACTTCGCTAATTATGTACTGTTGTGACTGAGCTCGTACCGCGGACATAGCCAACACTAAACTCCTTTCACATTTCGCAGAGGGCCAAGTGGGGGTGAAGGCAGCTGACGAAACTACCTACGAGTATCGTAATAAACACTTACTAATTCTCGAGCCTGCACGGCGCTTCGCACTTCCTCCTCCTCTTCTTGCACTCGGTCTTCCAGCGGATCCAGCTCTCGATCAATCCCTGGTGGTTGCCCTTCCGCTTCTCTACCTTCCATCTGCCATTTAACTATCAAATTGTGTAACACCTGTTGTAGGAATTGGATATAGGAAATCGCAGATGGTTGCACTTCTTAGGAAGATTTTTACTCACCAACAGTGACCCAACAACGTCACCAGCGTGGGATGGCTCCATCGGTATGGTAGTCTGGAGGAGTCCGAATCGCCTGCTCAATATTCCAAACGTGGATTCAACCACTTGCCGGGCACTGTAAAGAGAAGTGAATTGTAAAAAACAACAGGAAAAACTAGCTTTACCCGCTGTATTTCGCGTTGAATCTTCGTTTGCTAGGTGTATCCGCCCTAGCATGTGTGTGTGGTCGTACGAAGCGGTACCCATGCGCAAAACCACGGTCGACCAATATGTGTGGGAGGGAATAGATGATCGTTGTTGTCGATCAGTGTCTGGAATGGTAGTTACCCGTTCTTTACCTTGATGTTCGACCTCATGTATACACCTGCATCCCCCACGCGACCTGGTGCCCCCACGCGACCTGGTGTCTGGAATGGTAGTTACCCGTTCTTTACCTTGATGTCCGACCTCATGTATACACCTGCATCCCCCACGCGACCTGGTGCCCCCACATCAAAAGCCATAATGCGGTGGTCGCAATCCACTAGGGCGAGTAATATGATGGAGTGGGTGCCCTTGTAGTTGTAATAGGACCCTCCAGAGTGGGCAGGCTTCTGCAATTCTATTACTACAATCGAAATTCACTTGTGGAACTAACTGGTTCCTACCTTGATGTTTATGTTTCCCATCCATAAATCCCACAACCCTAGGGTAATCATATCTCGCCTCCGTTTTAGCAGCAACATCCTCCAATTGCTGTCTGGTGAGTGGAGGAAATGCTTCGCGATACAAAACTTAAAAGAACAACTTTACGGAAGGCTTCGAATTTTTGTTTCGTGCTGCCATTTATGTTTTATTGCCTCACCACTCCTTATGGCACTCGCCACTTCATAGACAATGCTCTGAACCGTTGATACTCCACAGTGGACTTCTTCGGCTAGAGCAGAAAACGTGGGGATGTGACCGACCTTTAAATTGAGAGAATAAAAACTTTTGCGAGTTTGCTATCCTGCCCTAAATTGGTGTTACCTCAGAAAAATGAAAAGTCGGTGGCGAGGGTGAATTGGAGAGGCGTGTGTCAGACGATGTGCAAGCACCGGGCCAATTCTACCAAGTAGGCGTTCAAACTCTGTCGGCAGAAGCTTCGTATAATGTTTGAAGTGCTGATCACCAAACGCTTCAAAATACTCGTCGAACGTCCTCATTCTTCCATCAAGAGACGGCACATGCTCCCTCCGCACATACTGGCTGCGTCGTCTGTTTTCCTGAAGTACGCGATCCAAACCATGTAATGCATCCAACATCTCTCGAGCAATCTCGCTAGCCATCTAAATCACTTACTATTACCGCCTCCATCAATGTGTTATTATATGAAACGGATTTATACGAACAAGTACATGAAATAACATGACACATAACATAACAACATATTATGAAGAGTGGAAGGGCTTTAGGGTGGGGAATGAGCCGTTGCACGTGATCTGAACTAGACTCCGCCTACTAGGGGCGAGGACTTCGTCGAAAACAGTGAAATTGGCCCTGGGTGTTTCAAATTTTCAGAGATGTAGGAGGCAATATGGGAAAGCTAACGGTAGGTGACTAGTGTGAACTCCGCCCACTGGGGGCGGGGCTTCCTCGAAAACAGTGAAATTGGGCCCTGGGTGGTTCAAATTTGGCAGAGATGTAGGCGGCAAGATGGGAAAGCTAACGGCAGGTGACAGGTGTAGACTCCACCCACTGGGGGCGTGGTTTGAGCGAAAATTCATAACTCCTGTCCCCATGGACCTAGAGAGTTCGAACTCGGTAGGTGTACAGGCGACAGGATGGGAACATTTATGGAGAGTGGCTCGACCAGACTCCGCCCACTGGGGGCGTGGTTTGGAAGAAAATTCAGTTTGAGCGAAAATTCACAACTCCTGTTCCCATGGACCTAGAGAGTTCAAACTCGGTAGGAGTACAGGCCGACAGGATGGGAACACTTACGGTTGGTAGCTCGACCAGACTCCGCCCACGGGGGGAGTGATTTGGAAGAGAATTCATAAAGCTTCAAAATAGAGTAATGGAGGAGATAAAGATACCGTTGAGGCACTGCTCGTCGAGCTCTACAAGATGATATCCAAAAATGTTGAAAATGCTTTATTTTGGATTGCGCCATGCACTTGAGTTCCATCCGAGAAGTGACTAAATGTACATGGAGGGTACGCTTCAGTGCTTGTAGGGGCTGATTGGTCCCTGAATCTGTTCGGAATTTGCTTTAGATTGCCCCACTTACTCGACTTCACACAGTACAATGTGAAAAAGGTTGCTGGTTTTGTTTAGTTTCCATGGTTCCTTTTTTGGTTTAGAGGCTGTAGATATCTGCATCTACAGCCTCCGCACACAACACTCCTCTTTACAGGTTCCATAGAGAATATGACATCAATTTACGGCAAAATACCGAAGTCGATTTTTTTAGCATTTTCCAATGTTTGGATGAATTTTTCTCCGGAACCTGAGGAGCTGGCGTTTAGGCACTCCACTGTCGTAGACATCTCTTTGTTGCCTGCAAGAATATTACGATATGCCCTAACATAGATCAAAATTTCTCCCTTGGTATGGCCTCCAGCTTCACACTTCTTCAAACCCAAATCATATAACAATGTTTTTTCCCTTTCCGTTTTGGGGAAAAATCAATCATTAGATAGCATAATTTGGGTGTGACGATAAGCCAAGTTTGGAGCCATACCAAGAGAGAACTGTTGCTCTTTTATAAGGTGTACCATAACAGCCTCGCAGAATTCAAAGAGCAGTCTACAACAGTAGATTGCCTCTCTGCCGCCTCCTCAGGTTCCGGAAAAAATTTCCTCCAAAAATTGGGAAATGCCGAAAAAATCGACTTCATTACTTTGCCAAAAAATTGATGTCGTATTCTTAATGGAACCTGTAAGGAAGAGTGTTGAGTGCAGAGAGACCGTAGACGAACTTATCTACAGTCTACACATTATGAATGAACGATGGAAACCCCTCCTTCAGACCGTCTCAACACTTCCATTCAAACTGCTCCTTATTCCCGCCATTACAGTAGCGTGTCTCCTGCAGATCTTGCGCCCACTCAAACAATTATCTAAGCCCCTCCCCCACCATCCCACCACCGCCCCTTCAGACCGCCCCGGAACTCCCACTCAAACTGCCCCACTTTCCCGCCACTACAGTACCCTGTCCCCTGCAGGTCTTACCCCCCATTGAAGTAATCATTAATCGATCTAACCCCCTTCTCGCCACTTCAGTACCACGCCACCAGCAGATCTTATCCCTCATTCAAATAATTATCATTCGAAAGCCTCTAGATTCCCGCCACTACAGTACCCGGCCGCATGCGTATCCAAACACGCCCTGCAGGAAAGCGCTCGTGACAGGCCCACTGTGGAAAGTGGTTGTAGAAGGAGGTTTTCGTAACTGGTTGACCTATATATCGTTTGATAGCATTTTTCACGAGGAATCCAACATTGTATAATTCAGTTGCAAAAAGGCCGACGGGAGGGAAAAACATTGTTTTATGATTTGAGCTTGGAAGTTCGAAGTTGTGAGAAATTTTGGCTCTATGATAGGGTGTGTCATTACAGACTTGCAGACAACAAAGAGATGTCTACGACACTGGAGTGCCTCAACACCACTTCCTCAGATTCCGTAGAAAAATTCCTCCAAATATGAGAAAATGCCAAAAAAATCGGCTTCGTTATTTTGCTGTAAATTGATGTCATATTCTCTATGGAACCTGTAAAGAGGAGTGTGGAGTGCAGAGGCCGTAGATGCAGATATCTACAGCCTCTAAACCAAAAAAGGAACCATGGAAACTGAACAAAACCAACAATCATTTTCACATTGTACTGAGTAAAGTCGAGTACGTGACGCAATCCAAAGCAAATTCTGAACAGATCATCTTCGGGGACCAATGAGCCCCTAAAGCGTGCACCCCATGCGCATGAATCACTTTTCCGATGAAGCTCAAGTGCATGGCGCAATCCAAAATAAAGCAACTTCAACATTTTTGGATAACATCTTGTAGAGCTCGGCGAGCTGAATTCAACGGTATCCCTATCTCCTAGATTACTCCATTTTGAAACGATTTATAGAGAAAAGGCGAAAAAGGCGCAAAATTGCGGTATTCGCGCGAAATTCGACTTTTTACGGCGAGTACTGTATCAGGCACATGAGGGATAAAGAAAGGGTCCTCGAATTCAACTCATTACCGGCGTCAATGACTATTAGCAATGATTCCGTGAACACGAAACAATCTTCGATAGTAAGCAAAATCACTTTTTCTCATTCTCGGAAAAAAGGAGAAAAACTTTATTGGTTCATGAAACCACAAGAATAAGCACTAGGTAGAGATAGAGCCAATTGGTATGAACATAAAACTCATTTGGTATGAATACCACGTTAGGAAAGAAATAATTCATCAAACAGCAACAAAAATATTTGAATTTATTAAATAGCGTTTCATATCCAGGATGCCAGGGAACATCCGGCGAAATCCAAACGTCACCGTCAGTTTCGTTTGGTTTCAGGAGATCCTTAACATTAGAGAGCAATCTAATCGACAAAGTACCATGAAAACGATCAATCAAGATCTGTTACGAGAGTAGACCCTGATACAAGCTCGAATTCCTGATATATTTTCAATTAAGTTACACGAGGTACGAAGAAGAACAAATATTCTCACCACCAGCCGTCGAAGGCCTGGGCGCGACGCGACCGGCATCGACGGTCTCGATCTGCTCAGGACCGTCCTCGGCGGCACCCATGGCTAGCGCCGCCTCCTCGACCAGTCGAGCGACACTGGTCGTGGACTATGAAAGATGCCTGTTGATGTCACTTAGTAGGCCAGTTGTAGAGTGCCGATGTTCTTTTTCAGAACGTTTTTTGGCACTATTGCATTATTACAACTCCAGTGGGGGTGAGATGGAATCAAAAAATTGATTTTCGCTGAAAATTCCCTATGAGGGTTATCGAAGGTCCTGATCACGAATATGACATCCATTGTTGGCGCTTGACAGGTGGCGCTACGATTGCTTCTCACAAATAGTCTCCAACTTCTCTCTTGCTTTAACCTCGGCATAGCTGTTATTTGTGGTATTTATGATCTTGTGCCACACGAGGTTTTTAGGTGGAACAATTTATTTGGTCAAACGGCCTAACGTTTCGACGCGATCGTCGTCTTCAGAGGCCAAGGTTCCACCGCTCACGCGGAGAAAATTCGCTACTGACAGTCGCCTGTGGCGACAGCGGATTTTCTCCGCGTGAGCGGTGGAACCTTGGCCTCTGAAGACGACGATTGCGTCGAAACGTTAGGCCGTTTGACCAAATAAATTCTTCTCACAAAATTCGCTGTAAACTTGTGCAGGGGTTATTTGGGGTACGATTATGACACTCGTTTTTGACATTCGTGCTGTTCAACGCATATTTTCTGCTCATCTGCGCCTTTGTACCAACTGATCGAATAGCTGATCAGACCTTGCGGTGGCGGTGCGAGCGGCGGAAGATTTACCAGGCCGACCACCGACAACTCGGCGCCATCAGTCGTAAATCGCCTGCCGCTCGCACTGCGCGATTCGGATGCGAGCGGCGATGGTCGCGCGATTCACATTACTCCCATCTTGCCCAAGCCGGTACAATCACAGTCTGACATCAGTCAATCAGGACTAAGCTCTTGGATAGTGGACGGCTCAGACGATTAGAGAGAACTCCACCTGACGCGTCTCCTCGGAGAGAAACGAATCGGGGCGTCCCAGCCCCGAACAGAGGCCGTAAGGTATGCCCCCCCCCCCCCGAACAGGGGAGGGTCCTCATCCCGGTAATGTATGCTCTATTGGAGAGCTTTCGGGGAGAGGCCACGCCCACTGGTTCGAGGGGAGAACTTTCCGAACAACGCGCGATCGGGGCTAGCCGGGGCTACCGTAACTATTGACCGCGGAGTGTGGAACTGTTTGTCGAGCGCGCAATTTTCTATGGCTTACGCAACCCCATGCCCTCTGTTTCAATTGGCGAACTTTTCAGGAGTGACATTTTAAAGGTGCCCCTCCGAGCAAGTTCACGCCCACGCTGACCTTGAAATGTCCAGAGCCGAAACTTCTTCTCTCGGTATCGGCCATTCCTGTTACTTTCTTCACGATGAGGTACTCTTCAGCAAGTACTATTTTCTCCCAATCTCGCCTCCATATGAATCTCAAAGATTTTGACAAGCCGAGATATGAACTCATCGAGACCGAGGCCTGAAGTGCGACTCTACGAGGCCTAGGCCTATGCGCGACTCGACGAGGTCGATAAAGCCTTTCTATCTCTTGATATAGGATAACTGTTACGTCAACGTGCTATGATACACGTCAAACAGCATTCAGATCCAATTTTATATGTATGAAAGTTGATACTCAAGGGTTGGGAGAAGCCGAGTCAGCCTTGCGACGCCCTACGAAAAAGGAATCCCAAAACTAAGACGGTGAGTTTTGCCTTCTATCCCTCACTTATTCTTGATCGGAAAAGATCCATGAGAGACGTATAGCTGCGTTAGCATAACCTTTGTGGCTTCATTGGGATGCCCCATCTACTTTCGTCGCCTCCATCGCGTGTGATTGACGTGCGAAGTAATCTTCAAATCGTATTCAAAAGTTAGGGAGTTCCATGCTAGCACAATACAATACGAATGTCGAGTGCGTAGCGACTAATCTTTGAGGGAAACAAAGATGTCATCAAAGGATGAACAACGTTTAGTATTCTTGTCGTCGCCAATCAACGCGCACAATCAACACAGCGTCATTCAGAAGGTTTATTTAGCTTCTCCTGCAAGGATCTCAGAATTTGACTATTTCAAACGAACGGAATGCAACGGAAGGTGCAGCAGTGAAAATGGGTCAGAACCATAGTTGGCATTTCTGACAAGTGTCTTCGAGAAATAGGATCCACTGTAACTACTACCCTTTGCTGCAAGCTTCCGCTACAGCTCAAATAGTTAAGAGAAACAATACTTCAAAAGATTTCTACTTTTGGTAAGAGCGTTATGCTGTGGATATAATGACTTCACTACCAATAGTCTCTTGAATATATGAGTACTTAATTGCTTTCTCAGAGGCTCACCATTTGGTCAGAAGGTGAGCCAAATGCTTCAAGGGGACATAACAGGGAGGATAAACTCTCCCTTCCCTCCCACGGTGGGGAAACTCCCCTTTTTCTTCGACCTTGTCCGTTCCAATGAGATTTCTTATGATAATTCGTGCTTGGTTAATAGCACCTATGGTAGCGAGAAGAATGGCACGATTCGCATACTTTACAAAGTTATCATCAGTCAAAAATTATTGGGAGAGAATAGGTACCTAATCTAATTGTAAGATGCATCATTTTTAGAATTACCCGAATCCGCATTGCCTTCAAATAGAAAAGGCGGCGCTAAGATAACGCAGTAGAAGTGGTTGAAAAACTTCTGGAGATTGTTTTGCTCAGGCTACCAGGATAGGTCTCATCCGGTAAGGGGGCATCAAGTGGCTGCCCTAACCCCCCCTCCTCCCCACTAGACTGCCTGCACTTCCCCTGGCTCAAGGGGTCCCGTACATCAAGAAACCTGTGCGGAAGGGGGAGTGTAGGCAGATTAGGGGAGTGGGTGGTGAGGGCAGCCACTTGATGCTCCCCTTACTGGATGAGACCCCCAAGATATTTTACTCCTACATATTATGTTATTCTAAACTTAATTCTTGATTTTGAGAGCGTTTCAAGCCTGAATACAAGATTTAGAAACTTGCCAACGTTTAAGCGCCATCGCTACTCTATATGTCTGACTCCTCTGGGACGACCCGCGAGCATACCTAACGGCTGCTTTCGGGGACGCCATTCTCGGGGAGATTCGAATCGGGGCGTCCCAGCCCCGAACAGGAGAGCATACCTTACGGCCCCAGGAGAGCATACCTTACGGCCACAGTAAAGCGACCAGTCGCTAGCGACTGGCGACCAGTCGCTCGCGAGATGGGTCCGCGACTAGTCGTGGACTGTGAAAGCAGCCAGAATAGCGCTCTTGCATGGGAAAAATGAAAGAAGTCCCAGAAGGACCATCATCCGTACTTTCAGCTGGTTTTGAGTTCAAGCCCTTTGAGATATCTGGAACATTATCACATTGCAGGTTGATAGTGGTAAATATTCTCAATACACCCATACTAAACATATTGAAATTCCGAAATTTCGATTAGATCAAGTAGGAAAGGAGTTACAACTGAAAAGAATGCACGACTGCAGAAGCATTTGATCGAACACTTGTGAGCGCTACTGTACATAACAGATCAATAGTATGGAATAGATCGGAAAATATATTACAGGATGTGCTTGAGAACAACTAAAAACCTCCTGAAAAGTGCTGGCAGCAGTTGTCATCATAGAATACCAGTCTAAGACCTTCCGAACAGTTGTCTGCTTTCACCACTGAACAAGGAAGTTCGGATTGATAGGGTTGATACACTATTGGGGTTTGCTTCAGGATTCAGCATTACACTGATTCACTGAGAACGTCCGCAATTTCTGTGATCGATTTGTTTGGCATCACCCTATCACGCAAATCCACTCCACCTCCGTCTGATAGATGTTACTCGTTAAAGCAAATTATGGGGCATGTCTGGAACACTTAGTCAAAGCCCCTCTCAATTGCTCTCGCTGCTCTCTCAATTGCTTTAAAAGCTAACATGTTCCATAAGAATAGTCTCCATCGTGAAGATCTTCTGTGTCGTAACTCCCAAGGATGACACATGGCACACTAGTAGAACTATTGTGCTGGGGTCTTTTTGACGAGTACTCACTTCAACAACAATAAATGAATTTGGACATCTCGGCACGCTGGAAGGAAGTAGCTTTGAAATATCGTCTCGCATGAATCTGCTTCGAGATAGTCACCGTTTACCCCATGAACACTTGCAACCTTCATTACCATACCTCAACATTATTTTGTTTAACTTAACTAATCAGGTTGGTACGTGGCACATAAGTGGTAAACTTTAACTTTAGGGTTATGGCAGACCAGCCGTCTACCCCTTCAATTTTCAGCAGTTCTTCTTCCTCAAAATTGGCTATCAGTGCTCACTGTTTTTCCAACCCTCTTGAAATGATATATGAACTTCCTGATACGCTCAATGAATCTTGTGAACTGCCCGCCCAATGCCGGCACCCTTCATCCACTATATTTCAGTAGCTGATATCTATCATTGGCACTTCCTCTGAATTTCTGCTTTCCCCGATTTTGAGAAGCTGCTGCATAGTTGAGCCCTTTCTTAGGTCAGATAACTTTCTCTCATATCTGTAGATCCCGCCCTTCCTTTGCAACGCTCATAATACTCAATGTATCTTTGTATTCGAGGTGCTTCGAAGCGGAGTTTCGAATATTCAACAGGCACTCAATAGCCCATTTGCGATGGTGCTCCGCTTATGTGAGAACCTCCTGTCTTTCTGTCATGAGAGAAGCTGCTAGCCCCGGACATTTATGTCTTACTAGTGGTATTGTGACGAAAGATTAAGGGACAACGAATTAGTACCTGGCCCTGCCTCCACGCTAAGCGGAACGAATACCTCTACTGCTCAGATTGAGATTGAGAAGTGTATCTAGATTGAGAAGTCATCATGATGAACAATTTAGATTTGGAGCTGAGCAGAGGGAAACGTGCAGCATTAGGTGGTTTTTTAGAATGTCGAGGGAGTAGATATAAAGACAAAGAATAGCCAGCTACGCGCTCACTGGGGGACGGTCAAGACGTGCGTCCGAGGATGCGCGCAGGAAATTGAGCGGCGAATTTCGTGATAATTCGAACGACTCTGGCGCCAATTTTCGAGGCACAAACTCGAAGTAGATTAGTTTAGCAGGGTCTGATTATCCTTCTAATCTATTCTACTTTGAATTTGGGCCCCAATGATAGGCGCTAAAGTCGTTCAAACCGTTACGAACTTCGCCGCGCAATTGGCCGCGCGCATCCTCGGACGTACGACTTGATGCATACCGGCGCTCACACTTTCGACACTGCTGCCCTTTCTGCTTTGACGTGCGTCTCGGAGACTTGGACTCCACGAAAGCAGGATGAACATGCTGCCAGCGTCGCTTAACGACGATGGAAAGGGCGATGCTTGGAATCGCCCTGCACAGAAGACTGCCGTATACATACGTGCAGAAGAGAATCTGGAGTTCCATGCCTCGTCAACGAACGGAGTTTGGGGTTGCCATTGCACGGCACGAAATCAAAGATTAGGTGGGCCCCACGTGTCATGCGACCGTCATTTGTGACCAGGGCGATTACAAACTGGATCCTCGGGACAAACGAACATGAAGACGGTCGCCAGCGCAATGGTCGACTTCTTCGCGAAAGCTCGAAAACAGAGGGAATGTTCTCCCTTGCGTCTCTGAAGCAAGATCGATCTTGTGGACCTTTCTGGCTCGCGACAGAGACGATTGGAGACTTTATTTGAGAAATCAATGACGAACGGGACGACAGGTGATACAGGTGGTTGCGACGGAGAATCAATTTGTTCCTGATTTCTTAATAGTAGTTCACCCACGATAAAATGTTTCCTTGCTTTCTAAGTAGATTTCATGCATTGCGGAACTTAATGGCACGGTTTAATGACTGAATTAATAGCGTCTCAAAAAGAGGCATTTTCTGACAGCATTCATCCTGCCAGAATAATCGAACTAAGTGCAGACTTTTTTCTCAGTAAGAATGCGAAGCTGTTTCACTGCAAGTAATGCGAACAGCATGCCTAAATGCATCCAAATGTCGGGAAAGGTGAGACAGGTTTTTTGTCATGCACTTCTCTCATAACTAGCACATATTGGCACAGTCCCGCTTTTCCCTCAAAACATGCCGACTTATCACCTTCATGCCGTCCCGTTAATCACCGAATTTCTCGAACGAGGGCTAGTAACGTTCATCGTCTCTGTCGCAAGCCAGGATATTCCAGAGGTTTGCTCAAGAGTTCGAATCCGGCCACCATTCAATCTGCTTGGTCACTGTTCGGTGTTTTACGTAAACACGATGTATTCTACAACACGAATATGATGTAAGTAGCGACCGTCGACCTTCACTCTTGAATCTTCTCATTCTGAATAATACATGATGTTCTCGAGTGCGGCATTGAAAAGTTTGTGCAAGTTGGTAGTGCCGAAACTCAAACTCCTTTCTTCAGCAGACACTAGTCGTGAAGTTGGTGTGGACCTTACGAAGCATTTTAACACTTCAAGTACCTCATTTGAGACGAGTCAGATCATGCCACCTCCCATCAGCACTCCCATATTGCCGTCTATATTCCTAGCAAATTTCAGTGCCTCGGCTCCGAACAGCCAATTTTCACGTCCGCGCCGCCCGGAGTCCAACGTCACCTATAAACAGTGTACCATTCTGCCAATCCTGCAATGTGAACCCCCAAACTCGAACGCTCTACGTTCACAGGAGTAGGGTTTGAGAATTTCCGCTCGAACCTCGCCATTGCAAGCAGAATTTGGTCATGTCCCCACCATAACTTCCCATCCTGACGCAGTATCCCTACCACAGGAGTTAGTTTTCCACTCAACCCCTCCCCCACTGGCCTGGCCGACCACTGTGGCCGGAATCCGGTCCTGCCACTCACCATAGGTGTACCAAGTTTGAACGCTTGGAATATACGGGGACAGGTGTTATGAATTTCCGGTTGGGCATACACGCGCATATACACATATACATGCCCACGTACACACCCATACACAGACACACACACACACCCATACACATACACACACGGACATTAGCTCGTTACGCATAATAGGTTGATGGCCTATTGACAGTATCAAAGGTCTTTATCAATTAGATGAGCGTGAAAAAGGGCGCTAAACCTCCAGGATACTTCAATGAGTCTTGTGACAGTGAGGATGTAATCGATTGCAGTGAACCCTCAGGGATATTGTTCACTCAAAAGGCTTTTCTTTGTCTAGTGTTGTGATGATTCTGTTCAGGATGACTAGTGTGGAAAGCTTACAGATTACAGATCGGACGATAGTTGCCTGTACCGTCAAAGCCTCCCTTCTTATACAGCATCAAGGTCTTGACAGTTTTTCACCTCGTGAGCACTTTGCACCCCGACAGACACCGCGTAAATAACTGTGTCAGATTTTCGATGTTTGCTGCTAGGAGGCTCTTTAGATGCTCTAGTCAATCCTATAGGGACAGTGAAACCACTTTCCACCACCTGGGGTCGCTCTACGTAGCCTCGTCGCCCATCAACTATCCGAAGGCCTCTCACCGTTTACTCGTTCAAAAGTGGCAAATATGGTCCCAGTATGAAGAAAGAGTATGCTTTTTTCAGAGTAGAGTCCCACTCGCTTAATTGCTTCATGCGGAACACTCGTGACTTCATTATATCTGTTTGACTCCACAATTCGTCGAATGTCAGAACCCTTTTCAAACTTCCCCCTTCACTCCCAGTGAAAACTCTTGATTAGTGAACATGGTATTCTCGCCACTACAATTTGTTCGTTTCGTTGAAACAAAAAGCTGTCGAGAAAGTGTTTTCTCATTCCCAATTCACGTTTGTCTATTGCAGCGGAATGTTGAGAAGAGTTCGAACGACTTGGATTCGTCTAGCAGAATCCGTCAACTTCAAAACGTTGACCTGCTCTCATTAATTTTTACTCGAACGACCCTTGGGAATGGCCCCGCTTGACGAGTATTGATCTCACAAATCTTGCTTAACCTTGATTTATGGAGTATTGCTATGATCTTTCATGCGTATTCATGGACTGTTGGTATGAAGCTCGAGCTCCATAATAAAGATGGTCAGAAGTTCGGTTCTGCGCTAATAGACATAAAGATTTAGTCGCGTTGACGGGCAAGGAATATAAGTCAAAAGGGGAACGGACAAGCAGTGTTTCTGCCTTAATCACAGTGATGATGTAGCTACATGAAGGCCTTCCATGTGATTATAAAGAGTGAATAACTACTGAGCGCATTAGGAAGGGTGGGGCCTTGGTAGCGGTCAATTGCGCAAGGTTTCAGTTAATGTAAAGGAGGAAGGAGAGCCGTTAAGGAACGGTAGTTTACGGCTACTGCCGTAATCTACCGTTCCGTAATGGCAACATGATAAACCCATTGTGCTTTCCTTGAAGGAAACGAAAGAGACTGACCTCAACAACTGAGACAGGACAGGTTTCCTTAAAATGATTCCAACCCTAACATCCACATCCACATCAGTGCTTCTCAGCAATCCATCTTTCCACTTGATAATCTTTGATGGTGAAACTCACCTATTTTACCGTAGGAATCAAAATTGTTTTGAAACTTGTTTTTGTTTTTCCCCTAGCCTTAGTCCCACGCAGTCGCAGGGCTCGCTGTTTTTGTCGGCCCTCTCATCTTCTTTCTATTGCCGTTACTTTCAGCTTCGGCGAGGCTCTTCTTGACCACTTCTCGCCACCTCTTCTTCACAGCTCCTCGTGATTGCATACCCTGAACCTCGGACTCCATTGCCTTCTTCTTCCGGGCTTTTCTCGTTACGTGCCCGTATGATCACGCTCTCTGCTCTCTCACCTTCAGCTAAACAGGGGCCGTCTATATGGCCGCCCAGAAATTTTCGCTTCGGATCCGTTCCGTCCAACAGCAGGCTCGTCTGAGCGAGCAACCTCATTTCAGCGGATTGAAGCTATCGCTCATGGCTTTTACTTACATGCCGACACTCATTGTGGGCACTAATGTTCTGTACACCATTCTTTGAGAGTCCTGGAACACCGAGTGTCGCACGGGATACCAGTAGATCCCCTCCCCGTCATCCAAGCCGCACTTATTCAGGCTTTTACGGGCTTTTACAGCCTGGTCCGCGTTACCATCAGCGGCTAGATCACTCCTTAGGTATCTTAAGCCTTTAAACCATTCCATGGCTTCCCCAAGACCGTCTACGAGTGACACTGTGCACTTTCCGGAGCCTAATCCGGAGAATAATTTCAGGCTCTCTACGATAGACTCTGTGCACTTTGAAGAGTGCACGGAGTCAATCGTAGAAAGGCTTGAATTATTTTGCATATTGAGGGATAATCCAGTTGATACATGCTTTTAACGCGAGCAACACGTCCATCGGATATGACAAAACAGCCAAATGAAAGTTTTTCGGACTATCGTGATTACAATCCTACAGGTCTTGCGTGTAGTAAATAGCTTCTGCTACCTACCTCTGCCCAGTCAGCTTATTCAATACTGTCGTAAATATTGTCCATATCTGTTAACCTATGAGTTTACAAACATCATTCTGTAGGTCGTTGGTTGAATCTTAGTTAAAGCAAATCTCTGCCCTAGTCTTTAGGCTACAGCAATCATTCTTTCACTCTTTGAGAAACCCCTGCGCCACTGGATATTCATCTGGGCTTGAATTTGTTTGTTCGTCAAACACAAGTTCGATATAAATAGTAGTGGAAGCTCGTGCTGGAGTTCGCTAATTGTGCTCGATCTTGGCGCCTGTAAGGGTAAAACTATATGAATGATTTGTTCGCTGATGTCATACAGCAGGTGGCCTGAATGAGGAGAATTGTTCTTGACTGCTAATTAAGGAACATGCTGAATAGTGACATTAGTCGGAAAAGCCTTACGAACATTCGTTGAATTCAAGTTCACCCCCATGGATACTAGCGAGTTCGTTCACAGATGCCCGCAGGCGTAGAGGCAACTACAGATATCGGCTCCGCCCTGGTGGTTTTTCTGCTCTTATTACCGCCTCCCTCTCGTCCCCATTCTGTCGATGCCGCCTTCAAGACTCCAAATTGTACCCCTACATTGGCGCCCACCCCCTTTCTTCACCCGATTCCCTCAAATACCTAGTTCGCTTGTTAACTTGTTTCTCTCTCTCCCTCCTTTTCTTTCTTTGTTTCTCTCTTGATTTGCGTTTTCAATTGTTGAGCAAGGTTTCTGGCAAAAAAACGGTAAAAAAGGTTGAAAGAAGGCGGCTCCATCTTACAACGGCCAATAGTTCTGCAAGAATTTTCTACAGGAGGCTACGAAATCAAGTAAATAGTACAGGGGAGGATGATAGTACAGGAGGCGCTGAATCACGTAGAAATCACTTGGTTGCTGCCCATCCCCTTATAGAGTATACTAATCTATCCATCTTTCATTTATCGCTACTCATCTGCTCATAACAATTCTACTACACAATGCGCTTACGTTGTCATCAAGTAAAACTATTGCTTTGCTCGTAGAATGAACATTTCCTTGTAGATCCTTCGTGACAATGAAGAACGTTTGTGTTACTCCCTTTCCCGTTCTCCAAATCCCAGTCCAACGCTTCTCTCTAACCAGATGACTGAGAACTCAAAGTTTGTTTGGAAAGGCTTCGTTCTTTGAAGCTGCAGGCTTCACCTTCTCTGAGTATACCGGATTCTCGAGTATCCAATGATTTTTTCCACTATAAGTTAGGTGGTGGGTAGTGATGTATTCAATTGCACAAAAAGCTTATGTCGTGAAGTCGAAGTTTCTCCTAGACAAGAAGCTTTAAAATTTACTCTTTCCATCGATTTCGATTCTTTTCACTCTCCTTCACATTCTCGTATGTCAGCTCAGTGCCACTTTCTATTTCGAACCAAACCCTGCCTAAACCATGAGGCATCATTGAAATTTAGGGTGTAGGACAACTGTTGAGCTTTCGTTTCATTACCGCTTATGCCTGGGCCTGGCTGATTGTGCGAACCAGCCACAAACTAAGAAGGCGGACCTGGTTCTTAACCCTACTCAAATTACACACCCCACAAACTATCTTGTTCGGGAAGCGCAGGCACTGCCGTTGCCTGCTGGATGTCGTGATCTCGGCAGAAGGTGACATGCTGCATTGGAATAGCCGCGTAGGGGCATCTACCTTCGCAGGTGGATTGGTCCCTGAAAAGGGTTGGAGTGAGGGGGGAGGAATATAGTAAGTGGCCGATTTCGAAAATTTCTTCTAGACGAGCCGCCTTGCTGGGATTCTAGGTAAAACTAATTATGAGAGTCTCATAAGACTGACCAGCTGTGTCGCGTACTGAGGCCAGATATCATCAATAAACAAAGGTATCAAGTCAAAACTAATTTTTGATTCGATTGGTATAACGGCGTCTTCTTCGGAGGATCAAAAGCAACAAATGATCAGCTGCCCTCAGCTTGGAAAAAAGATCTACCATACTCAACCCTCGAATCGGAAAAATAAAGGTGTGTTGAAGCCCACAGAGTCACAGCTCGCAGGGTATGTATGTCCGAAGACCTTGCTATGAAAGGACATGCAACTCTGGCGTTCATTTGAAACCCATAATGCTTCATAGGCTTTCTTCGTTGGAATCTCCGTCTCCTAGGGCTTCCTCTGTATTACCGCGACCAAGCTTTCCTTAAATTATTTTGCCACGTCTCACCAATTACTCTCAAGAGTGGTTCAGCCGTTCTACCCTAATAGACGTAATTGAAGACCAAAAATTTAGGCATGGACGCGGAAGAAATGTGTGAAGACGATGAGCCATCGTCGACTGACCTCATTCGGTTGGTGCTTATCGTTGGGATGGGCACCACTGTCTGCATCATCGGTAAGGCTACGTAATTTCTCGTTTTCGCTATAATATTGGTACAAAACAGAAACCACTCCAAAGGAATACTCATACAGAATATAAATTTCCGTCAGGGAATCTGTTTCCTACAGTAACCCCAACAAGTCGTTTTTCATGCGTGGTCGTGATGAAATAGAGCCCAATCAAAATCCGCGCGTGATACTCTACAACCACCCGAGGTCCTTTTTCGATAGGTCGCCTAGGAACAGGTATGGGATCCCTGTTTTCAAACAAGTTTATGAGCTAAATGATATATTTTGTCCATAACATTCTGCCTTCACTGCATTTCGCTCCACTATGAGGTTACAGCAAGAACCGGGTTCCCAAACGGAATTGTCGTTTCTCTAGAACTCATAGCTCCAATTGTCCAGCTTCAAGTAATGTTAAACAGTCGGACTTATAGAGAATACGTTGGAATTCAGATGTGGGTCATAGAGAATATAAGAATGCACAAGCAGCAAAGAATTTGTCGATGAAATCTTGCAGATTTTTATGAAAACTGCTGCCTTATGGTTCAAAACAATGTAGCATCTGCGATATGGATAACATTCAATACAAAGTAGTTTTTATTTATAGCCTTTGTATTGTCGTGCATGCTGCTGGAAAACAATCTGCACACCTCGCTAATCTTATTTCCTTTCGTGATTCACACGAAATCTAAAAAATAAAAAAAAATCGTTTCTGTTTGTTTCTTTTTGAAATTCCAATTGGTTGTGGCCTCAGGTTGTTTAAACTGCCTATGGTGATTGGTTTCCGTTGTTGTGTTTGTGAAATGTCTGTTGAGGCGAAAGGCCCGTGTTAGTTGGGAACAAGTGGTCTTTAACGTTTGGAGCGTTCAAAGCTTCATGGGAAAGCCGCTTGTTAACATTTAATACAGTTCTTATACTGATCAATAAATGGCAACTTCAGGCTCCCACCATCCAGAGGCGAAAGGCGAAAGCTCATTTTAGGGGGAAAAATATGTTCATGGGAGGACTTGCACCCTGAACAGGGAAATGACAATGGGGCATTTCGTCCTACTTGCACGCAGTACTCAGCGGAATTGAAGGATTTCGGTCCTGCCGTGAACCCTAAGTCTTCTAAATTTGTGCTTCCGAAATAAGCACGTAACGGTGAAAAAACTTGTAGGGTCCAAAGTTTACTGTATTTGAATTCCTGACTGGAAAGGTCAATTGAGTATTTTTTTTCGAATTTTTCTTTCAGCTGTCGCAGAAATGTTACGTGGTCATAGCTAATATTCTCTGATTTGAGTCAAATGAACAGAAAAATTGCATCAAAGATAGCCTGTGAAGTGCTGAGTAAGATTTGAACCTTAAGGTATTCTGCTCAACACAATGCTCTTGGTGTCGTTCTGGCGTCTTCAATTTCGTAACTCGAACCTCCTTTATTTGTTTCTGTTGGCCGTCTTCGATATTTTCGTTGAATTGTGCTTCATGGTGAGTGCCAGACTTTTCCCGCAATTGACGAAACCTTTTAGTTCGAGGAGCCACCAGTTTACTACTTTCGAGATGTTATTTGCATGTGTTTCGAGTGTTTTCGTCTAGGGTAAAACGGAATCGCAACGACTTCAATAGAACCTCATCAGGAGGGTTTATTGTTTGGGGAATGCCCGAAGGGTGTGTCTTGGATGGCTGGTAACGAGGAAGATCTACTTCCTGAATCCAAAAACCTAATTTGATAATCATCTCGGTTTACCAGAGAAATGCTTTGGTATAACGGCATGAGGTTGTTCAGCAGGGAATAGCTCACATGCCCTCATCTTACCAGCCCAAGTGGATAGTGGACTTCCCTAGAAAAGTCGTGCTTAACACTCAATTAAGAGGAACTTCAAAAAATTCGCGTCCTAATTAAGCTGTTTATGCGATTGCAACAGTAAGTTTGTAATTCAGTCGTCAAGAATTAACTTCATCTCGAGGGTGGCCGAAAAAAAGAAAGTCGAGTGTAGTCTGGAATGTCAGAGAACATTTTGTAGCAACTCCTTGATTAGGAATGGCAAAAGACACTCAAGGGTTGCTTAGGTTGCTTTCGACTCTCCTCAAATCTTCTCTATATGTTCACTAGTTCTGAGAACATCCGGCGTGCGAGTTCATAGCCCCTTTCTTTTTTACACCATCTTCCCCGATCCCTGAAAAAACGAATGCATTTCACAGATATCTGGAGGAAGTCATTCATTTGCACTGAAGGAAGCTAGCACTCTTCAAATAAACAATGAATTCATGGGGAAGGCTGAGCTTTCAAACTCCATCCGAATCTTTTTCAGCGAATTGCTCGTCCACAAATCCATGTTGAGCTGTTCAATGGCTGAGCAACAAGATTGCATGGAAATTTTGGGGCGAGGAAAATAGGCTTAGCATTTTTGGCATATCTTCCTTCCCCTTTCTGATTTGTAAAGGGAGGGGTCAAATTGCTTCAAAGGGCATACATACGTTGCTTATAAGAGTTCTAGACAGCTCCTTTTATTTTCCATACACGCATAATAGGTGTCAGCCGATCATAAAAATGAAAGTGTTAGGGGCTTCACTGACATGAGGTAGTGACCAGGCGAAAAGCACTACGTCGCTGGGTGCTCGTCCCTTAGGGACTTATCGTCTATCGACAATTTAGAAGGCCACTACATTTTTGCCCGAGTTATCGCTCGTTACGCTCGAACAGATACATAAAGATATGTCAGTCTAACAAAAGTTCAATCTAATCCTTGCCTCTTTACCAGTGACGGATACTGAGCGAGTTCAGGAGTTCGGGGTACAGGTTTTTTTCCTGCCTTGCTCTAGTATGCTGCAGGTAAGCTGCTGGCGGTATAGGGGATCAGTGATAGATTTTCTGTAAAGATGTAATTAAATATTTTTAATGAAGAGCTAAACCTAATAAGAGGAATGGTATGAACGGCATAAAAAAGCATAAACAAAAGACTCATTGCCTTGAAATAAAAGCAAAATTTTTGCTACATGTGCCTTGTCTTACCTTCTATTCAAGATGAGGTGGGTAGCCAGAAATAAAGAACATGGCTGAATCGACAGCGAACCCTATCTCTGAGGCGTATAGGATTAAGGTATTTTGCTATCGAGTTAGTTATTTCCGGTTTGAAAGTAATAAGCTCGAAGGGTAGCGGAGTTTAACGGGTAACGGAGGAACGGATTCGAAACTACTTCTCGTGATGGTATTCATGTGGAAGTGCAGTCGAGTGGACTTCAGACTGGGATGACATCAGAGGCTCAAGACTTCGTCCTGCTCCAACTCTTTTCTCAGCACTCTAACCCAATCACATCGTTAAGGGGAGAGCGTACGGAACCAAAGATGAAAACTCATCAAACTAGACCAATTCTTCTTCAAACGAGTTGTTTTCATTGTGATTGTAACAACAGAAAAGTTGTCTGACGTTTCGGAGCCATTTCGAAGAATTGTTGTGCTCAACACATCATAGAATGCTTGGTAAAAACTAGGTACAATTTATTGAATCACATTTTTGTCGGATTTTACAACGGCAGAGCCTGGGGTGTGCGTCTGAACTCCAGCCCGTAACACTTTTCATATTTTATTATTAATCCTAGTTTGTTAATTGTCAGATAATAGGTTTCGCTGCTCTGATGAACCAGAAACCTCAGAATGAAGCCAGTGATACCCCTCTTTCCTCTTTCCTTCCCTCTCGGTGAAAGGCACAGTCGACGAAGATTCTGAGGTATCCGGGCTTCAGTGAAGCGTGGAAGTAACGCTGCAGAATAGCGCATAAGTGGCGAAGAAAGCGCTAAAATCGGTGGGTTCAGAGAAATACGAGGCTTCAAGAAAGTCCTGAGAAAGAGGATGCAGGAGATTGTGCGTGGGTGTAATCATCTGGGTGTCTCCCACGAAAGCGTACTATTCTTCGTCCAGCGCTTCATTGTGAATGCCACAGCCCTAACAAGGCCATCATAACACGGCCACTTTTGGGTGTGTCTTTCGGCCAAGTCGGTTTTGTAGCCCTCATAACGCTCTGTCGAGGACACTTATTAGCCTGACAACTTTTCATTTCCCATGTACTATACTTGGGGGCCACGCGTTCGTCCTACGGCAAATTTCAGAAACCATTTTTGATCTCATCAGGAATATGTGGAGGAGGAAAAAGGCTAAGAAGTCTCTTGGATTTCGGATTTAATTGGTTTTCTCTAGAATTCTTTGGGAAAATAGGCAGTGGTCAACGTCAATATCGCACACTTGAAAAAGCAGCAATCGGACATCCGCGGCACTTGGAAAGGAGTTGATTGAGCTATAGACTTTTTGTTGTCTTCCTGAAGTGCCCCTTCAACACAGCTGGAATAAAGAGTTATGAGTTGGCAGTAAAAAAAGCAGCGTCGAGCGGCATCGAAGAGCAGAATATTTCATTACTCTCTTATGCGTGAGAGATTAATAGGCGAGTCGAAACATCGCTTTCGTCTCTTCCTTTCCTTTTTGAGAGAAACCTGAGAAACCCTGGCGGAAGAGCGTAACAACGCAACTTCATAGGAAAGTACGCTCGTAAGCTGACGCTTAGAGCTAGCTATGCTTCATTGGACTTCATCTTAATGAGAACATCCTGAGAAATGGGGACACCTCTTATTCTTTCTGTGCTTGAGGCTTCGCTTCAAGTGCTTCTCTTCTCCACGTATAGATGTACATGGAGTGAAATGAAGCAATAACAGCACTACTTCCTTCAAAATACCCAAAGAAAGCATGGGGGGAGCGGTCACTCCAGAGTTCAACAAAATTTGGAGAAAAGTGAAAGGAATGAGAGCCGTCTCAATCCCACTAGTTCAAGGCCGCCGAACACCAGCATACAACACGTAGAATATTGAGAGCGAAATACAATTTTTGAAGCTGATTAGCATGCAAAAAATTAAGTAGGAGACACAAACACTTAGGAGCATTCCTTCGAAGCGATTCCTAAACCGCTGAAGCGGCATGCGTGAAAAGTACGTTATGTTATTTGCAAAAACGCCCCGAGTCTGCGATGAGAAGTGCATCCTTCCAGTTCGTCGAGTGCTGTTCTCAAAAAAGATCTTGACATACCTTTTACCTCATCTTCGAAAATCGTTTCGCACTGTGTACGCTGCATGGAATCTCTCCTTTCTAGAGCTTCCGACGTCGTCTCGGGATTGCCCTTGAAAAGCCAAACATTGATCTTTTGAAAATCAGCAAAGGCTCCACGCATGATGCACAGCACTATCTTAGACTTGTTGTTGCCTTTTATGTATAGGGCCTTCAATGTTAATAGTGCCTCATTGTGTCGCTTCAATGCGTGAGAAGCTATCGTCGCAAAGTTATCTCTCGTTTTGCTCGAATTGCCATGGAAGATGAAAAGTCAAATTTGATCAAGAAATTTCCTTTTCGATGTTTAATGTGTGACTTCGATGCGAATATCCAGATGATTCCGAAGCTTTCTTTTCAAATCAAAAACTCCCTATTAACCGATATAATACGCGCAGTATTGAAACGCTTCAACTGACGTTCTATTCTTTGCATGCTGTTACAGCCACTATATCCAATTAGCAACTTATTAGCAACAACTTGCACAATTTCATTATGTGGACGAACAGCTGTGGGCTGGTATCGTACACTGTCAGTGATTCAGTTTGTTGCTAACGAGTTGGTCCAACTAATTGAGGATCTTAAGCAGTTCAAGTCCAGGTTCTTACCGTACTCTGTCGGGGAAGTAGCTAATCGCAGCACTGGCTCTATGAAGCTGACCGAACGCACAAGAGTGAATTTCGTTTTTACAGAATGTTCCATTAGTGTCCTTCGATACTCTATGATGTGTGCGTGTCTGTTCTGATTAGCGACATCACTTTGACAATTATTGGTGTATTTATTTGACTGCAATTGATGCCGCAGCTCTGTGGGATGATGTCGAGCGTCGTCGAAGTGCTCTCATTTCCCATCAAAGTGTTGGGAGTTTTTTTTAACTATCTCCAGTTGGGTGATTAGAAATACAAGTATCTCAAAACTGAAGCATAATGGTGAATAACTCTTTCGTGCGTAGAGAGGAGTACGTAAGTTCTTTGATATAAGTACCGCCTTGGGAAAGCTGTTATGAGAAAAAGAATGCGAGAGGAATCCTCAGCGATGAAAATCGTTTAGCCGGCCCTCTAAATTTACCGCTTTCCAATTCTTCTAATACACCTTCTTTAACATGGAAACTATAAATTTGTCTTGGCGATAACCTTTTTCTGACTGTCACGAGGGACTTTAGTGTGATTAGGAATCAACCAGTGGACCAGTTATTGAACAATGCAGACTGTCAACTCAAAAGAGGGTGTCGAAGATTTATTAGTAATAATAACAATGTTTTACATTTTGAAGCACAACAGAATTGATGCAGCGGTTGAAAATGAGTAATATAAAAGGATAAAAGCGAACAGCAGAATCTCTACAGTGGAAATTGGCGGGCCCCATTGCGCAAGATGAGATGCATATAGGTGAATGTCTATTGATAATCAGGCTTCTGATCAGTCGACTAGTTCACTTAAAAGTAATTGCAGAAAAAAATTTTACGCGGTATAGGATGTGCAAAGGGTTATTGAAATCTGATATAGTAATAGGTACCTTAACAAATCTAGGAGGATGGAAGAATGGGGTTTTACACCGGCTAACCAGCGCAAATCATTGTATATGTTAAGTAAGCATCCAAAACAACACTGCAATTTTGATTGGAAGTGGAATGCGAGGTGCATTCCGAAAGCAGAATTGATTGGCGCGGGAGGGTCTTATTCTATTTCCTTTCAATTTTACCTTTACTCACCTTCCTCTATTCTTCCCATGTTTGGATATTTGGAATGCAGTTGCTTGCATTGCAGATGCAGTTCTCTGCCGATTGAGTAAACACCGCAGCACATCCTTCCAAAAGATCTTTCTATATAGCCCCTTTTTCAATAGATTCGATAGCTGAGCCATTAACTGCCAATAAAATGGTGCGAGAAATTAAGCAGTCTGAATTGATGGCGGATTTGGATTCTTGGGATTGATGTCCCCTTTCTCCTCGCAATGAATCAAGAGCGGATTCTCGCACAGTGGAGGTGACAGTCAATCCTGAACAAGACTCCTATAAAATCAGAGGCGCAAGCTAGAGAAAACTGAGAACAGATCCGTTTCTATTTTTCAATGAAATCGTGTGGCATCTTACGCTTTTTTTGATTTGAGCAGCCTGTTATGGCCCCCAGCCTTCAGTAACAGGGTTGCAATAAGATCGTTGCCACACTAGAAAATTACTTGAGATTGAAGCGATGAAAGCTCATTTTAATTATTGCTCCCGGCATAAGGATACGCAGGATCAGCTAGCCTGAGCCTGACGTGAGGGATTGTGTTTTGCTTATAAGTTGGAAGCTTAAAGACTCAGTTCACGATAAAAATGGTTTCTAAGATTTCCCCACAGGATGAATTTGAGGCCCCCTCGTATACCGTATCGGGCATTATTATTTCGGAAGACGGCCTAGTTAAGGAGTTATAAAGGCTCGCAATTGGCCCGCGTGTATCCTCGGGCGAGTATCATCGGCTGTGCAGAGGCTGCACCATTTACAAGGGAACTCGTGTAGGAAGTTCAAACAACTTGTCATCACCCACAGCAACAGATAAAGAGAGTTCTGTACAGTTCTGGCTTGATGTAGTCAGCTCTTTGCGCTATTGCAATAACTGAAATCTCGTCCGAATATCCCTTCCATGTTATGTCCGTCATGAAAATCCCGTCCAGCCTCGATTTTCCCTACTTTTGAGGAGCCATATTTATCTCGAAATAAGCGGATTCTCTCGCTTTCTTCACTACCGATGAACTATTCCCAATCAATACTTCGCTTTTCGAATAAAAACGAGTGCCTCAAAATTATCGTGAACTGTGCCTTTAAGGCAAATGCAACCCGCACACTTACATCAATGCACTAGGTCCGAAACATGTCCGAAAACATCGCATTAAACCATAGGCAGCAATAACAATGAAATTCTTCATCCACTAAATCCAGCTTGGTCCTGAGCGGATGCGTAGCTTTTGTTTCATCAAATATCTTTTCCTCGTCATCTTTATACGTCATTGTACGCCAAGCTTTCGGGACCCTTCGGAGAAAGCACGTAATTCGTGAATGGGGCTTATCCCGTTGACCACGGAATGAATTTATACAAACTAATATGTCCGAGGGTTGATAGAACACCTGCTTTCTACGAAGGGTCGAAGGCTTGGAATGAAGTTCATACTACGCATACTTCAAGCCAATACGACCAAGGCTTGGCAAAAGAAGTCCAACCATGGTCAAACATGGGGATATCAAATTCAGAGGAAAGTGGCCTCTCTTTTTCTCATGCTTAAAAGCTGCTTACAGTAGGAAGGGAAGTTGTAAGCTTGATGGAGCAATTTTGGCATAAGGAGTTAACCGTGAAGGGGAGCTGCTCGAACTGCGCTGCAACATACGCTTCAGCAAGACCCTGGTTCCAAAGATTCATAGTACGAAGGCAGAACTACGCTTTTTGCAGCAGAAAGTATCACCTTGCACAACATATTCCTTATAATCAAGTTTTAAATGTGAGAATCGCACTTGTAAAGATCTCTTCGAGAATTCGCTGTAATAAATTCTGAAGCCATGAGAAATTACGCAAATGTGGAAGCACGCGGCAAAAGGTCTAAGGTACAAGGTATTCATGGGTGTAGGAACGAAAAACCATTCCAGTTCGGATAGTCTTAAAAGGTATCCTGCTTTTCAGTACTATGTACAACGCCAGTAGAGAACTACCATTAATTGAGTGCAACCAACACCAGGTGTTCCAGTCCCAGCACTGGCACTGAAATTCATCTGTAAGAAAGCACTTCATTTCAAGTTATTATGGAGTTTCATTGAAAATGTGCTTGGAATTTAATTATTTTCAACTACGCATTAAGCGGAAACTGAACGACTCCATTTCGATCCTATATAACTATTATTTGAGGGCTTCTTTCAAAGTGACCATGCTTTTTCCACCGAATGAGAATAAAAATTGGAAGTGTGCTCGTCTGATGACATCGTGTGCACTTTCTCGATTCGAAGACGGAGCAGATGAAACACTTTGACACTTTGAGAGTTAGGTTGTGGGAAATCTACTTTATCGATAGAAAGACTGATGACCTATAAGCTCAGGTAGCTACGTCTCCCAAGACACAGACGTCATAGTGCCATACGAAGTGGAAGGCGAAGAGCTGGAGGCTATTCTACAGAAGTTTTGCTAAAAATTCCGGAAAAACCTTGAATTTTTAACTGAATTCGAGAAGGAATCCAAATCGTCTCAAAAGAAAAGGGTATTTTACGTACATGGCTATCGTAGGCTTCATAATGCCTCGACAATAGAGCCAGAGCTAATAAGCTGCAACGGCAAGCTTTACCCAACGTATTCTGTCGTCTTCGTGCCAAGCTGATACCTTCTAAAATTTCGCTCACTACTGTATAGGCTAGAAGATACACGTATTATAAATTTCATAAATTGCTTTGCTCGGTAGATTGACTTAAAGGGCAAGCAACTTTTTTGCGGCTTAACTCAGTTTCCGCCAGGAAGATTGTAAAAAGGTCTGGCTTCCAAGCGGAAAAATCTTTACTGACGTGATTTGGATCAACTTGCTTGAATGAATTCACAGAAAAACTCAAAAAACTTGTTTGAAATGCAACTTCTCAATGAATGAGATCGCATTACTTCATCCTCCATTGGTGTGAGCTGTTGCGGAACAATTAGGAAAAGAGTGGAGGAAAGGTCGATAGAAAACGAAATCAGGGAGTGATTATGTGGGAGTTTGTACATTTACAAATCTCCCCGAATAAAATCCTCCAAATCCTCTGACAACTTTTATATTTTAGTTCATTTTTCCATCGGCATTGATTTGGGAATATTTTCGTGTAGAAGCACTCTATGTGGCATGGCATCATTACATTCGATATGTTTCCACATCCGGACAGGCAAGGAGTTTTTTCTTATTTTTTCTATTTTCCCTTTTTGTCCGACTACTTTTTTTGTACTTAACTTATGTAACTACACCGAGTATGTAGAGAAGCTGCCTGAAGTGTGTTTCTCCCACGTGTTCCCCTTTGAAAGCTTACACTAGTAGGTTTGGGCGATATGAGACAATTCGACCCTCATTATCGAAATAGCTTTGATCTTTTTTTAGTTTTTCCGCTCTTCTTCCCAAGTGCTATTATTTCGATGCAGTATGCGATGCGAAAGCTTCACCAGGGTGGCAAAACTATGGCCTCAGAAGGGACCTGACGCCATACCTGTGTTTATGACCATCACATGGGTTCTGCAGTGGCCCCAAAAAGTGCCAGTGCACAAGCCTTTAGGCTATGAGAAAAATCGTAAACTTTATTTCAGGTTCTAATTTTGCCCAATTCCAGGTGTTGATTGCGGCATCTACCCTGCTGATTGTGTCGGCATCCTTTGAACGATATATTTGCTCACTTCAGTCTACTTCTGGTTTTGAACCAAGAAAACGAGTGGCGGTCATCACATTGGTGCTATTGTTGGCTCTCGTTATGAAGGTACCGGCTAATTGTAAGCAGAGCGCAGTGCAGATTGATGATAAACCGTAGCAACCATCAATTGTGGGTTGGGGAGCACGGCGAGTTCTACGTGTCCCTTAACAGCTCAAAATCGTAATAGGTCTTCCAAGCTCCAGCACCAATCTGCTCTACGTCTGCATCCCTATGGCCTTTATTATTAAGTCACGGATTATCAGAGGTTTCTTTGGACTCATAGCAGTTCAGCCAATGATTTATAGGCGCAGAAACGGTAGATTATCATTTGATAAAAGTGCTAGTTGGAGTGGACGAGTTTTCTCAACCTTTTTGAAAAGTTTTACCTAGATATGTCTGACAATCTGGGAAGCTGTATGCGTCTCAAATTCCTCGGATAGCTGCTCAGAGACGGAGCGGGTTGTCTTTATAGAGGCTCATATCAGGCGGTATAAAGGGGAAGTGCCTGAATAAATGCTATTTGACCGGAAACAGAGTTTTCCATGCTTCTGAGAAAATCATTTCGAAAGCAGCTGAAATTCAGAGCTTATCGAATTTAAAAACTGCAGAACTTTCTAGGCACATTAGTACTGGTAGTTTTTCATTATGCCTCAAGAACTGTGGAAGGGGGTCACTACCAAGATGGGTTTAGTAGTCAGTTACGGTCAATGAACCATCTCGTATCATAGAATTTCTGAAGGCTTCGTTGGATTTGCATGTTTTTTTTTCAAAAAAAAAAAAAGATCTGTTGGAGACTTCTACAATATGGGCCAGCTTACTATTCATTCAATTCAGGGCTCAGTTTATTTCGAATTGGAAATGCAGTTTCTTCCGCACTGCCCGATATTTACCAGCTTGCGACTGGACCTATCGGAATTGACCCGTAGGTAAGGCAGTACATTCGACAGCTAATGAGCTGAACTTAAGTTACGTCGTTCAGCGAAAGCTACAAGACGATATGGATGTTTTGGTGCCGCAATTTCCTGAACGTATTTCTGCCATTTTCACTTCTGCTAATGCTGAACACCGCAACCATTGCCAACCTCAATCGATATTCGAAAGAATCAGTGATAGAGGTGTGTTTTATTGAAGCTACTAGTTTACTAATGCTTTCAGAAGAGGGTGTCAAACTTTGCTTCAGAGAAAAGATCTCCTATTTTGATTTCTAACCTCCTGCCGTCAATGTGAATGAAACTTAATTCATATCCACTTTTAACCCATTTCGTACCGCAGTGTTAGTGTAGTCGCACAATACCAGATCCGTGGAGCGCTTGCTTGCTTTCTACGAGGGTTCGGTTGCTTATGGTTTTCAGAGGACCAATTCAATCTTCATAGTGTGACTCTCCATCCTTTGCGCTTTTCTGATGATGCGGTTCGCTTCCCATGGTGTGGCAAACCTCATGGGAAAAATCCAAACGGGAACGAGGCGATGAGTTTTTTTTCTCGCAGAACTTAGTTGATAACTTATGTCAACACATCGACGTTTTCCCAAGGCAGCGCTAACGGTCGTAATCATCATTCAGTTTAACTGATAGGCGGATGATGACGGATAAAAGAGAGGGGTGATTGATGATTTATCGTTGTAAAGCGAAAAAAAACAAAGAAAAAAGTGAGGGAGAACTGCGTTTTCGTTTTGATCATAAGTAACCAGACTTAGATGAAAGCGGAGAAACATCCTTGGCAGACAGACAACAGTAGCTTACCATAAGGGAGCAATTTTGACCCTCTGGCTAGTGAAGTATGTAATTGCTGCAGAAGGCTCGTCTCGTACTGGACAATATGAGCCAATGTGCACGTGTAGAGCAGCAATCTTTTTGGAAAACGAACAACAGGACTACAAATTATAGCGCTACAGTTAGCCATATATGGGAATAATCTGCAAAGAGCTAGAATAGGAGTCATTCAACGAATCCGCATGATCAAAATCGCGATTATCCTACCGGTATCGTCAGTTTGGGAGCAAAAAAGTTGAGCTTTTCTTGCTATTGATTATTCATTAATAATTAGAATGCTAAAGAAACTGCCGCTAATCGGAAAACACTGTCCGATTATCGGACGGGGCTGGAACGTGGAAGGTCTACTGGCGCAGCAGCATGGAAAAGGGCGCTTGCTCATGCCTTTTTTACGGTCGATTTCAGATTTCAGAGAATGGGCAAAAACCGGAAGATGAACCCAGTGTTGAGCAAGTTCTCACGAATTGATCACCTGGCCACGTGGTAGCAACCACATTTTCTAATTTCCCTGATTAGCAGTTTTTGCATGTAGTTTAATTCATATTACATCTTGTCCAGATTAGGGGCGTCGGAATAAAAATGGGCCTGGGGAACTTACTCGGAAAGCAGATTGTAACGAAGGGCTAAATAACGTCTTCACGTCAGGAAGTGGTCAAAAATTTGCCTTCACAAACATAATCAGATGCAAGACACTTTCAACTATACTCTTCACCATTTCACACTCACCCCCACTTCCGAGAATCAGATACCATAATATAGTTCTGCGTAGATGGCAACATACATCGTGGGAAGGGTGCCTTTTCCGCAGAGGAGACGGGGTTTACAACTTGAAACCACTTCGAAGCCATATACTGTTTAAAGCCACATATGCACTACAAACGTCATTCAGAAGCTTTCCTTTTTTGGGCTGTTTCCCGTATTGTCGGCGCTTTCATTTATACTATAACCGGTAGTGTGCATCGCTCGAGGCTGAGTATGATTATGAAGTAATGCTCCTGAGTCAGAACAGGGTAAACAGATTCAATCGAACAAATGACACTGCAAAGAAAGTGATTCCCTTTCATTTGACCACCATAATTATTATTTGCATTCTTCGATAACCTCAAAGAGTGTTGAGTTGGTTCGGTGCAAATCAGAGGGAGCAACGGTCACAGTGGCTGCTTTCATAGTCCGCCGGCGTGCCAGCCGAGGTAGTGCCAAGAGGGGAGAGGGAGGCAGACGGGCAGTCGATGCGGTCGCGTCGCGCTCGAGCCCCTTCGAAGGACTGAAAAGAACGAAAAACAAGATCAAAAATCATTTGCATAAGCGCCTTCGAAGGGGAAATGCAAATGATTTTTGGTCTTGTTTTTCGTTGTTTTCAACCTTTCGAAGGGGCTTGAGCGCGACGCGACCGCGTCGACCGCCCCTCTCCCTTCCTAGCACCACCTCGGCTGGCACGCCGGCACGCCGACACGTAGGCGGACTGTGAAAGCAGCCAGTCATAAAGCGTAGGAATCGCAGTGATGAAATCAAGAAAAAAAACAAAATAAAAACTGTATTTTTTCTCAAACACAATCACCTGTATCTCGATGTTATCCAGGCTGAACTGGAGCGTGCAGAGTTACTCTCCGAATACAACGATTCCGTAAGGAGCTATAAGCAATATTTTTGAAACGTGTTGTCTTCCTTTCAAACCCTAATGTTCCATACATTCATTATTGAGCTTTCATCAAACCCTCACAAGCTGCATGAAGATGAAACACCCTGTATGTTTTTACGCCGGCCCCATAATTTTGAATTCATGCAAAATTTTGATTTTTATATTCTAAGATCCTACATGAAAGCATCGCTCCGTTGATGATCATTTTTAGCTGCGTTCTTTCAGAGCAGATGTTGACCACATGTTCTCTGCAAAATTGATCCCATATTTTTTTATTAGTTCATTTCATTGCAATATCCCAGTCGTCAATTATTCCTTCCTACGTCTGACATTTTCTACTTCCTTTGTGTGCACAGCTCATTTCCCTTCTGCCACACCATCCTTGTGTTTTTCCTCTACGACTCAGTACTCTTTCATGTCCTCATATGGGGATGGTCTGCTAGGGCAAATAACCTTATGCCTCAGTGCGGATCGTGAGTTCCTCGTTCTCGTGTTCAGAATGTCCACTGCCTACCACCAAATGTTGCTGCATGATCCTATCCATTTTTAAACCCTCTTCTAATTGCAAGAGCAAATGAACCTCTCTAACCCCTTCAAAGAACAGTCTCTTCTGTCTATTTCTACTATAACAAAGCTCTTTGCGCAGGAACCTCAACAGAGTTGTGTTCAGAAACTTCCATCTCTTCTCCACGGCTCCGCTGCCGCGGCTGAGGCTCGAAAGAAGAAAAAGGATGCCACCAGGACCCTGGCCGCCCTCGTCACAGTATATCTGCTCACCAATACTCTCAACCTTCTGCTTACCATCATGGAATTCATTAGACCAGAATGGTTGCGGAATCTTGGCGAAGGACGCATATATAAGTGAGTTGAACGAAAGATTCAGTGTTTTATCCCTTGACGATTTGCGAAGAAGGCAGTCCTGGAGTCCTACTGTTGTAGGTACCTGGCTGATCTATCTTCTCTTCTCACAATCTCATCTACAGCCACTCGTCTGCCCGTGTACTTCCATTGCAATCGAGAAATCCGCAAACAGCTCAGACATTTCTTCGCCCAATTTGGGAATTGTCGTGCCAAAAAGGAGGTTATGCTTTGATGAGAAATCCATTTGCTCTTGTTCATTGCTCTACTCATTATGTGCACACAGACGCTCTCATTGTGACCGTGAAAATTTTTATTATTGAGAGGAAGAAAAGAGTGACTTTGAAACCTTCCCTCCAAGGGGGGACGTGAGTGTTTTCTATTGTATCGTATTCCTCGAAAGATTTCCACTCCCATTACCTCTATAACCGATGAAGGATCATATTGAATATTCACTATGAGCCACATATGGAACATGTATAATATTTGGAACTGATCTCGAACCTGAATCCTGGGTCAGCAGAACATTTCGCAATTCGTAAAAAAGCAGTTACAGGTGTTTTTATTCACCACTTCATGAAGTATGGCAGTTGCCCACGTGGTCACTGGGATTAGTGAAAGTGGGAGAGCGTTGAAAAAAGCACTTCTCTAAAGTTTGCAGGGCTGGATTCGTAGTGCTCTAGAATTTCACGTCTTCTCCATCAGGTCGATGCCAAAATTTCGAGACAAATTTGTACGTATGGTCGCTTCACCAAAGTGAGCTTTGCTGCTAGCCATCCAACTGTCGCCCCTTTACGAACATTCTCAGAATTGCCACTATTAAGGTTCATATAGGTCACCGGGCACTTCTCTTGTCTATCATTCCGCAACTATACAAACCTCTAGCAATCGTCTTCCAGAAGGGAGCTCCTGCACTCGTTCCGCTGTCTCCAACATCATTATTGAAATCGGATAAGACGTCGCCCGTTGACAATCCTAGTCCTGGCAAATAGTGTTGCTTTTGATGGCAACCGAATGTTCAGTGAAGTGGAGAAGAGACCGGAGGGGACGAGCGGAGAATTAACGGAACTTTTCAAATGAGAAGGGCAGCGTCTTAACTATGAGTGCTCCTTCAGGGTCAAGCGATCGTGGCCGCCATCCACAGCAGTCATTTTCCAGAGGTTGCTCATTCAATCGGAGAGAAAGAAGAAGAGTTCTCATCCGTATTCGACATGATAGCACCCAATCCACATAGCAAAGACGGCACAGTCCAGTTTACAAAAACTTCGTTGAAATAAAGGTTCCTGCTCTCCCTATTTCTTGACCCCGTCTCTTCCGACAACCCCCATCAGGCATTTCGAGCAGTCTTCGTTAAAAAGAAGTATACACCTTTCGTTATCTTAAAAGATACTGACTAGAAAATTCCAGGCCTCGGATCCGCTGATATAATGACAGAACGCAATCGGTGAAGCTCTTGCGGAGCCCCTCGTGTTGGCCGCGCAACTTTGGTCGTATCAATGGTGAGAGTTTGAGAGATGAAGATTCTAAGAGAGCGATTTGAAACTTATTTTAAAGCGATTCACCCATTGCGAAACGGTCATCTTACGGCATGGTACGTACCGTCCCAATTCTAATCACGAGGCCCGGAAAAGAAAATTATACAGTAAAAAACGTGTACCTACGGTGTCAGTCCTGCAAATCCAACTAGTCAATATATAAGTTGCTGCTAACACTTCTCCACTGAATGGTATATGGTGCCTTTTTCCGATTAAGGCACAAGTTAGGCCACTAAAAATGCTATCATCCTATTATTGTGATGATAAGGAACTTTTCTTGAGGTTCAGGGAATCAGATTCGATATCAGCGTCCGAGAACAAGTCTGATGGTGTATACTACATCACTCCGTGGGTCCTTTACTGTTGGATCCTACCTTTGTTATGTTCGATATCATCTGACCTTCACTGTTGACGATTATCGATGATGTATTATTATCAGACAACAAAAGTCTGTGTAAATACTTATTCTTGTCGAGAACAGACAGTAAAGCGTTGTTGAGGTGCAAATATCTGATTCATTATTGGCATGACGAAAGCCTCAGGTTATGCTATAGTTGTCAGTTTCTCCTTTTCACAAGACTTCCTTTTTAATTTCTTCGAGTAAATAGAGCCACCAATTTTGGAAAAAGTGGAACCACCGCAACTTATTCTACCCACCCTCGCCTTCAGTTCCTTGGGACGACGTTGCTGCCTATGAAGAACCCGCAGCTAACAACTTTGGTTGCAACCATTTCATACTGTCCGTTATCTTACTTGGGGCTGTGCTGGATATCATTAGCTAGGGGTTTTGGTCAGCCTTTGAGAAAGCTATGCTGCAAAACAAAATCTGCTCAAATCATACCTTCTGAATGGAGCTTGATCCACGTCATCAAGGGAAAACCTCGATGTAAAAGCTGGCTCTAGCTGATCTTTGTGGGTGTGTAACGCATTTCGGAGTAGTTCATTCAGACACTGGAGTATTGCGTTTGTGCTAGGGCTTTGCAATGTACGACCGACCCGCTCTGCAGACATAGAGCAATGAAAAATCTAAACAAGGAAAACTCTAGAAGAAACGAATTCATTCAATTTAAATCCATTTCTCAGAATTCATTTACGTGTTCCGAGGTGTGACATTTCCTATTGAGCTCCTGTTGGGAAAGAAATGAATGCAAAGATAAGGTTCACTTGGTTTCCACCACACTTAATTACTGTATTCCAGGCAATCATCATGCAAACGGGTCGATCGTTCAGTGCTACAGGTGGGAGTCGAATCATGAGCCGAATGCAAATGATCAACTATAGTCACTCGTTTTGAAAGAACTTGATTATTACCGTACTAGATCTTTCCGGGACTGATTTGCCTCTGCTCCATATCACTGATGCACATAACTGATGAGTTTGTTCAACGTTTCTAGTGTTTCTCTACTTGATCGTATCCCCCTCATGATCTTACTACGGAATGCCAAAATGGGCTGTAGGCGCCAGCTTGATGTGGTATAAATATAGATGAGAAACAGATGAAGGTTGAGGCGAAACGAACCAAAATATTTATGTATTTTTTAGTACCACCTGGCGTAGGTATAATTCTCAGTTAGTTTTCACGAAATGTAGTTCTTCATGGCTTATTGATAACCGAAAGCTCAGACCCAAAGGTGTAATCCGTCGAAACGTCGTCAGATCAGATGCCCGTGCATTTTAAGATCTGATCGTTCGAAAATTTTCAAAGAACACATGACCTGGCTGAAGTATTCCCAATTTGATCGAATCTCGATTCTTTCGAGCAGCGTTCTCATCCAACAAATCCCGTTTACATTCTCAGAACGTCAAACTTACGAGCTCTCTCCAAAAGTCTTATGTCTTTTCTGATCATTAATTTGCTCGAGCTGGCGTCGATAATGTCTCCTTAATTCGTCCCTGTCGTATCCGGCAAGTCTAGTCTTTGTTTCTTTGGCGTGAGCAGGAGCTCCCTTTGCCGCTTGACGCTTTGGACTCCAGAATACCTTCACGCGATGGCTGGCGCTGACTGCGCGCTCATGCAACTGTTGAATTTTTTCGAATGCTCCCCACACAGCGCGTTCCCTTCTGCTCAGCTCCGGAGCTACATCATTCATCATGACCAATAGAAATACACGCACTTAATAGCGATATCTCGTTTAGCATAAGAACAGCGATAGATACCAATACATCAGTCATGAACCTCGTCTTCGTTAAAATCAAATGCAAAAAAAACTAGTTCACAAGGTATGTTGAATTCAGCAAAAATTCGTTCCACATGTTCGATGATCGATGTCCTTCCACATTAAGCCTGACATTTCTTACAAGGAAGGTCTTTCAGGGCGTGGGACGCTTTTTGAAAATGGTTTTTTGCATGGTGTAGGGGCATATAGTGTAGGAGTATATAGCTATGGTCCATTTCCGCTAAATGGCTTTCTGAATGCCAGAAAAGGAGTGAAAAGATTTTGTCAGAAATCACCGTTTTAACCCACTAAGCGTCGTTCGTTTCGTTCATGGGGTCGACTGTCCGCACAGTAGAAGGGGCCAGTGGAGGCGACATTGAAAATAACGTGAACGGCAGTCAAAAAAGGGATCTTTATGTTGAAAATGGCGGGGAAGTTTCATATAGGTTCTCCACGGTTGAACTGCAGGCAGCGATAGATGGTGTGGTGGGTAGCGATGTGGACTTCGAGGATGGGTTGATGGTTCGAATTTCCGAGGTCTGGACGTTTTTGCACGCCACCATTATGCTGCCACCTCTTGATTGGCTTCATATTGCACCAGGGCCAAAGCAAGTGCCTGACTGGTCATGGTCGTTACCAGGACCCGCCAGGCACATAACCTCTACAAGCCGTTAGAATTTATTGTGTGGAGCACTATCAGCGGAGGAGCTTCCAGGCTTCACACTCCAAGGAGTATAAAAGTGTCTCTTAGTTTCATACTATGTAAGTGTTATAATGGGGGTCCAACCCTATAACATGGTTCCTATTCGATGGAAGCCGTCTCCGACCTCGTTCGTCAGTGCAAAGACAACAGGGTTCCCGACTACGACCTCCTCTGGGCGTCCACCGCGGACTCCTGTGGGAAAAAACCAGACTCTATTTCAACTCGTCTTCTTGCTGAAGCATCCATGAGCATTAGGCTTGATATAAAAAGCTGTCACCCCTGAAGGAAATCATTCTAGCGCCGGATTACCAGATTAATGACTAGATGAAGGGTTTGGGCAATACCCGTTCCCAACATACGATCCCCTAACTCCGCGTCCTGCTGTGAAGGGCTGGCAGGACACGATCAAGATGGACATTGCTGAAGTCGAGGTGACTGCAGACGATAAGTGACTGATCGTGAGGAGAAAGGAAATGGAGATGACCAACCAGAACAGTGGACAAAAACCCTTCAACGGCGCGAGATCAACCAGGGTAAAAAACGATGACATCGAAATTAGATGCGCCTGTCATCAGTTTTGAAGGAATTCGGTCGAAATAAAACAACAATCAAAACCATTACTGTCCAAATCACTCAAAAAATTGTAGGGACTGCGCAATATCCTTACAATGTCCTGCACGATGTCCATACAATGTCCAAGGACCAGATGATATTATATCAAATTTTTTGGCTACCAAAATTATATCATACCATTTAACCAACATTTTTCCAACTGAATGAACTCTTGATGTGGGCCCAAAGTGATGAAAAAACTACGTGAGAAAGTTTTGGTGGGGAGGGGGGGGGGAGGGGAAGGGGGAGGGGGAAAGGGGGACTCCTGGGAGTATGAAGCCTGGAAGCTCGGAAGCTCCTCCACTGATAGTGCTCTACACAACAAATTCTAACGGCTTGGTTATGTGCCTGGCTGGTCCTGGTCGCAACCAGACCGATCAGACACTCGCCTTGGCCCTGGTGCAATATGGAGCCAATCTGGATGTGGCAGCATAAAATGCATAAACGACCGAGCCTCGGGGGAACCATCAACCCATCCTAGTCGTCCTTCCTCGAAGTCCACATCGCTATCCACCACACCATCTATCGCGTGCCGTCAGTTCAACCGTGGAGAGCCTATATGAAACTTCCCCCACCCTTTTCAACATGTAGATCCCTTTTTTGACTAACCGTTCACATTATTTTCAAGGTCGCCCCCCGCTGGCCCCTTCTACTGTTCGGACAGTCGACCCCATGAATGAAACGAACGACGGCTTAGTGGGTTAAAACGGCGATTTCTGACAAAAATCTTTTCACTCCTTTTCTGGCATTCAGAAAGCCATTTAGCGGAAACTAGCCATAGTTATATACTCAGTGCTCATGCCCCTATACCATGCGAAGAACCATTTTCAAAAAGCGTTCCACGCCCAGAAAGACTTTCCTTGTTAGAGCGGGGCTGGAAAGTTTGCGTGAGATGGTAACTCCCTGCAAATCTCTTTTCACAGCCCAAAATGAAATCCTTGTAAATTGATGAGATGAAGGGATAAAGGTTTATAGTCTTCGGCGTTAATCGATCCAATTTCTGGGATGCGCTTTCCCATTCAACTCATATTGGGTCGTAGTGGGTGTTTGAATGGTCGTAGTATGTAGGAAGGACAGTGGACGTAGTGGCCATATGAACAAGTCCAGCGCTTTCATCCTTCCAGACGGTTTTTACTAGACATAAATGGCAGAAAAGGAATGATCGTCGCAAAGAACGCTTACCCATGCTGGTGTTCTTGTAACGGATTAGACATTCAATACGGCTCCTTCCAGACAGCTACAACACCCAGTGAGTGACCCTAAGGAAAACCTCGCATGACCATCGCACCCCGTACGTAGCACTTGTTTCCAGATTGTGCTCGATGGAGATTATCATTTTTTATTTCGTATAGTGTGCCGGGCTCGTTTTTCAACAGTGTTTTCTCACTAAAGGATTGAAATCGTGAGCACCTTGGATACGCCTTTTATTTACCTAGCCCCAAAAACGTTGGACAGTCACTTCGGGTGGGCTTCCTGACGTCACAGACACAAACCATTTCCACGTTTACATTGTCAGAAGCTGCTTGATACCTTGTTATCTTACGAAATTCGATGAATAAACGATTCCGCTGCCTGTGACCGCTAATTTTCTGTGCAAAATATGGCTAATAAAGCTTTACAAGAGATATTGTTGTGATAGAAGTGTTGGCTACACGCTTCGGAGAGCAAGAATCCTGGAAAATGTTGATGTTGTAAAAGGAGATGTGAGACAAACTGGTCGGTAATTGTCTACAGTTGTCTGCTATTTTTGTAGTCTAGTAGACGAACAAGCCCTACTCAGAAGTAGCAATATCTAGGCTCTGCAGAGGTCTCTGTTGCATGGTATTTATAGCGGGATGTGTCGAAGCGAATACAGTGAAGCAAATCAATATTTGTTCATTGCAAAGAAGCTCTATATGGGACATTACTTCACCGTTAATTCATTTTCACGTTCATAACCTGTGTTCTCCATATTCTTATCAGCACCCGTCTTCCACATTTTTACTGCTTTCGAGACGCTACCATGCTCTTGAGTGGACAGGAACTGGAGCATGTTCCAATAAACAAATAGTTCAGCTGAATAAACAGCACAACGGAACTATAGATTAATTACGTGGGGAATGCTCTACTATTTATCGTGCCTTCCTCTCATTTATCTATGATCACTTCTGCAACATTCTGCCCTGCTTGTTGCGGTCTAGTCGCATGACATGTGGGGTCCGTAGAGTTCTTTGAAGTTTTCTAGTTCAGACTCAGTTCACCTCAGCTGAACTTCAACTGACTGGAATAGAATTCCTTAGGCAGGCGAAAACAAGTTAGAGTTTGTTCGGAAGCAATGGTATACGGTACGTACGACATCCACTTGGGAAGAGGTTCAATGCAAAGAATACCCTACCTACAACCAAGCATTGTGGAGAAAGTGTGATGGCATACGGTGCCTTCCCTCGAACGGGGTGGTTTATTCTGAAAGTACTACAGAATCATGATGGTCGACATCGTCCTGTCTTGAACTCTGCAGCAGCAACTCTGCAGCCAGCAGGATAGATCTTGCGGCAGGATAACGATCCGACACATATGTACTTCAGTGGCAGTGAATGAGGCCTTCAGCGAACGGCGAACTTTGACTTATAGAGTCGAAATTTGCCTCCTTCAGAGCATATATGTGGGAAGAGCTTTAGAGCCGATGTTCGAATAAACTCTGTAGAAACAGTGAAGATAAATCGCTCGATAAACTGGGGATTGGAACACCATGCCAGTGTCTATCACCTAAAAACTAAACGACTCAAGGCACTCCAGTTGCGATGCTTTCATCTCAAGCCGAAGCTTAAGCGTCTTAATAAATATTTAATTTCTTGGTATTTTACATGTTGTTAATTCGAAATCAAACGAGTTTTCTCAGGTCAATGCTATTTGTATTTTCCAATAAATTTGCATCAGAACTCACTAACGTACAGTGAACAACAGCAAATCGCATTTCAATAGCGGCAAGCATTTATAGTGGCTTTCATCAACATTTGAAAACTTCATGTGAGTTCCCGAAGTAGGAGGAAATGGAAAAAGCGTTCAACGAATACTTGGCCATCACTGTACGTTACCCCTGCTAATATCCGCATAAGAGCGCACAGATGTCCGGTGCCCATCATTCTTTTCTTATTTTCCTGCCATACTATCACCATTATTTTGTGGAGACCAGTTTGTCTCAGTCTGTAAAATTGCTTAGCAGCCAGATGTATTCTTCATTGCTGTAACTAATGAAACCTTGTAGTGGATAGACATTTTCAGCGAACATGTTTATCGTAGCCTGCGACGAGTTTCTTCGAGAAAGTCAACGTCGCCCGATCACATTCCCTACTATTTCCTCGAAGAAGTGGCCCTAGGTCTTACTACCCTCCTACCCTCTCACAGACATGACCATAGATAAGTAAAAGAGGAGAGAGCCTAGTAAGTATTATATTGAGGGCATTTTTACCTACTCAGTCTGGAGTTTTGTTGTTTTGATTAACTAGTTAAATCATTTGTTTTTTCGAACATGGGACCAAATATCAGAGCAATTTCGCTGGAACGCGGATACGACTTTGAGAAGGCTAAATTCTTGTAATTGTAGATACATAGTTGAAGTAGTAGAGTAGAGCAACAAAGCAAACTTTGTTGAAAGAAATCTGTCAACTCTTAAGAGGGATTGGTGTTTGGAGCATTATACTTGCAGTGGAATCTGTTGAACGTATGAAACGCCAATCTGAGCTTAGATGGTAGCATCTTTAGGAACGAGGAGAAGGTGTTCCAGGTCTTCTAGTGCATTGTCCCAGTGAAGCAAATGTCCAACTTGAGCAGATACTGTGAATTCAGAAGATCAGAAAGCATACGGAATCAACCTAGTTGAAGTTTAATTGCAAGGGAAGCGAAGTGGCCCCAAATGATAATGATAATGAAAAAAATTTGCTTTTTGGATTTCACAATTTTCAAAACTTTTTGAGGAAGGGAGTTCTGCTCAGTAGAAAACATATCAGAAAAAAATGGAATATCTTTTCACCATGCTGCTTACATTATCTATGAAAAGATTGTGAGCCGGAGTGCCAAAAGAAATATTAACTGATATTTTTAGCCATAAATTCCTCTGCCAAAGAAATAATCGCAACATCTACGCTTAAGCTGATACCACATGCTCATTTAACTTCCCAACACATTCTCACTTCGCCTATGTAAATCAATGGAACTAGGATCGATACAAAAGAAATAGCCACAGTTACTACTTTTAAGATTAACTTATAATGGTTATGAAGCCTAGCCAATATGTATTGCAAACAAGTCGGCCGACGTTTCGGCGATTTACGCCTCCTTTGGAGCCTGAAAAAGGTGGAAATCAGTCTATGATTCATTCGACCGAACGTCTCACCCCTCGCGGAACCTTCGAAACCAATCACGTAATTAATAGTTAGATAAAAACCGTACCTTCCAGGTCGGCGAAGTCGGCCCACCAGGACGACAATAGTAGCGCATACCAGGTTGATCAGAATTAACGGTTTCGGCTGGAAGGCTAACCTTCCATAACGTATCAGTCCTCCCGTTATTGAGACACATTCTCCCCTCCACTTCATTTTTGGATGTTTGAGTTGAATCCAGAACGCCTCCAGGGTTTTGCGCGCTGCTGTCTGGGTTTCAAGCGCCGCGCCGCGACCTCGCCTTTCCCTCCAAATGCTCCCTCTCCCTAACACGAACGTAAGAGGTCTGTGATCCTGTTAACCACACCTGCGATGGCACAGTATCCATCACTGCCACTTTGACAGACCACACAGTTTTTGGTCGCCCATGTGTGGTAATAGAGACGGTTTCGAACGAGATGATATTTTAGGTTATTGGGAGGAATATATACAAGGCCAATAGTGTCTACTAGACTCGCCTACCAACTTGCCAATTCTGCACTCAATATTCCCTTCCCTGAAACCTACTTCAAACAGGAGCAGCCTGAGGCCGCTTCAGACACCACATTTCGGATTTTCGCTGTTGAGGCGTTTAAGGTGTTTAGTAGGTACCAAAAACGTCTCTTGTCATCCAACCTCTCTCGCGAAGAAGTTCAGGAACTAGGTTGCTTCGAGCACTATTCAAATCCCTTACCATAAGGCTGTCCGTTAGTAACAAGAGAGGGGAGTTCGTAGTGATCCCTCGTCAACTCGACCACGAAATGAGGGAACGGCACCTCGAAGATCACTCACTCTACCGACCATCCTCAGAGAAATAGTTTCAATCGCATTCTCGAAGGCTGAATGGAGAATGGGCGACGGTGGCGAAATTAGCGGATTCTCGACTTTAATACAATTAAATTTCTCAAATTAGAGTCACCAAGGCCCATAAGTTCTCATCAACGGACGATTTAGCCTCAGTACGTCCTTCCTCTGTCAAGGTTAGACCAATTAATAGCAAGTGGAGGGTCCCGATGACAGGATCGCTTGCTTCGTAAACTCCATTCTGGCCCAATAGCTCCAATTTATACCATCGCACCTTGTCAACAGTCAGATGTTCCTGAGTTACCTCGAAAGGGTGCGCCCTAATAGCTCCTGTGTCATTTAATCATTCGACGTGGAAGCTCTGTATTCTAACGTAAGTAATGCACCTGCTATGGGGGCCGTTTCAGAGCTTCTCACTCAACACTGCCACGCTCTCAACATGAAAGGGTTCTCTGTAAGTCAAGTAATGGGGCTTCTCAAGGAGTGCCTTAACTGCAACGTTTTCAAGTGGCCGGGGAGGTGCTTCGCTTCGCTTCGACTAGAGGTTTGTTATGGGAGAGCGGCACCTTGTCTGGCCATTGCTTTCATGGCTGGAATAGAAACACCCGTTTTACAGCTTCTGCTCATGATGTACTGCCGATGCATCTACGACTGCTTCGTAGTATGCTCGACACAAGAGGAAATTGACAAATGCTTCGACCTCATCAATAGGCAATCTGAGCTTATCAAGCTGACCCACGAGAGAACTTCAGAAAGCTGGCTGCCTTTTCTTAACGTGTAGCTCAAGTTTATTGGGTGCAACTTTGTCAAAAAGGTGTATAGGAAGCCCAGCAGCAAAAATATAATTCTTCACTGGCGGTCAGCGCATCCACGGCAGACCAAATGCGCGGTGACCAATAGCATGCTCCGTACCGCGATAAATGTCTCCGGTGAGGAAGATAGAAAAGAGTAAGACTAAATGGCACAGAAAATCGCTGAGCTCAGGGGCTACAAACGCCCTCAGCATTCTCATCAGTCTACGGCAGGTGGTGGCTCCAGCAGACCGAAAAGAGGTGTTCTGATTGGGAAAATTCCCTTCATGATACCCTTCATTTCTGATGAGGTGGGCCCTTCCATAAGGATGTGTCTGATCGCGAGATCGCGTATAGAAGACACTATTGGCCTTGTATACAGTAGCGCTCAAAAGTATTCGGCAAAATGCTTTTTCAGTTGTAATTTCCAGTCGTAACTTCTTTCCTACTGGATCTAATCAAGCGAAATTTCAATATGTGTAGCATTGGTGTAGTGTGAATATTTACCATTATTAACCTGCGATCTGATCATGCTTCAGATATCCAAAAGGACTTGAACAAAAAATCAACTGGAATTACGAATGGTGGTCCTCCTAAGAGCCCTTTCCTTTTTGCCTTAAGTGTACGAGCACTAATATCAAACCCAGAAGAGAAGAAAAACGTACATAAGCTCGAAATAACTGCAGACGTCACAAACTTGCTCTCAGCAAGTCTACAAACGCCTCCCCATTAGTATGAGGATATGGCTGTTTTGCAGTCAAGTAGGTTGGACAGTGTAAAATATGCTTCAGCTAAACATATCAAAATTTCATGTGATTTGCTCCACTGGGAAAAAAGTTACGGAAAGTTAAAGTTGGCCGAATACTTTTGAGCGCTACTGTATATCCCTCTCAATAACCCAAAATATCATCTCGTTCGAAACCGTCTCTATGACCACACATGGGCGACCAAAAACTGTGTGGTCTGTCCCAGTGGCAGTGATGGAGACTGCGGCATCGCAGTTTTGGTTTACAAGATCATTTGTCAAAATTGTGGAAACGAATGCCAGACCGAATGCCAAGGAGACGGCCTGACCGCTTTTCGTTCGTGTTAAGGAGCATTTGGAAGGGAAGGCGAGGTTGCGGCCATCTATTGCCTTGTTTTGCCACAGGCTTGAATCTCATAGCGGAGACGATGCTGGGGTCATCGTCAGATTCGTGGCGCGTGAAACCCAGACAGCCGCACACAAAACCCTGGAGGCGTTCTGGATTCGACTCAGACATCCAAAAATGAACCGGAGGGTAGAACGTGTCTCGTAACGCGGGAACTGGACCGCCTATACAGTGCGTTTTAAAAGAATGTGTACACCCAACATTTTGTTTTTTGGGGGGTACCATTGCTTTCTGTAACCTTCCACCTTTACCATTCAATTCCTTGTGCGCTGTAACCTACGAACACTTTCTCTTCGAAAACATCGTAGCTGCAAACATAATTTTTTATGAAAGAAACAATTTCCTTTGTATTAAGAGTACATATGTGCACGCTTAGCAAAAAACAAAAATTCAACTGAGATCAGAAATTAATAGGGTCCCGTAAAGTTCTGTAAAGGTTGTCGACTACGAGAAATCGTTTGAGAATCGTTTCGTAACAGTAGGTTCTTAAGTTACCTTTAAAATGGAAAACTTTGTGTGTGCACATACTTTTGGAGCGGCAACTGGGCGGCTCTTTTTCATGCATCGCTAGATTCATTCAAGACCCTGGCAGCTATCGCTCACAATCTATTCCCCGCCGTCCACGTATTTTGACTGCTCAGAACAACAGGAGAGTAGCCCGTCTTGTGGCGAATACTTCTTTGTCTGTGAGTCAGATCCAAGCTCAGATGGGTTTATCAGTCTCGCGTACGACCGTTTGGCGCTCTATCCGGTCTAATGAGTATATCGCACGAGAGACGATGAGAAAGGCTACTTGTCTCAGTACTCGCCACAAGCTGAAAAGGCTGGAGTTGTTCGCTCAGACCATCAAATACCCTCCTCCGAAATTCCTTCTCAAAAAATGAGTGGCTCTCGGCGAAGGTCCCTCCAGTAATGACGAAATCTTTCCGGCCCGTCAAGATTGAACTTCTTTTCATCAGAGAAGTCTAAGAGAGAGAGAGATCTAACCAGGGAGGGGTAGTCTACTTATCTTGGAACTTTGAATTCAGACCCTGATCACGAAAATGGAAATTAAAACTGCAAAATGATTCTCCTTAAAAAGTTATGGGAGCACGAATTTTGCTCGACCGTAGTATCAATTGTCTAAAGAAATGTCAGAAAACGTTTAGAGGCCTTTGATAAAATGAAAAAACACTTTGCAAAAGTGCGGACAATGGCGGAGAGGGACCCCTCATTTTACGCCCACGAAGCGAGACAACTATCACTTGGTCACGTGGGCGTTTGATATGGAAACGACGAGTTCGTATTTCCAATTGATACTACTGTCGAGCAAAATTCGGTCCCCCATAACTTTTAAAGGAGAACCATTTTGCAGTTTTAATTTCCATTTTCCTAAACAGCATTCAGAACTCTATCGATTTATCTGGGTCTGAATTCAAAGTTCCAAGATAAGTAGACTACCCCTCCCTGGTAAGAGCAAAATGGGTACAACACGTTTTTTATTCTGAAAGTAGGAAAATCCTGAAAATTCTCGAACAACCGTACCTTGTTTCACGATGTTGCCATGTTCATACGAGCAAACTCCAGCCTTGTCAGCTTGTGGCGAGTACTGAGACAAGTAGCCTTTTTCATCGTCTCTCGTGTGATTTACTCATCGGAACGGATAGAGCGCCAAACGGTCGTACGGGAGACCGATAAACCCATCTGAGCTCGGATCTGACTCACAGACAAAGAAGTAATCGCCACAAGACGGGCTATTCTCCTGTTGTCCTGAGAGGTCAAGATACGTGGACGGCGAGGAATAGATTGTGAGCGATAGCTGCCAGGGTCTTGAATGAATCTAGCAATTCATGAAAAAGAGCGGCCCAGTTGCCGCTCCAAAAGTATGTGTACTCTCAAAGTTTTTCATTTTAAAGGTAACTAAAGAGCCTGCCGTAACGAAACACCATTCTCAAACGATTCCTCGTAGTCGATAACCGTTACAGAAAATTAGGGGGCCCTATTGATTTCCGATCTCGGTTATATTTTTGTTTTTTGTTATACTTTTGAAACAAAGGAAAATATTTTCTTCAACAAAAAATTATGTTTGCAGCTACGATAGTTTCTTAGAGAAACTGTTCGAAGGTTATCGCACACAAGGAATCGAATGGTGAAGGTCACGGGTTACAGAAAGCAATGGTACCCCAAAAAAACAAAATGTTGGGTGTGCACAGACTTTTGAAACGCACTGTATGAGGTTAGCCTTCCAGCCGGGACCGTCTGATCTGGAAGGTACGGTTTTTGTCTAACTATTAATTACGTGACTGGTTTTGAAGGTCCCGTGAGGGGTGAGATATGCTGTCCAATAAATCATAGTCGGAACTCCACTATTTTTAGGCTTCGAAGAAGGCGAAAATAGCCGAAACATCAGCCGACTTAATTGTAATACTTAACCTCGTGTTCTGTTCAATAAAATAAAGTTGTATAGGAACTATGCCGAGGTTCATTGAAAGTCGAACATGGGGCTTAACCAATGTAATAATACACATACATGTATACATAGGAAAACGTAAACGCTTCCTCTCATGGAATCAGAGTAAGAGAAATAATTGATATGGTGGACTTGCTATTATTTATCAATAGATGGTTTATAATAAATGCAGTAAGGAATTCATAACTTTTGATCTAATTAATGTGTCTTTATGGTACTGTGAATGTAGATTGTGAACTTCTCTTCGGTAATGTAAAACGTCAAATGTTAATGGGGTACTTAGAACACAAAAGAGCTTTTATATGAAAATTGAATTGTGTTCTGTTATAGGGTGCCAGGTAATGGAGCTCGATTATTGTGAGCAATTTCATACAGCTTGATCAAATTAGTTTAAATTTATAGAAACGACTGCATATTCTCTTTACCTTATACGTACAGCCTTTATGCACTTTGTTACAGTGAAGAAAACATCGGACTCCGTGTTCTAAACGCAAATTTTTTTAACTGAGGAAGAATCCTCACTGTGCATTTGTTTGGTATGGAATCGAGACTTGATACCATTGGCCTAGATGTTTTCTAACCTATTTCTCTCACTGATTACTCTTTACTTCGACCTTTTTTCTCTCCGACGGTCAATTTTTTTTGAAAATCTTTTTTTTCCGCTCCATTTCCCTTTGCTGCCGGGGAAGAGTCTAATCAACAGCTTTGAATATCTTTGAACAGTCAGACATTAATTCGGAGGGTCGAAGAATCAATTTCAGAGAGGTTTAGAAGCAATTCCCATGTGTCATTAAAATCATGAAGCAGAAAAAGCGCGAACCCATTCAGTGTGTGTCAACTTCTTTCGCTGACGGCAACCAAATTAATCCATGGCGGTAATGAAGCTACTATACCGACTATGTACTTTTACGACTCAATTTTCCATTCTTATTAGATGATGGCGATCGCTGAACGAACGGTTTGTCGATCGAAACACCTCGATCACAGCCGTTCCGAGCTGGTCGACGAGGCTGTTTTATGGCGTCGGCGCTATTTGAATTTGCTTTGTGTTGAACATTAAAAATTCAGGAATGACTGCATGTCAATGCAATGCAGTATTCATCGTCGAACTAATTATCCTCAGAATGACCCATTCCGTACAAAATGCCTCGTCATTATTCCGTGGTCAAGCTACAGATAAGCATCTCAGTCGGCTAATCTGCAAACAAACATCAGAATAGGAGGAGAATTCCCTTCCTGCTTAGCAACAGGTGTATGGTTTCACTCATTCAGCTGAATTCAGGTGGATCCGTTTTTCAAACGATCGCATTAGCAACAGAGACAACATCTGTAGAACGAGTCATGCTTATTTTAATAATTTTGAATCTTCTGCTTTTCTGAACTTTTGCGTTTGAGGATTTTTTTGCTGAATTTCTTACTCGAAAGCGCCTATTTCGCACAATTCAAAAATTTCCCGAATGCTAGCCTCACTATTTTCAACATACAACTTTTCGGTACTGTTTCCCTATGCACGTTTCTCCCTTGTTGACAATCACGCTGAATTGATAGGAGAAACATTTACTGAACAGAAAACTGCTTCCAAGTTTCCTGACTCCTAGTACTTTCAAAGTAATTAATCCATTAGTTCCGAGGACACGAAACGAACATACAATTCGAAATTTCCACTAACTAGCTCAATTATACATATCGGAAGGCTAAAGAGCTTTTTAGTTCAACCGGCAACTTTCGTGGAAGACCCAGTCTTTTTTGTATTACCGATCTATGGTGAACAAGCACCATTACGCGGCGGGAACTTTTCTTGGGGAAGAGAAATAGTGCAAAAGCTGATCAAAACGCATTTGAACCTAGCATATCCTCGTTGGAGAATGGCTTAGGTATGACCATGGCTTGATGGCGTGATGTTTGTAAGGTGGCAGCGGGTGAAAGAAATGCCGACGGTTAGTGTGACATGTGTCAAAACCCGTAGAATACTACAAATATCACGCTGACAGGTCGCATTCTCAGAAAACAGCGACCGTCTGTTTTGTGAGCGTTCACTCGTACACACATAACTACTATATAGAGTGTTTTATGGTAGCTTGAGAGAGAACTGTGGCTATTTGTAAGAGCCCAACTCAGGTGCGATTTTCTCAAAAGCCTAATGTGGCCAGCCGATTGGTGCTTTTTTGCTCATTATGCTGAGTTGATCCGATTAAATTTGGGTTTGTATCAGAGCATAATTGAGCACACTGTTCTCAGCGGCAGACAGGTTGCAGCGCTGATGTGCTTAGTTGGTATTTCTCGCTGACTCTAAGCATTTAGGTTTCAAGGGTACAAATCTGAAAAAATTGCCTCTCTACCCACTAATACTCGTCGCAGGCCTTTTCGGAGCTCCTGAGAAGCATGTGGATTTGTGAAAACCTTCAGTCGTGAATAAGCCTTTTTGAAAAAAATGCACAAGACTAAAAACCTCCTGTGCTGTTTACTTTTCACGGTTCAGTTCAGAGATCGCACTGTTATGGAAGGAACTTACCTCACTAACATGGGAACGAGAGAAGAAAAACTTATGAAAGTCTAATTTTCACTATGATAAGCTTTTCATGATGTTTGCTCGATTGAACAGAAATACTACCCAAAGACATATTCAAAACTGACTCCTCTGCAATGCAATTCACAATGATACGATACAGTGATTCATCAAGAGCTATCCACAGTTACTCACTATTTACTGTCATAAAAGTTATTTTTGGTGGTTCCAGCGATTTATACTCCTATCTAAGAGGTCCAGTAATGGGGTGCTGTTATCAGGAGTATAAGTTTTGGTCACCTGAACATCACTGTAATTTCAAATTAACTTAAGCGTATTGCCTTATCACCACATATCATTGCGGCATACGATTCCCTATGGCCCTATGGCCCCGATATCCGTTTAAGGACAACTCGACGGATACGTTGGGTGTAGAGAGTCAGCTGAAAAAAAGGTCACCAATCCCATAAGTCCAAAGAACAAATAGAGCAGTCATTGCATTTATAAGAAGCGTACTCTCAGATCAGCTTTGTCGCTGAGTCATCTACAGCAAGCTGTTTGCCTGCTCTGATCGTTAACAAAGGAAAGCTGATCGAAGAAAGTCCAAGTTCCGCAACGAGGACTACTGTAAACACTCTTAGTAAACAATTAGTGGCACTCTTTTCCGAGATTGCTGCAATGTCGCAGAAGAGTTTTTTTAAAGATTTTCATCATTTGGTTCTAGACTAAGTGAGAGAGACATGCCCAGAACCCCTTTAGTGATCGTTTGGTAAGCCTTTAGCGCTACTTTGATCGTTCGAATGCGACGTAGGTATTTTTTACGCGGCTTAGGTCTTATCTGAGCTCTTGATTCCTCTTCACCTTGTAATTGCCCTAGTAAACACAGTTTACTCTGCGAAGGTGCTTGAACAATGCATTCACAAACAAACAATGAAGGAGTTCCGACAGCGTCAAGCAGTGCAGAGTACACTGACCGTTAACGAATGCTCAGCAGTGCTTACTGCCTCAGCGTGATTCCACTCACGATCGCAACCGTCCGCTATCACATGGGCTGTGTCACCGGAATGAGTCTAATCTTTTTGGAAACTTCAACATTTATGTGATGAAGCTGTATTGATCATTAATCTGTGGTCTAATTCAGTATCAGAGAGTAGCTCGTTGAAGGTGATCCTCCTGCGAGATTGCCAGCAGGTGGTTCGGCTCATTGCTGTGGGCTCTCCAAGTAATGCGGTGCTGTGAAGCGATGGTACACTCAGATATACTCATTTATGGCGGTCGTGTGTGAGCTGTCAGAAGGGAATGAACGATGTCCAGCGATATCAGATGAAGTAATCGGATAAGACGGCAAGCCGCCATGACTACGATTGCGCCATCGACAACGTTGTTGTTCTTAGATGTTATCTTGTAGTATGACCCGCACTTTGAATCGCCTTTTTGGTGCTGATCCGCTGGAACGAGCCAATCATTCAGCGTATTTCGTTAGCGGCTGTGAGGAGACATCTTATTCACCTTAGGTTGTCGGAAAGTAAAGGTCGAAGCCTTCGCATTAGTCCAAATTCCCCTCGAAAAGTTCTAGAAGCTTTAGTAGAAATATTATTAATGAAAGTACGTCGCTAACTTGAATCACAACACAGCAAAAAGTTCCGTGATGTCGCGAACGGTTGGCCAGATCGAGGTCCATCTTCGACGCTACTGAGATCTCTGAAAGAGTCATGCTCAGAAGAAGGGGGCTCCAAGGCCGATTACATAAAAGCTCAAACGTTTTTCAGCAGCGTAGTTAGCCGTTCCAAAGAAATGAGTCATATGGCGCCGGCATGACTAAGAAATCGAATGGATTCACTACGGGGTGTGAAATAAATTAGTACGAACGATAATATCATGACAAAGTATCAAAATCATAAGGGGGTACAAATCAAAGAAGTAGTTCAACTTCCGTTTCTCACGTGCCCTAGAAAGTCTTTGTTGATCCCTTGTGAATCAAGACATTCTTGCTCTCATAAATTGGTAGAACTTCAGTCGTGCCTATTTCAACACTTCTAATCAGATGATTGAATGGAGGTCGTACGAGTGCAATCTGAAGGTAGGAGTGTAGTTTAAGGAAGCCCACCAGGTAAGGCGCCACAGGCGAATATGTACTACGGCTAACGTTGCAAATAACAATGTGCGATAGGTCAATTGAAAAGCACAGAACTCCTAGAAGCGTCTACATTAATAGATTTGTTTCGGGTAATCACAGCAACGATCTGGCAGTGGGACTTTATTTTTTGGCTCTGCCACTTCTCACTTCTACTATGAGTCGATGCGATTCACTGATGCATATTCACAGAGCCCTTCAGAAAATAGTTCAAGCAGATTGATTGGTTGTGTCGAGTGCTTACAACCAACTAAAACAAAATTCTGTTGTTTTCTGTTTTCAAAGCTGTTTTCAGTTTGAACTTAAATTAGGTTAATTCTAAGAAGAAGAACTGAACAAGTGATTATGGCCGGAATGGGAAGATGTTAATAGCGCATTAATGGCAATGTTAACAAATTAGGGTCAAGAGGTAACTTGAGTGAACTTTTCTGAATCTCTACACAATCTCCATCAGCTGCAAAACATCACAGAAAATTGGCGAGGTCGATTACGCTTCAAAAGAGAACTTCCAGAACGTAATTGATTGGGGCAGAAAAGGTGAGTAACTGCACTTCCCAACTGAGTATTCCACTCATCTCAGTCTGTCATCTGAGGAAAAGATCAAAAATATCGAGAAGTAAGGAACTGAAAAACGACGGTTTCATACTCGATCCGCAATCCAACGTGGTTAACCATGCATTCATGGGTCATGGATACAACACAAGGGAAGAAAGGGCTCATTCCAGATGTGGAACTTCGGCTAACAACCTACCTTCATTTATCGCCATTCATAAACGCTTAGAAGGATAAACAAATCAGCTGTTACCATCTCCACTTTCCTACTTTGGTCATAGCCTGATCGATATAGATTGACAACGATGTACGGCAAAATTCTCATAACACCATCTCCACTCGAGGAAAATTTAACTCTTTGTGGATCTTCCGTATATCTTTCTCATTTCCTTTGAATCAATTCAAAACATGTCTCCTGTCAATAGGAATTGCCCGCTGTTCTTTGCACGTCGCATTGTAGCCATTTGTATGACCGAAGTATGTAGCTCGAGGCAGGATCGCTGAGAAAGCTGCCTGACCAAAAAGAGTTCGTCAGGATCAAAAAATTGAGGAACCCGCAGACAATCGTTTCTTGCTGATCTCGGTTTCTTTGACGGAGTGCTATAGCTATTTGCGCACTTAGGTTCACGGATCCATGCAGCTGTACTTCTTATGATAACTGGAGTGAGGAATTGTACCAGTACTGTCATCGCACTCACCATATATTACAGAATACGTGCCAGGAGCCATATCTATGCACGCCCTATCGATGTCAACTAACTAACTCACGATATAGCGTCCAAGTGCGATTATCTATAAATCTCGACAAGTTTCTTCACAGTTTGAGGTTGTCTTTTAACTCACGATGGTAATCCTTGAGTTTTGTGTGATTTCCAGATGGAAGTATATTTGTTAAGTTTTAAGGGCTAATGTTTCGACGTGATCACCTTGTTTAGAAGCCAGACTTCCACCGTCTGCGTGAATAAAATCCGTTGTTCGTTGTAAGCCAGATGAGACGCTCAGTAGGGGCTGGCCAGAGATTGGTACGCTAGTGGCTGTTGCCTGTAGGTGATTATTGATTTTGCCCTCCCAGGTGATGGAAATTTAGAGTCTGAGGAAGAGGATCACCAGGAATCTTCAGGCTGCTAAAATCATTGAGTTATTCCACCTGAACCCTTGAAAGGCGCAATCATATCACCATAGTTATTCAATAATGCCGAGGTAACGCAAGAGTGAAGTTAGAGACACTAATCGCTTGTTTTTTGGTATTGATCAAGTGCAAACGAACAAGACATAAGAGCTTTCCCGTTATTCTTTGCAACAACCTAGTTAACAGTTATTACTTTGCTGCAGGGATAGCTCTGTGCAGCCTCAGCTATTTGTTCAGCGTTATCTCTCCAAGTTCTTTCTGTGGGTGTTCAAGTCCATGTAGGCGAGAGGAAGATGTAGAAAACTGGGCTGTTTCACGAAACTTATGAAAATCAGCAATCAAAATTCTCGCATGGTCTCTGGAGAATCGGACTTTCGATTAAAAATTGGCCTCCATGAAGAACCTCAGGAATCGCACTTCTATTCAGCAAAACTTCAGCGTAAGAATAAAATGCTAAGATCTATTTAAGGAAATCGGGCTGGGGTCTGATTAACAACTTTCTGCTCGTAGAGCCTTTTGTTAGTTGATGATTGGGGTATTCTTTCCTACTAGCGATGATCATTGATTGGTTTCACCGACTGGTTGATAAATGACGCAATCGTTTTGGTCTCGAAGCGATCATATCGCAATTTTTACCATTCTCAGAATCCTGCCCTTTGAACGGACTCCTGTGGATGATGCCAATAAGGAAGTACGAATCCGAAACAATTCCAATTTTTATTGGGGAAGCTCATTTTTTGCCCTAGAAGAAATTTTGTAGTTGTTTTTCAGACTTAGGAACACTGATTTGAAAGAGTTGAAAAGGAGTTGAAACCACCTCCTTCCTCACAATTTATCCTGCTGCATCAAGAGCGTTGCTATACATCTTCTCTGTGAGTGCGGAAATTTTGCCCCAAATAAATAGAGCGAGGCTGATTTAGGAATTTTTCTGTTTGTGTTGGTGGCAGAGTAGGTTGCGCCATTTTGGCGCAATTCGCTGATGCAAAGAGTAAGGGCGGCTCTGGAAAGGGATCAGCGAAGTTAATCCAGTGCAATATTTGGCAATAACGATGAGAACCATGACCGAACAATCTGTGACCCACAGAGAGGACGAGACTTCGGGAAGGAGCGCGGGCGCGGGATGGGAAGGGCATTCTCTCGAGGTCTCCAAGGTGTGCCAGGCATTGTGCCACTGATAGCATCTGCTCATCATCGCCATGCTGACAGTCGGGTGATCAATCGCGCCCGTTTGAAATCGCTCTCTCTCTCGTATGTCATTATCATTCAAAAAAAATTCCATCGGTCATATCACACTTTCACAAAGAATTCAATATTTATACATTAAATCTATAAAAATACATCTTAAATAATTTACAATCGGAATGACGAGTATATACTATACCGGCAGAGTGAGCATTCCATGACCGCAGATTTTTTTCATGCATGTTTCATTGAACGTCGAAAAAGAAAACCTCCAAAGCCATTTCAGCTTCTTGGGCTTTTAGTTTTTGTTGTTCGAAGGTCTTGGAGCTTCTGTAGCCGTCGACATTCAAGGAGGTGATCATCAATTTCCTAAAATTCGGTGGTTCAGAAGTAGTTAAGAGAGGTGTAGTTCACGTGAATGGACTGCTTCCAACTGAAAAAAAACTGGGCTACAAGGAAAAGTTAGGTCGGTTTCACCTTAAGACGCTGAGCAACCTTCTTTCGTTCTGGTTTCAGGAAGCTTTTCTTCGGAGATTCTGCCTCTTGCTGCCTCGATCATACAAATGGTGACAGTGGCCTAAAGGAACAAGACGTTGAACCGTTTTATATATAGAAACTGTAAGGTCTCTGCGCGTTAGGTTAGAAGTTGTAGGCAGGATATTTGGGAGATCGACTGCCACAAACAGATTCAGAGTTGATCGGGATCGGAATGAGGACGATAAAAAGGCTGAGGAGTAGCTGATTACCTGGTCGCAGACGTCCGCATATATGTTACAGAGATAAGCCAGATCGTCCAAAATAGCGATTCGTTCCGGTTCGTACGACAGAAATTTCTGAAAGTCTCATTTTTATCCAAAATTCCTTTCCTCAATGAAACGAGGGCTGACCTTTGCTGCATGCCTCATGAGCTCCGTGTAAGCCATCTGAATGGATTTCCATATTGCTTTCCTGGAAACAGGAGTTGAATTTGCCAACTGCGGCTTCTTCCTCGAAAGAGAATTCGCTTGGCAGAAACATTGTAGAAGAGCATCCGCGATAAGGAAGAGCTGGTCAATGGGAACATCACTGAAAGGAGGGGACAGATTTATTAAAATGACCAAAAGCATGCGAACCATTCCCAGAGAAAAAAAGTGTCCAAGCTTACTCGTAAAGTATATTGGTGAGTATAGTGGCAGCTCTGATGAAAGCTTTGCATCGTATCTCAACAGGTTGATTTGATGAGATGTCCTGAGTAAGGGTCGAGAGCTCTTCACTGAGCAGCGTACAAGGAAGAAGTGGAATGAGCAGGTCTAAGCAACTGGAGCAGTGGGAACTTGACGAACGAGGAAACGTGCGAGCCCGCAGGGAGCAGGATGGCACTGAAATATACGTATTCTGGTACATTTCTGTTGTGAAACACCAATCCTCAAATTTAATAGAAGCTCTACTAAGCATTGAAGAACCATTTTGTGCCAACAAGAAGGGAATCCAAGTAAGAGACCCAGAGGGAAAGGGGGGGGGGGGCAGTAACATCGTACGCTGCCCTCACAGTAAGAACCACCAGTGAAAATTGTTTTACAAGAATCAGATTATCCTTCTCACCGTCGGATTTCTCCAGAACATCTCCTAATGCCTCTTGGTGTAGTGGCTTTCTTGTGAGAAGCCTCGAGCACTGATGGATTTGTTCATTGCGGGAGTTTCACTGAAAATGTATATTTATTTCAACTGTTCCCTTCCTTCCTTCCACAGCCACTGTCGCATACCTCAATTTCTTGGGACAGATGACAGTGGACGATTCGACCATTTGAATGGCACTATCAAGTTTGGTAAGTGTTTCATCGTCAGCTTGTAACGTTTCTCTGGACGTTGAGAAGAGAAGATCCTTGACATCCTCACCGGACCATCCCTTAGGGACTGGATGGGTTGATGAAAGGGCATCGACAAGTCTCCTACGTAGCTCTCGTAACTCTCCCAGTACCTGTTGTAATCGATTGATTGGTAAAAGACAGGGAGAACAGTCAGAGTTTACTTTGACGGGAACTGTCTAAGAAAAACATACTTTAAGCTGTTCAGCTTGGAGTTGCGACATTGAAAGGAGTGTGTGACCGTTGTGCATATTCACGCAGCACTCGAGACAGGTGAAGGTCTATAAAAATCGAAAAAATTAAGAAAAAAAAAGAAAAAAAATCAAAAAGAATTTAATGAAAAGGGGGCGAGAGTGACTCACAACATTCTCGTTTTGATTGCACTCTTGACAGAATCTTGCCGCTTTCCCAATGATCTTTAGTGATAGTTTGCGAGAGCAGTCTCCACACTTGGCTCTGAAAATATCACATACATCAAATAACAACACTTAAATAACAACAACAAATAAATATCAAACAAGAAACCCAAGTGGTATGAAAAATGAAACGCACTTTTGTGTCTTTGACATCGTTCTGTTGAGGATTCCTTTTCTTTTCGTCGAAGGCGGAGAGGTCTCTGGCAGTACTCGAGGCGGCATATCCGGCACATGGATTACTGTCACATTCATTTCTCTTCCTTTTTGCACATTCTCGAGAATCTCTGTAAACACGCTTACATCCACTCTTTGAAGATGACACATAGAGTGAAGTATCTGATACTTACTACAAAGATCCCAGTTGGTGGGAGCTTCGATAGCTACATTGGTAGGGAAGGAAGTGCGGCATGTGGGACATTTGATTGAATCGAGCAAATAGTACTAAAATCTTGAAAATAATTTCACGAAAAATAATATGAGGAGAAGGGCAGGCCACAAACCTGCTGATGGCAACAGAGACTGAAGAGACACTGATCACAAAAGTTGTGACCACAAGGAAGAATCTTTGGAGGTCTGGTGAGCGGTTGGAAAGGCTCTAGGCACACTTCACACGAAACTACGTCGTCACCTTCAATCAGGAACGACACCAATCGTCCGTTTGAACACTCATTCATCTGAAAACACTACAATTTTCATTGGCGCATAAAATTATCTCTAAAGAATCACTGCGTCGTATGAAATAACTGAAGCACACCATATGGCAGAGTGCAAAAGCTGTTGCCGCTTAGAGATAAGTGTAGATAAGATTGAGGCAGTGTTGATGAGGAATCGCGGAGACTTTGGCACGATCTCACGAAACTGACGATCAGATACGAAAATGAGGGCACAGAAAAATTCAACGAGTAGGAAGGGAGGCATTGCTGGAAGCTTAGTGGGTTGGTAGTGCAAGCAGACTTGGAGAGTAAGGTAGCATTATGAAGAGATCGAAAGCCACATACAAAATTGAAAGTGAAGGCGTTTTTAAGTCTTCTTTCTCATCAAACCTATGAAACGAATGGGAAACGAAAAGTGTGTACCCCGAAGTGTTTGCTATGGAACCAACCAGTTACGTGTCCTGAGTGACACCGTTTGCGAACCAGCTGCGTGATCACTATCAATCAAATCACCACGCTATGAATCGAGAAATGGAACGAGAATGGTTGACGCCCAAAAGCAAGGATCAGGTCATCATCAGATCTAGTCAGCTCAACCGTACAGCTCAGGCAGGGTGAAGGCGGAGTCGTGGACTATGCGGTTTTGCGTCTGTGAACTCTAATTGGGCGTGGCCAACCCTCGATGCCCTTGAATACCCGCTCTCAACGAACCTGCAACAATCGGCCGGAAACGTTTGACAGCGGTTCGAGAGGGGTTGAATCTACCAGGAAGCATTGACTATGCATTAAATTGACGCTTTACAGAAGTCTATGCAGTAATCTGACTGTAGGCTATCGCTGGGCCTTTTGAGCTGTCCTAACATAAGTTCCTGTTTTGATCAGCTCGGGGAAGGGCGAGATCTTCATCCTATGAGAAACAAATTGTCAAAACCATCGTTAGGCCATCCTCGGTTGCCTTTATTCCATGCTGAGTCTTTTTCTGAAGTGCGTTGAAGGTCATCCTCTTACTCTTCCGATTTTTTTTCAAAAATGTCAGTATTCTTCCAAAGAAAGATGATGAGTCTAAGGAGTTTCACTGCGAAGACGAATTGGGCAGTGAAACCTGATAGCATGTGGTTTCCTTCTCAAATTACGGTTGTTCGAACAAGCAGATGCGCGATGGGTCAGCCGTGTGTTCGTTGATTCAAGCCCACCCAATTAGATATTAATATGGAAAATCATGAGTCTCTTACCAAACCAGAAGTGATACCGGCAACTACACGAAAGTGCTCAAGAACCTGATGAGCTAATGTTTCAACGACGATTATCACCTGTCGCATAACCGTGAGTTGCCCCAGCCTCCCATGGGTATTATTGAGACAATCGGCGCCCTTCAAAGGCTTTGTATAACACTCGAAACGCGAGTGTAGTGACTGTTGAGAACTAGCGCACTGATCGAGAAACTACTGATGATGAGACTACCGGCAGTTGGAATCTAAATCGATTTGAAGGACAAGGAAACTCTTGCCGTTAGGATCATGGAAACATCGTAAATCTACAGTATGCAAATCTTAATAAACCTTTCGCCACCACCTATGCTGTTAACGGCCTGTGGCATTCAGAGTGAGTTATTCGCCTCCGATAAGATCCGAGCACCAACGGCAATGAAGAGAATTTAGAGCCTCATCAGTCTCCGATCCTCTGAAGATTCAAAAGTGAGGCATATCATGCCATGTTGTGATGGCTATATGGTCAAATGTTCGAAACCGACCAAGTTTTGGTCCCCAACGGCAGCTGTTAAATCTTCGATTTTTACTGGAAATTTGGAATGAACGGTAATTCGGTACAATTGGAAACCATGGCTGAGGAATGGTGACAAGGAGGCGATTAGCAGCTAGGATTTGTCATGGAAATCCAGGAATTCTCAATCAAATGTGCAATTTCCAAGGGCTGGAGGACATCTGGGACCAAAATGTGAGGAGACCCCTGAACTAAACCATTCATACGGAAAAGTCACTGAAGCCCATTCATATTAGAAAGTGCACATAGCGGTATGACGTTTAAAAGTTGTAGAACTTCTTCAGTTGGACTTCCTCGCAGACAACTTTATTTGAAAAAGCAATGGCGGTCTTCTTGATCCTGTTTCTTTACTTTGCAAGGTATCTTCAGGCATCAGCCGCTGATAGCAGTATGGAAGCTTAGATAAGGTTTTATGGAGCTGCACAGCCCCTAGGTTGACTTTGAAATCAAACTTCTTTCATCCAAATTATGGGCTGTAAACTTCTTTCATTCAAATTATGAGCTGTGACTTATAATATTCGGTTGACGACTGTACTGAATAGAATAATGCGATCACCAGAGTTGCAAAGGTGCGACTGAATCGAAATTTATTCAAAAGAACCTCAGTTTCTAGAACGTAATTGAACATGATATTTTCAATAGACGAATGGGCATTTTCATGATGTTACCGAATTTTGTGTTATTATGACAAAATTCAGGAAATTCATGATGAGTAAGGAAGTACTACGCGAGTACATAATTTGCCAGCTGATTTTGGGAGAAATAGAAAAGATGAAAGAACTCACGCGATAAGGGCCTGAAAGTGCTCCAGCCCTTTCTCCCCATTCGAAAGTTAGTCCTTTGAATTTACGAAAGGCTTTTGTCCTTCAAAGTTACAAGGAGAGATCGAAGAGCCACATGAGGATACAGAGAATTCACTTAAGCAAGCGTTCCTACCTGCTGGAGGTGTTACATAGCTACTATAATATTGTAAGGATTGGAAACTGTTCGAAAAAAGTCTGTACTTTTGGTCGTGTACGACTTTTCCAAATTAACGCTTGGGAATCGCACAAATAGGGCTTAGGTCATCATGAATTCCAAGAAACTCAATAAATTATGTTGTAAAACGATTACAAAATCTGGAACCCTCGAAAAGATAAAGGATACATTCCCCACGTTTGAGGAATGGGCTCATTTTTCCTTAGCCCTAACCACCCAGTCCTTACTGGCCGATTTTTGCGCCTTCGTTTTTGAAAACCTTTGTTTTTTGTCCTTTGGGGAGGAAATATGTCAGGACCTTTCAGCGAATCTCTCATCAAAAGTCACGCCATGCCCGAGAACTCTGCATGAGTTTTTCCACAAATTTCTTCCGCGGTGGTCGAAAACAGGTACAGGGCCGCTTTCTTCGCGCTCCATTAGCTACCTAGAATAATGAGTGCATGGCCTGGTGAGAACACAGTCAAAGCTGCTTTCCAAAACAGCTTCACTACTTATCACTCTGTTGAAATGAACGCTACACAATAAGCCGTATCATTATCTGTATTGTAATGGAAAGATGAACAAATGAGAGCGCTGTTGCGTGACTTCACGTGACTGTTAGGCTTCAGCAGGTTTTCCTTAATCGGAAACGGATTCCAGAAATGCTAATGCATTCATTCGTGAGATTGAGACCAATTTTCGTCGATGCTTGTTTGATGAGCAGAAATAGCGATGACATTGATCCGTGTAGCGGATGGTATAGCTTCGGCTTTCCGATAACCTTACGGTTGATCTCTGTAGAAACTTCAGAATATCGGAAGCCTGGCAAGCGACTGGGAGATCTTTCTCGATCTTGAGGAACCTTGGTGTGCAAACAATAACCCTAGGTAATTGCACGTAGGTGAGACCACAATTCCCTCAGTTCCGACGAAAGTAGTTAGGAGAGAATGTCAGTACAGCTGTGCTGTTTCCTTGTATCAATGCTCAGGCACTTACAATTTTGCCTAGTTTATTGCGCTAGTTGGGTGGACAGAATGAGCTCAGCACTTACTACTCGTTTTAAACGAACAAGCAAACCTTACAATAACAATTTCAAATAAAACGCAAATCAGTCAACGATTTCGATGGGTGGTCTCTCGAGCTCTTTTCATCGATGCTGTTTCTTTTATTCAAGAATATTATATATAATGCAGAGCCAGTCCTTGGTTTTAGCTGCCAAGGTATTCAAACACCCATAGGAATGGAAAATTTCAGACAAGCTCTTACCTATAACGCATTACTGTAGCCACGGATTACTGTAGGTCATTTGGGGACATCGGCTCGTCTCGTTCTCACTCCACTTGTTGAGATTTGCATAATAGTAATAATAATCGTAATGTGAATGTGAGAGTGTGAGTAATGTTAGAAGACTTCGAGTGCCAGAATCCACTGTTGCTGTAGAATTTGCGGTAGGTAAACATCCCCCTTCAAGTTATGTGATAAGTTATGTACTCATCAGGGATATGTTGTAAGTAGTCATCGTGTCCTGTTTGTCGACGGCTAAGTCTGACACTGTTTCAACGCTACCAGTTTTTATCAGCTATCAGCATGGACTTTACTCCTATTTTGGTCAGAACAAAAGGTGTCGTGTCCGTAGCCTGCGTAACATGTCACCCCTTTGATGAACGGCTTCCTCGAGAGTACCAATACTTACTCGTGTTCATTTGACGTTTTACCGTCGCCCACCTGATGTTCGTATCGTTGCAGAGGGAATCTGGAGCTCAAAACATCATTCTGGACCTTGCATTCCAAAAGATTCCGCGTGAAAAGGTGAGCCAGGAGTGGGATAAAGATACCCAGTGGAAGACTGTTCAGACTCACAAGGTTAGCGATTTATGGACAAAACTCCGGTCTCAGACGGGACTCAAACCCTTTCCAAAACTTTCTGAAATTTTGGAACAACACCAGCGTCACTCAGACGAAACGCCTATTGAAGACGTGATCTATTTCATTATGGAACTTTCTACAACGTGACCTCCGAGACCATCGCAAATAAGTGGGTTGTGGAACAGCGAATCGCCATCGATGGTGTGAGTCACCATGATAAATTTGGCCAGTCTTTCACGCTACCCATTCCATTCAGCTGATACCCGATCTGTAGCTCTTCAGCCATTCTTGTAAAGCCAAGCCTGGCGTCTAGATCAACGACGATGACCTCGAAGTTGTTCGAGCCGGGGTTGAGCCACATCATCTTCATCGCAAACGTCCAATTCGGGTTGTCAAGCTTTCGTACAAACAGATAGTCATGGCCGAGTGCGTAATGCCCGGAATACCTACGACCCCTCTGCCGTCACATGTCCTAAGGACAAGTTCTTCTCTATTCTCGAGTGCAGCGGGAAATGCCTACTCTTCTCGGCCAGTACGATGACGTCGTATTCGATCTTTTCAGCTTCCATCATCAAATCTTCAATTTGTCGTATGATGACGTTTTTGCGTCGAAACTACAGATCGCCATCTTTGTGTTTCCACTTTTAGAGGCTGTTACGTCCCTGAGATTTTGAAAGTCTATCCGAGCGGTCCTATCGAACTGACCTATATTGGGGCTCCTTCATGTTTAGGAGAATTAGGCCAATTTACCTACCTGATTTTGGTTCATTGGTACCCTCAAGTAGAAGTAGAAGGTGTGAATCGACCCAACACAACAGAACAGAGAGTCCACCTCCTAGATCCACGTGCGACTCTAGGCAAGCACCGGTGACCACATAATCATGATTTCTTTCCCTATTCACAGTATGAAGTCGCGTGACACAGCCTTGCCACCAACCGTCTAGAGACCCTCAGTAAAATAGAATCTTCGGAGGAGATCCGTGAAACAGTATGATACGATGAACCAACTCTTGATCAACCATCATCATGGGCTGGGTTAAATCATCGTGGGTGGCCTATGGAAACCGGGTCACTTCCACATAACGACTGTTTGGGTAAGTTCAGATCAATGCAAAAAAAGCTAAGTCTTTGTTTGAAAACTAAACCGGTGAGCATGATCACCCTACGACATGCTGCTAGACCTCACTACTGATTTCAGGACTTGGCCTTTACCGAAGCTCGCCCTTTGGCCCGAAAACCATCATGAATCCTTCCCTCTGATAAGCCTTGGTGCTTCGCGATATCTAGAGAAATGAAGTATTTGCTAGAGACAAGAGAAGCTGATTCATGTAATCCATGGTCACTGCGAACCCGCACAATATTTATGCTTGAAAAAATTAGAAGTTTTATGAAGCTTTGTATTTGTAAGCTTCAGACAATATGTATTGCTTGTGTGTTGCTTCCACCGATTCACATATGGCGGACAAAACAATTATCGGATGATCCGACTTAAGGAGGAGACTGTAGAAAAGCGCACTGAACAATGGTCACCCTAAGTGACCCTGATGCGCAAACCTTTTTCGAGGATAACCGCACATATCTTTTCATCAAACCACCGCTTTTTGAAAGCAGTTCATTCACTTATGTATTTTGGAACGTAACAAAGTAGGTACAAAAGCAATGTCAGCGCCGGAAACAAGTCAACACAGATTGCCTGCCAGAGAAGAACGAAGGAAAATCTGTGCTATCGAGGCACGGCTTTGCCATTACGCGAGCAGATTCTCATAGATCCTTCCTCGTTTTCTTCTTACAGTATATCTACCAAGGATTCTTAGCGCTATCATGTGACTCAGGAGTTGTGTGACAAGTATAGGGATTGAGTTTAAAGCCTGTAAGCCTTGGAAGGCAATGAGTGTTTTATTCTGCGTTGTTTGTTGAGCACTAATTATCAAAAATGGCATAGTTGCCAGAAAAATCGAATCTTGGCGTCCTATAAGTTTCACCATAACAATGAAACGGCTGAAATAGTATTCCGATCTCAATGAAGGTAAAGAAGAGCACGAGGTCGCACATCACATCCGCCGAATGCTATCACAGTGCCCACATACGCTTACCGTCTCCACAAATTGAAATCAATGAACCGACCTGAAGTATAAACTACTGAGACTTGAACGAAATTCGAATTTATTACAATTCCATGGTCGTCCGATCATAGACGACTATTTACTTCAACTCCTTTTATCCTAAACCGCACCGATGGCACAGATGCTTGAGTGCTCATCAGAAAGGCGTGAGGAAGAGGGTTTTGCGCAATTCCTTGTAGCACATATTCAAGTGACAGATACATAATTAGTATGCGGGCTTGGGTTAATCACTCTATGCTTATTGCATCATCGAGACAACAGCAAAAGGTAGCTCTTCAGAGATGGGCCAGATGTTCAGACTTTTTAGGGACAGTATGTAGGAGGAACACCGCGCGGTAGTACAGCTGTAACGTTCAGGCATGTGGGTTGTTATAGGAGCTGTCCTGCAAGACGGCAAAGATTCAGGACATGGGAGCAGAAGAAATAAAGAGTTTTTTTCGAGATATGGGTAACATAGTGTATTGCCGGAAAGTTCTTTGTGTCGGCTACTGTAAACAGAACTGAGAGTATGTTGAAGTAAAGTGAATTTGGGCTCGCCATTCTACGGAACTGTCCTGTTTGTAAAATGGGCTCAAAGAATTTTCAAAATGATCGACGTTAAGTGGTAAACTGGGTGGAACTGGGGCTATTTGAATAATCTACCGGGAAGCCTCATAAACTACCCATTAGGGAAGCCATTCGACGGACAGTGCGAATTTGCATAAACGATGAACGATGCTTGACGAAAGTGAAGTTGGCCATGAAGAAGGGATTTTCAACAGTGCCCGATTTATCAGCTCCTCGGTAACTTTATGCAAAATCTCCTCTGAAACTTTGCAATACATTCAACATCAAAGTGGCCAAATGATGAGTTATAGTCAACGCGATGAGTTATAGTCAGTTTACTTACTGGGAGTTTTTTTCTAAACTGCAAGATTTTTTTTTCATCTTTGGTTCCAGCAATTCCTGCTTTCGATATAATGCTATTTGATGACTCTTGTATTCCCCAGAAGGAAGGTCGATGCGAAAGTCTCAGAAGGATGCCGAATCGCCCTCACAGAGCCATTGAAGTCCAGCCGCACGCTGGACCTAAACTCGTTTTTACACTTGACAGTGCACTCTTTCTTTCTCACATGACCGAGAGCAGGTGCTTGTTTTTTCAAGCCTGGAAAAGACCATTTCCATAGTCAAAGCTTGACTTTGGGGAGGGGAAACAGGGATCATAAACAATGATCGAATCAAATATAGTTTTTCATAACTAGAAATTTATTTATTCATTTATGGTGCGTCTAGTGGACGCGTTACGACGACAGAGTGCTTGTTCCCTTTTTGACGAAGAGTTAGGTCAAAAATGCAATGCGTCTTTGTATGACTACGTAAAAGTTCATGGCTCAGTATGACTTGAAGAGTTTGAACTGGCAAGTCCAAAAACCGGACAAGCGCTGCTTAACCATCGTGTTACATTAACATTACTGTTTAATAAATCTATACTGAATAGCTATAGCACGCTGGAGGTGTTCTAGCTTCAAAGAGACGTTTCTAAAAAGACTGCCAATATCGAAAGCTCGATGACGTTTAAAATGAACGAAGGGAACCACTGTGATGGGGACGACTTACTACAAACGAACAGACGCTTTCAGCCAAGTTAGCGAGATGATGTATGAGCGCTCTCACGATATTAGTAGTGATGTTGGTGACCATGGCCGTTCTCTTCTCCTACTTTGAGATGATACCTGATTTTAGATGAATAATTCACGTGATCGGAATAGTACGAAGGTGGTGCTTACCAGAGAAATTAAGGCTTCAAAAAGTAGCAAAACTAGGAGTTGAACTAGAATATTACGTTAAAATATGCATGGAAGAAGTATTTGGACGATTTGTTTGGGCGTGGTGTGCCATTGTCGACGGCTGTGTTCAGTAGGCTGCCTGTGTGAAATGTATGGGACCCGGTGCGAATGGCGCAACCTTCAAAGCTTTAAACACCTAATGTCTCGCCCGCCACAGGCGTTAACGTTGGCTGAGCTGGTTGGTTCCCTTATTACGCCCTATTTTTCGACTCGACACCGTCCCCTAAGCTATCAATGTAAGACACAGGTTCATCCGAGGAAGAAATCTCGGGAACCACTTTCAACTGTGCCTTTGAGGATAGAAATCTACAAATCTATCGTCATTAATGATGAGAATTGGATTCATTCCATTTCATGCAGTGCACCTCGTGGAGGTTCTAACGCTAAAAAAATTTCAAAGCTTCGCTGTAGAAGAGATGTCATCCCAAGGCCAAGCACAGACACCCACTCACAAACTCTTCTACAACTTATTTACTCAGTTCGATTCAATTTATTTCATTTTATAGGAATAAGACATCACACGCTCAGTGGCTCCTTCACCGCTCAACTCCAACAGTTCAAAAAGTGCGCAAGTTTCGTGGCAGAACATGCTCTTGATCGTCTTAAAATTGGCCCAGTGTGCGGTATCGGGGTTTGCTTAACAACAAGTGAACATCACTACGGCCCTTCACGGCAAAGGATTTAGATAGGCGGCGGCAAAATACAAAAGCGCAGGGGTAAGTAGACATTAAGCCAGAATCTCCGGCAGTAGAGCCAGAGATTTTTGAAGTCAAATGATTTCAGTGGACTGAGGACATCCACAGTTTGTAAAAAGGTTGCCTTTAACGAAGTACTCGGACAGTTGTTTCTTGTATTTATCAAAAAAAGGTTTATCAATTCATCATGAAACAAAGGCAAACAAACATGACGGACGTAAAAAGTATGTAAGCGCTAAAAATAAGTAAACATTAACAGAATAGCGTGCAAACTTGAAACGACGAAATGTGACAGAAGTTATGAAAAAACTCAACAAGTGAGCATGAGTTGTAAATGAGTTTGTGAGTGGGTATCTATGCTTGACCTTGGGATGACAGCTCCTCGAGCTTAAGAACTCTTCAGCGTTAAAACCTTCACGATGTATACGTACATATGTTTGTGAGGAAATGCAAGTATCAGAGGGCGCTGTACTGCTGAAGAAAATGAAAAAGCCGGCACAGGCTATCTGCTTTTTTGATATTAAGAGCAGTGTTTTGGCGCCTTTGCATCAAATTCAGTGAAACACGAGTAATGTGGTTAACAGGAAATGATGCCAATTGGATGAAGGCCGAAATGAGTCATAAGGACTGAAGTCATTCCAATCGTAGTGGCATGACTGTTATAGAAGTTCCTACAACTGGCATGGGGGATGAGTTGGGGGCATAGATGACGGTAGGTACGATTAACAGTAAAAGCAAGTAAGTTCTTTGCTTTTTACTGGACAATAAAAAGATTAATGATAAAGCTGATATGACAGAGACATTGATGTCATGTGGTAGGAAACGATATGATATGAGCTGATCGCAGTGATAAGCAGTGATTACATCAGGTATTTCGTGAGGATGGTAACGGTGACTTCATAATGATCACTACTGTTCAAGTATTGTAAAAACGGTAACGTGACGTGAACTGACGCTTTTATTCCGATCTGATTATAGAGTAATGTGTGTAAGCAACGACTACTTCATCCCTGGCACCACAGATACCACTTGGTAACAGTTCCGTTATTCAGTTGCATCTAAAAATCCCTGAATGGAGGCATGGGCGTAGGGATAATGGGCAGCAGTACAAGTTTTAGTCCCGGTGTTTAGGGCGAGATCGGGAGTCTATATATATAGTCCGAAGGTCCCAAATAGTTTAGCATGAACACTATCGAAGCTGCACTATTATTTTCAATCGACGCGAAACTTATCGCCGCCGCTTTCACGACATCACTCTTCTCCATCTACAGATCCTAATGCGCCAATAGCTCTGAATTGAGTAAGAGCATAAACTACTAGGAATTCTAGCCCCCACACTCCACCACTAGCACTTATGAGCCATCCAACCTGTCGGAAGGGTAAAAACCTTCTGGGGAATTGAGGAATGAGTTGTTGTGGCTGTGTTATAGGATGTTTCTCCGAAAACCGTAACATCATGTTTCTCGATACCTTATGTCATAGTGATACTCGAAGACAAAAATTAGAATGTTCTCACCCTCTTCAGAAGTGCCTAATTATTCCCTACGTTCTTGAGATAATTTTTTAAAGCTCACATCCAGTTTCAATAGTCGATTTTTCGATCACTTCGCTGTGATCATTTCACTCTGACATCAGATTATGAAAGGGAATAAATGGTATTGATAGATTCAGTGATCTCGAGGATGCACAATCGCTGAGAAAAAAGGTGTCTTGGGGCGTGTACCATATCAATAACGATTGAGGACAGGCTAAATTCAGTCATAAATGAAGGAACATCTCATGATCGGTGGGTATCACCAAAAAGTTATTTCATGGGGTTGCTTCATGGTGGGTCTTTAAAATTTTCAAATCATATAGAAGGTTGAGAGATGAGAAAAAATAGAAATGTTTGCCAGTTGGTAGTAAAAGCTTTCTTAAACTTCTGGAAGCCTCATTGAGCTGTCGAAGTGAGGAGGTCAAGTCCCCGGGCGTATATCTTGCGTCTGAACGCAACTGTTTCGTAAGGTCCGTGTTCTTCTTCGATAACGTTTTCAAATCTTGTCATATAGTTACGAGCTCACTCTTACCTGATTCTTAACAAAAAATATAGTAGAAGGCTGCAACTATTCAAATATTACGGTATCCTATTTATTCTCTGTACAAATCCCTGACATTCACGAACAGTCTGTCAAGAACTATTTTTAGTGCGAGGATTCTGGTCATGTTGGCCTCATGAGTTTCTCCACTCCTGTTTCCGCTTCTGTAGGAAATGCAGCTCCCTCAGCTTTGGCTTCAAAGTATTTCCTTGTGGTATGGAAAACCTGAAATTAAAAGAGATTCAACAGTAGTAAGAGGTTCGAGAGAATCTCCACATAAGCGGACTCTTCTCCTAATTTTTTCTAGCTTCAAATAGGGTGAGCAACGCAGAAAACAAGATGACACAACACAAGATTAGAGATTCGAGAAGATGTGGTTCGACCCCAGCTATAACAATACGCGTTGTTTTAGCACCAACGTCGAGTTGGATCTTGATAGTATTCAGAGAAATTCGGACTCTTGAGTCATCACTTCTATTCTTGAGACACCAGTTCTTGAGTCATCAGTCATCTTGAGATTCCAAGATGATCCCAAGAGGAAAATGGCCGAAGAGCCACATTTCGGGATCGAGGATTGGAATTAGCAGGGTGAAAATCATTCAGAATTCATCATGTCGACCCACACCATTTGTGGTGATCCGCGGTTTTCGGGATCTTTCATTCACGATGGCTTTGCGAGCCACCGGGTGTACGATTTCATAATGGAATAGATCACAATATCTTCAGTCTTTGTGTTACAGACTTTACTGCTGTTCCGAATATCTAGCTGAAATAGGGCATCGTCTTGTCCAAGCTAAAGCCTGTTTTTCGATGCGTGGAGAAAGTTGCCAAGTTAACTAAAAAAGCAGAGAGCCCGCGAAGTGTCATAAGACGTCTCTCTTCGAAGGCTCTCGAGCTGATGCGTCAGCGTGGATCTCGCGATATAAAGGCAACCATCATCGCTTGCTCGAACTTGCGGAACCATGCCGAGAAGTGATAATGGAAGATCCTGAAGAGAGAAGGCACCAGTTATAGCTGGGGCCTGCCGGAGCTTCACTCATTACTTGGCTAAGATGACTTCCATTCGTCGTGACAGAACAGTTACCGCAACTAGAAGAGCAATGGGGAAGATCATGTACGACTTCTACTCGGATCTCGTCCACAGTCACGTCCATCTGCCAATTAACCTTACTTGGCAAGACGCCGTTCCTTCATTTTCCCTTATGAAATTCGACATGCCATCACGTCGGTGAAAAATCGTATGGCACGCGGTTCTGATAAGATGAAACCATAAAGTCTGAAGAGCTTTTCAGTGGCTAATGTCGGATCATTGGTAGCTCTCCACGCAGTTCTGCCAACTAGCAAGACCGTGCTGCTGTACACATTAGGTGGGAAATCCACACGACGCAGCCATAGCCCAATCTGGCTGCTGTCTGTAATCTAAAAACTTCTCACATGACTATTCCTCAACAGGATTGGCAGAATATTAAATGGAGAATGGTCATGCGAGTAGACAATGTTTCTTATCGATCACATCCACACTGTCACAAGTCTCACTGTGATGTTCTAGTTAAGAAAGGCCATTTATTTTTATGACAATAGCGGAGTGGAGACGTGGTCATCCAGGGGATCCTACTCGATATGCAAGGATGTTCAGTGGTTCTACCCATCCAGGATTTCGCTATTCTACAGGAAGTGCGCTATTAAACATACTTCACTGGTTAGACTACGTGATCGTACAAATCGCAGAAGCAAAGACAGCTGAAGGTAGGCAAAGTAGCATTATGATATTGCGTGGCAGTAATCTGAGAAGGAACCAGTGCCTACTAGACCGGGTAGCTGAAGACATTCCAGGTTTCTATTTACTTACTTATTCAGGCGACGCGTCTCGAACAGTAGCGAAAAGGCGGAATGTGAGCTATTAACCTGGCGATCAGAAGAAGAGGTAACGGGGCACTAACTACGCATTTTCTTGGAACAAATCGCAACACAGACTCGCGGCAGTCAGCTATAACGCCCAGTCATAGTCGACGACTTGGGTCTGTGTTACGATTCGTTAATAAAGTAAAAATTTGATAGAATTTCAGTGTAGCAAATGGTGGGTATTTTTTGCGGTCTCTATCCACTTACAGTGGAAATACACTATTTGAATTTCCAGTGGAAGGATACGATACCCGCCGCGGAAGCAATGCCGCAAACCATGGGAATTTGGGAAGTAATTCCGCCACCCCTTTTGAACCACAGCTTCCTCACTGGGCGTTATTCTGAGGCGTACGTGAAAACATTTGAAGAATCGAAGGGTGTTAGGATTAATTCTTCTTGTTTCACTTGAAATCCTCTGCAAAATGAAATATGAGAAAAAGAGTCTGTAGGAGATAACGAAAATAGCGAGTTACGGGCAAAACGGTTAGACTTGGATGGAACTCGAACGCGTACTTCTGCTTGCGGGCATTATGTTTTTCATCCCTTACTCTTCAGAAACTCTCACCGCACTCTTTGCTTTCTTGATGGCATTTCGAAAACATTTCAAACAAAAACTACAAGTTTAAACGAAGTCAGTGGATCCATAGGTACTGTATGTACATAGTCAGCAAAGATGAAGCAATAAGTATAAAAGTCCAAGCCAGTAAGAACAGGCGGAGGTGTTTTAAGAAGCACACTCCTACACCTGGTATGACTTCGGTGATTATCTTAATCAACAAAATAGCTCATTTTCCCAGGATCGATTAGTTGGTCAAATTTGTGAAACAAGAGTATTTTGCTAAACTCCTGCATACGAGACATACAGTAGCGCTCCTCAAAAGTATTCGGTCAAATGCTTCTTCACTCGTACTCTTCAGTCGTAACTTCTTTCCCACTGGATCTAATCAAGCGAAATTTCAATATGTATAGCATTGGTGTAGTGTGAATATTTACCACTATTAACCCTCAATCTGATCATGTTCCAGATAATCCAAAGAGCGTGAACTCAGAATCAACTAGAAATACAGACGTTGATCATTCTAGGATTTCTTTCCTTCTTGCCATGTCTTAAGTGTACGAGCGTTAATGCCGAACACAGTAGAGAATAATAACGCACATAAGGTGCGAATAACAAACTTGCTTTCAGCATGGTCTACAAACGCCTTCTCCTTGGTTATGTGGACATTGCTGCTTTGCCGTCAAATAGTGTTGGATAGTGTGAAATATGCTTCAGTTAAACATATCTAGATTTCTTGCGATTTGCTCCACTGGGAAAAAAGTTACGGCAAGTTAAAGTTGACCGAATACTTTTGAGCGCTACTGTATATGCATCAAAGGGCATTACAATTCTGAATGGGTGTTTAGTGCTCATCCGCACAGCTCAGAAACCAAGCTGATCAACGTCAGAATCTTCAGGTCAAATCAGTCGTAGAAACAGTAGTTTTCTTTGAGAAAAGCGATACGGAACTGCTATGATCTCCAAGTAGGGGCTGGCCTAGACTAACTAGAGCCTGCAGAATTAAGTCGGTGGGATCAGTGAAAGGAGTTCATTACGAGACTCCAGCAAATATACCTTTATATCAATAATATACTTACCGTTAACCTCCAGAAGAAAATTCCACCAATCAGCAAAACTATTGCTTTTACGATTCCCACTATCATCGCTCTGGTGAGGAAGTCTTCATGATGACCTAAATTAACAACGAAAATTCGCCACGTATTGCAGTCATAATTACGAATGTGCTGTAAAAATCTTCTATTTCTTACCCAGACCGCTCATCTAAGCACCTGAGCAGTATTTTGAGTTTTTCTGTTTTCAAGCGTAGTCTCACGAGTTGCGGTTCGTTATTTCTCTACATTAACACGCAACTCTGGGATAAACATAATTTTGGCGTCATTATACTTCACGAACTCCAGTCGAAGTGTTAATTTGGCAGGCTGTCCCGATAAAATTAGTCTTCAGAACCAGCGTGATCTTGTTTACGGTACGCGCTCAAAAAAAAAAGGAAACGAGTCTAGCCAGTAACACCAGAGCGCGGAATAATCATGGGATAATAAACATGAGCGGTACCAAAGCATCCCAAAGGAAAAGTCAGCGCAACCCTATGAATGACCAGATGGCAATTATTTACTGATTTTGTGCCAGTTTCATCTGAAGAATGTAATCGAGTCGAGTTATGGTATCCGATACCCAGAAAGATGGTTATTTTTGTCGCAGTTCAATACAGATTATTCAAAACGGATACAATGTTTCAGATAGTAAAGACGAGTTCGTGTAAAATTAGTTTTCAGCTTTGAATCACTCAAAGATAACGATGGGAACTGGTTATTGAGTTAGATCTCCGATCGAATTAAAGGAATTCATTGCAATAAGGTGCACTAAAAACGGAATCGAAAAACTTCACAGAGTTGTAGAATGTTTTTGTGACTTGCCTTGTCCATAAAAACTCAAGAAGGCGTCGGTGTTGAAGATAGCAACGATCAGTTTCAGAACTGTTATTATTGCCCATAGAGCGAATTGGAATGCCTAGGATTACGGTGTTGAATGAATAGATGAGATGTCCAAATGCATGAAAACTTCCTAATCAAATAGAATCTCGATTCTAGTCTGCCGGCTGTAGATATAAATAACAATTAAAACCATCTAATTGACCAGTTCTCATACTAAGGAACTCATGACGACTTGAACCCTGAGAATATCGTTTCGGGAACAGAAAGCACGTTAGCGCGGGTGCCGTCTTGTTCTGTCTTCTATCCTTCTCTAGCATTTCTAATAAATATGAACTAGTTAAACCATCGAAGAAAGTCTCAGTGGAAAGACTGCCCCAGCAAACGATACAATCTCTACTACATCAACTGTTGGATGTTGGACGCAGATATATCCCTCTCCCCATACGATTCGGTCATATAACAGTAAACAAAAGTACGTTCCCACAAGGCCGGCGGGCAAAACTTCGGCCTCGGATGGAAGTCACCCGTGCCCGTTGTACGTGTGAAAGCAGATAAGCTATGGCATATAGGCCACTAGAAAGGCGAGGACAGGCAAGGTCTCGGTAGTAAAAGGGGTACGAGCACGGCGTTCGGATAGCACACGCACTGGTTCAAGTCACGTCCGAGTAAAAACTTTCCACGGATCGCCAACTTTCCACGAGACCTTCGCTTCGCATAATGCGGCGAAACAACTTAGCAAACATCGAGTCAAAATAATTATGCTTTTTGAAGAAGTGCTCATGTTAACAACCAACAAGGCTTGCTGTACTCCCCTTAAACCGTTACAGTTTTATTGGAGACGCTTACTGATCTTATTTACAAAATACACTCTCTAAAAAAGAAAGTCAACCCTGACCCTAGGGCTTGAATTCACAAGGTCCATTACGAACCTGGGCACTGAGTCTTTTGTGATTAATCGACAGCTTTGTCAAAGCTTTTCTAAACACATTAACTTGTTCCTCACAGGTCCCTACGACCCCAAACGTATGGCGTGAGCAGTGAACCAAGCATTACGTACTCTCGGAATTTTTCTTTCTAGTAGGATTAAATTCTTATTCCATGGTCGTTTCTAGTTCAAAGAATATTGCTGCAGGGTGTGGCCGCACACGATGTTACAACAGCGAATCGAATACGTACGTGACGTTGGAATTCTTTGTGGTGTAGTTGACAACTTCTGGAGGAACGATTAGAAACTTATGACTAACGTTTTTCAGCAAATATGGTCATCAACAATGCAATTTGTTGTGTTTAAGCATGGATATGAGGTTCAGGATTTGAAGTTCCTGAGAAAAAGTACTCACTGCATAAAGATTGATCGGCCACATCCATCTATGCTTCTCTTTTTTCAACGCGTACAAAGTAAGAATGATTATGACAAGATGAGGTCCTGAAACGAAGGTCGAAGTGCATTACGACCACGGAAGAAACATTTGCAACAAACCGATGAAGATAATCCACCATGGGAAGAGGAACAGAATGTAAAGTGGTACTGCAAGGATTTCGAACCATAAAAGGACTTTGGCAGCATTCTGAATTTATCATAAGCAATCTATTCTAAATCAACGTAGGTGGATGCTCACCACGACGTGAACACGTCCAAGAAGACAGCGATAATCGGGATTGTCCTCCTCCCATTCGACATCCCATTGCCATAGATTACTGAAGTACTCTGGCAGCGCAACCTTGTCAAAAAGAATCATATCTGAACGACCAGCGTTGCTCTCGAAATGTCTTTCTTCACTATTCACATAAACCCTTCGAATTGAAGGAAGCAACGGGTGGAATAGCAGCTACTGTTCCTGACAAACGATCGCAACAAATCAATGGTAAAAAATGGCGTGAAAGGCTGCCGAAGCAATGTTCCTGGCGGCTAGGTCGTTCGCACTTCCACCTTGGATGGCGTCGATAACCGGTCCCCAGAAAGCAGATCGAAACGCGTCTCGTAAATAACGAACCTTGCACAACGTGACAGATAGAATTTGACAAGTGATAAACATCACTGCCTAGAAAGCCTGGGAATGTTTCTAAAAACGAACAGGAAGGGACGTCATGTTATGGACAATATCCAAAATGTGCATTTAGCCCATAGAGCATTTTCGCCAAATCTGATCGTTAAAAATAGTCCAGTCTAACATCAGTTTGCTTGAAGGGTTAGAAGACGTACAGCTTATATGAATTTGAGGTTCCCGTGCTTAGCAAGGCTCATCTTTGTTCTTGTGTCGACCCGCTCCATACAAACAATAGAATGAAAGTGTATAATACTGTGGTGAAGTAGTCGGGATTGACTTATTCAGTGGGAACACTGTCTAAATAGGCATATAACAACGGTCAGGTGGACCTTCCTAATACCGCTGAATAGCAGTTATCAGGAAGAATTATGCTTCATCTTCTGCGTGCTCCCATTTACCAACTCTTGTTTGAGTTTTTCTCATATTAAGCTGTTTATTGAGATTACACTTTGAAAAATGCTCTTATTTTTTCCATCAAGTATGGGTAGCTATACCAAGGAGCTCAGATTGACCAACAATCAAACAGACGTATTTTTGATCACTTTGTCCAAAAATAGCCAGCCAGAATAGCCAAGCCAGCCAATAGCTACTTCTTGTGCAGAACTGCTCCGCAATCTTGACCTCTGACAAAACCAAAGCGACGGAGAACAGGAGTTCATGAGAATCAGCGAAGGTAACCACGTGATATCCATCGGTCCCTTAGGTTGCTTGTGGCCAAGCGAACTATCACAGGGACGATGTTACTTACATCAGTCCTATAACTAGCAGCAGCTGCTTTCAGCGTTGTAGTTGAAGAAAATACTTTCTTGTTATCATAATGCTGCCTACCAGAAGCATTGAGAAGTTGTTAATCGGGGCAATAATATGCCGTCCTCTTAACAATGTAGGGTCTCTCCATCATTCCATTTCATCCAGTCACCAGTGGATACAATCGATGCATTAGAGAGTAAGAGAAGGAAAAGTTGTTGTGGAGGTAGGGGATCACAAACATAAGTTCATCGAGAATCGCATTCTTTACTTTCCTGCTAAGGCGGAGAAGTGATTGTCAAGAAGAATTCACCATTCTCAAAAGGAGTCGCTCGTCGAGGCGACGTTATAATATTTAGAAGGTAAGCGAATTTTCAATCTATACAGTACAGAGCAATTTTTTGACGATTCAGACATCTTGTGGACTATTTATCATGGAGTCCTTCAAAAGCTCCTGTCAGATGTTTGCTACCATATCCACTATAGTTGGTGGGCCGGGAGAGGATATTTGAGCTGACTCAACCATAACTAACAAACGATAACGAGGTTAAGCCGGGGATTTGGTCGGTGGGTTTCCCTGATCTCGTTCACAACAAGAACTTTGAGATTCGTAACGGAATTGTTCAAAACATCATTACCACATCGTATAAATAAGCAAGCGATTCCCTATTTGTTCATGACTATTAACATGGCTACGCGTTCTGAATATCCTCATCAGTCACTTTGTCGTATTGACATTGTCCGTTCCTTTTTTCTATCATGATCTGCTCATCATTTCTTCCTGAGAAAAATGTTATGCTCTGAGACTCTGAGTTGCAAGCGCGGCAATGAAACAGACGGCTGAATGATTACCTCCAATTATGGCACCACTACATCGAAGTCTTTTTGGCTTCCTAGCATTTGCAAACCGCTACAATGTAACATGGATTTTCTCAATCGTCGAGTCTTGTGGAGAGGGAAATGACGCTTTTTTTAATCGTAGTGAACTTTTCAGAACCCCATGATTGCCTACTTCCTGATTGCTCTTTCCATACTTATCACGACAGAAGCGATACCTCATCAGGTAAAGTATATTTGTCCCTTACAGACAGATTGTTCCCAACTTTGAAATCATTTTCAGCACGTGAATGCTGATGGGCCACCACCCAGTGGAATGTCTCGTGGAAATATGCCAAATGCAGGAGCGATTCCACCAAGCCCTCGGCCAGGAGAGAATCAAAACCCGCCGCCACTCAAACCGAACCAACAACCACAACCACTTCCAGCAGCCCCCGCATCGGTATAAGTACATGATGTAGTCGAACCGAGTGATTTCTGATTGTCTTGTTCACCGAATATTATATAAAGGAACATGATCAGGTTGATCTGTTGGTTGATGTAGAAGAAAAAGCAAGAAAACAATCACTCACCAAATGCACAAATAGAACATCAGCAACTTGCTAGTTGTTCATTTGGTGTTTAACTGGTACTATTCAAAAGATGCTTCAGCCATGATAATATTTCACCACTCACTTCTAAACACCAGTGGGACAAACACATGAATTCCAATAAAATTAAAATGAGGACTAATCCATGAGAGTCAATTTCCGCTCCATTGTGAAGATGAATTTCATAGACTGGACAAAAGTGGGATTAATGGATTTCAAAAGCTGCGCACAACGAAATCCTACCCACCATTAGTGTAGTGACAATATCCGCCTAAATGTCAATAAGACAAAGATAAGGTCTTTCAGGGTTGACCAATCTAAATTCTAGATTCACACCCGCGTCTAACTTCCACTCACAAACACAACAATAGTGATACTTTCAATGATTGAAGGCATAGTTCACGATAATTCCGAGGTACCCCTTTTTATTCGGAAATAGTAAGTATACATAGGTTGGGAATAGCTCGTCGGTGATGAAGAAAGCGAGAGAATTCACCGATTTGTAGAAAAATCAGCTCCGTGAAAGTAGGGAGAACAGAGGTTGGAGGAGTACGATGACGGCAGTAACATGGAAGAAGTACTTGGACGAGATTTCAGTTGTTGCAATTGAGCTGACTACCTCAAGCCAAAACTGTCCAACTGTAATTGCCTTCACTGTCGCTATGAGTCATAACAAGTTGTTAGAACTTCCTACATGGGTTCACTTGTGATTAGTGCAGCCTCTACAATGCCGGTGAAACTCCTCTGAGGTTACACAGACACTATTTGCGCCTTTTAACGCAATATCTAGACCGTTTTCAAGTATGACAGCGCCGCATACGGCATACATGGGCCCTACAAAACCATTCTAGTGGGGTATCTTGAAAGTCATTCTTATCGTGAGTTGTGCCTTTAAAAGGCCTTAAGTGGCCGGAGCAATAATTTGCGGTGGTCGGTCAATACTACTAGTCAGTGTTTTATACTCGCAGACGAGTCCATTACCGACCAAAGGAGAAGATAGGAGAGCTCGACTATTCTGGCGGATATCAATCCCCGGGATTCGACCCCGGGACCATGCATGCAATAGTGATGTCTCACTTCACCGTATGGTGGAGGTGGTTGTTTGTCATTGATGAACTTCTGCAGCAATATTTCCCACAGACACGCCCATGATTTACGAGGGAATCCAACGTCACCAGCTTGAAAGTGATCCAGAAATCACAATTCAACAATTCAAATATAAGAAGAATTAAAAAGGCAGCGCTCAGAAAATGTACATAGAATTGCCCCCGGTTAGGGAAGAAAGATGGTCGACTATATGTTCCGCCTTTTATGTGTTCTTTCATCACCCTACAGAATATCATGCAACTGGAACTTGCCTTAATGGAGCGTTCTAGATGGAAACTTTGAGTGTTTGTCCACTCGAAGTTCTCGCCTGGAATTCGCTCAGAATTCTCTTGAAAATGTTCTGCGTAACCTGTTTTCAAGAATGCCTTCTGCAGAAAATTCAAGGAGAAATTCTGTATCTAATAAATATTATCCCAGAGCTAGATCTTCTTGACCAAAGCGAAGTAAGTGGTGGAGGAGGCATAGCAGCACGTATAATAGAACGAATAGGGAATCATGATGGCAGTATTCAGTCTTGACGAAAAACATCGTTTCTCTAGCGTGTAAGCGGTAATTAATGGAATACGAATTCAACAATATAAAAGCTTCTTTCTTAGCAAACGAGAGCGCATGTCACTATTAATAATCGAATACCAGTCGAATCATCAAGCTTAAGTTATATTTCCATTCTTTCTGTGCAAAGCCAAAATGCTAGACTGCTTGACAAGGGTTGTTTGTAGTGCTGACAAGCGATGCTCAATGGTGGAATTAAAGTTAAACATGAGTAAATACCATCGTTGAAGTCTCTTCAGCGAGTGAACGGGGATGCCCTTCTTACTTCCAGCATTGCTAACAGCGATTTGTGGTTTATCAGGAGCTCAATTTTGCGTCCTCAAAGGTAGCGATAGACAAACAGCAGTACTCGTTCAGAAAAATTGGTGTTGGTCCTTCCTTCTTTACTTTTACGTTATTCTTCTATTGCTCCTGTCAAAGTTCGGTAGCCTTGATTGATCATCTTTCAAGATTTGATCCTGAAGAATGTGGTATAATTAAATAAAATAACCCATCGACTGTTTCTTTATCTCCCCTGAGGGGTCATAATGAGTGAGCAGTAAGGTTGATCTCCTCTGTACGGTAGAAAAAACGCTGAAGTACTTTCTAAGTGGTTTCGCTGATGTTGCAAAAAGTTAGCCCATTCACCATGATAATTGAATAGACCCGGAAAGGATAGTTTTGTTGAATGATTCTTCTATGACTCGTCTCCATGTGACGCGGAATTCGAATTCGTTGATCCTTCTCAACAGAGCTTCCAAAGTGGCTGCATGCTCCTCTATAGTGCTTTCCGTGACGACACTTTTGTCTAGATGGGCGACACATCCCATCCATTTAGTCCATCGGTCATCGGAACCATAATGTGTCGAAGTATTCGGGAACAGATTTCACTCTGAGACGTGGGCGACTCAAGCAAAACAGTCCTTCTCATGGGTTGGTCTTCACGAGTTCCTTCGAAGCGTCGACGACATCACTTACAGTAGCAAATAGGAGTCAGCATGGTCAGTCTGCACGATATAGTTCAGTATTTAGTTTAGTTTAGTTCAGTATTTAGAGGCGTCGTCGGATGTGGACAGCGAGTGCGGGTGTATCACTCGAGTGTTGTTCAATCCTGCATAAGCGCACAAGCGCAGGAAGCCTTTTGTTTTTTTGAACCATGACGATAGGTACAGCCTCCATTGAATCAATGGTAGGACAGTGCACACCTTCTGCCAGTGAACGATCAATCTCTTTGTTCAAAGGAGCTATGCTGTTGTAGTAATCTTCGTGATATTCCTCTCTGAGTACTAAGAGAGCGTTGGTTTTCAGCTGCAGAGCTACCTTTATCGCCGTGCAGTGCTCACCACCTTATACACCAATATACACCTCAAACAAAGACGTTCACCAACTCTTACCTGGTACCTCCTGACCGCTTTGTAGAGGACTGGCAGTTGCTTAATCCATGGCATCCCGAAGACATTGCAGTTGCCATCAGTTACCGAACAGGTTCCACGTCTAATAAAACGCTCTGCAGATAAATTGGTAACGCCAAAGTCAGTCTTGAAGTATCCACGAATTCTGAATGGAGTTGAATTAGCTACATATTCAACGACAACTGTGGGAGAAGATGATACGAAACTGTTCTCCTTTAGCTGCGCCGCTCTGATATGTCGATGCGGCCCACTAGTGAGGGGCCGACCCACTTGTACCCTTGACCGGATCTTGCGAAACCTTTCGGTCCCTTTTTCTGCTATTGGCGTGGCTTGAACTTCTTGTTGCTCTAAAGTCGCTACTTGGGACGGAAGAGGTTAACTTTGCTTCCGAGCATTCGTGATTCCTCTTTGTAAGGTATTATCAGCTGACGCTCTATTATTGGGCTTTCAACAAGAACTTCTTAGATCAGATTACCCGAGACGTGTGAGACTGTTGGAGAAGTTAGATAATTGGGATCCAGCGACGTAGAGTAGGCACTGAAGACCGTCAAAGTCTATTGTGTTCAGTTGAGCATTCGTGCATTTTGTCTTCACGCTAGGATACATCTGTTTTAATCAGAACCTTCGAATCGTCGCTCCATGATAGTCCCCATGAGTCGGCTGCTCGGTAACGATAGGCAGTTCCTTTCCAAGCTTGTCCATAGGCAAAGATGAGTAGTCGGGCTCTTTTCGTACTTCAGAAGGAACGTAGAGCTCAGTGGTCGTAGTATGATCTTAGGTTAGATCCTTACCATCACCTACACTGTATTTGATACGCCAGACGGCCGCTTCAGTTTCTCGTTTATATTTATGATGAACCACTTTATCGTTGAGGTCACCGAGATACGGGATTGGTCCAACTAACGATGGTCTTCTTGAACTTGGCACCTCTCTTTGTGCATATTGAAAACTGAAACTCAGCGTTGAAAGCACGACATAGAGCTTTGGATAAGTAGTGGTTCAAATAGGTAAAATCTGATAAGATGTAGCCAATCGTCCAACAATAAAACACATAAAACGCACGGACTCATGGCCCAGCTGTCGCCGGGCTCTCCTCGCTTCCGGATGAAGTTGTCCCCCGCCTGAAGCTCCTCCATAATTGGGCGCTCTGGTTCCAAGAGAAAAGCGACAGATTTCCGTCCGAACACACACCGTCTCGCCGCCCCCCCCCCCCCTATGAACAGCTCTTCTCCTCCATCCCCCACCCCGAGTAGGGGTCCAGCCCAGTCACTTCTTATCACCTGTTATCAGTGTTCCCATACCGCAGCTTGTACTTCTTATAGTTTAGAACCCTCTAGGTTTGGTTCAACAATTTTGGCACGTGCTCCATTCTCTGTGTAAGTGTAGTCTTGGCACGTGCCATGATCATTCCCATTCTGTTGCACGTGCTCCTACCAAAATTGGAAATTCGCAAGCTTACCCGAAATAACCCCTAGGCAGGGATAGCCGAGTTGAGGGTTCTAAACTAGAAGAAGTACAAGCTGCGGTATGGGAACACTGATGACAGGTGATAAGAAGTGACTGGGCTGGACCCTACTCAGGGTGGAGGATGGAGGGGAAGAGCTGTTCATGAGGGGGGGGGGGGGCGAGACGGTGTGTGTTCGGCCGGAAATCAGTCGCTTTTCTCTAGAATGTAGGCTCACGTCTGCACTTGGAGGGAGTGCGAGTTAGAACCCTCCCGAGGCAGCTACATGCCTTACGAAAATTTCAAAAATGGTACCGGTACCAGCCTCAGGCCCACGGTGAGAGGCCGGCTGGTGTAGAAACGCAGTCACAACAAACATGTCTGAAGTCTCGAAAGATACCAGTGATAAAGCTACGACGTCACCCGGAAGTGGCGCACAAGACCCCCGTCCGAGTTCTGTGGACGGTATGGGAGGGCTAGCGAGGAGTGAACGACCTAGGCCTTAGACGTTAATTCGAATTGGGACTGTGAATGTGGGATCGCTTACATGGAAGTCCCGAGAGGTCGCTGATCTTGTGAAGTGCACGAAAATCCAAAACCTCTGTCTTCAGAGGAAGGAGGAGATTAAAAGGGCACATGGAGGTAGAGGAGGAGGAGTCAGAAACGAAGAGGGAGAGAGGGTTTTTGCCCTGGCCACAGCCTACGATTTGGCACTCTGCAGCACCTCCTTCGCGAAAAGGATGTCTAAAAACAACTTCATCAGTGGAGGGAAAGAGATGGAAATAAATCATGTGCTTGTAAGAAGATCGTCCCACAAAACTGTAAACGACATTCAAGGTACTGCCTGGAGAAAATCTGGCTCCACAGCACAGGCCTCTTTCAGCAGACACAGCCATCGATCCTGCCAAAAAATAAAGGACAAGAACGGAACGGAAGGTCCGGTGGTAGAACTTGCACCAATTCGAAAGAGAACACCTCAAAGAGAAGATAATGGAAGTTCGAACTTTAAAACTCGAAGGGCCGATCCAGCAGACTTGGACCAATGCTGTAAAGGTCATCCTGCGATGTGCAAAAGAAACGCTGGGGTAAACTTGAGGTGGTTTCCGAGGGGACAAGGAAGCATGGATCTGGAACGATGAACTCCAACGAGCTATGAGGCAGAAAAAATCGGCCTACAAACGCTGGCAAAGGACACGAGCTCGAGGGGACCTAGCAGCCTACAAAGCTTCTAGGGAATTTCGTCTTCCACCTGGCGAAAGCGCGTTACAGTTCCACTCAGGACATCCGGATAGTGAAGTCCGTCGGGATCTATGAGGGTGCAATCCTGAGTATGCTACTCAGCCTTCCTCAATCTGGAGAAGGCATTCAACCGTCTCCCTCGGCAAGTCCTCTGGAGAGCGCTCCGAGAACGAAAGGTCCCAGAACACATGATCTCTCTAGTGAAGGACACGTTGATGGCTCCACCACAACAATACGCACCCCATACAGCCAAACCGGAGCAATAGATGTTCACGGATGTGGTGCACAGGGATCAGCTCTAAGCCCGTTCCTCTTCCTGTTCACGATGGACATCATCACAGAGGAACTTATGGATGGACCACTGAACCATCCTTTACGCTGATGACATCGCTCTGATAGCGGAGAGCAAGGAAGAGCTCCAGAAATGGCAGAAAGTGTCGGCGGAAATGGACTTCGGCTAAACGTGAAGAAGAGGGAGTTTCTCATGGACCACTTCGCTTACCTTGAGCCTCGAAGGCCATGGACTTCGAGGCTCAAGGTTAGCGACCACAACGAGCCCCAAAGAATAGATGGTGGGAAGTGATCAAGAAGGACCTCGCTGAAGCCAATATGACGGCAGAAGATGCGGTAGATAGAATGAAATGGAGACGTCTGACAAGAACAGCGGACCCTGTGACGGCGCGGGATCAACGCTAGGGAGAAGAGAAAGAGGAAGACCCGAAGTAACTCCTGTGGAGGGAGTCTAGTTTCACTACTTACTGTCAGTGTTCCAACCCTACCGCCTTTACACTTAACAAATTCGAACGCTCTAGCTATATGGGGTTATGAGCTATGAACTTCCGGTTGGACACACACACACACACACACACACACACACACACACACACACACACACACACACACACACACACACACACACACACACACACACACACACACACACACACACACACACACACACACACACACACACTCACTCACACACACAGGCATACACACACAGACACACAAACACACACACACACACACACAGGCATACACACACACACTCACACACACACACACACTCACACACACAGGCATAGCATACACACACAGACACACAAACACATACACACACATTAGCGCGTTACATTTAGTAGGATACTTCCTCGATCTTTCTTGAAAACTCGATAGAGGAAACTACTAGATAGCGGGACTCTTTAAGTAGTCAAAGATTATCGATTGTTGTAAGTAATGGATACAGTATAGATGTTCTATGTACATATCATGTTTCATAACTATTGTTTACTATTGTGCAGCTTTATTCATGCCATTCCAGTAGGCTCCATCCAACGCATCAATTTGCATGCGCACTTCGTTAAGTTCATAATGCGAGAAACTATTGCCGAAGAAGCTAACGGGACTAGGTTTTTCAGAAAGGGTTGAAAACAAGCGAGTACAACATATTATTTGAAGAAAACAGTAATGGAGACGAATAACAGAGTGCTTACGGAAAATTCCAAAGTTTTTGTTCTAATAGGCAAGTTAGAGATGAGCATTCTGAAAAAAACCAATAGCTCTACAGCAGTATAAGCAATCGATAAGGTAGAAGTGACAGCGGAGTTGTTTGGAAACGTCTGTTTCAAAAACAACATCGTTGCTTCTCAGTGTTTCACTCAGTGCATCATCCCACTCATGCATGTTATATTTAGTTCATTCGTCACTAAACTCCAAGCTCATTCCAGAACATTTTTTAAACTTAACTTCTAAGACATCCAACGGTACTTAATTTGCTTTCGTAAAGGAAATCACCTATAGTGTAACCCAATGTTCTTTCAAACAGCTGTTCCGTCATAAGTGATGTCAAGCATATCTTATCCCTATCAAGATGAAACCCTGTTGTATTTTGTATAACAACAGATCCTTTGTATCTCCCCGGCTCTTAACAGACTGATGAAAAAATAGGCAAAAAACCTCTACTTATCCCTCAAAACTAATCGTGTCTTGTCTTACCCACTAGTAAGCAGTCAGTGCACGTAGATTGTGAGTGACTTTGACTGAAATTCAACACTCAGCGTTGAAAACAACAATATCATATTCACATTAATAACCTACAATCATAATGCACAAAAATACAACATAATTTATAATATTTGAAGTACCCAAAACCTCTATTTCTGTTTATTCAATTACTTATACTTATCTATACTTGATTCTCAAACACCGCTCCGAAAATTTAATTTTTCGTCCTGTTACGGATTAGATAGAATCCATTACTGAATGATGAACATGAAAGATGACTTCTAGTAGGCATACTCTCTAGTAATGGCTGAAGAGGAGTCTCAAAGCACTACGACCGAGGCGACGACTCTTTGGCCCATCACCAGAGAGCATTTGTTGTTGTTGAGTTTGACTCCAGGTTCCCGTCCACAAAACGGATACCTTTCATTTTGAAAATTCAAGTAGTAACATTGACGATATCGTACTTGAAGTCTAGAAACACTAGGAAACTTTGGGATTTCGACTAATTGGAAGGTACAGTCCATAAGGTATCTAGTTCGAGTTAAGTAATGGAAGCTATGGTGCGCGGTAGAGCAAGGATGGCGAAGAACGCGGGACAGCCATTGGATTTTGAAAAATGTAATACTTTGAAGAAAGCAGAGAAAAAGGAATTGTACGATATCGCATTGTGTAGCCTAGTGAGTGTCTCCCACAATCGTCGCATCCCAACGCTTTTATTTTGAATAATGCAAGAAGGTCGATATAACATGGCCATCGAGCGTGTATGTCGACGAGGCGGTTTTGGGGTCCTTGTTATGCACAGTCCTAGACCGCTTTGCCAGAGCCCCTTGTGCTCTCTCTGGGGGTCATATCATTTCAGGGAGGGATCTGAAAAACCATCTTTATCGTAAATTGTGCCTTTAAACCAGCGCTTTGGGCTGCACTTGAAAGATCTAGAGAACCTCTTTGTTGCTGGACTGAATCCGAACTCGTTAAGCCGTGCCTTGTCATTCCGAACGTTATGAAGTAAATAATGAAAGATCGAGCTGAGGTGAGCCAGGCTATATCTCACTACATTCACGACGTCAAAAACATTACAGGTTCTGCCTTTTTCTTTTTCTATTCACGCAATCATCGATTGATTAGCTTTGCTTCTATCGGTTTGGCATGAAAGGGCTTAGACAAAATAGAAGTCATTTTAAATCCATTTATGAAATGTTCAAAATTAATGAAATGTTAGAATATATTCACCAGAAAGATGAATAGCCCTTTTTCGAGCAGATGGATTTTGTTCAGCAGTCAGGAACCTCTAACTCAAAGAAATCAGAAATCTATTTTCGGATCACAATAAGTTATGAACTTTTTTTACTTGATGCTTGAGAAGCCGGGACACGTGGCAAGAAAGGCAATGCCTCTAGAGGTTCATGAGCAACTTGGAACCAAGCGAGGTCGAAGTTTTCTCGGCAGTTTCTGTAGCGAAACTTCGACTTGCGTTGTCACTCTGTGTGTATCTTTGTCTACGAAACTGTGTCAAGTAGTTATGATTAAAGGCAAAGGCTTCTGCACTTTCGCTGTCTAGGCGATTGTGCTTGTGAAGCTGTACAATAATTCACGAGGTGTGATGGCACACATTAATTTCGAATTCTTCTCACCAGTGATTGCCAATTTTATCATTTTACTTCCATGGTTCGCTTTAAGGTTCCCCTTATGAATTGAATAGTTGACTTGAAACTAGTCACTTAAAGTGATTTTCGTAGAAATACGCTGAGCACAAGTGGAGATATGCGCCCTTGGCCATTTTCATTTTGTCGTAAGTACATAGTACAGATCAATAGTCATCAATTCCATTGTACGCCGATCACAAAGGTCCGAATTTCTGATGGCTCGAGCACGACCGTAAAGTTGCCTAAAATCGAACAGTTGCTGGTCAATAATCTAGGAAGTATAGAAGAACCTGCTGAAGAGCTCATACTTGAAGTGCGGTTTGGTCTCTCTGGGAAGAATTTTCGACTAGCGTTCCGATTGCCGGCCAACGTCACTTCAGTAATGTTGACGACCTTGAACTGCGTGAAAAGGTCCTGTAAACGTTCATAGCTTTCTTCAGCCCGGTCGAATACTTTTTTCCAGACGTAGAAGTGCCCTATGAGTGCCAAAAACTCATAGGGCACTTCTACATATGAAAAAGGTTATATGAGTCTCCCATTTTTCTTTGCATTTATCATCTACATAGCCCAATTGAGCCTTGAAAAAGTTATCACTGCAAATCAGCTAACTCACATCCAATACGACACTCATGGGTTTGCTGTTGTCAAAATCTTCTTGATTTTGGAAAATATGTTCAAGGCGTAGCAAAAGGCTTCGACGGTGCCATCGTTCGAGCGTCATCAAATGGACGAATGGTGGAAGTGATCGTCGCAGCGCGGAAAACTGTGAAATAAAGAATTTATTTGCCTAATCATTCATTTATCTTCCTTTGAGAATGATCTGAATTGTTACAATCAATCGATCAAGAATAGAAGTGTCTGGAGCTGTTGAAAGAAAATCGGCCTGAGAATTTTTCATCGGCCTAGTATGTACTTCTACTCACATTCCATTGCCCAATGGTGTCGAACGAATGAATAATATTTTAATATGCACTAGAGTCGTTCGGTCCAGGCTGGTGGAACTCCCGTATAAACATACCGATGTTACAAAAAAAAACTTAAATTGTCACTAGTACATACTTTCATACGATAGCGTTGAGCGTAGTCAGTCGCGTTTTTCACTGGAGCAAATGTTAGTTGGGGACTGTGGAAGATGTCGACGGCTAACGGTCGATGAATGGCAGCAGCTGTCTGGAATAGTGATGGACATTTCCAATCACAATATTTTTGAAGTAAAATGCCCAGAAATACGCGTGCGATTTGACACAGGGCTTCAAAAAGGAAAACCACTCAAACCCTTGCTCCAAAGGAGAGGGGAGAGCAGAGCATCTGGCGCTCCTGGTGATATGTGGCGAGGCTCACGCCTATAACTAGTGGAAGTTTCGATTAGTTGCTCTTGATCTTACCATGAATTAGCTGTGATGATTCGGGTCCTTCTCTTACGTGGGCCACTGCAACTAGAAGCGAGCAACAACAGTAAATAAACAGTGACTAACCAGGGAGGGGTAGTCTACCTATCTTGGAACTTTGAATTCAGACCTAGATAAATCGATAGAGTTCTGAATGCTGTTTACGAAAATGGGAATTGAAACTGCAAAATGGTTCTCCTTAAAAAGTTATGGGGGCCCGAATATTGCTCGACATTAGTATCAATTGGAAAGGCGAACTCGTCGCTTCCATATCAAACGCCCACGGGACCTAGTGGTAGTGGTCCTCGCTTCGTGGGCGTGAAATGAGGGATCCCTCCCCGTCATTGTCCGCACTTTTGCAAAGTGTTTTTTCATTTTATCAAAGGCTCTCTGAACGTTTTCTGACATTTCTTTAGATAATTGATACTACTGTCGAGCAAAATTCGGGCCTCCATAACTTTTTAAGGAGAATCATTTTGCAGTTTTAATTTCCATTTTCGTAAACAGCATTCAGAACTCTATCGATTTATCTGGGTCTGAATTCAAAGTTCCAAGATGAGTAGACTACCCCTCCCTGGCAAGACACAGTCATAGTAAAACACTGAACAGTAAATGAAATCCTTGAATGACACTTAATAGTATGGTCCTGATGTTCGGATAAGTTTCGTCACAAATGATACTAAAATAAAAAGAAAATGTGATTTTCGAGTGAGTCCCAGACGTTGACTAGAGATCATAATCTTATAGCAGATAATATACCAAATCGCAGCTTTTTTATAATTCAGTAGACTGAAATTGCCACTGCCAGCTCGTCCCATCGTAAGAACTATGATAAACTGTCAAGGTTACAGAAGCAGGGTTCGCGATCATTTTATGCTGCATTCAAGCTGAAGAACGGAGGCGTCGAGACAGAGAAATAGTCCGGTAGGGAAATAAGGTCCTTGAAAGCAATAGTTTTTAGGGTTGCACGAGGTCATACCGTCAAATGTCCCATGTAGCTTCATAAGAGGCCACAGACTCGTTCCAGTTGATGACTTTGTAATCAGCTGTTATCGCCATCTGTGCTTTCACAATTGAAAGAGTTCAAGAACTAAATGTTTTCACTTTCTAATGTCACATTTTATCATTATTTCTGTGATTCGTTATCCGTGATCATTTACACCCTACATTACGAGATACTAATTCAAACATTAATATGCACATACACACGCATATGTACACGAGGATTGAGACCAAGTCTTTAGCTTTAATGAATCGCGTTTGGGAGCGCCCCAGCATTCCAAATCTATTTGGAATCGTGATGGCGTATCGCACGCATATTTGGCCAATACAAATGACTTGCGGCGTATCTCTAATGTACAAGTCAATGCTTTTATCATCCCAGGCAAGTCTTGTACCAATTACGCGACTTCTGAGCATGGATGGCTAGGTGGATATCGTTCCGGTACTCGATCCTCAAGCCATGTACGTGATAGGGCTCTCTCTACATAAACACATGCCTGTACACATACATATGCACACATACAAACAGCAGCAGATAAGCCTAAGGGGTTATATAAGGTAGGGTTGCAGCTTTTCTCGTAAAATGCTATATGAATAGGCTGGACGCCTCATTCTCGAGAGAATGAATAACATTATGTAGGATTCGAAATATACAGCCTCAACATTTAAGCTATAACTCGAATTTAGGGACTAACTAGACCCTGTTCTATCAGCAGGCTGGATTTCTTTCTGACCTATCACAGTGTGTGGTACCGATCAGTGAAACTTAAAAATTAAAAACGCTTGAATTAACAAACTCGACCTTCGTTTCTCCGAGTAGTACGTAATGAGTTCCACGCGCTACCAAACCACTGCCGTAACCCGGCTCATCAAGAGCCTCTTCGACCCCCCAGTGATCATCTGCGAAACAACGTCGATGTAGCTGAAAACTAAGTGCAAGATAGGAAAATTCCAATACAAGAAAACTTTTCTTCTCCTGTTCACCATGATTTCCAATCCGCCATCAAGCACTGTTGCACCTTCAGCTCGATCAGTCAAAACAGTCAATTGTCGTTTCTCATCCTAAAGAAACAAGGACCCGATAAATTAGGTCTACCACTAAAGCATAAACAATAGCCGTTCCTCACCTTTATAAAAGCCCTATTAGTTACTGGATAATAATTACCGGAGACCGGTTCCGAGTCCACATACTTGAATGAAGGATTGAAATTTTTCCTAAAAAAATTGGTATTGAAATCACCTTCCATTGTATTCCGTAGCCAAATGTAAACATACTGTCGTTTCATCATCTGCCGTCCATTCGAATCCGTAAAGAAGACGTTGGCGTTCTTGATATCGGTGATGTATTGAGTGACAACTTCCTTCGTTACGGGATTCCTACATTAAATATCATTAATTGACAACCAATATAGTTATATTATACTGACAATTATTCATTGTCTCTGCAAAATAGGTATTAAACAAGAAATAGTTGAGCTTTCGAATGACCAGTAGGGTTATAAGTTTTAATAAATGGGTCTAGAAAGTAATTGAAAGACAATGTAATACAAAAGGAATCGTACTTCATAGCTTATGTAAAAAACCTTGCTAAGGACCTCACACCTATGTACAAAGGAGGGATGCCCGACTGTATCGCCTACAAAAGTAGACCATGCCGCAAAAGACGCACGAGACGCCGCTCAACGCGATTTCGAGATGTGTATTCCTCTTGAATGGTGAAATGTTATGTAAACTGAATTATTTTCACGACCACGGGCATTTGAATAAACCATCGAGTGCGCCGGTATTGCAGCGGCTTGTCAGTTTGGTAATCATGTACAACTTACCCCCTGACTAATTTTCTGACACGAACATTTCAAGTAATAACGCTGCAGGTACTCGAGCTCTAAATCGTTGAATGCATGACTCTAGTGAGATTGCGAGCAAGAGAATTAGTTGATTTCTTTAAACTTCAAAGCTCGATTTCATTCCGTCCGGATGCAAACTTAATCTTCATACATTTACGGTGTTTTTACGCCTAAGAAAAACTTATCCATAATTCACGAAATATGTACTTAAGCGTACATTTTCCTAATGTTATCCTACTTATATAATGGGCTAAGTGTGTCTGTTGGTGTGTTTGTGTGTGTGTGTGGGTATGTGTGTGTGTGTTTGTCCGACCGGAAATTCATAACTCCCGTCCCATTGCAGCTAAAGCATTCAAATTTGAAAGAGAGATAGGCGGCACGATGGGAACAGCGATGGTAAGTGATTGGAAGTGACAACTATCGATAGAAACTGATCAGGAGCCTTACAAGGCAAAAGCCTGAGTATCCGTAACTTCCTTCGTACTAGCGGCGAAGCCTTGGCACTTTGGCAAGTGGTGTAGGATGTGAAGGGACCGTTAGCGGTTGGTAGCAGAGAATGATAACAAGTGATAGGGACTGATAAGAAGCCACAGAAGGCGAGAGCCACTAGATCTGTAACGCACTTTCCGTAAATAATGGAATCTTGGAATTTTAGTAGGTTATGTAAGATGTGACAGAATTGTAGGTACTCGGTGACAAGATCGAGAACTGTTGGTGATAAAACTGACAAGGCCTAATGAGAATCCTGGAAAGTGGCAGGATTTCCACTATAATAATGGCATTAATAGTGGAGCCTTGACAGTTTGGCATGTGATGAGGAGTATGGCGGGACTCCGTAGTCGTAGACGACCGATGATAGGAACCGATAACAGCTGATAGCGACTGATAAGAGCACTTTCTAACTGAATTTAACTCCTGTGGTATTTGCGATGTATTTATGATTACGACTACAACTACGGCGGTTACGACCGCTCCCAGCAAGGTTTGTAACTCGGTGGAAGACCAAGGGCACTTCATATTTTGATATCATCTACGACAAAGCTCATCCGACCGCCAATAATTTGGGATTCTAAACTAATGAAGAAAGAAGGCCCAGTGATAACGACATCTGATAATGGTGTTATTATCACTCGAGCACATTAGTGAGCACTACTCAATTCTTTGGTTGCCTATCAGTTAAACCTTTAATGGTTCATAATTTTCAAGATGAAGAGCAACCAATTGACACATTTAATCGTAGGCGTAAGCGTGGGCATGTGGTGCGCGCATTGGCGTGTGTAGCCCAACTGGTTTATTATATAACCAGTCGGATCGCCCAGCTAACGCCGGGCTCTCCTCCTTCTTATGTAATGCCCGGCTACGCCGGGCATCCTCCTTCTTGTGTCAAAGTCGGAGAGCCCTATTACTTTCGCGCCCACCACTTCAGTACAATTGCTCCAACGTGAATGATCACAACATTTACTTTTGAAATGGATTCATGTGACACTACTTCTCAAACTTCGTCAGAGCGGTTATAAAACAATTCTGGAAAACACTGTCTCATCTTGAGCTCGTCATTCTAGGATGTGCGGGCTTGGTAAAAGAATGATAGAGAAAGAAGATAAGCATGTAATCAAGGGCTTCAACACTAAACAGAATCTTATTGGTATCATTAAAAAACTAATTTCTTGCATGCCAATTTCTTCAGAAATGATTAGAAAGTCATTCTAAAGAGCACTGCCCGATCTGAGAAGATCGGACAGCGCTCTCTAGAATGATCTAAGCACTCCTTTCAACATTACAGTACTCGCCGTAAGAACTCAAAAATTTGCGATAATACCGCGAGCTCGCGTCTTTTTCGTCTTTTCTTTATAAATCGCTTTAAAATAAATTAATTGAGGAGAAAAAAATACCGTTGAGCTCAGCTCATCGAGCTCTACAAGATGATACCCTGAAATGTTGAAAATGCTTTATTTTGGATTGCGCCATGCACTTGAGCTCCATCCGAAAAGTGATTGCATGCACATGGGGTGCACGCTTTAGTGCTTAAAGGAGCTCATTGGTCCCTGTGGATAATCTGTTCAGATCTTGCTTTGGATTGCGCCACGCACTCGATTTTACTCAGTACAACGTGAAAATGATTATTGGTTTCGTTCAGTCCCCATTGTTCCTTTTCTGGTTTCAAGGCTGTAAATAAGTGCATCTACGGTTTCTGCACACAACACTCCTCTTTGCAGGTTCCATTGAGAATATGACATCAATTTACGGCAAAATAACAAAGTCAATTTTTTGGCATTTTTCCAATTTTCGGAGGAATTTTTCTCCGGAACCTGAGGAGGCGGCAGCGAGGCACTCCACTGTCGTAGACTACACTTTGTATTCTGCGAGGCTGTTATGGTACACCCTATCATAGGTCAAAATTTCTCCCTTGGTATGGCCCCAAACCTCGAACTTCGTCAAGCCCAATTCATAAAACAATGTTTTTTCCCTTCCCCTTGGCCTTTCTGCAACTGCGTTGTACACCACTAGATTCCCCGTGAAAAATGCTATCGAATGATGTCTAGATCAATCCGTGACGCAAACCTCCCCCACAACCACTTTCTGCAGTAGGCCTGTCTCTGAGCGGTTTCCTGCAGGGCGTGTTTGGATGCGCATGCGGCACGGTACGGTAGTGGCGGGAATTCAGAGGCTTTCGAATGGTAATTATATGAATGGGGGATTAGATCTGCCGGTGGCGGGTTACTGAAGTGGCGAGAAGGTTGGATCGATTAATGAATACTTTAGTGGGGGGTAAGATCTGCAGGGGACGGAGTACTGTAGTGGCGGGAAGGTGGGGCAGTTTGAATGGGAGTTCTGAGGCGGTCTGAAGGGGCGGTTGTGAAAAGGTGGGGGGGGGGGTAGCTTAAACAATTGTTTGAGTGGGAGCAAGATCCGCAGGAGGCGGGTTACTGTAACGGCGGGCGGGAATGTGGGGCAGTTTGAATAGAAGTTTTGAGACCGTCTGAAGGAACGGAAATATACGAAAATCCGTAACTCCAGTTCCCATGAACCCAGAAAGTTCAAAACTTGGTAGGAGAACAGGCGCCATGGTGGGAAAACTTATGGTGGGAGGCGGAACTAGACTCCGCCCACAAGGGGCGGGGTTTAGGCGACAATTCATAAGTCCTGTCCCAATGTACCTAGAGAGTTCAAACTTGGTAGGAGTACAGGCGACAGGATAGGAAACACCTATGGTGGGCTTCTGCTCAAACTCCGCCTACAGGGGGCGGAGTTTGAGCGGAAACTCATAAATCCGATAAAGGTCTATAATGAAAATCAGCTCGTATGGCTCCGTTTCTCATGGCTAGGGCCCCTAGCGCACGCGATAGCGTGCGTAGCTGTCTGGTTGAGAATATGACAACAATTTACGGCAAAATAAAGAGTCGATTTTTTTTGCACTTTTTCAATTTTTGGAGGAATATTTCTCCGGAACCTGAGGAAACGGTAGCCAGGCAATCCACCATTGCAGACTAAACTTAGTGTTCTGCGAGGCTACTATGGTACACCTTACCAAAGATGAACAGTTCTCTCTTGGTGTGGCTCCAAACTTCGCTCATCGTCACGTCCAAATTACGAAATTGGGTTTTTCCCCCTTGCCGCTCGAATTTTTGCAATTAAATTGTATGCTGTTAGATCCTCTGTAGAAGTGCCATCCAATGATTGTTTTTCCCCCAGCGGAAAGGGAAAAAACCTTGTTTTATGAATTGGGCTTGATGAAGTTCGAAGTTTGGGGCCATACCAAGAAAGAACTGTTCACCTTTGATAAGGTGTACCATAACAGCCTCGCAGAATACAAAGTGTGGTCTACGACAGTGGAGTGCCTCGCTGCCGCCTCCTCAGGTTCCGGAGAAAAATCCCTCCGAAAATTGGAAAATGCCAAAAAAATTGACTTTGTAATTTTGCCGTAAATTGATGTCATATTCTCAATGGAACCTGCAAAGAGGAGTGTTGTGTGCAGAAACCGTAGATGCACTTATTTACAGCCTTGAAACCAGAAAAGGAACAATGGGGACTGAACAAAACCAATAATCATTTTCACGTTGTACTGAGTAAAATCGAGTGCGTTGCGCAATCCAAAGCAAGATCTGAACAGATTATCTTCAGGGACCAATGAGCTCCTTTAAGCTCTAAAGCGTGCACCCCATGTGCATGCAATCACTTTTCGGATGGAGCTCAAGTGCATGGCGCAATCCAAAATAAAGCATTTTCAACATATTAGAGTATCATCTTGTAGAGCTCGATGAGCTGAGTTCAACGGTATTTTTTTCTCCTCAATTAATTTATTTTAAAGCGATTTATAAAGAAAAGACGAAAAAGACGCGAGCTCGCGGTATTATCGCAAATTTTTGAGTTCTTACGGCGAGTACTGTATAGAGTCCCTCTACTTTGCCTATTTTCTTCAAATAGATTTATGAGCTTTTTCAAAAAGAACCTAACATTAACCCATGCTCCCTATCACGCGTGCCCACCACCATAAGGCCCTGTTCACTCCTTTTATTTTTTCCAGCCTCCACGCCCTCTTTGAATTGAGTATGAACCTGTGGGGAGACTGCCGCCCACTGCCTCTCCTTCATTCTGTTTGTTGACCTGTCCCTCTACTTTACCTATTTTTTCTCAGCTTGTGAGCTGTTAGGAACCTATTCAAGATTTGCCCATTTCACCACCCACTCTTGTGCATGCCCACCCCTGGAGACGGAGCTTCTCTGATCTCACATGTGCTCTTTTGGTTTTGCCCTATGCCCGACCCATCCCAAACTTGACTCGACTTATTTTAAGAAGTTTTGCCCATGACATCACCCAATCCTGAGCATGTCCCACCCCTGAAGTAGGAGCTTCGCTGAGCTCAAATGTGTTCTTTTGATCTTGCCCTCTCCCTAACCCATCCCAAACTTGACCCGACTTAGGCAGGTGCTCCCTAAGGTAATATCGAATTTCTGTACAATTGAACGAACAAACAAACTGTTAGACGCAAGCGCTTCCCACAGATGATGAGCTATCGTACAAATTTCGCCCAAGCAAATCTGGAAAAACTTCATCTAGCTACTCAAGTATCATGAAGTGGATAGTATTTTGGAGTGCGTAAGCGAAATTTACATTAAAAATTAGAAATTTCGATGAGATTAGATTTCTAGTGATTTTTATGGATTTCCGATTATGGTTCTACGGAAAATTACGCGTCTATTCTGGAAAATAGATTAAATGCAAAAAAACTTTCGGTGAAAATTCTCCGTGAGCAAAAAGGGTTTTTTTTGCCCACGAAGCCTAACCTCTCTTCTCCCTCAGCTGGCTGCAAACCGATAGTTGAGTCGTCTATTAAGTATTCAGCACGACAATAAATAGTCAGGAGAACGTTTGATGTATAAGAGTTAGGTGATATTCCCCGATTTGAACCGGTTTGTGTGTATTGATCTACTAACATTAATAGGTGATCGTGGAAATGTTTCCATTCTGAGCTTCTCTAAATCCCAGGGGTTTGATTGTCCTGCGTCGTGGGAGGCGAGTTCTGACTTTTAGTCTGTGACGTCATCTGAAGAGCATCGGTCAAGCTCCCAGTTCCATAGCTGTTTTCTGATTGCGCTCATTTGATCTCCACGCTCTTGATCGTGCCTACGTGATTTTTGCGAGGACACACAAACGGACACACAAAGTTAGCGCTTTATATATATAGAGGATGATGCCCTATAGGTTGCATTGAGGCATCCCGCGCGAGACCTTTCAGGGGCATCCTGGATTCCACCTTGAGAAGCGGAGTGATGCGCAGCACATAAATGGGCGTTGCCTTATCCAATCCGCATAGAATCGAAGCTTTTCCAGGTGGAAATTTTATTCCAGAGATACACCTGGAATTTTCATCGGAGTGCGTCGCAGTGCGGTGCGCCTCGGGTAACGGAACTTCTCCCCTATCGCGGCATACTCCCTTGCGGCATGCGACAAATGCCACGGCAATTACCGTAATCACCCCGCCTCCCGCCAATCGATAGGACGCGATATTTTTCCTTGAATGGCTTGCTTTTTCATTGGATTTTATCGTTTTTTCTTCTGTTTCTTTGTAATTTTCATGTTTATTAGACTTGATTAATTGAAATTACTCCTTCTATATAAACGGCGATCAAGACGGCGTTGAAATTGAAAAGAGCGGCCAGCCAATTCAAATAATTAAAGGACTCCCTACCTAACAAATTGCGTGCTCCAATCTTCCATCGCAATCCTGTGATAGGCGGCGGGTGCAGCGGTGCGACGTTAGGGGAGAAGTTCCCGGACCCGGCGCGCCTCGTCCTTGGCAGTATGGCTGCTTTCATAGTCCGCCGGCCGGCCGGCGGACTATGACAGCAGCATATCCTAGTCACGCGGATAGTATTCGAAACTCTCAACCACCTGTCTTGGCTGTTTGGAACGATGATAGGTGTTCATGCACAATGGATGCGTCATATTGCGTAAGCCTGAAAATTCTGAGAGAACATTCCTAGATCCTACCCCGCACCAAACTCTTGTTTCCCAAACGACTGTTCGCGGCTAGGTATGCTGTGGAGTGGCTGTAGAGATTCAAAAGTGATGTGGTGATGAAAGTGGTGTAATCACCGGATACTATGAAAAAATGTCCAGAAAATTATCTTTCTGATGAAAAGCTTCCGACTAGGAGCGCTTTTTCACACAAAAGAGTATATCTTAACAGTCAAAGACTAGCAAGGGACGCACTTCTCCTCCTTCGGAATTGGACCGATAATCCAGTCGAACTCAATAGGCTTGGTGCCCTTTTTGAGCCTTATGACTTGCGCAATCCACGGGTTGAACGTTTGACGTACCTCTTGCACAAGATCGCCCTAGAAACGGAATTTCAGCAGCACCGAATTTTCATGCTCGCAATAAGAAATCATTACCTTAATCACTTCCAACTGAGCTTTATCCACTTTAATCGCGTCTCCATCTGGGCGAAAAACGTAAGCGCCCGATGGTTGAGCACCATTCATCACACCTAAAGTAGCAAATAAATTGATTCAATTCATCTTTTTTTGCAGTCGATCTTCTTCGGCTTGGTAGCACAAGAGTAGCGCATTGTGGGAAACATAGTCGCTGGTTAGCACTACCACCATCTGCCCAGCTTTTGAAGTCAAGTTGTTCTAAACCAATCAGTTTTGAACGATATCTGTTCTTCAATAATCAAAGGATCCAAGTCAGGCTGCATAAATCCATGTTCTCCTTTCAAGAAGGATGGCCGTGGCCGAGCGTGTATAGATGGTAATGGGCACCCAAGGATGCTGAATCTAAGGCAGCGAGCGAAAAGGCTGAAAGCCAAGGAGTGGAAGTTAGGAAATGGGCACAGTATTCTTGTCAGCTGAGCGTTCGCTAAGCAGACGATATCGTGCTCATAACACCGAAAATCGAGCAGGTCGGAGACAGAGCAGGCTGGATTCGACACCTCTTGTAATGAGACGTCGCTCATGAGAAACGAGCTCGTTTAGTATGATCCATTTGCCCTCCTTTCTGAATGCTCCAGTTAGGTGTGTACTAACTAAGAAATAAACATTATAAGTAACCTAGCCCTGGAGCTAAACAGAAGGCAGCGAGCGGAGTGGGGTGCAGCAAAGGGTCCACTAGACTGGAATGCCTCACGACAATTATAATTGTAGAAGTCCGCCCAGAGCAAATGAATCAACGGGACAACAGGTGATACAAGTGATACTTTCAACAATGATGTGTAGTAACATTCGAAAAAACATATTCAAGGTATTGTAATTACCTTTGTAATAGAAAAATTGTTGACGGAATGGGTAGGTCCTATTCGTTGCCTTTTCAGTAAGTGACGAAACCAGCCCATTTTCATCGAATAACAGGGAAATGTCCTGAACCACATGAGTTATCTTGATAGATTTTGTAACTTTGAACGATATGGTAATCGGTAATTAATAACTTCAAATAAGTACAAAGACACTACTGAAACTAAACTATCGAACTGATGCTGAAAGGGTTACTTTGTCGTACCTCGTTTTCGATTGTTACCAATTCCTCCTTTACAATCTTACTGGCAAATAGTGGAGTAATGGCTCGTCTGAAATTCAAAAATTCTCATACTGATGACTAGCAATTTTGTGTTGGGTTTGGAAGGGGGCATTGAGCTTTTTGACAGAAATCAGATCCCTGACACAAAGGCTGAGCTTCGGCCTGATTGGCCATTTGGCCCGAGTAATCATTTGTGGAGCGTGAATGTGCGATACAGGAGTGTCCAAAGTTCGGGCTTTCAACGCTCCATTCATTGCGTGACTTCTGGACTAGCATAGCTGCCCTCCTACAGCGAGAACAAAACGGTCCTATCACAACAGTAGGGTAGAAGATACGGTCCATCAGATTGTTTAAAAAGTCATTCTTGGCTGACTTCACCTCTTTGTCTTTGTGGTGAGCAAAGAATGGCTTTTTAAACAATCTGATGGTGCGTATCATACATCCTACTGTTGTTATAGGACCGTACCTCTCTCGCTGTAGGGGAGCAGCTATGCTAGTCCAGAACTCACGCATTCTATAGAGCGTTGAAAGCCCGAACTTCGGCCGCTCTTGGATCATACTCCCACGCTCCACAAATAAGTTGTTGGGGCATCTGTGATCTCTACTAGTAGAGTAGTTGATCTTGTATAGTACTGACCTTCCCGGTTTGACCAGGAGATCTGGCGGGCCGGAGCAGTATATAAACTGTAACTTTGTTGTACATTTATTCATGGCTTCTAATAAGCCTTCCTGCTCTTCCCGACTTCCCAAGGACACAACATAAGTACTCTGGCCAAATGAAGGGGAAGTTCTGGTTTGTGCTCGCTGAGTTAACTGCTGGAGAACCACAACGTGAATCAGCTGTTGTCAGAAGTGACCCTATCGAGCACAATGGCGCCGATTACAGTTGCCATGATGGGTTTGTCTATGGGTCGCGTAAGCTGGTGGTGATGGGATTCTTGCACAGGTTGGCTCACATGAGCTCACCACTGCCTTCGAAGTCTTGGAGATGTGACACCTTCTTCCAGCCTTGAGCGGCTAAACCAGAACGGACGATGCTCCTGTCAAGTTCCGCTATCAACAGCTCCTGATAGATACGAAGGCTGTGCGTATGGAAGTGGAACAACTCGGACAAAAAGGGTCTGCACATCTATGGTGGCGATTGAAGGAAAACGAAGCACTATGATTACTAAAATCCAGCCATTGCCAGTTCGGACTGTCAAGGAATTTGGAAACGAGCTGTCGAAGCAACTTGTACAGCTGCTCACTCAGACTGTGATCTGAGTAAGACAAAGCCCGGACAGTGGAGAACTTACAAACAAGCGTGTCGGAGAAAAGGCACTCAGCAAGAGAGGGCTCTACGCTCATTCTTCATCGATAACTGTCAGAACTACTGTGTGGAAAAGTAAGTGCAAAAAGGCGTTGCCTCTGCAGAAGCCGCATTATTTTGATGTATTAGACAGGAAGAAGACACGGAAATTTCCTTTGGCATCAGTGAAAAAAGTTACCACTTCCAAATTGACTGCGAGGGAGCAGTAAAGCGATGGTGAGGCAAACTCCGAAACTATCTAAACAGATCAATCTACTCGTTGACCTCTACGATCGGTGTAAGAATACGATAACATGGTGGTTTTTTCACTTAGGCCGTTACAGGAAAGAATGCAGTCGAATAGTGGCAATGGGTGCCACCATTCTATTATAATATGGAAGAGGAGGGGCAGTACTGTCTCTTGCACAGCCAACTTCATCTCTTTCAAAAAACACCTGGAGAAAGAATCTTTTGGACTTGGATGAGGCTTTCTCGATAACCTGTCAGGTCACTTTACATATTATGCTCTGCTAGAGCATGATCTCTGGAAGACTCATCGAGTTGGTGCGCATGCTATACTCGATTCCAAGGCGGGAGTGCGGACAGCAGCAGATTCGTCTTCTGGACTTCCTATCTCCGTCAAGGTGTACAAAGGCTCTGTCTTCCCTCAGTGCTATTGGTTGTCGTCATAGATGTCATTACATTGGATTTTCTAGAGCCAGTACCACGAACGCTCCTTCACGCTGGCGACATAATGAATTGCGCGAAAAAAGAATGTGCAGGTTTGATTGTACATCAACGGGTTGACAACACGACAACTGAGAAAATCTTGAATCGGCAATCGCGCCTACGGGCAGTCTGGCTCTGAAGTTAATTTTCGTGCGGATGCGGCCTGGTTTGAACGAACCTCGATGACTTGCGTTGGGGGACGGAACTTACGTGCGTCCGAGGATGCGTGCGGCGAGGTTGGTGGCGATTTGAACGACTTTAGCGCCTATCGTTGAGGTCCAAATCTGAAGTAAAGTAGATTAATACGATCAATTGACCCTACTAAACTACTCAATTTTGAGTTTGGGCCCCAATAATAGGCGCCAGAGCCGTTCGAATCGCCACGCACTTCGCCGCTCAATTTGCCGCGCGCATCCTCGGACGCACGTAAGTACCCATACCCACTTGCGTTCTGCGCGGCAAGAAGGAAACAGAGTGCCTCAAATTGGAGATGAACGGCTCCGTTAATGGCACGGTTCACGATAAAAAGGTTACTGAGTTCTTCCTTCAGGAATACTCAGCGCCCCCCATGGGTGGTAGAAGGGACCCTCTCGCTCCCACAATCTCGGCACATAGGGCATAGTGGAAGGGCGGACGCCCGTCAAAAGTAGGGCACTCCGCCCACTTCGCGCGCGGCTCACCCCGCTGAGGTCTCGCAATGACATCACAGTACCATCAAGTGTCAGTGGAGCGCATGATTTGCATTTGTCCGTGTTATCTTCTCTTTGGCTGACTGCCGTGGGCCAAGTGCAAATCGTATGTTCCACTGACAACTGCGACGTCTGTCGAGTATCACGGGCTGAGCCGCCGCATGCGACGGCTGCGGGTGACCTAGTTTCGACGGGCGAGCGCAACGAAGCGCACCCTAGTGGAAGCCCCGTTGCTGCCGTAGTTCGCTTTTCCACCCCTCGATCGGTGTCACGTCAGACGAAAGTCGAAACAATACAGATTGCTATTATTCGTTCTAGGGCCTACGCACAATCAGCTAATCGCCGAGTGATGAGGCGATGTTTTTCTCCCACTCTATTTTCCACTGTTTTGCTTTTTGCTCCCGCGATCCCTTTTTTAATTTCCTACTCCTAGAGGCTAAAAAAGGTGAGCTACTTTTGCTGTTACTCGTTTTTTTTTTCATGCTTATAAGTGAATGAATTTTTGCCTACCACTGTCTGTTATTCGCACCAGGACCCACACGCGCGCTGTGCAACACACTGTTTAGCTCGTCCGGACGCCCCACTCTTCTTCATTTTTCTAGTTTCATTCTCGTCCAGCCAACTTTTTAACGGTTTTTCAAAGCCTTTTTTCACTTTGGAAACACCGATGCACGCAGTTTCTTCACCTCAGTTGCACTAGTTTCGATATTGTCGTCCATTTTTCATAATCATAATCTGGATTACCCAAAATTATCGTGAACTGTGCCTTCAAACTTGCAATTGGAACTTACGGTGCGGAATGCTGGAACGACCAGAGAACCTCAAGAATGCTTCAGGGTAGTGAGAACACCAATGCTATGCTACTACAATATCGTGATCCAAACACATGATTCCTGCAGTCCGTTGGTATTAGCCACTTCCTATGCGATAAAAACAGGGCTTGTGTGATTAACAACAGTCATGACGCGCTTAGAAACAGCTCAAGGAGCGTACATCGAGCGCTTTCTTGATACTTCGCAAGGAAAATTAGACTACTTAGCTAATATCTCAGTGTATCATCAGTCGGAAAAAAATTGCGCTAATATACCGGGAAAGCAGAGTCTTTCCTCATCTCATACCCCTTCTTCTCGTTTTCGTCGAAAAGAGAAGAAACTATTCACACAGGGGGTCTTCATTGGTGTTTAGACAATTCTGTCACAAAATGGTCCGTTCCGTTTCGACCTGTTATGCTGTAATAAAGACCACACGGAAAGTCTCTGAATAGTGAGACCCTACCGAAGCATAGCTAGAGTAGTATGTAATTTCAATTTAAAACTCATCTCAGTACTCTATTGACCAATTAAAATGCGTTCCAAGTACTCATTCTGGGCTAAAAGTTAATTATTGAGATTGGTGATCAAATTATCGCATGGAGCCGACCCCAGGCTCGCAATCACTTTGAGCTGACTCATTTCGGGCTAGTCTGTAGTTGCTCCAAGAATTAGTGAGTTTTGACTATTCCCCGCATTTTACGAACAAATTTGACATTCTGACTCTTGATTAGAAGCTGCTGCATTCACACTTCATCAAGAAAAAAACCTCACCTGATTCACGTTATAGAAGCACAAGAAAATGTCATTATGGAAATACTTACCATTAGACGTCTCACGATCGTTCACATTGGAAAGTTCGCAACATTTCGTCATCATTACTTTGGATGTAGATCACGAGGAGTATTACCGATTAATCATTTCAATTATGCTCCCATATCTGGGCCCCACAAAGTCACCCATTCTGTGAAATTTCTCAGAAAACCGAAATGCATTTCATTGCCCCTCAGCAGAGCGCATGCACTTCATTCATTTGCACTTCGAAGTTATCACGCAAATAGCAGTTAGAAATACAATACACATTCGGATAGAAATGCGCACAATACTCAGAATCTGCCCGATGTCAAAAATGACCGGAAGAGGTCACTGAGGAGTTCCCTTGCTGGTTTTTCGCATCGTCCGACGAAGAAAATAGGATTTGGGATCTGCTGCCTTTGCATTAAGGAACTGCACGAGATTAAGAATAACATTCAGGCTCCACAAAACTTGTTGGAAAGCACAGTTAACTGAATGAGTGAGGGTAGGAGAGTTTTGTTCCAATAGTAGAGATTGTGCTGAGCAGCACTGTAACCATGGTTCCATTCTTCCATTATTGGCTTGCTTGCCCCGAATCCGGCCGAGTATAAAAACTGTATAACTATGAACTCGGTTGTTGACAAGCCTCACATCCACTCGTGTGAGCCAAATATCCATATGAAGGGATATTTGGGTCACACGAGCTACCATGGAGGAAGGGAGCCAATCTTACGATCTTTCTAAAGGTCCCAAATTGATACAGTGCAGCCTATATCCTCTATACGTACAAGCGTATCAAATTCGAATGTTTTTCGTACGTCTGATTCAATGATACTTCACTAAACGTCAGACATTAGATACTACGCAATCGTTTGAATTTACAAATACAAGCAATGACGCATGTCCGCCAAAGTGATATTCCATAGGTTGAGGGGGTTCTGATGTCTCCTGTACGTAGTAAAGGTTAAAGGATAAAGTTTTTTAGCGTTAATCAACGTAGTGGCGTAGTGAGTGCGTATGTGCCCTATATTACAATGACTTGCGGTGGCCAGCCGATGTACGAGTCAGTACTTTTATCCTCCCAGACGAGTCTGGTACCAATTCACCGACCCCGGAGGGATAGAAAGCTTGGTTGGCCTAGGCGGGCATCGATCCGGGATTCGAGCGCCTGACCGTGTGTGTGATATAGTGCGCCACTATCCACTGCACCACCTCCGCCCTGTCTCCTGTACGTGCATAGATTAATAGAATTGCAGGTGAGACAAGATCCATTTTCTCTTTGCAACTCGGGGATGATTTGAGAACACATAGAACACAAACTTAGTTGTTTCCCTGGGGACAAATCGGAATGAATGGCGTGAAAGGAGCGGAGAACATTGTGAAAAGTGTCTTGGTTTGCCTCAGAAGCAGCCTCAAATTTGAGAATATTCGAGATGGTTAACCAACAGAACTCACTTTGACGTTGAGTTGTCGACAATATACGTAGCATAGCCAACAGGTCCAACCTGGATAGGTACCAACAGCTCATAAGGGGCTCGATAGATGCTGTTCAACGAATCCACTCGGAATACCTTCATCAACTGAAAGCAGCGTCAGAAATGTTGATACTGTCATTTAGGAATTCTACACGTACTGTCTTAGGCAGAATACATCAAAGCGGGTCGCACGGCCGACGCCGGGCTCCCCTCTTTCTTATGATCGAGTTGTAATAGTCGACAAACCGCCCGCTGCTTATTTGGAACTAATGTTACTTTTCGAAACACGAAGCCTGACAGAGGAGCGATAGGATGCAAACGATATTCAGTCTGTGCCGAAGCTTATGCCTATATTTAGAAGTCTCGATCATTGAAGCATCAACTGATCGGAATAAGTTATTTTCGCTCGCGCCACGCCCCTTGTAGGCGGAGTCCGATCCTGTCACATGCTATTAGTGATCGGATCTAACCTTCTGTACTCCTACAAAATTTTTGCGCTCTAGGAGTAATTTGACATTTACTGAGTAAGCCTCGCCTCCTGGGGGCGGAGTCTAGTTCTGTCACCAATCACCAGTGTTTTCATTCTGCCTCCTCTACTCCTACGAAGTTTTGGTTCCCTAGATCTAACTTGTCATTTTTAAGCAAGCCCCCCCCCCCTGTGGGCGGAATCTAGTCCTACTACCAGTCAACAGTGTTCCCGTCTTATCTCCTGTTCTCCTACCGAACTTTAACTCTCCAGCTCCACGGAATTTCCGCTCAAACATTTACTTCGCACAAACCCCTTGTAGGCGGAGTGTAGTCCTGCCGCATATCATCAGTGTTCTCATCCTGCCTCCTCCACTCCTACAATACTTTGGTACTCTAGGTCTAGTTTGACATTTTAAGCAGGCTCAGCCCCCTGTGGGCGGAGTCTAGTCCTGCTACCAATCATCAGTGTTCAAACGTTTATTTCGCACAAACCGTGCCCCCTGTGGGCAGAGTCCGATCCTGCCACCTACAGTAAGTATTTTCAACATGCCTTCTCTACTCCTATCAAATTTGAACTCTCCAGGTTCACGGAAACCGTTCTTTTGAATTTCCGGCCAAACACACACAGAGAAACCAACAGACACACTTAGCGCGTTACATTTAGTAGGATCGTTAGTATGAATTCATTCATGGCGTACAGATACCATAGCTACACTAGAGAAGAAGTATTCTCTGAAATGCTAGCCAGCAAGTAATGCGAAACTTGGTGTACATATGTAGAGTCTTGATCATACATGACCCGTTTGTCGCTCCAATAAAATTAACCCATGACACCGAATCCCACATCTCCGATTAAACTCCCAAGACCGTAACTTTCAAGTGAGGTGTTGTTTTACCTGCACAGGTACTCGGTCCCCTGCAGCATTCTTCACCATTGCCTGTTTTGAGTAGTATGGAATCGAGACCACACCTGACATTTGTCGCGAGTTACTGTTAAAGACCGTGAGTGCAAACGTCGATTCGTTCCTGTAAGTTAGGAAACTATTGCTTCTAAAAAATCGGCAAGATGAAAACCGTCATTTCCGTACTCGATAGCATGGCAACGAGTCTCGTTAATGAGTGGGCAGATGTAATGTCGCGGAGGTTCTGCATCAGCCTTTGGGTAGACTTTCTTCAAATAGTCGTTGATCACGATCTGAAAGATGGTACGCTCGATCGAGGGATTAGGGAGTAAAGTTGAAAAATGCAGCATGCAGGGAGCAACTGGAGAAATAGAAAGGGCACGATTTGCTTCTACTCTCCTCTCCTTCATCAAATACCTTCACTTTCCTCCAAACACTTTAAGTTTCTGCTAAACTCTTTGCGGCTAAGAAAGTCGGAAATTGAGTATCACTGACCGAGGGAAAAAAAGCTTGGATTAATTTCTAAGGATCAACTTTACATATTAAAAATCAATGTTAATGGCATACTAGACAATATAAACCAAATTATCGAGAGATCGCGAATTATCCACTTTGACCAATATGTTCAACATACATTTGGAATTGCCAAACACATTCACTACATTGGTATTTCTAAAGCTCCACTGTGAATAACAAAATTATTTTGTTAACTGCTGTTTTAACGCCGCAGTGCGCGAAGCGAAAAAGAAAACAAGGTTGGCGATTTGTGGACAAAACTTCAAACGTTGTACGTGTGAGTGCTGATAAGCTATGGCATATAAGCCATTAAGAAGGCGAGGGCAAGCGGGGCCTCGGTAGTGTAAGGGATAAGGGCACGGTCCCCGGAAAGGACAAGTACGGGTTCAAGTCCCGTCCGAGGCTGAACAAAATTATTGTTTTCGAAAACGTTTGTGTCTCGATGGGCAAATCGAATGACTTTGAGGTTGATATCATCCGTTTTATCATACAGTTCCGTGTTGATCTCATCTGTCTATGGTGAGTGCCAAATCCTAGAATTATGGCCTTCTTTTCTGTTGAATGATTTTTTGGAGTTCCATAGCATTTTTGTATTTTTCTTGCTATCTGCTACACTCATTTTGAATATGTGTGGCTCTATTATGCTGAACCAGTAAATCATCCATACAACTAAGTTGAGAGAACTTTTTTGTTCATGAAAGTTCTAACGTAATGTAATTGATGTTTTAGGGATTATGTAGAATCTGCTAGCAGAGGGCTAACGTTGGCCCTCTCAAGGTTGTATAGGGTTGAGCCACGTTTTCTCAGACGTCCGATGCGGTTTGCCATGTTTTCGAACAAATCGATGTTCATGACAAAAAGATTATTCCTGAGGCAACTTACGCTATCGACGCCTATACAGTCGCACGTTTGAGAAAAAAGTATTTTCCAGTATCAAAAGCTGCTTGCAGCGACCGCCCCGTTCTTGTCTCGGTCGCTCCGATGACGTGTTACTCGATCTTGCAGTCTGCAGATCTTTAACACACACTGATGATGCAACGACGTTCGCATATTGAAATACAGATAGCTATTTTGGTCCTTCTCCTTTCTAGTCGCCCCTTATGCCACCGAGATTCTAGCATCCCGCTCAGAGCGCACCTATTCGCCATATTGGGAGATTTTTTAGTCTTAATGAAGCCTGTCTATACTGTTTTCAGCATACAGAGCTTGGTGATTACGAGCGCTTGCCATGCCCCACGTGGAGGCTTGGGGGACTTCACATAGCAATCCCGCGGTGTACAAGGGACTTATCTTCTGAAGGTAATCCCGAATCGAATTCCCTGGCACTGCTCAGCAACTCAAATGCAAAATGTTGCCTGATCCGGCATGCAAAATATAATACTACCCGCATCTGCATTCTTCCTCCTCGTATGCACGGATACGCTTGCGGGAGAGACAGGCTCGATACAGCTGCAACGGGTAGTACATCCCCTACACCCTCCTGCTTCAGTGTGCATATTCTTTGATTTTTAGTCCGCGATTCACTCTCCTGTCCGTCACATGGGGAAGGCGGTTTTGCAAGTGGATTAAGTAAATAAATAAATATACAAAAAACGGTTTAACTGAAGTTTGTTCTAAAAAACAGTCTTCGTCTCAAAAACCTTCTTCGTCTCAAAAACCCATCGTGAAACAACCCGGTATATTCATCTTGATAAAAGTCTTGAGTTTTGGAGCTGAAAAATTGATTTAACTCGCTTTCAAGCTCTTCTCCACTTGAAGCTGCCGATTCCTCATTTGATTATATAGAGCCAAAAACAGGAGATAGTCGCTTAGGGCAAGATCTGGTGATTACGAAGGGTGAGGCAGAATTCCCGTGCTCTGTAAACCTCTGTAAACGTGCTAGAGTTTCCCGCGTGATTCTTGCTGTGCGCGGTATGGCGTTGTGCCGGTAGAACACAACACGTTTTCTTTTCGCCAGAGCTGGTTGTTATTGGCGAAGAGCAACCGAAACTCTGTCGAAATGGGCTGAGTACGTCTCAGCAGTGATGGTTTTGTCCACTTGGTAGGAGTTCCTAGTGAGCAATACTTGCTGTGGTCCACTAATTAGTCCACCAGACATACAGTAAAATCTTTTGTTGGTGTACAATGCGCGGTTTTGCAAAGCGCGGTTTAAACTCAAAACGCACTACTTGAACTTATGAGACACACTGAATGATTCTGCATGAAACAAGCTTCAAACATATGTAATGTCACCCTCCTACCACAATCAGTTTTTTAATACACTGCATAGATATAATCAAATAGGGAAAACCACACGAACTTTTTTGGTTGCCTAATATTACAATCAATATCTGATACCCGCTTAACTGTCGTTGAGGTGCACATTTCTCCAAACTTCGTATGACTAGTAGAGCCGACCTTCCCTACGACCAGGTATCACTATATTGCAGTCATGAATCTATCGTTTCGCAAGCAGCTGTACCGGTGTTGTATACGCCTCCCTAAAAAGCTAATTCGGCCTCCCTAAAGCACGACACTGATCAGCACCCAAGTATTCACGTAGTTCACACATATTTCTGTAGAAAACCGCAAACACTCACCGTCTTACAAAGCTGGAACCTTCAGAAGTGAGCGAACCTTGAAAGATTCTGAATGTTCCATTTGTCGGAGACAGAAATTATTGTGGGTTAGCTGCGAGTGGGAGTAATATACATTCCCGCTGACTGAAGTGTGACAGCGCGACGAAAAATTTTGAATTACGAAAGTGGACGAGATTCATTTGGCTGATTTGAGGTTGTAAACCTCTACCACGTCGGATTAATGGTGTACTACTAATAGTTGGTATTTATAACTCATAATTTAGTTTTAGTTTCGAGTTGTTGCTATCAATTGAAAGGGCGAATGCTATTTTATTATTTCAACATTTTTTAGATTGAAATGGTGTCATGACAAGGAGCGCCCTATCAGCCTTTACGCAGATGTATGGCATGAGGATGAGAGTCCGGCTCAATACTCGCCCATGCCTACTTTTTCGTCCCTTGGGGTAGGTTAACCGGCACCCTTCGTCCTTCTACAGCCAATTCTTAATGCTATTATTTCAGTAATCATGATTGCCTTTAGTTCGTAGGCTTTTCTTTCTTTCGTTGTTTGTACTCGCTATACTTCACCTTTGCTTTGTTAACTGTTAGTCATACTGCATACTATTAGTTAGATGAGCTCTTATTCTGAAGCGAATTGAAACTTACTTCTCCCTCTTTCGTGGCCTTCGCAAGTCGCTTCTTATAGTCTCCGGTTACCTTTTCCTTGGCTGTGCCACTGAAACGAAATTCATATTGGAAACAATCCTCTACAAATATGTATATTAATCACAAAATCCGTGTGTCTTTTGTTTGTGTGTCGCCCTGTCTGTCAGCCCGCAAAAAGTCACGATGCAGTTTGGGAAGTGCTGCGAAATAGGGAGTGTACGTCATCGATTATATCAGTCCCCCAATTGATAGGTCAAGTTGTGACGTCTATGAATGGGAATCATTGCCTACAGGACGGATCCATTTCGATACTTGATGATAACAAGCAGTTGAACCTTAGAAAGTTGGAGACAAAGTGGGAATAACTTCCATGTTCGGTCTTCTTGAAACCTAAGCATTTTACATAATGTTTAATGCTGCTTTGTCGTACAGGTTTGTTATGGCTGAACCGCTTTATTGGTCAACGTTTCGACTAAATCGTCGTCTTCAGGACCTGAAAATAGTTCGAAGCTCCTGATCTGTGATTTACCCGACCAAGCGCCCAAACGCGCTAGGGTAGTTGCAACGACTCCCGGAAACTAAAATACGGAAAAATTTCAGCAAAAAGACCAACCTTCTGTGGTTCCATCAGCATTACGTCCCACTCTATGTGAAAAACAAGGGGTCAATGAGTCACCATTGATGATCGTAAGGTAAGAACTGTGCGGGTGATCTCAAAGTCTACAAAATGGAATGAACGGCAAGAGTTCACTTGTTATGGTCAAGCACTCATTTCGGTTGTTCAGGCCTGGATTTTTCGTGCGAATATGTAACGCTTCCAGCATCTTTCTGGCACCGATCTCATTCTCGTGGGCTAGGATTTTACATTCGATGTCGGAATTATTGCCTTGTGTCCTTCTAGTCGATGTCTCCCAAGTGGTGATAGCACACTTCCACGCCTTTTTCCTGCCAGATGTTCTTTGACACGTATGCCGAGCATCCTTCCCGTCTCACCAATATATATTTCGTCACAGGCGAGAGTCACCGTTATTGGCAAGGCACCAATATCGGAAAAGGCTTTGGATTTACTTAATCTTGGGCCATCATTTTCAATTGCCCAAGGAATTAGACCTTCCACGTATCGCCAAGCGGTGACAGGGCTCCATCAGCTTAGAGATCAGCTCAGAAGGAATGCAGTACGCAGAGAGCCTCGGCGCAATGGTACGGAATCTGAGCAGTCTATGCTGACGCCTATTCCTTTTCCACGTTCAAACAGTACTTTTTCTCGTGTGCAAAGGTTATTTGGGGGTTATCATGTTGCTATTGTATGTGACAAATATAAGGAATGATCAAGATCATAACGATCATAACTAACGTGACAGCGTCATGATGTTGCACCAGAGCAGCAGCTCGAGCTATCGTTTCGACATCTGCGTCATCTTCGGGACCAAGATCAGCCAAAGCGTCAAGTTGTTTACATAGCTTGAATGCAGAGGATCATCATATAATACTGCAAAACTTATTGCCTCCAAAGTGGTATCTTAAAACAGCACGTCAGAGACCGCAGCTAAAAGTGAGATTCATTTTCCGATTACTATAATTGTCACGAAACTATTGCTGCACGCGTGCCTGCCACCGTGAAATTTCGGGTATAACCCTGTTTCGTGATGAAGAACCTATGTATAAATTGGATTCAACGAAATCATCGGCGAAGTCCAAATCGAAATGACGTGGCAATGAGAGCCCTATGACGGATTTATCAATTGGTTGCAATCGTTTCAAATTTGTTGATAGATCTTCAATAGCGTCAAAGACAATTCCGTAAAACTACTTTCACCCGACAAGCAGAGAATAGAATAGGCTGAACGAACATAAGACATTTGGGATAGCTGAGAGGGAATACTCATATACCTGGAGGAGAGAACTGGTCTCTCGAACCAATACGCTTGAAGGTAGGACGACTCGTGAAATATCCGGTCCAATAAGAAACATTTGATGAGGCATATCTAAAAAATAGATGAACTACTTATTGAAAAATCTCGAAAATGGATGGATAAATTATCTAGGAACTCTGCTTCCATTATTAATACCTTCTCTTCAGAGAATTATAAGCTTTGCACCGTAAGTGCCCATTACATGTACTGAAACTGACAACATACTCGCCCTATTCATAAAACAATGCTATGGATCAGATTAAGGTGTGATTACCAGAATTCGGAAGTTGAAACAAGAGTAAGAACGCAGATTTTGCAGATCAGTTCAATGCTGGCGCCCAGAGCGTTTCTTTTGTTGTGCATTAAATCTCACTGTGACAATTGAATTATGCGAAACCGCTATTCGATCTGACTCATTTGATTAGATCACCGGGACATTTCGAAAATGGGCGGTCCCATCCTATCCAGCAAGCTTTGGTAGAGGAGAATCACCGCTTGGATGAGTGTCACCTGTTCTACAAGCATTCCCAAAAACGTCCCATCGACCCACTGAATTGTTCTCTTATATGTTACCAGTCGGATTCGCCCGGCTAACGCCAGGCTCTCCTCCTTCTTGTGTCAAACGCCCTATCCCGAGAAATGTTGAACATTCGATAAGACGGTTAAGTATGTGCAATGATGCTGATGGTAAGAAACCGGCTTATGCCAGATTTTCCCTCCTTCTTTATAACAAAGGCTAAGGTAGTAGTGGGCTAACCCACCACTGCTTCTTTGGAATAAGTGGTGCCTTCACGGACACAGAATTTGACAAAGGACCAACAGGGCAGTGTCAGTGTGTTTAGTATGTGCCGATGTTTATGCCTATAATTGAAAGTCTGGATTCATTGCTCTTCATCTCAAAGACATGTCCCGATCTTGGCTCAACTGGCTAACAATTAGAATCTTGAATGGTACTGAGAAATGTTGTCGAGTGATAATGCCGCACATTATCAGATTTGGTTATCAACGAACTTTTCCTCACTACGGATTTATCACCAAATGGAAAACCCAGGTAATTGGTGGTCGGGTGAGTTTAGTCACAAAAGATATCGAAACAAAAACAGACCATGACGTGTCATCGAGTCAGAAACCTTGCAGTATAGCGGTCGTAGTCCCAACAGCGAAAAGTGAATCGAACTTTTATTTTTTTTTTCCTTATGAAGAATTGCCTTTGATCGGCTCCTATCACTGCATCTATCTGTCTTATTGAATGAAAAATATCAAAGAACAATGTTCGACCATCAAGGTAATGAACTGTTGACATGAAGGGGATAACAATCTATTCGCTCTAGCCTTCTAGATTTTGCTTTCCAAAACCACGTAATCAGTAGTTATGTGCTTCCACTCACGACGTTTATTCCCGCGGAAACCCCGTCCTTGGGGGCGGAGTCCGGCCCAACTACCCACCATGAGTTTTCAGATACTGCCGCCTGTTCCTACCAAGTTTGAAACGCCCTAGGTCCAAACTGACAATTTTCGGCGCAAAGCCTCGCTCTTGTGAACGCGCTCTGGTCCTGCCACCCACCATACATGTTACCATCCTGTCTCTAGTAATCCTGCCAAATTTCGGTCCACTCAAACAGGA